>BTPG01000004.1:99742538-99840367 GCA_036245525.1 Semisulcospira habei
CACTGACCAAACACAACCTTGGAACATAAATTCTATTCATCCTCATCAATGGCAGGGCCATCTTCATCAACACAGTCATATGGATGAAGAGGGGGCAGTAATGCAGAAAGGTAATTGCAGAGCTTCCAGATTTTAGATATTAGCTTTCATGGTGCCTGTCAAATTGTTCAAAACCCTGTAGTTTTTCACTCGCTCCACATGAATCCTGCAGTTTGCAACTCGCCTTGTCAAAGTTATCTCTGCCTTTGACATGTGTCTTTTCTTTTCTTTCTTCGGTGGAATGATCAGCTCAATCCCTATCGGCGTTGTCATGTCAGAAATGAGGAAACCCTTATCACCCATCACTGCATCTCCCTTCTCACAGTTCCAAAATCTTACTTTTCTGTACAATTTGTTTGTCACTGATGGATCCTGCTCACAAATCAGACACAAAAGACACCACACCATTTGGAGTGATCCCGATTAATGCTTTCCAGGTCATGTGGGTCTTGTACTGGCTGAACATCAGTGACTTATCAGCCAGCGAGCGGGGGGTTTCTGTGAATAGCTCTGTGCAGTCCAACACAACACGGGTCCTGGGAAACATCTCCCTGAAGTCAGCTGGCATGGTATTGTTGATCTGTTCCCTGGTTGGCCAGTAAGCCAGAAAGGAAAGATGAATACAAGTGGTCAATCCACTTGTTTATGATCTTGGAGCATGTGGCCTTTGAAATGCTGAAGCGAAAACTCAGGTCAGCAATCACCAGACCTAGCTTGAGCCTCATGAGGGTCATGAAGAGCTGATCAATTAACCTGAGTGAAGATCTGCATCCAGGGCCTGTGTTGTTCTCTTTTTCTTCAAAAAGGGGGGCTCATCAAAGACTGTCAGTCTGTGTTTCCAACTGATTTTCCACCGGTATACATGCCAGATACCTCAATAGGCCCAGTCTGAACTTCTGCATCCACTTGGTTGTAATCTGTCTGACAGGCAGCTGTACAATGTGTATGCTGGATTATTGAGGCCACATTCACTTTACCAGCATAGTCGTGCAGCATGACAGAAGTCGAAGGCAGCGACAGGTCAGACTGCTGAAAATGAAGCTGCTCCGAGTGGTCTTCAACCTCCCCACAAGATTCTGTTACGGTAACCAGTTTGTCGGCACCCTTTGGTTCTGCCATCTGTAAATAAATGAAGATGAAAGAAAAACATGCATTTAACATATGATAACTGTCAACCAAAAAGAAGGTAACTGAGCAGTACTGAGCTGTGACATCTGAAACATTTTATAAGCTGAAAAAGAATGCAGCGGTCCGTCACATATTTATACGCACACCACTGCACAAACCTGCAACATCAGTTTTAAAATAAAACTAGTGATATGATCTAAACTTCAAAGAGAACCATGCTTAGATTATTACTTTGTTTGATAGATCAGTTTGTCTTTAACGAGCTTTTGGAAGCGTACTTTAGAAAAACACAGATGCGATGAGTCAAAAGATGTCCGGAATCTCTACGGCATGCTGATTTAACAATTCATCGACACGATTATCTGTTTCATTTTTTTATTTAGTAAAAATAGTCTACATGTCGTAGTAACACAGTACTCACCGTACACGTGTTGAAAATGCGGTTTGCAAAAACTGAAGGCACGTCGTCACCGGTGTTTAGGCCTGCTCCGAACAGACGCGCGTGTTCGTCCTGAAACCGCTGAAGTCTTTGCGTACCAAACGCAGGCGTCTCTCCCAAACTCGTCGAAGGGTCTGGTCCCCCTAGGCACCGTGTGCAGAGATACAGTCCTTCCATCAACTATTTTGCCAGCGTAGTTCGAACAGCATACGCAATATCGTTTTCCTCCTCGCACAATAACTTTCTCGTCGGCCATGCTTTGCTGTAAACCGGAACGACTATTAGTCGGCGCACTTCCGACTAGCGCAAGGGCGGATAACTCTAAACGCGTCAATTACGAAAAAGTCCTATAGGCCACAACACGTGGATAGTCTCCTGCTCTAACCTTAGGGCACAACAAAAACTTAAATTAAAGACTAACATAGGGTCGCCCACGTGGAATGCTCCATCCCTATAACGAAAGTAGTAGGCGTTGTCCACGGTGACCCCCTTGCGGAGGACCCCGCGAATATCGCCTCCTCACTGACTTAAAAACCAAGGCCAGGCTTTAATGCCACCACCACCCGCCTCACGAACCGAGACGGCACGGCGTCTAGGGCCATAAAAATAGAGCTACATGGGTTAACCATCCAAAATTAAGAGCGGCATTCTCCTTTGCCCCCTCGAACTGTTTGCACCGTCGGCGGCGCCTACTGGGGCACACGGCGAGAGTTTGCAAAACGAAACATGCTATCTGCGTCCGCTGCGGGAGCAGGAACCACCGCCGTGCAGACTGTCCTGAAACGGCGGTGGCCAAATGTATCAACTGTGGCGGGCCACACAGCGCTGCATATCGAAAGTGCCCCAAAATCATTCTTTGGCGAAGCGAATATAGTCAGAAACTTAAACTATATCCCCTATCAAGAGGCAATACGCAGAGCCCAAGTAAATATAAATCAGCGAGCAGCAGCCAAGGAAAACAAAACCCATAGGCCTGCCTCCCCAAGACTAGACAAGACTGCTTGAGCCCCCCACTCCACCCAAGCGGCCTCAAAAGCCCCCGGTTCAAAAAATAAATCCACCAAATAGCCTCGCCCAAAAACAGGCTCCCCATGTGGCCGTAACCGACCCTAAACCAAAAACCCCTCAGAGTAAAATAACCAATCGCACTGATCCTCCAATCGATAGCCCCCCTCCAACCGTTAACCATACCGAGCCCTCCCCCCCCCCCCACCCCCACCGGGACTTGGCTCCCATTGTAGGAAAAGGCTTAACTACGGCGTAGAGAAGGAAAAGGATAGTCTCCCCAAATTCAGCCCACGAAAAACCAAAATGCTAACGATATTCAGGCAAACATAGACTCCCTTGCCAAAACCATGTGCTCAGGCAGTTACAATGCCATTTTTTAGGCCATACTGGGCTTCAACGATACGATCTTGAATATACTGACCCTAAAAAAAAAACATACCTGTACCGCGCCAATAGCCAATCGTTGCAATCATAGTACACACCGTCTCAGTGCCGCACGCCCTTTCCCTTGCGATGGGCGCGCGCCAGCCGGTGTAAACACCGATAGTGCATAAACAAAACAGCCGGCTTCCACGGCTATTAACTGTGCGCGCAGAGACAAACTAATTATAACCCTCGTTTTATACCTCAGCTTTCTTAACTTATCTTAACCTGTATGTGAATATACAACTGCCGGACAGTAATCCCCGGACTGTTAACATAGGTGTTTCTTTTTTAAAAACTTTTTACCCATAGCTTTGAAATAAAGTTTGTACATAGTCCGTCCTAAAACTATATTCTATGAAATTAGAGAAAGAGACATATTTTACCGGCCGGGTTGCTTTGTCCCCCGACCTTTATAGCTCACTGTTACCTCGGCCCCCCCCCCCCTACCCCCCCCTTTAAATAAATAGTCCAACCAGCTAGTCCCTCATAATCTAGTGAGTAGGAACAGTAAGGCAGATTCATTCATTAAGGGTAACATTCGACTCACAGAGTGGACGGTCCTCCGCACCTCTCCTACAGCTAGCGAAACTTCACGCCTCAGCGCCTCAGTGGACGGTTCACCGCACGGAGCACTACGAGATGTCTTCACGTAAGCAGAAAGCCGCCCTTCTAAGGGCGAACAGACGCCAAACAAATCAGCAACAAGCCGATGAATACCTGGCCCACCACCCTAAACTACGACCACAGCCTACGCCCAGCTCAAGCTCTAGAAGAGAAACAAGGCGACAGAACCCACCAATGTCGCCACCAACGACGCCGTCGGAGACACCACGTGCGTCACCAGGGTGCCTGGAAGAAATGTGGCAACGATTTCCAATGCCCGTACCACCAACAGGAATGTTCCCCAAGATGGACACCTTCAGTCTTAAAAGAGAACGTATTCCCAACCCTAACAGCAGCGATCCTGCCAGCCACCACCCAACCGCCACCGCAGCAAGTAGAAGAAGAAACTGAAGAAGAAAAAGAGCAGGACAAGTCGGAACCATCGTCAGAGTCGGACCTCCCCCCTTCCCCCCCAGGGATCCAAATCCCCGAACATCTAACTCGGGAAGGGACCTGGTCCACAAAAGAGAGGGAGGTCCGGCTTAGGGGCATGGACATTAACGATCTAGTCTCCCTGCTTCAATCAGCTGTACCAGCCATCTTCGCAACGCGCGGTGATGACTACCACCGCGCCAGGGTTACCACCAGATGGCTGCTCCATACATGGGGCACTCGCCGACATCAAAGCAACTACGACCGCCAGTCAAGAAAGCCAGGCAGTCCCCCAAACGAGAGAAACCGACAGCCAAGCCACCGTCGAAATGACCCACAAGGGGACCTCAGCCACCCCAGCAACCAAGCACAAGAAAACCGGCACCACCCCGACAACTACAAAAGAGGTGGAATGCACCACCAACGTCCCAAGACGCCAGCACCGACACACCTCAGCCGGTGCAAGACCACCACCCAGAAGCACCCTAAACATCCAGAAGAGCCAGTACAGCAACGAACACCACCAGCCGCAGGAAAAGACCTCCAAAATCATCCAGACAACGCAACCAGGAAAGCCCCCCTCCTCGCGACACCACCGCCACACCTCCGAATCCCGCCTCCCCACCAACCCTTCACCCAACGCCCCACACCGACCCCGCCTCCACTGGCCACCACCCCATGAAGTCTCACCACGACGATACCAGCCACCCACACCACCAACCCAGCGACGGTTCTACCGGTCACCCCACACCCACTCGTGGAGGGCATACTGCAGTGGCTGGTACTAGCGACGGTTCACCGGCCACACCACCCGCCTCCTCCACCACCACCCGCCCGGCCCCGGCAACACCATCAGCCGCTGCGGGACCGACACCCCAACCCCCACCCACCCCCCCCCGTGGCCCACCCCAACCCCCCCCCCCACCCCCCACCCCCCTGGACGAAATCAGCGAGAGCTGGAAGTCCCCATCCCTTCTAAATTAGCACTAGCAAACGGTAACAAACTTCCACGGTTTTGGAAAAGCCAGCCACTTTTATCAACGAACAGCCAAACTGAGACATCTGCGCTCGCGGGTTTTGATTATACACCTTCACTCGTGACATTTGCTCAGAATCTTTTACCGACATTAGCACTGAGAGCAAAAAAACAAACAACAAAAAACAAACAAACAAACAAACAAAAAACAAATATGCAGGGGCCTAGAGGACATTTTCTTTAGTATTGTCATCCTTCTGGTAATGCTTTCTGCACCCATAATTGAACAGCCACGCTCTGCCAATTTAGCCTGCGTAAACCATCAGGTACGCCAAAATAATGGGAAAGAACTCTGCAATTCCTTTGCAAAAATACACACGCAAAATCTGAAGAGGTACTCACAGACTGGACACGTCAGGATGCCACTGTGTTACTCCAAACCAAGTGCCGTCTTTTGTCAACCACAACGGGTGAAGAGTTTCCCTTCAGGATTGTTTTATATATAATGCATTGTTGGTGACATTTTCGATTACTTTTCAGTTTTAATTTGTTGTTAATAATGCCCCACCGCATAACATGACTTATTTTTGCCATGAAATTGTTGAGTTCCTTTCCATTATTTGGGCGTCCCTGATGGCCTAGGATGGCTAAATTGCCTTGCTATTACATTCTTTATGAAAAAGTTAGCACGGGAGTGTATCCACATACTGCTTTTACAATTATTTCCTTAAACGGCGATGTAAATGAACCACTGTTTTTCAATCCACAGCTGTTGAAAAAAAGATTCATTGAAGTTTGTTGACAATTGGGTTTCTAAAAACATTTTTTACAATTGGAAATATAATGGACGATAATGGCGACATTGTCAGTTTTGAAGTGTTTTGTGAACTTTTTGGTGCAGATGTTTCTTTTCTTGCTGTAAAAAAAAAAAAGTACAAAAGAAAAATGTTACGAATATGGATGGATGCAGTTGATGTTGTCCTTAAGCACATAAATGGTACAAGAGGTATATTCAATTTAAATAAAACGACACCACCTACATGCATCGAAAAATGGAAAAACAATTATAATGACCTAAAGTGGAAATCCATTTTTTGCACCCTATAACAGTCACACAATACACAATTACTCTGGTTTCAGTACCGAATTGTCCCTATAATACTGACAACAAATGTTTACTTACGCTATAGACAACTAAAAGATTCAAACCTTTGTTCACTCTCTAAGGAATCTGTTGTACACCTGTTTTTTTTTTTAGTGCAGAGTTGTGCACGTCTTTGGGGACACATTCATGAACAGGTTAAACGAAAAATGTGCTCATTGTGTAAATTTTGAACTTAGTACAGAATTAATTGTTTTCGGGGTGAAAGAGGTGCTCGATTTGCTCTTATTAATGGTAAAACATTTCATTTACCTTTGCCGCTGTTTGAATCGGCAGTTAAACTTTTCAGTCTTTTTAGCAGAATTCTGAAACAGATACTGTACAGAGACTATGAAAAACAAAATTAGCCGTTTTACACAGCTGTGGTTGCCATATTTTTTGTAAGATATTTAACATTTGTCACCTTTTCTGTTAACCTCTGGTAATTTGTATAGACTGCAGTTGGAAGCTTTTTTGTCCTCATACGTTTCATTATCGCCGAGACACCGATACTTTTTTGTTGTTGTTGTGGGTTTGTTGTTGCTGAAATTCTGACATGTAAATGGTCTGTTATCGATACACGCATGCAGACATTCACAATACACGCTAATAGTCCAGCAGCTGCCTTTCATAGACGATCAGCCGTTTACGAGATAGTGATTTTCTAGAGTGTAACAAAGGTTTGCAAAACGAAGTCTAGTTTGAATAAAAGCAGTGCGCACTCGTTTTAAACCGCCGGAGGATGGAGACATTTTTCTGTAGCACATCTTGTTTCTAGTTCGGCTGCAGACGAAACCAGGACTGTTGCAGCCATGTTCACAGGGGATCAGTAGTTTACGCGGGTCTCATTGTTCCTGTATTCAGTGGTAGTATGCACTGTATGTCACTTAAAAATAAATTCATTTATTTTTTAAATAAATTTTCACACAATTCAATCAGTTGTACTGTCAAGCTATGTGGTGATGTGCGATCAGTGCCATGCAGTCTCAGTGATCAGTACAGTACACTTCACACATAAAAATTACACAGCACAGTGTGAACATGCTTGGAAGTTCATGCAATGCTTTGTTTAAAATTAAACCCTATCTTGCTAGCAGTAGCCTACTGCACAAAAGAGAAACTATTTTGCTGCTGCTTAATTTTCAGTTTGTCTGCAAGGATTCTTAGCAGCTACCACTAACACTCATATATATTGGGATTAAAACGAGAAAGAAAACGGAGACAGGTAACACAGATGATTTAATAAATCAATCAGTCAAGTGATCAAATGAATGAGATATGTTTTATGATGAACAGCTAGTTAAAGGGAAGGGTGTGGGGGGTGGGAGGAGGGGAGGGGGTGAGGAGGAGGAGGCGCATACTGTATAATGTACACATACTATTTCTTTCAGTGTTTCCATCACCCACTCATAACACCATTGGCGTCGATGAGTTCTCATGTTTTATTTAAGTGATTTACAAGATACATGTACTTGCTGCTGTTACATCATTTTCTTACTGGCTTTGACATTTCGCTGTAAGATTTACAGTCACATACTTTAAGCCTGTCCCGACTAACGCACATGGAGGTTGACTGTCTCATTGATATGTGTGTAGGTATCGTACCCTTTAAGTTTGGTGCCTCTGTGCACATGGCCACCAGTACTATTTACAGAACTGATGGCTGCATATGCAGGCTAGTTCACGGTATCACTTATCAATGTGAACTGGGCAGCCTATTGTTTGAAGTGATCAGTGATCCATGATGTATTAATTTACAAAGATGCTGTTTACAGAACTAGTGGCTGAGTATGCATATTAGTTGTGTTATTGTTATCAGGTGTGGCCTTATCTCTAACTTTTGGTGCCCCTGTGCATGAGGCCAACAATGCTTTTCACATAACTGATGGCTGCATGTGCAGTGTGATTAACTGTACACATTAGGTGGGCAGCTAAAATACAGGCAGTCAATACAAGCCACTTTCTGTTAACTCAAATCTGTTAATGACCATCAGTATACAATTGTGCATGTCTTTTGTGGGTGTTCTGCGGTTTTGTGTGTGTATGTGGGGCTGGGGTTGAAAGAGGGGCGGTATGGCACCTATTATTGTGTATGTGTATGTACAAAACCTACATTACAAAAAAAAAAAACCATAAATAAATAATTTAAATAAATAGTTATTTGGGTTTAACGCCACGCAGGCGACTACGGCCATCTCACGATGGTTAAATGAATAAGATAAAGTAAGTCAAAGATACCTGGGACATATGAATATAAAGGATAGTGTAACCGGACTCAGTGACTCGGTGTAGGCGACTTAAATAGTTTATCAGATAGACAAAAACTGCCCATCTAATACAGTACTCAAGTGCCTACAGAGTTTAAGTCCGAATTCCTTTTGTGGTCTAGGGAAGGACTGGAGATTGCAGTGGAGAGTAGATAAATCTACTCTAGTCTCGCATGCGCACAACTGAAATCCGTCAGTGTTTACTCTTGCCTCGCGTTGTGTTCAAAAAGCCAAAGTTGCTTGCGCAATGGACCGACCACAGTATCCAGAAAAACCCTATTTTGACTGGACTTGTTGTTATCGTTCCTACTGAGCTGCTAGTAACGTGCGCTCGCACGATCAGTCACACCGTCATACATGCACGGACGTACACACACACAAACCTCTCGCACGTACACACGCACAGTCTCAGTCTCGCTCTCACTCTAGCCGCTGAGCATCATAAGATAGAAGTAAGGTTCCAAGATTTATTTGTACCAGAAAAGCATTCATAATAAAACAAACAACATGATCAAAATTAGTCGAACCAGTGCAAGTGCCAATAACCTTAAACACCTTAGGCCTAACACCTATACCTTCCGACACGATACCTAGCAAACCTATCTCCTATGCCTGACACCTACAACGATGAATACGATTCCTAGTGAACCTAGCTCCTAGGCCTAACACCTATACGCACTTACCAATAAAACCTACGCGCTGTCCTAACGCATCCTAAACCCTATTTGGGTGAACTAAACCGAAACACTACTGTCCCTATAGGATAGGGCCGGGGTGGTTCGAGATGATCATTATTCACAACCGTCTCGTGGGGTAGGGTCGGGGTGGCTCGAGGTGATCATTATTCACAACCGCCTCGTGGGGTAGGTCCGGGAAGTGTGAGAGATCATTATTCACAACCGCTCACGGGGGAAAGGGTCGGGGTGGCTCGAGGTGATCATTATTCACAACCGCCTCGTGGGGTAGGGCCGGGAAGTGTGAGAGATCATTATTCACAACCGCTCACGGGGGAAAGGGACTGGAATGTGAGAGATCATTATTCACAACCGCTCACAGGGGGAAAGGGGAGGGTGATCATTATGCACAACCACCGACGAGACTGAGAATCGGCCGCTTTATATAGGCTCCCAGCCTCTGGGTCCGGAAACTACGTCACAGCTTCGCGCGTGTAGTCCGCTACACACTAACTAGCTAAGTCAGCAAAATTCTCGCTCACAGTGCGCCAAGCGTGCACTAAACCACTGAACTCTGACTCGCTGGTAGTAACTAGCGATAGCGTTAGCAGAGGGCTCCTCTGCTACAATAGATTATGACCATGCACAGATGTACATTCTTTTTGGTGGGTGTTCTGCGGTTTTGTGTGTGTAACTGAAGTAGGGTTGGGAGCGAGCGGTATGGCACCTATTACCACGTACGTATAAGACATGACATTTATTCACCAAGTAAAACGTTACAAGGATTTTTGTGTGGCATGGCACTTGTAGGGCATTTATCATGTCATACACTCAGTTGGCGATCATCCTGTATAGAGCACTAAACGATAGATAATAATAATAATAATAATAATAATAATAATAATAATAATAATAATAATAATAATAATAATAATAATAATAATAATAATAATGTACATTTATATAGCGCTTAACCTCCAAATGAATGGTGCTCACAATATTAAACACAAATCAGTCACATGTCACAAATCATGGAATCACGTTGTTCCATGGATGGTACTGTACTGAGGACAGCTTCTGGAAAGAAACTACATCTGAATGGAGAGGTTCTGGCGGCAAAGCACGGAACCGCCGGCCAGCTAGAAGAGATGATTGGCTGGGTGTGACAGATCTGACAGAATAGTACTGGTGGCCACATGCACAGAGGCACCATGGTGTATGTTCTTAGCCTGTATGCTGATGTGTATGTACAAAACCTACATTACAAACAAAATAAATAATAAATAAATAAATAAATAATAAATAAATAAATAAATAAATAATTTAAATAAATAAGATAAAGTAAGTCTAAGGTACCTGGGACATATGCATTCTAGGTAAAGGATAATTATGAACATACACAGATGTGCATGTCTTTAGGTAGGTGTTCTGCGGTTTTGTTTGTGTATTTGGGTAGGGGTTGGTGTTACACTACTGACGCGTGCCTCCACATCCGGCATCCGGATGTAGTTTCCGGTCATGTACAATATGGTCAGCGTCTGTATGTAACTACCGGACTCGCCGGGCAGCCCTAATCAAGATCGGCCCTCCGGAACTGTTACTATATGGGAAATGGATGGCATCTAATTAACGGGACCGTCGGCACGCGGGGACGCCCTAATCACGTAACGGGTCCGGCCCTAAACGAGGGGCTGGCCCTAAGTGGGAAGATGATTGATAAGGGCAAGGGTATACGAGGGGCTGGCCCTAAGTGGGAAGATGATTGATAAGGGCAAGGGTATATACATACTGGGGGACACAGCGAGAGGGAGGGACAGAGAGACACACAACGAGAGACGAAACGAGAGGAGAGTGAAGGAGAGTGAGAAGAGAGAGCGAATAGTGAGAGAACGACCGAATTGTAGTCTGTGGTTGGTCTTGCCCAACCCCAGAAAATGCTCTTTAGACTGAAATAAACACGAGAGAAAACCATCACTGGACGTCAGTTGTTTTACGTGTCCATAGTGCAACACGTAACAACCAATTTTGGTGCCGCGTAACCACGGGTTTAGCAGAACCATCGCAGGATGTCAGAACGGGTTTAGCAGAACTATCGCAGGATGTCAGAACGAGATCAAAGACAGAACAATCGCAGATTCCAGAACGAGATGGAAGACAGAACTATCGCAGAGGATGGCAGAACGACGCTACGTCAAACGGACGACGCCGAGAACTGAAGACGCAACGAGAGTCAGACAGAAGATCAGTCGTGAAACGAGACTGAGAAGGAGTCGGCCGCAGACGAAACGACCTCGGGCCACAACCACCGTCACCAACGCTGGACAAACAGGTGAGTGACCTTTTTGTGTCATAGCTACAGTTTTGAGTAAGGGCCAGCAATAGTTTGTATTTGCAGTGAAAATGGCAGAAGAATATGTAGGAGGACCACACCCACTGAACCCGGTGTTGGTCGCATTAGGTAGTCAGATAGAGAGGTTGTCATCCTTAGTTAATGTGCAACTCATTTCACAGCTGATCCCCACTTCAATGGAGATCAGCAACAGTCTGCAAAAGAAGTGGATCACTCTAGAGATAGGGCGTGTTTTCGATGCAGTTCGCCACGCCACAAGGCACGCGATTGCAAGGCTAGGCGGATCAACGCAGTCGATCAGCAAAAGTCGTCTTTGTTACAGCAAAGGTATCAACACGTGCGGTGTTGGCGATGCGGGGGTTACGGCCACCGACAAAGAGAATGTAGGTCTAGGCATGGATAGGACAGGAGCGACAGGGAAACTAGAACGTTCTGCACCACGAGAAGCCGGTGAGCATAACAAGGGAAACAGTAGATCCTTTAGCATCAACTTAGCGGGGAGTCCAAAATGCATAGTCTTTAAGGTAGGAAGTCAAAAGTTTAGAAGTCTCATAGATACGGGGGCGGAAGTATCGTTGTAATCAAGAAGTCGTATGAAAAATTGCAGAACAAGCCAAGGTTAGAGAAAAGAAGTGTATCGTTACAGTCAGTCAGTGGGGAAGCGCTAGGAGTTGTGGGCAGTATAGAACTGGACTTCAAAATTGAAAAGCAGTCGTTCAAACATCGTTTTTATGTAGTGAAAGAGATGAATAGAAATTTCATTTTGGGAAACGATTGGCTTGATAAGAACGGAGCACGCATCTATTTTGATTTGAGAAAGGTTAGGGTCGGGAATGCGTATGTACCTTACGAACAAGACATGCACATATCTTCGTTAGTCAGAGTACACAAGACGAGAGTATTGAAACCACATACAGCGGAGATTCCTCGCGCTGGGACCATATGGCGTTGAGGCGCGTCCCCTGGGTGGTGGATAGGTCCCTCGTGAGAGGGGTGCACCGAATGAAATAAGGTGCCGTGAACCAACATGGTCTAAGGGAAGGTGACCCCGACAGAAAACCCCTGGTCCTCCTAGTAAGGGGGTTGGGCGTGGGGGTAGCTTCCCCAACCTGCAAAAAAGGAAATAGCTACAAAAACGCCGACGAAAAGACTAACAGTAATTCCTTTCCTGGAGGAGGAAGCTTCTTCTACCAGAAGACTTATGACGTCCTGTGGTGAAAGCCGAAAGTCTTCGGAAGCCACAGGATCGAGCCGCCTCTCTCTATCCAGGGATACAACCATGGGCACATGGAACGTCAAGACCATGTACCAGAGCGGCAAGGCCGCCCAGATAGCAGCGGAAATGCAAAAGTACAACCTTTCCCTGCTAGGTATCAGTGAAGCCAGATGGACGCAGTCTGGCCAGAAAAGGCTGTTTAAGTGGGGAGATGATTCTGTATTCAGGTCATGAAGAGGAGAATGCCCCCCATACAGAAGGTGTAGCATTCATGCTGTCACCAGTGGCACAGAGAGCGCTGATGGGCTGGGAACCTCTTGGGCCAAGAATTATCACAGCAGCCTTTAGAACCAAGAAAAAGCTCAAGCTGAACGTCATCCAGTGTTATGCGCCCACAAATGACAGTGACGAGGAAGAGAAACAAGAGTTCTACGACCGACTCCAGAGTGCCGTGGACAAATGTGCGGAGCGAGCGAGACATCACCATCGTCATGGGCGATTTTAATGCCAAAATAGGGGAGGACAACACCGGATACAAAGAGGTGATGGGGAGACAGGGACTAGGCTCGGAGATGAGTGAGAACGGGGAGAGGTTTGTAGACTTTTGTGCTCTAAATCGACTTGTCATTGGACGCAGCATCTTCCCACATGGAAGAATACACAAAGCAACTTGGGTCTCACCTGACCATACAACAGAGAACCAAATAGACCATATCTGCATTAGCAAGAAATTTAGAAGATCCCTTCAAGATGTTCGAGTGAGGAGGGGAGCAGATGTCGCCTCCGACCACCGACTTAAAGAAAAGCCGCACAGAGACAACAAGAAGACAGCGCTATAATGTAGGCCTCCTGAGAGAAACTGGAGTTAGAGAAGAGTTCAAACTGGTGCTGTCCAACCGGTTTCAAGCGCTACAGGCGCTAGTAAATGAAGAGGAGGCGGTCACCACAGAGCAGCAGTGGAAGGCAGTTAGAGAGGCGCTGAACTCAACCTGCAAAGATTGAGTGATTGATTGTACATTGCTTAACGTCCCGACAGCAACAAGGCTTTCTCAGGACGTGCCTGCACTGCTTGTGAAAAAAAAAAATAAATAAACAGAACATTGAATGTATGTCGCCAGCCGGTCAAATACATTAAATAAACCTAACACATGGGGCCTAAATAAAGCTAAGACCATTTAGCAACACACATCCAATATCAAGAGCTACAGGCAGTGCAGACAGTAGGGAGAGTTTTAAAAAGGCAAATACAGGTGAATGGACCTCGGGTAGACAGAAACACATGCCCCAGAATAGAGAGAAAACTCACCCTGTGGGGCTGACCAGGGTGACCCTGGGAACTAAAAAGTACCGAACCCCACCCAGGTCCCCCAGGGCAGACCCGGGTGGGGGTCAACCTGCAAAGACACTGTAGGGTTCAGGAAACACCATCACAAGGACTGGCTGTCGGCACAGACCTTGAAGAAGATAGAAGTGAGGAAGCAGAAGAAAGCAGCTGTCAACAACAGTCGCACGAGAGCAGCCAAAGTAAGGGCACAGGGGGAATGCTCGAAAGCCAACCGCGAGGTGAAGAGTAGTATCAGGGCAGACAAGAGGGCCTACACAGACAGCCTGGCAGCAGAGGCAGAAAAGGCAGCAGGCAGCGGCAACATGAAACAGCTCTACGACATTACCAGAAGATTGTCAGGCAAGTATGGCCATACAGAAAGACCAGTAAAAGACAAAGAAGGCAAGCCTATTGCAGACAGAGCAGACCAACTCGACAGATGGGCCGAGTATTTTGAAGAGTTACTGAACAGACCTAGCCCACCCGACCCCCCAGACATCCAGCCGGCAGAGACCGACCTACCCATCAGCTGTGACAGACCCAGCCGGGAAGAGATCAGAAGAGCAGTGGCATTCTTGAAGAACGGCAAAGCAGCAGGCCCAGATGGCATCCCAGCGGAGTCTCTGAAAGCAGACCTAGAGACAACAGTGGAGATGCTGTACCCACTGTTTGGAAAGATCTGGGAAGAGGAGGTGATGCCGGCTGACTGGAAGGAGGGGTACCTAATCAAGCTTCCCAAGAAAGGCGACCTCAGCAAGTGTTCCAACTACAGAGGAATCACCTTGCTGTCTGTACCAGGAAAGGTCTTCAACAGGATCATCCTGGAGAGAATGAAGAGCTCCGTTGACCCCCAGCTGAGAGACCAGCAAGCAGGATTCAGGAAGAACCGATCATGTATAGACCAGATCGCCACTCTCCGCATCATCGTGGAACAGTCTCTGGAGTGGAGCTCCCCGCTGTACGTCAACTTTGTGGATTATGAGAAAGCATTTGACAGTGTGGACCGAGAGACTCTGTGGAAACTCCTACGACACTACGGTGTACCCACAAAGCTCGTCCACCTGATCAAGAGCAGCTACTTTGGCATGACATGTCGCGTGATCCACGAAGGGCAGTTCACCAGGGAGCTCCAGGTCAGAACCGGTGTCAGGCAGGGGTGTCTGCTGTCTCCGTTCCTCTTCCTACTGGCCATAGACTGGGTCATGAAGATGACCACAGAGCACAGACGAAGTGAAATACAGTGGACACTGTGGACACAGCTTGACGACCTCGATTTTGCAGACGACTTGGCATTACTGTCCCACACTCATCAACAAATGCAGGACAAGACCACGAGGCTTGCTGACATCTCGTCCCAAGTGGGCCTCACCATTCACAAACAGAAAACAAAGACAATGAGGCTGAACGCAACCAGGGAAGAACCAGTCTTGCTTGCTGGCACCCAGTTGGAGGAGGTGGAGTCCTTCACCTATCTCGGGAGCATCATAGACAAAAAAGGCGGCACTGATGCAGATGTCAGAGCACGAATCGGTAAAGCCAGAGCAGCCTTTCTCCAGTTGAAAAAAAGTGTGGAGCTCCAGAGAGCTGTCACAACACACCAAAGTCCGGATTTTCAACTCCAATGTAAAAGCAGTTCTCTTATATGGAGCAGAGACTTGGAGATTGACAAAAACCACAGTCAACAGAGTACAGACCTTCATGAACAGTTGCCTTAGAAGAATTTTGAAAATCCACTGGCCAGAGAAGATCAGCAACGTCAGACTCTGCGAGAGAACAGAGCAGATAACAACAGAGAATGAAATTAGGCGAAGAAGATGGGGATGCATCGGTCACAGTCTGAGAAAGCCAGCTTCCAGTATCACTAGGCAGGCATTGTCATGGAACCCCCAGGGAAAGAGGAAAAGAGGTAGGCCGAGAAACTCCTGGCGTCGAGACCTCCAAGCAGACATCAAGAGACTGGGAACCACCTGGAGTAGAATCGAAGGAGAAGCACAGGACAGGAGTTGCTGGAGGTCTCTCGTCGACGGCCTATACCCGGGTAGGGGTGACAGGCGTAAGTTATATGGAGCAGAGACTTGGAGATTGACAAAAACCACAGTCAACAGAGTACAGACCTTCATGAACAGTTGCCTTAGAAGAATTTTTAAAATCCACTGGCCAGAGAAGATCAGCAACGTCAGACTCTGGGAGAGAACAGAACAGATAACAGCAGAGAATGAAATTGGGCGAAGAAGATGGGGATGGATCGGTCACAGTCTGAGAAAGCCAGCTTCCAGTATCACTAGGCAGGCATTGTCATGGAACCCCCAGGGAAAGAGGAAAAGAGGTAGGCCGAGAAACTCCTGGCGTCGAGACCTCCAAGCAGACATCAAGAGACTGGGAACCACCTGGAGTAGAATCGAAGGAGAAGCGCAGGACAGGAGTTGCTGGAGGTCTCTCGTTGACGGCCTATACCCGGGTAGGGGTGACAGGCGTAAGTAAGTAAGTACAGCGGAGATTTGTCAGGTTAGAATAAAGAGTACACAGTACTTCAGTAAGGAAGAAAAGAGTCCGAAATAGCTCAGGCGGTTAAACGTCGGAGCAGGAGAGCGAAGGGAATCGCCGGGTCGTGGGTTCAAATCCCGTCCCGGCCCCGGTAGCTGGACTCACAATCCAGGGGAAAAAACGGATTTGTTCAATAGCATGTCCGTTGAAAGGTCCTGGTAAATCAAAGTGGCACAGTTGCAGTGCGCCTGAGTTGATCAGTGTTCAGGTCGTACTCCATAGGCAATAGATTTCCCTGTCCCCCATAACCCGCCCGTCAGGGCCGTCCATGATCACCTCGGTGCTGTGGACGTTAAATCCGAACTAACTAACTAACAGTAAGGAAGAATGCTTAGAAGTCTCAGCAACAGATAGGGGGTTTGTTGCAGAAGAGCCAGGACTATCTGTGATGAGCGGGGTAGTGAGAAACAAAGGTAGGACATTTCCTTTGTTAGTTGTGAATCACACCAACAAAACTTTCAGGCTAAAAAGGGGATGTGTGGTAGGCAGCGTAAGTCAGGTAGAGTCAGTGTCTAACAGAACGGAAGAACGATAAGTCGCTTCCATTGATCTGACGGAAATCGATGCGCCTGACGCAATCAGGTCCACAGTCACTAAACTGGTATCGGAGCATTCCGATTTGTTCGCGAGTAGCGATCTGGACAGGGCGCACCAACACTGTCAAAATGAGCATAGACACTGGGGACCACGCTCCAATACCGCCTTACCGCGTTCCTTTGCAGGATAGAGAGATGGTAGACCAAGCAGTAGATGAGATGTTAGAGGCAGGGATCATCAGATCAATGTCGCCATGGTCTTTCAGTTTAGTAGTAGTGACCAAAAAAGATGGTTCAAAAAGGTTGTGCGTTGACTTTCGAAAGTTAAACGAGATTACTAAGAAGTCGTCGTATCCACTACCGCTCATAGACGATATTTTGTCCTTGCTGGGAAAGGCAAAATATTTCACAAGGTTAGATATGAAATCGGGATACTGGCAGGTAGAGAGGCAGGCAGGAGAGTAGTGAGAAAACGGCTTTCGCTTGTCACAAGGGACTTTTTGAGTTCGCAGTCATGCCGTTTGGACTTTGCCAGGCACCCAGTGTGTTCATGCTGTTGATGAACACAGTGTTAATAGGGTTAGAAGCATTTTGTTCGGCATATATGGATGATATTCTGATCTTTTCCGAAACAAAGGAACAGCATTATCAGCATATAAAGGATGTGTTCGGTAGGCTCAGACAACATAAACTCAACATAAACTCAAGTTGAAACTGAAGAAATGTCAGATCTTCGCCGAGGAAACACAGTACTTAGGGTTTGTGATAGGGAAGGAAGGAGTGAAACCAGACCCAGAAAAGTTTCAGCAATTCGGACATTGCCGAATCCAACATGTATAAAGGAGTGTCGCAGTGTCATTGGAATGATGTCATACTATCGCAGGTTCATACCCAACTTTTCTGAGATAGCCGAACCCATCATCAACTTGACAAGGACATTTGCCAGATTCAAATGGTCTGATCATTGTCAACAGGCGTTTGATTTTCTCAAACAAAGTTTGTCAGTAGTTCCTTTGTTTGTATATCCGGACACGAGACGTCCATATGTATTGTACACGGATGCTAGTGACGCATGTATCGGGGCGTGTGTGACCCAAGAAAGTGAGAACAGCACAGGACTCAAGACAGAAAAGCCTATTTACTTTCTGTCCCATAGGTTGAGCCAGAGCCAGAAGAAGTGGTCTACCATAGAAAAGGAAGCATTTGCAATCCATTATGCATTACAGAAGTTAGACCACTATTTGCACAATGCGCAATTCGTTGTTCGCACAGATCACAAACCGTTGAAGTATCTCTTAGAGTCACCCATGCAGAATAAGAAGATTCAGATGTGGGCGCTAGGGATCGCAGAGTACAACTGCACTATAGAGTACATTCCAGGGCCACAGAATGTGTTGGCTGATTTGTTGTCTAGAGTGCCGCAAACAGAAGGAGTTAGTATCAGAAGTGACGGAAGAAATAGTTACAGAAACTTCATATCATCACAAGCGTCCCAGTAGCCCTTTTGTTGACAGAAATTTCTTAATAGGGACGGCACGCGCCGCCTCCCATCTGGTTTCACTGAATGCCGGGCCGGAGAGGGGTGGGTTGGGGGTTGGGCGGCCGTAGGTCTCATTACGGGTCAACACTGACCTGTACTAAAACAACCAGAGCAGTGGCAAATGCACTGACCCAGATCTTTAGTTACACGGCTGCAAAGTCTGGTAACTACTGACTGAGACATTCCTCTCCCAAAATTTCAAACTCAGCCTTTTCACGTCGGTAATGCCGACTACTGGCTCCATTGCTAACGACGCAGTCGGACATCTTTGTTTTTAACTCTCGTCAAATGCTTTTCTTTTTATAACGTTTCTTGTGGGTTTTTTTTTTATCTATCGCCTATTTCATTCAAAATGTGATTTTGCAAAATAAACAAAAAGTGATAAAATTTAATTTAAAAATGGACAGCAATTAATGAAATATTTTTTGTTTTGAGTGTATTTTGGGCTGATGCGGCTTAGTTTCGGAGGGCACTGACGTGGAAATTAGCAAAGTCGTCTCTGGTACACTCTAACTAGGGAACAGAACTAAATGGAACGTGCAGGGAGAATTTAATCACTGAAGATTTTGGAGTCCGCGAAGACTCATATAACCCACCAACACACACGCTGCAGTTTTCCATCCTGCCCCCCCCCCCCTTTTTTTTTTTTTGCCTGAGAAGAAATAGATTCACATTAGTCCCTACCAGTCACATGGGCTCGTGAGATCCTGTCCTGTATGCCAAACGTAATCCACCCCAGATGTTCCTATGAATGTGGACGCGGTCAGTGTCCAGTAGTGATAGCCACACGGCCCCACATGTGGCCCTCATTGCTGGAAACCGATCCGCATCGGATGTTTATACTAACAGAGTGAAAGGGACTAAAGGCCCTAAGCTTGAAATAGAAGGATAGGTGATTTTAATTGTGGCACAGTCTATCCCCTCTTTATTCCATTGGACTGAATGTGTGTGTGTGTGTGTGTGTGTGTGTGTGTGTGTGTGTGTGTGTGTGTGTGTGTGTGTGCCAAATGCTTATAAAAAATTAGCCAGGCTTTTCTGTGGTGCATTTTCCGTATTTCATGTTCAATCGCTCCCATTTTCATACCCATGCTGCGGCTGTACTATTTCTGTTGATGTCTGTAAACATATGATATAAATGCAAACGTTTTTCCTTGGGACTTGAAAGTGTTTTTGCATGATTCTGCAGGAACAATATAAGGTTGGGAAGGGATACTGATATGGTCCTAAAACTGTGCCGTCATTTTAGGTGGTTCAGTTATCCGGTAAAGTAATTGTGTGTTGTAGTGTGAAGTGAGTCACATAAATGCCACTAGTCTAAGAGTAATGTGGCTGAATGATAGTGGTTGTGCAATGATATTGTGTCTGTGTTCAGGCTGATTCTGGCTTTAGCAACAAAAAGAAACCAAACAAAAAAACAAACAAAACTGAACCCCAGTGTATGGTACTGCGGAAATGCCAAGCAGATGGAGTACACTGAACATAATAAACTGGACTGACAGGGTTTGGCACTACACGTGGAACTTTTTTTCAAATAAAACTAAGCAACACAACTTGCAGGGTCTTTCAAAGTACTTTATGAGAATAGTGTGGTGTTCAGAGTTTGGGTGAAAACTGTGCGAGAAAAATACTGAGGTAGATAGCTTTTAGAGTTGGTCTTGCTGATACTGACGCGGTAAACTTGGTCATTAGGGTTTCTGTTAAATCTAGTGTTTGCAATGTTTTATGTATGTTCATCGGATGCAGTTGCGTGACCTGAACGTTTTGATGCAAGTTAAGTCTAGGTGTTGTGAATGGGAGGAAAATTATTGAATTAAAAAGGTGACCTGAAATTTTTTTGGAACAAAAATTATTTTAAAAAAAAGAAAAGTATTTACACCTGCTTTTTAAAGATATCAATAAAAATAGTACAGCATGGGTATGAAAATGGGAGAGATTGAACATAAAATACGGACACAAGAGCCGATAATGTGCTCTTCCCGCGATTTTTTTCAAGGGCGATAACACATGTTTAAATTGGAATACAAAAGTTGTATTTGCATTTCTGGACTCAGTACCACATGGGCTATCAAATGGCACCATAAAAAAAAAAATGACCAAAAATGTGCCTTACCTACCACGTTAGGGTTATAACCCTAGCTACAATCTAACCCTAAACATAACGGTAACCCTAACCAAACTTTGGCCCTTAGGGTTTCTATCAAATATAGGGTTAACAATGTTTTAAATATGTCCATCGGATGCAGTTTCATCAGCTGCTTAAAATGATGTTGAAAACAGCCAGATCGCATGGAAACTGTACAACTTAAATACATTTCCCTCTGCAAGTCATAATATATAGTGAGAAAATTGATGCTATGAAGAAAATTTTTCAGTTTCAGCGTTTTCCGTCGATTTTCTTATTCAGATATATACGAAATCTCCTCACAAACCATGGTGTGAAACAAGCACAAGTGAGAAACACTTGGTTAATTTATTATAATTTTTTTAGTGATTTTTGGACTTAGAACAATTTTCAAATTTTGCACACTGAAATTTTTTTATTTTTCATGTGATGGACTTGAAAATTGGTGAGCATCTTTCACGTGACTGACTGATTTAAACGATCATCAAAACAGGGAAATCGGACGGAAACTGTAGAAGTAAAATGCCTTTTTATATCCAAGTCATAATATATAGTGGTGTATTTTGCCCTAATAAGAAATTTTTTTAGTTTCTGCGTTTTGAGTCGGTTTTCTTTATTAGAAATATAGCGCAAGATCTCACAAACCATAATTCTAAATAGCGCATCTTTTTTAAGATTATTTTTTTTTATTTTATTTTTTTAGTGACATTTGGTATATCAGTCATATTTCTATATACACTTATACCTTAGGGTTTCTATCAAATATAGGGTTAACAATGTTTTAAATATGTCCATCGGATGCAGTTTCATCATACCAAAGTCATAATATATAGTGGTGAAGTTTGTCGTAATAAGAAAAAAATTTAGTTTCTGCGTTTTGAGTCGGTTTTCTTTATTAGAAATATACCGCAAGATCTCACAAACCATGAGCGCATCTTTTTTAAGATTATTTTTTTTTATTTAATTTTTTAGTGACATTTGGTATATCAGTCATATTTCTATATACACTTATACCTTATGGTTTCTATGAAATATAGGGTTAACAATGTTTTAAGTATGTCCATCGGATGCAGTTTCATCAGCTGCTTAAACTAATATTGACAACAGCCAGATCGCATTTTATCCCAATACAGGTAGCAGTGTTAATATGGCCAACCTAGAAACGTGTACAACACATATATTCATTCATTCATTCATCCATCCATCCATTCATTCATCCATCCATCCATCCATCCATCCATCCACTAATTCATTCATTCTGGCAGTCATTCATTTATTCATCTATTCATCCATCCATCTATTCATTCATTCATTCATTCATATACACTAGGGTAACCCGCCCATCCGGGCCGTCCATGATCACCTCGGTGCTGTACAACGGCTGTACAACTAAGCCGGCAGTCGAAAACCATGCTTTCTTTGTTTTAGGTGGATGGTGTTTAGGGTCCCATAAACCCCGGCAGTGCCACATGGCAAACTTAATCAGCCTCTTGATCAAGCAGCATAGACTTTCATGCGTCTCCGACACTTTTTAAGATTCATCATCTTTAGTCTTGCCGGGCGAACCTTATATCTCGTTGCTCCCCGCTACATGGTCTGCTTTACAAATTCAGTCTGACAAAGTCAAGTAGGCTGTGATTTGATACAGCCTCCTTTGTCAGTGCACAGATTTTCATCAGTCTCTGTAGTCAACACAACGTTTAGTGGTCCCCATCTCTGGTTATGTTATATTTAACTCTGTCGATGCCGAATGCCGGCACCACATTTCTTGCCCTCTCAGGTTTGCTACAGTGTCAGTTTCAGCCAGCGTGGCCGAATGCCGGTGGTGGATTTTCGATTGCGCGTATCTGTCTAGTGGCATGGCAAAGTTCAATTTGTGTGTGGGCTTGCCCTATGCATAATTTACTGTGAAACTATCAATCGGTCACAAGTGGCAGCCATTGAGATAGTCGGCAATACCGATGTGAAACGGCGGCTAAATGTTGGGTAGATAAAAAAAAAAAAAAAAAAAAACATTACAAAAAGACTAACATTTGACGAGAGTTAAAAACAAAGATGTCAGACTGCGTCATTAGCAATAGAGTCGGCATTACCGACGTGGAAAGGCTGAAATTTTGGGAAACTGACAAAGGAAGGTTTCCGAGTCAGTAGTTACAAGACTTTGCAGCCGTGAACTAAAGATCTGGGTCACGGGTTTTGCCACTGCTCTGGGTGTTGGGCAGTGGGCAGATGTTCACATCTGCACGGGACATAGACGACCCCGCCCTCCACGAGTCGCCTGCTGCCTTGCAGGCCTGGCCGCTTGGCTGCGGAAAGGCTAAGGGAGGAAACCCCTGACATCAAAGCCCCCGTGTCTCCGGGGAAGGCTTTTGAGCCAGAGACTAGGACAAGGACAGTCTGATATAAAACCTACGACCCGAGGACCTCAATGCCATCGTCCCAGCTTGCTAGGCCATGGCAGATGAACCAAGGGTTTAAAGGGTGGGGCCAGTACTGCGCACACTGCACTCCACCAGAAAGCTCCAGCGCGCAGGCTTTAGGAAACGTCCACGGACCATGACACTGACCATTCCAAGTCCTGTAGCGACGGGCGAGGGGCGAAACGGCAGGTGAAAGATGTCACTGGAAGCCGCAGTCTCAAACCTGCATACAGGCGGTTCAGGATATTGGTCGCCTGATGTTGACCTGGGGATGACATCATCACTCGGCACACCCTGAACGACCAAGCAGCCTTCTCTAGGGACAGCACTGCTTGCTCCACACGGAGAGGGGCATAGAAAAGGTGGCCTAACCAAAGCTCGTCCCTTCGCAACCCCAGTTGGCTAGCCGCGGTCAACGGGCATCTTCTCCTGCGGTAAAAAAACAAGAAAGAATAACGGATCCACTCTCATGACGACCACGACCGGACTCAACGTAGCATGCTGGAACGTCCGAACCATGCTCGACAAAGCAGACAGCGGACGCCCTGAACGTTGCTCCGCCCTCATTGCCCATGAATTGCGGAGGTTAAACATCGACATCGCCGCGCTCAGCGAAGTACGCCTTCCGGACGAAGGCAGCCTCCAAGAACTTGGTGCTGGGTACACCCTCTACTGGTCAGGCAGGCCTGCATCAGAAAGACGGCTCTCAGGCGTGGGTTTCATGGTCAAGACATCCATTGCGACTAAGCTGGAAAACCTACCAACGGGCCACTCAGACCGCATCATGTCCATGCGCCTCCCACTGAAACACCAGCAACACGTCACCCTTCTCAGTGTGTACTCCCCAACCCTCTTGGCAGAGCCTGCTGAAAAGGACAAGTTTTACACTGACCTGCGCAGCCTCCTACAGAGTACCCCTGCAGACGACAAAGTCATCATCCTTGGCGACTTCAACGCCAGAGTGGGCCAGGACTCTGAAGCCTGGAAAGGAGTCCTCGGCAAGCATGGCGTGGGGAACTGCAATGACAATGGCCGCCTACTGTTGGAGTTCTGTGCGGAGCAGCAACTGGTCATCACCAACACTACTTTTCAGCAAAAGGACAGTCGAAAGACCACCTGGATGCATCCTCGCTCCAAACACTGGCACCTTATCGACTATGTCCTAGTGCGTCAGAGGGACCGCAGTGACGTCCTCCTCACCAGAGTGATGCCCAGCGCAGAGTGCCACACTGACCACCGCCTTGTCCGCTGCAAACTCAGGCTCCACTTCAAGCCAAAACCCAGGAAATGGGGCCCCCCCAAGAAGAAGCTTGATGTTGCCAGCCTTCAGCGTGACGATGTGAAAGCTGCCTTTCAGACACATTTACAGCGCAGGCTCAAAGACACAGCGGACCCAGTAGACTCCTCCCCTAAAACACTTTGGGAACAACTGAAAACTGCTATTGCAAAATCCTCTGCAGAAGTCTTGGGTTTCGCCAGAAAGAAGAACAAAGACTGGTTTGACGAAAACGATGTAGAGATCCAGGAACACCTAGCAAAAAGAAAGAGCCGCCCATCAGGCCCACCTAGCCCAGCCTTCCTGCCCTGTGAAGAAGTCTGCCTTCCGCCTCGTCTGCAGCAGTCTCCAGCGCAAGCTCAGAGATCTCCAGAATGAGTGGTGGACCAGACTTGCACAGAGGACCCAGCTTTGCGCTGACAATGGTGACTACAGGGGCTTCTACGAAGCACTGAAAGCAGTGTATGGCCCCAGGCACCTGGTACAAAGTCCTCTGCGAAGCGCGAATGGCCAGGCACTCCTCACAGATAATACCTCCATCTTGAACCGCTGGTCAGAATACTTTCAGAGCCTCTTCAGCGCTGAGCGCACTGTCCAAGAAGCAGTCGTCCTACAAATCCCACACCTCCCAGTAAAGGTTGAATTGGACGAACCGCCCACCGCTGAAGAGACCCTCACAGCCATCCACCAGCTCAAGAGTGGCAAAGCAGCAGGCATTGATGGAATACCGCCAGAGATCTGGAAACATGGAGGCACAGCACTGCACAACAAGCTCCATGACCTCTTTCTCTGCTGCTGGGAGGAAGGAACACTACCAAAAGATCTCCGTGATGCAGTCGTTATCACCCTGTACAAAAACAAAGGCGAGAAGTCTGACTGTTCCAACTATCGGGGAATTACCCTGCTGTCCATTGCTGGGAAAATCCTTGCAAGGCTGCTCCTGAACCGGCTGGTACCTGCCATCGCTGAAGACCAACTCCCAGAGGGCCAGTGTGGCTTCAGAGCAAACAGGAGCACCACCGATATGGTCTTTGTGCTGAGACAGCTACAGGAGAAGTGCCGCGAGCAGAACAAAGGGCTGTACGTAACATTTGTCGACCTCACAAAAGCGTTCGACACTGTGAGCAGGCAAGGCATGTGGCAGATCCTGGAGCGACCTGGCTGTCCCCCAAAGTTCCTCAACATGATTGTCCAGCTACACGAGGACCAGCAAGGCCAGGTCAGACTCAACAATGACCTCTCAGAATCATTCCCTATTCTCAACGGCGTAAAGCAGGGCTGCGTGCTGGCACCGACCCTCTTCACCATCTTTTTTAGCATGATGTTGAAGCAGGCCACAGTGGACCTCGATGATGACGATGCAGTGTACATCAGGTATCATCTCGATGGCAGCCTGTTCAACCTCAGACGACTGCAGGCCCACACGAAAACCCTAGACCAACTGATTCGTGAGCTGCTTTTTGCTGATGATGCTGCCCTCGTTGCACACACAGAGAGAGCCTTGCAGCGCATCATGTCTTGCTTCGCAGATGCTGCCCAGCTCTTTGGACTCGAGGTCAGTCTGAAAAAGACAGAGGTCCTCCATCAGCCGGCACCCAAGACAGTGTATCGCCCTCCTCACATCACCATTGGCGAGTCTGAACTAAAGTCAGTGCACCAGTTTACCTACCTTGGCTGCATTATCACGTCGGACGCCAAGCTGGACAAGGAGCTTGACAGCAGGCTGGCAAAAGCGAACAGCGCTTTCGGGCGACTTTTCAAGCGGGTGTGGCACAATCAACAGCTGAAAACAGGCACCAAGATCAGCGTGTACAGAGCTGTGGTCCTCACCACCCTGCTGTATGGTTCCGAGTCCTGGGCCCTCTACCGCAGCCAACTACGACTCCTCGAACGCTTCCACCAGCGCTGCCTGCGTACCATCCTGGGCATTCACTGGAGTGACTATGTCACCAACGTCGAGGTCCTTGAACAGGCTGAAACTGTGAGCATCGAGGCTTTGCTGCTGCGGACACAGCTCCGCTGGGCGGGGCATGTCTCCAGGATGGAGGATCATCGCCTACCAAAGATCACACTGTTCGGCGAGCTTGCTACTGGACACCGTGACAGAGGGGCACCAAAGAAGAGATACAAAGACTGTCTCAAGAAGTCACTTAGTGCCTGCCAAATCGACCACCACCAGTGGTCTTCGCTTGCTGCGGACCGTGACACCTGGCGCTCCACCATTTACAAGGCAGCTGTCTCCTTTGAGGACTCTCACAGAGCTAGCCTTAAGGACAAGCGGCTCAGGAGAAAAAACAGAGATGCCGCAGCTCAGAACCCTGGCCATACCTCAACTTCCCCTGCAGCCACTGCGGTCGAACCTGCCTGTCTCGGATTGGCCTCCGCAGCCACGAACAAGCCTGCAGACGTCGTGGTCAACTCCTATAAAATCTTCGTTCGCGAAGTCAAGCCAAGAGGGGTGTATCAATTTACAGGTCAGTGTTGACTGGACAGGTCGTAGACCCACCCACCCCCACCGCCCCTCCCCCCCCCCACCCCTCCCCCCCCCCGCCCCCACCCCTGCCCGGCATTTAGTGAAACCAGATGGGAGGCGGCGCGTGCCGTCCCTATTAAAAGGTTGTCTGTCAACAAAAGGGCTACTGGGACGCTATATAGGAGCTTGTGATGAGTGAGCGACAATGCGTTCCAGATAGGGGTGATTAATTCTAGTCAGTTTAAACTAAAGCAGTTTGCAAGTTGTCAGACGGATGATCCGAGAGAAACTTTAGAAAAGGTAGAGGTGACAGGGTTCGATATGATCACGGAGGATCCAGACATTGTTAAGTTGAAAGATCAGCAGCTACTGAACGAGGAAGCACCGGCCAGTGTAAAAAGGAGTAGTCCATAAGGTAGGAAGATCTACCGTGCACCCCCCCCCCCCCCAGTACTCAATAAGATGGGTTTCAAAGTGTTCCTTAGTATGTCCTGAGATGTTTAAGCCATGTTCCCCGAAAATCCTTAGGAACACACCAGAGATATAGCCGATGGCGCAAGGGTACCCCATTCACGCTCTTCGCAAGTGCTAAAATGAGATTGAGAAACATTTTCCTCTAAATATATCAGAATTCATTCCAGAAGCCCAAATCAGGCAATATTATGTCAAGGCACACCTTCTGCAGCCTCTGCAAAAAACAGAATGAAAAAATATTGAATCTCTGGCTCACAGTGAAGGTATTTGTGCACCCAGTAAATGACCATTTCCGCAAAATCGCAAAAAAAAGACAAAAATAATGTGTCAGATGCCTTCAGACATTTTCTATAGCGCTGGCAGTCCATTTTCAGGCTTACATCATTAAAACAGGATGTCACAATTATTATAAACTTGACTAGGTGATGCTGTGATCACTGTGAGTGCCACAGTGGTTGATTTTGTATCCCTACCCCCAAGTTGTAAAAATACACAAAATTAATTAGAAAAAATTACTTAAGTTATTCCATTTTATTTTGACCTCCTATTAAGTTTCAATAATGTGAGCATAAAGTGCAAGAAAATAAGGAAAGTCGGCATCCTTTACGGTACGTTCGTGGTAAATGATAGCTTTTTCCCATTTAAAATTGCCAAATTGGGAAACGTACGTTGTTTCTGATGCCCTCAGAAATTTTGTATACAACTGATAGGTCTTTTTTTAGGTTTTATTGGTTAGGATAAAGTACCACAGTTACTCCCAATCTGATTTTATGATGCTGTGATGCATTTAGGGGCCACAGTGGCTGAATCTGCTGCCCTACCCCCATTTTACCAGTATGCAAAGGAACGAAAAATGGTCATAACAATTGCTCCTCGCTTTAAATATTTTTCTTGCCAGTTTTCTTAACAAAATATGCATATTGAGCATAAACATTTGTGATCATTTCATTAATTTTAATGTGACCCATCAATTTAATTGTAATTCTTTTTATTTAAGGCATGCTTAACAGAGGCTGCCGCTGAAGCTTCTACCGTCTGCACATTCAGCACTCTTGGCAAACTCGGGGAAGGTGTACCTCAGGGAGATATTGTGTCTGATGCTGTTTTTGGTCTACATTAATGACATCAGTACAACAGTACCAAGGTTCGTCTCGAACATCCTCCATGAGGATGACTTTGCAGTGTGGAGCGCAGCAGAACATCAAAAAATAGCATCCTCCAGAATCCAGGATGCTGCCAATAGAGTCAGCAGCTGGACTGAAAGAGGCCACTCAAACTGAGCTAGACCATCTCTTTCAATCAGACGGAAGAGGTCACCTCAAAACTGGAGACCTTCCAGTACCAAAAACAGACAGGCCAACTTTACTGGCAACAAATAAATTACTGGATTCACGTGGAGGCCTCACATCGAAGCCACGGAAGCTAGAGCTGCAAAAAAAAAAGTCTCTGATGAAGAAACTGGTGGGGACCACATTGGCGCAAATTACAGCATCCTGGCACAAGCAAACACCTGCTCGGTCAGACCAGTTGTGCGGTACCAAGATACATCGACAACATGAAACACTGCCTGCAAAACCAAAAAGCCAGGCTTGACAAGATGCAGAACATGGGTCATTCTCATGATACAGTGACATTCTTAGAGCCATCTGGAGCACCCCAATTTAGGAAATGGAGGACATTGGAGCCACTGGAATGCAGAACAGCACACACGATGAAGAGACTTACTAAACACCAACAGCATGGGAGACTACAGGAGCAGACCAAGAACCGTCAGAAACGCCCAAGTCTGAACCGCTAACTTAAGGTCCTGCAAAGGGCTAACACTGACGTCCTGGAACCAAGCCCAAAGATGTGTGAACAGCTCCCTTCAGATACCTGGACATCTCGAAAGAGCCTTCAAGACAACATAAACAATGTTCCCGGACTCTTTGCCAAAGGTTGCGGCACTGCACAAAGCCATCGTGCTGGAGGTTGTGCACAAGCGCTACCCTCACAGCAGCTGTGATACCACACAAGATGCCGTGCGGAATGAAGGAAGTGGCGTGTACATCTGTTGTGCAGACCGCACTACTACCTCCCTCTCCTTACCAGCTGGCGGCAGCAGCTCCAATTATCATACAGATCTGCAGGTGCTCAACACAGCAGCAGAGCACTAGCTAGGGAAAGGCAGCAGCTTGATCCACTGATCTCACCAGGAAGCTTCAAGATAGACTGGATGCCCTGTCCACAAAATAGTGCTGCAGTAGATTCTAGTGCATTCTGGACTAGCTGGGAGTGGAGACACAACACCAAAGTGATTGGCAACAGCAGAATGGCGGCTGCAGCCCGTGGGCAGATGACATCAAGCTGAACAGGGAGAGCCAGGCCACCATCTTTCATCTACGCACTGATTACTCTTGACTAGGTCCATACAGAAAAGCAGGAACGTTTCACAAACCCAAACTGAAGCCTGAAGGTTTAGACACTTTAATCAGATCATTCTGTATCAGCAATTATTTGTAGCTTCTGTGCCTAATGCATGAAGAGATACCAAAATAAAAGAACGCTTAGCGAATGGCGGACTTCGGTAGAAGCGTAAACAACCAATCAGAATGTTCAGCAGAAAGGCAATGCAGTCACTTTATGATCAGAGCTCAATATAGATCACTTGCAACAAGCGTCAGCATGATCGTTTTCAATGGAATAGTCACAAAATGGAGGAGAAAAGTTTGCCAGCACGTTGTCATTTTTACAAACTTTCACAGACTTTAAGGAAAAGGACTGAAATTGACAGACTTTTCAGGGCCCTGAAAAACCTTGTCATTTTTTAACAACTTTCACAAATGTTCACAGATCGTAAGGACCCTTCTGGACTCACCTCGTGAGACTGGGTCATGCGGAAACAGCCCTATGCGAATTTGGCGTACAAAATCAGTCTCCTTAGCACATTCTCCAAACATGTCCATACAGAGAAGCGGTCTGCTGGCAGTTCTGACCAGAAGACATGCCCCTGTACACCAAACTCTGAAAACATGCTGCTTAGCTCTTGACAGCTCACTTATTGGCAGCCAGAACAATATAAGATTTAAAGACGGCCATAAAAAAAATTGAATGTTGCAGAAGGTGGAAGTGGAGATCTCGTGGTCGCCATGTGGAAACTAAGTATTTGATAACATTGTTTTGGCTACACCTAAAAGACCAGCCAGTTAAAAATAGTTACAATTAAATCGATGGGTTACATTGAAATTAATGAAATGATCACAACTTTTTATGCTCAATATGCATACTTTAAATATAAAAAAAATGGCAAAAAAAAAATTTAAGAGTATGACGTAAGCAATTTTTAATGATTATTTTGCGTTACTTTGCGTACTGGTAAAATGGGGGTAGGGCAGCAGATTCAGCCACTGTGGCCCCTAAATGCATCACAGAATCACAAAATCAGGTTGGGAGTAACTGTGGTACTCTATCCTAACCAATAAAATCTAACAAAGACCTATCGGTTGTATACAAAATTTCTGAGGGCATAGGAAACAAAGTATGTTTCCCAATTTGGCAATTTTAAATGGGAAAAAGCTATCATTTACCACGAATGTATCGTAAAGGATGCCGACTTTCCTTATTTTCTTGCACTTTATTCTCACATTATTGAAACTTAATAGGTAAAGAGAGGTCAAAATGAAATGGAATAACTTTAGTAATTTTTTCTAATTAATTTTGTGTATTTTTACAACTTGGGGGTAGGGATACAAAATCAACCACTGTGGCACTCACAGTGATCACCTAGTCAAGTTTATAATAATTTTGACATCCTGTTTTAATGATGTAAGGATGAAAATGGACTGCCAGTGTTATAGAAAATGTCTGAAGGCATCTGACACATTATTTTTGTCTTTTTTGCGATTTCGCGGAAATGGGCGTTTGCTGGGTGCACAAATACCTTCACTGTGAGCCAGAGATTCAATCTTTTTTCATTCTGTTTTTTTTTTTGCAGAGGCTGCAGAACGTGTGCCTTAATAATATTGCCTGATTTGGGCTTCTGAAATGAATTCTGATTTATTTAGAGGAAAATGTTTCTCAACCTCATTTTAGCACCTGCGAAGAGCGTGAATGGGGGTACCCTTGCGCCATCGGCTATATCTCTGGTGTGTTCCTAAGGATTTTCGGGGAACATGGCTTAAACATCTCAGGACATACTAAGGAACACTTTGAAACCCATCTTATTGAGTACTGGGGGGGGGGGGGGGGGGCACGGTAGACCTTCCTAGCTTATGGACTAGAGGTATTTGTTCATAGAAGATGTCTTGTATTTCTTGTCGAATATTGACGACGATCCAGTAGCCAGATTAGTGGTGCCATCCCATTTGGTGGAGCATGTCGTAAACCAGTATCATGACGGAAATGGGCACATGGGCCTATAAGACTTACGACACAATCAAACAGAAGTATTTTTGGCCAAACATGTTGAACGAGTACATAGGCGGTTGCATTACCTGTCAGCAAAGGGTTTTTGCAGAAACAGAAAGCCCCAGTGCAGGAAATGGACGTTCCTCCATATCCTTTTGCGAAGGTTAGTGTAGACATACAAGGTCCATTCCCTACTAGTCTGTCCGGGAACAAGTACATTTTAGGGTTTGTTTGCCATTACAGTGGATATCCAGAGTGCTGTCCAGCACCAGATAAATCGGCAGAAACTGTTGCTCAAATCTTGATGGATGAGATAATTCCTCGACACGGCTGTCCTTTGCAAGTGGTTATCGATAATGGCACAGAAAATGTCAATCGAATCATGAGGGAGGTTCTCAGTGAACTAAACATAGATCATGTCTTGACGAGCTATTATCATCCACAGTCTAAAGCTAAGCTTTCATCGTACCCTGAATGATATCATGTCGAAGAAAATACAGGAAGATATCCAAACGTGGGATTTGCACATCAATCATGCGTTGTCGGCATACAGGGTTAGCGTTTCAGAAACGACTCAGTGCTCTCCATTCTTTCTACTGTATAACAGAGACCCAGTGTTACCATTAGATAACATACTGAAGCCTAGACGGAAATATGTCGGAGAGGACCTTCATAAGGTAGCCTTAGAACAACAGCACAAATTGTTCACCCAGGTGCACCAACGGATAAAGAAATCACAAAAGAGGGGTGCAAAATATGCAAACAGACAGGTCTAAAGTGACGAAATTAAAGTCGGGGACCCAGTGTACTATAAAAATAATCAAAGGAAAAACAAGCTAGACAGCAAATGGAAACCTTACTATAGAGTGGTCGAGCAAACAACCCCAGTAACGTACAGGATCAGGAACCAGTTGACTGGTGAAGTAGTTAAAGTGCATGCAGAGCACATAAGACTCGCTAAACCCTCAGCGGAAACAATTAGGCCTCTCAGAAAGACTAATTATGCGATCGCACCGGAAGACAGCTCTTCCAGTGACAGCGAAGATGTAGGCGACTTACCTTCAAGAGAAAGTTGGATCAAAAGACAGCGTAGGGAACGGGAGAACTCGTCGTCAGAAGACGACATACCTCTCATGGAATTAGCAAAAAGGGCTAGACGTCAGAAGAGGAGACAAACAGTCGAAGCAGAATCGGCTGATGTTAGCTCGGGCGAAGGCACATAAGATAACTCTGATGATGATAGGATAAAGCATGTGGACGCAATCCTGCCTAAGTCTAGGAGTAAAGAGGTGAGGCGGTTATTAAAGGCTATAGGAGATCTACTTTAGGCTTCATTTAAAATGCAACTCTCAAGTGGTATTGAGAGAGGATCAATCAGGAAATCGTGCAGATAATGCAGTTTTGGATGTATGAATATACAACTACGGGTGTAAATTACATTTTGCAGACGTGCAAGATGAGGTTTGTCCTCTGTCTCATGATATTGGGTTTAGCAGATAACGTTTATAATTTATTAGTAATGGCAGTAATCATGTCAATTGTAGGCGAAATAGTGGGAGTAGCCCGATATTTCGATTTGTTAAAAGCTGGCCCTTTATCGAGACTTAGGCGAGGACATAGTGGGGTCACTCGACCTACACTGGACCCGGGATCGGTGGCTACAACTGTGGCGGACGACAATGACGTCTACGGAGCAAGTGCCTCCGCACTGATGATGGAAGACAGGGTGGAACTGAAGACAACATCGCCAGTCGTGAAATTCTACCCGGCCTTGAAATGAGGCGACCTATGAGGTGGATGAATTATGTTGGGACTGTGAGCGCAACGGTGCCCATGACAGACGAACAATTTCAGTGTTGACAATGAACTTTCTCTCTTTTATTTTATGTTATATGTATTTGGATGGAATAGTTGTTGTTATAATCGGATAAGACATCACGCACCGATTTGAAATGTATTTTGATTGTGTAATGATGTGTAATTATATTGTTGTTATGTCCCGAAGTGTAAACCTCCTGAGCAAGAAAGAAAAATAATCCTGAATGGGATGTATTTTTCTCGGGTTAGGGAGGAATGTTACACTACTGACGCGTGCCTCCACATCCGGCATCCGGATGTAGTTTCCGCGTCTGTATGTAACTACCGGACTCGCCGGGCAGCCCTAATCAAGATAACGGGCCGGACCTCCGGAACTGTTACTATATGGGAAATGGATGGCATCTAATTAACGGGACCGTCGGCACGCGGGGACGCCCTAATCACGTAATGGGACCGGCCCTAAACGAGGGGCTGGCCCTAAGTGGGAAGATGATTGATAAGGGCAAGGGTATATACATACTGGGGGACACAGCGAGAGGGAGGGACAGAGAGACACACAACGAGAGACGAAACGAGAGGAGAGTGAAGGAGATTGAGAGAGATGGACGAAAGTAGAAGAGAGCGAATAGTGAGAGAACGACCGAATTGTAGTCTGTGGTTGGTCTTGCCCAACCCCAGACAATGCTCTTTAGACTGAAATAAACACGAGAGAAAACCATCACTGGACTTCAGTTGTTTTACGTGTCCATAGTGCAACATTGGGACCGGGTGGAATGCCACCTATTACCATCTAAAATTCTACATATGTGTATATTTTCTTCTTGTATGCTGATGTGTATGTACAAAACCTGCATTACAGACAAAAGTAAATAAATAAATAATTTAAATAAATAGTTATTTGGGTTTAATGCCGAGCAGGCGACTAATGTCATCTCTTAAATAAAGAAAATAAAGTAAGTCAAGATATGTGGGCCATATGAATGCTAAGTAAAGGATAGATTATGAACATGCACAGATGTACTTGTCTTTTGGCGGGTGTTCTGTGGTTGTGGAGTGGGGCTGGGAGTGGGCAGTATGTATGTATGTGTATGAGAACATCAGCATACTGTCACAGAGTGCCTATTATGTATAGTGACGAGATGGTCAGTGTTAAATTACTGATTAGAGTTAAAATGGGGGGGGGGGGGGGGGGTCAAAGTCCAGGTACGAGATGTGGGCCAAGACGGAGTTGTGGGCGTGACCAGGGTGTCCAAACACGCGTGATAAAGGGCACACTAAAAGAAATGCTGGAATACGTCAGTAGAATATTGTGTGAGAAATAGGTTAAATAGACATTGGTGTATGTCCAGGTGTCCAAACACGTGTGATGACTTACTTACTTACGCCTGTCACCCCTACCTGGGTATAGGCCGTCGACGAGAGACCTCCAGCAACTCCTGTCCTGTGCTTCTCCTTCGATTCTACTCCAGGTGGTTCCCAGTCTCTTGATGTCTGCTTGGAGGTCTCGACGCCAGGAGTTTCTCGGCCTACCTCTTTTCCTCTTTCCCTGGGGGTTCCATGACAATGCCTGCCTAGTGATACTGGAAGCTGGCTTTCCCAAACTGTGACCGATCCATCCCCATCTTCTTCGCCCAATTTCATTCTCTGCTGTTATCTGTTCTGTTCTCTCCCAGAGTCTGACGCTGCTGATCTTCTCTGGCCAGTGGAATTTCAAAATTTTTCTAAGGCAACTGTTCATGAAGGTCTGTACTCTGTTGACTGTGGTTTTTGTCGATCTCCAAGTCTCTGCTCCATATAAGAGAACTGCTTTTACATTGGAGTTGAAAATCCGGACTTTGGTGTGTTGTGACAGCTCTCTGGAGCTCCACACTTTTTTCAACTGGAGAAAGGCTGCTCTGGCTTTACCGATTCGTGCTCTGACATCTGCATCAGTGCCGCCTTTTTTGTCTATGATGCTCCCGAGATAGGTGAAGGACTCCACCTCCTCCAACGGGGTGCCAGCAAGCAAGACTGGTTCTTCCCTGGTTGCGTTCAGCCTCATTGTCTTTGTTTTCTGTTTGTGAATGGAGAGGCCCACTTGGGACGAGATGTCAGCAAGCCTCGTGGTCTTGTCCTGCATTTGTTGATGAGTGTGGGACAGTAATGCCAAGTCGTCTGCAAAATCGAGGTCGTCAAGCTGTGTCCACAGTGTCCACTGTATTCCACTTCGTCTGTGCTCTGTGGTCATCTTCATGACCCAGTCTATGGCCAGTAGGAAGAGGAACGGAGACAGCAGACACCCCTGCCTGACACCGGTTCTGACCTGGAGCTCCCTGGTGAACTGCCCTTCGTGGATCACGCGACATGTCATGCCATCGTAGCTGCTCTTGATCAGGCGGACGAGCTTTGTGGGTACACCGTAGTGTCGTAGGAGTTTCCACAGAGTCTCTCGGTCCACACTGTCAAATGCTTTCTCATAATCCACAAAGTTGAAGTACAGCGAGGAGCTCCACTCCAGAGACTGTTCCACGATGATGCGGAGAGTGGCGATCTGGTCTGTACATGATCGGTTCTTTCTGAATCCTGCTTGCTGGTCTCTCAGCTGGGGGTCAACGGAGCTCTTCATTCTCTCTAGGATGATCCTGTTGAAGACCTTTCCTGGTACTGACAGCAAGGTGATTCCTCTGTAGTTGGAACACTTGCTGAGGTCGCCTTTCTTGGGAAGCTTCATTAGGTACCCCTCCTTCCAGTCAGCCGGCATCACCTCCTCTTCCCAGATCTTTCCAAACAGTGGGTACAGCATCTCCACTGTTGTCTCTAGGTCTGCTTTCAGAGACTCCGCTGGGATGCCATCTGGGCCTGCTGCTTTGCCGTTCTTCAAGAATGCCACTGCTCTTCTGATCTCTTCCCGGCTGGGTCTGTCACAGCTGATGGGTAGGTCGGTCTCTGCCGGCTGGATGTCTGGGGGGTCGGGTGGGCTAGGTCTGTACAGTAACTCTTCAAAATACTCGGCCCATCTGTCGAGTTGGTCTGCTCTGTCTGCAATAGGCTTGCCTTCTTTGTCTTTTACTGGTCTTTCTGTATGGCCATACTTGCCCGACAATCCTCTGGTAATGTCGTAGAGCTGCCGCTGCCCGCTGCCTTTTCTGCCTCTGCTGCCAGGCTGTCTGTGTAGGCCCTCTTGTCTGCCCTGATACTACTCTTCACCTCGCGGTTGGCTTCCGAGTATTCCCCCTGTGCCCTTACTTTGGCTGCTCTCGTGCGACTGTTGTTGACAGCTGCTTTCTTCTGCTTCCTCACTTCTATCTTCTTCAAGGTCTGTGCCGACAGCCAGTCCTTGTGATGGTGTTTCCTGAACCCTACAGTGTCTTTGCAGGTTGAGTTCAGCGCCTCTCTAACTGCCTTCCACTGCTGCTCTGTGGTGACCGCCTCCTCTTCATTTACTAGCTCCTGTAGCGCTTGAAACCGGTTGGACAGCACCAGTTTGAACTCTTCTCTAACTCCAGTTTCTCTCAGGAGGCCTACATTATAGCGCTGTCTTCTTGTTGTCTCTGTGCGGCTTTTCTTTAGCTTGAGCTTCATTCTTAAGGTAAGCAGATGGTGGTCGGAGGCGACATCTGCTCCCCTCCTCACTCGAACATCTTGAAGGGATCTTCTAAATTTCTTGCTAATGCAGATATGGTCTATTTGGTTCTCTGTTGTATGGTTAGCGAGGCGATTCAGGAAGAACCGATCATGTACAGACCAGATCGCCACTCTCCGCATCATCGTGGAACAGTCTCTGGAGTGGAGCTCCTTGCTGTACGTCAACTTTGTGGATTACGAGAAAGCATTTGACAGCGTTGACCGAGAGACTCTGTGGAAACTCTTACGACACTACGGTGTACCCACAAAGCTCGTCCGCCTGATCAAGAGCAGCTACGATGGCATGACATGTCGCGTGATCCACGAAGGGCAGTTCACCAGGGAGCTCCAGGTCAGAACCGGTGTCAGGCAGGGGTGTCTGCTGTCTCCGTTCCTCTTCCTACTGGCCATAGACTGGGTCATGAAGATGACCACAGAGCACAGACGAAGTGGAATACAGTGGACACTGTGGACACAGCTTGACGACCTCGATTTTGCAGACGACTTGGCATTACTGTCCCACACTCATCAACAAATGCAGGACAAGACCACGAGGCTTGCTGACATCTCGTCCCAAGTGGGCCTCTCCATTCACAAACAGAAAACAAAGACAATGAGGCTGAACGCAACCAGGGAAGAACCAGTCTTGCTTGCTGGCACCCCGTTGGAGGAGGTGGAGTCCTTCACTTATCTCGGGAGCATCATAGACAAAAAAGGCGGCACTGATGCAGATGTCAGAGCACGAATCGGTAAAGCCAGAGCAGCCTTTCTCCAGTTGAAAAAAGTGTGGAGCTCCAGAGAGCTGTCACAACACACCAAAGTCCGGATTTTCAACTCCAATGTAAAAGCAGTTCTCTTATATGGAGCAGAGACTTGGAGATCGACAGTCAACAGAGTACAGACCTTCACGAACAGTTGCCTTAGAAGAATTTTGAAATTCCACTGGCCAGAGAAGATCAGCAGCGTCAGACTCTTGGAGAGAACAGAACAGATAATAGCAGAGAATGAAATTGGGCGAAGAAGATGGGGATGGATCGGTCACAGTTTGGGAAAGCCAGCTTCCAGTATCACTAGGCAGGCATTGTCATGGAACCCCCAGGGAAAGAGGAAAAGAGGTAGGCCGAGAAACTCCTGGCGTCGAGACCTCCAAGCAGACATCAAGAAACTGGGAACCACCTGGAGTAGAATCAAATGAGAAGAACAGGACAGGAGTTGCTGGAGGTCTCTCGTCGACGGCCTATACCCGGGTAGGGGTGACAGGCGTAAGTAAGTATACAAGCAAAAAGAAGGGTGTCTCACCGAAGTTGCAGCCACTGTGGAACGGGCCGTATTACATCACCTTGGTGAAGCCGTTTCACACATACGTGTTACGCCGCTGCGAGGACAATGTCCAACTTAAGGTATCGGTCCACGCGATAAGATTAAAGCCGTACTTTTCGCCGGCCGATCGCCCCACAAATTCTCCACCGTCCTTCACGCTAGAGATGATAATGATGCAACGGACACTGATAATGGAAACAAGTGCCCAGCCGAGTCTCGAGCACACGACCAGGGTGCACAGTCAATGACAGACGAAACGGACAATGCTAAATCGGCTGAAGATGAGCTGTACGAGATAGAACGGATTGTGAAATGCAAATCGATAAACGAGAAGAAGCATTATTTAGTTAAGTGTCTCTGAAAACTTCTGGGAGCCAGGATGTAACCTACCCGAGGAGGTGACGCAACAGTTTCATATTGACAAAACAGTCCAAGGTTATACGCGTTAAAAGAAAAGAGGGAAGAAGCGTACTTAGGGGAGCCAACTGATCGGATATACCCTGAACACTGTATATAATTGTATAAGTAAGGATTATAGTTATTATACTTATGTACTACAGGTCGAGCTTGAGTGACACCGTAAGCAGACGGTGCTGTTGACGAACAACACGTGATCGCGTGTTGTTGACCATGAGAGCTAATGATGTTTTGCTAAAGATGCCGTATTGCGGGTCGGGAGTCGCCTCTGAGCGGGGCACCTGACAAAGACGCACCGGGACTACGGGTCGCCGTCCGCCGTGTAAGGCTGGGGGAGGAGTCGACTGTGTTCAGGGCTCCTCCTGATGCGTAACAATGTAAACTGAGGATACGTAATGTTTTATACGAGAAGTTATGCGGAAATACGAGATACAACCCCAGACGAGGGATGAGGCAAATCGAATAAATGGCAGCGACGCACCGGGACTACGGGTCGCCTACCGCCGTGTAAGGTTGGGGGAGGAGTCGACTGTGTTCAGGGCTCCTCCTGATGCGTAATAAAGTGAACTTAGAAAAACGGAACGTCGGCAGGCTACGTGAGATACGTATATTTATATGGGTGTAATAGGACCCTAAACATGAAAAAGAAAAAAAGCCCGTGGGCCCATGGGTAATATAACGACTATGTTCGACACATAGGTTGCCAGCAGTGAACCTGCCGTGTTCATGTCAGAACCTTACTTCCGGGAACCAGTTATGAGCTCCCTGGGGAACGGATCCATTTATCATTATTAATTCTGCTCTTTGTTTGTTTTCAGGCTCTATGAGTGTTCTGGCCTTCCTTGTCCCGATGTGGGGATGGCTTTCCGAGCCTCCACTATACTTGGTAGTTCTTTTAGTTTTAGAGGTAGGAGATTGGGGGACGAGAAACCCCTTTCAAAAGAAGCGGACGGAATTTCAGAGAATTACCACGCAAATATAGGAAGGTTTTTGAGGGACTGCTAGTTGGATCGGCCCTTACTAAAGCGGACTGGTCGTCGATAGACGCATTGAAAATGATTTTTGTAGCGGAAGCTTGCGGGAATAAACTTTTGTTTGACAAAGCTGTAGAAAAGTTAGACACTGCTGGAGCCTATCGAGCACTTTGGTACTTTACACCAACGAGCCCGTGGGCTCAAGCGTTAATTTTTAAATGTTATGGGTCTAAACTCCGGCCTACGACTTTTTATAGAATCGCGGTAGGGGTCAGGAATCCATTTATACTTCGGTTTAATTTATTAAAGTTAGAGGAAGAACTTGGTCAGTTTCTCGGAAAGAAACTTAGTAAGACAGATGTGTTAGAGAGTGGTCTGTGTGGCACTCGACTGTCGAGGCCAGTGCTGGAAGGATTTGGGCAGGAAATGGTTTTTATGCCTCACACCTGCGGCCTTACTGCTTGTGTGGGTTGTGTCAAATACTTGGTTAACGCCGCTCATGAAATACAAGATTGGGCGTGTGTTTGTCCAGCCCCAACCACATACTGGGACGACCCAGATAGCGAAGTTATGCATAGTAACAGGATAAAGGACTTGCGGGCCGCCCTTTATGAGGGTCATACAAACCCCTCGGACATTGACAAGAATCGATCCTTTGAACTCAAATAAACGATGCGGACTGCCCGTACGTGGAAATGGAAGGAAATATTATTAGATAATAGGGGGGACGAAGTGGTGTTATTAAAAGGCATAGACAAATAAAACTCAGGGACAGGAAATTATTAGGGGTCAAAAGGCTCGGGAAGATCATCACTCAACTCATTCACCCTCATGACGCTTGGTGAGGTTTGCATAACGGTAGATTCATCCGCAGGCAGTCATCACGGTAAGTCGTATATAATGAAAGTCACGTTCTCAACTGAAGTCAGCTGCCAAGACATAAGGTGATAAATGAAGTACACCACGTAAGTATTGGACGTGGTACAGTATTATTATTTTTTTATGAGGACGGCAAATAATCGATGTGATAAAAGATTACAGTAGACGCGATGTCTTTAGAAAGACTCGATATGAATACCGCATACGGGCAGGATATTGGCTGACACATTTGGGTTCCAAGAAGAGAACCAAGAAAGAAAAAAAAAAAGAAGAAAAAAGCACGCGATGGGTCAGGTGCTTAAAGGTAGCACCTAGTTAAAATAGATTTGTGTGATTATTTGGGCATTGAGTTATGTTATACATTATGAGAAGTGCGCCATATAAATACTATGTATTATTATTATTATAATGTATGTATTATTGTATGATTATTTTATATTAATGTGTGTGAGATGGTTGTAAGAATGTTAATGATTTGTGATATGATGCAGGTTTCGTGAGGTTCTGTTTGTTGCTGATATGGGCAACAGAGCCGGGACCGTCTTCACCTATCAAGGGAAGATGCAGTACTGGCTCCACACTTTTGAGCTAAAATTACCACCGATTGAATATCTGGACATTCCAAAATCTCCATGTAAAAATGAAACGGCGTTCTACTGTTGGTTTAAAGATACGGTCGTAGATCATTTTAATTATTTAGCTCGGAACATGACTACAGAAGTTAGGGATACGTTTGATAAGGCTAGGAGTATGCTTGGGGGTGAACAATTTAACGGAAAACGTTCTGACTCACGAACAAAACGGGCACTCTTTTCATTCGTAGGGGATCGCTATTTGGGACGGCTACGGAAGGTCAGCTAGGCATATCGATAAGCTGTGGAATATTCAGATGAAACAGTCAATGTCGGATGTCGAAATCGTATCAAAATTAGAATCCTTCATGAAAACTTCCAACAAACGCATGAACAACTTAATGGAAATGATTCAATCGGATAATCATGCTATTCATCGTTTGGCAGCAGGGATAAACGTTGAACACAGTGAAATGCTAGCAGTGCAAAAAGCAATTTTTTTATTTGATACCAGCATTTGTTACCAAAGCTACAAATGCGATGCGCCTAGAGCGCCAGTTGGAAGATTTTATGGTAGGAGTAACATCACTTGCACAACGTAGGTTGTCTCCGTTGTTGATAGATGCACATTCGCTTAAACGAACACTTATATGGATAAATGAACGGCTACAAGAATTGCGTACATGCATCCGTTACACTATTATCAGTCAAAGTCGGTGTTTTATACATCGCAGGCAGAAACAGTATTGATAACAGTCCAGATACCCATCACCACTGGAAACGCCATGTTTAATATTTATTCGGTCAAAACCTTTCCAGTTCCGTTTAATGAGTCTGCGCGACACGCAACTTTAGTAAAAAATGTGCCGGATTTTATTGCGTTTTCGGTAGATCAATCGTCGTTCATTGAACTATCCTCACAGGATTATCTTCAATGTCATGGCACACATGTTAAACAATGCGATGTTCCGTTTGCACAAAGGTCCATAAATGTTCCGACCTGTGCGGCAGCGATGTTTTTACGGCAAAACGTTCATTTCTCTTTCTGGAAACGCCGGTTGAGTCTTCTATTACTGACCTGGGTGACGGCGTGGTGCTACTTACACAAATAAGTGAATTGATTTTAACTTGTAACCACCAAGTGGCGAAGCAGAAAGGATGTACATTTTGTATATTCAAGGTTCCATGCGGATGCATTGTTTTAGTGGATAATTATTTGATTCCACCAAGGATTTCTCAATAGAGATTACGCAGCAGCACGGCGTCAACCTAGCAGTTTTACAAGCTTTCTTTAACGACAACTTTCTTTATCAACTTACCTCGGAACAGCTTTTCTCGTCGCCTTTTCGGTATAAAATCCCACCCCTGCTCATAGCATCCGACGAGTTTGACGATAAGGTATCCATAGACACAAAACTGAAGATTGTCGACAAAATGAAGACCGGCCAAACGGTTTATCGACAGGCCATTGTCGAAGCAATTTCAAAATGGTCATGGACACAACCTGATGAGACATGGTCTGTCCCTCAGATTCTTAGTTATGTTACATCTGGATTAGTAGTCTTTCTCTCCATCGCGTTATTTGTTACGGCACAAAAGCTACGTGCTAATGCTGGGAGCCATCATGCACAGATTCCCCCTGCACTCGATTGGGCAAAAATGCACGACGGTCCGATTGCTTCGGCACGAACGACTGACGTGACTACCAACGATCACACTGACCACTGTACCGGACGATATGACAATGCCTTGATGCTTATGCACATTCCTGTGTTAGTATACATAGTGGTTATTACGATGAAAACTGTTTGGGATTCGGTGATGTCACAGAATTCCACTCGGGTATTCCTGGAGATGTCCTCCTTGAGCGGTACTTGCTTAAATTTCTATGTAGCCTCAGTGGCTCTGTGTCCTGCACGTTACGTTACGAGCCTCCAATCCTGGGTTCGGCATGTTAAATCTGGTTCAAAAAGACTGTTTGCGTGGAGAACTCCACCTTCAATGGCCAAATTTTGAATTGGTTAGTATGAACACTGGAGTGTCTGTACCATTGCCGAGAGTAATTCCCCTCTCTGTTCTTCAGACTTGGCAATTTAAACAAATGATGGCGCAATGAGATCCACACCAATTGAAAAGATGGAAGAGACAACGGGCATCCCACCCCTGCGCATGAGAAGAGATTGCAAAGCCTTGATACAGTCCACAAAGGTCAAGTCTTCCAAAGACTAGGATGAAACAACCAACCTCAGGGAGACTGAAAAGATCAAGCTTTGTGAAGGAGACGAGAGCACTGCAGAGAAAACACCAGGCAAAGCTGCCTGCGCAGGTAGAGGCTCTGAATCCTGCTAGCGACCTTCCACCTTGGGAAAGTAAGCCAGAAAACATCACCACTACATCACCACCAGAGATGAGCACAGCACTGTGAGCAAGAAAGCCCTGACACTGGCCATGCTCGAAGAAAAGTATCCCCAGGAAGCATGGATACGGGCATACACCGATGGATCAGCCACAGATGCAGTTCAGGATGGAGGGGCTGGGGTGTACATTCAGTACCCAAACGGAAAATGGCAGGCAGAGGCAGTACCAACAGGCCTTCACTGCACAAATTACAGAGCTGAGGTGGAAGCCCTAGTCCGCGCAGCTAACCCTTAGTGGCACTGCAGACCATGATGCCCAGATTGTCTTCCTTACTGATGCCATGTCTGTCCTTGAGGCAGCAACAGCAAGCAAACTGCCACGTCTACAGTAAGAGGCACTGCAAAACATCAAGTGCACCAGACTGGTGCTGCAGTGGATCCCTTCACACTGTGGCATCTACGGCAATGAAGAAGCTGACAGAATGGCAAAAGTGGGCGCAGAGAAAGAACAAGATGAAAATGGAGTCAGCTTCACAGAGATGAAGACCATCATTAAGTCTGTGTACAGACCACCACAACGGCCCCTAGACAGTTACCATCAGCTGTCCAGACAAGAGCAGGTGACCATCTTTCGTCTGAGGACCGGGCACAACCGACTCCATTTCCACCTGCACAGACGCTTCCACCTCGTGCCATCTCCCCTGTGCCCTTGTGGAGAAGCAGAGCAGACCGCAGAGCACATCCTCCAGGACTGTGGGAACCACCAGCCGCTGAGGGAGGAGATATGGCCGAAGCCCGCCACTCTACAAGAGAAAATGTACGGGCCTGTGGAGGCGCTACAAAAGACCACAGATTTCATTTTGAGAGCCAAACTCCAAGTGTGACGGCGTTCGAGAAGAAGAAGAAGAAGAACAAATGATCAAGAAAGGAACCTATACCACGCATTTAAAGCTAGTACGTGGTAACGAGGCTACGTATCTGAACAAGCAGGGTGACACACATGCTGTAATCGGCCAGATTGCTCCATTGGCCCCCGGTGTGACAGATGATAACGAGTATTTGGAACCTTTAACCGCATATGCACACATCTACCCGTCGCTTTATGGCGAAAGCGAAAGGATGAATGACGTGATTTAGAATAATGGATACGTTATTCGTATGTACAGTTGAGAATATGATGTAACCTGCACAATGTGTTGTATGCTGGCTATGAGCGTTCATTTTATTTTGGATATGATGTATTTTGGGTTTGTGTTGTTGGTGTTGATATAAATATGAACGGCACAAGTTGTGCTCAAATGATGTTTGTGGAATATTTTAGATTTGAGTTTTATTATGAGGTGGATTGATATGTTGCTGTTTTATTGTATGAGTTGATTATGTATAGAGATGAAGAGATAAGATATGGTGTTAATGGTACGGTTGTTTTATTTTTTATGTATGTTATGATATAAGATGTTAAATAAGGTCTGGGAGGTTGTAGCTCACAGAGCGGGTCTGCTGTACATTGACTACGGATGCGCAGTTGGTTGGAAATGGTTATATTGGTTTTATATTTGGTACTGGTGAAGGGTGTATGTTTACATTGGTGGATTGTTTTGGTGGTGGTTAGATTTTTATAGTATTGTTGTTTGTAGATGTATTTTTGTTATATTGGGTTTGATGATAGGACATTGGGAGCGGAGTGGTCAATTTAAGTGTCACGCAGCATATAAATGACATATATTGGGTGTGCGAAGGTGTAAGGCAATTCCGCGGAGGGTCCTGATGTCCTCTGTTTCAAACAACCCGTTCCCCATGATTAAACACAGAGCGGCCAGCTGACCTACGGTAACGTACAAATGGGCCGATACGATTAAGAATCAGTTCTACGACGGATCCAACCAGGGTCACGTCTACTGATTGCTTGTGTTTCCTTTTTTTGTCTACCGTATTTCAATGGACTTTGAAATAGGGCTGGTCCGAGCGCATTCTGCGGGAGCATGCACATGACGTTTTGGGTGTGCGGGGCAGAAATTCTGGCAAAGAAGTAACAAGATCACAAGATGAGGATTTCATCCCAAAGTCTACCGTATTGTTTGGAGCTCACGTGCGTTTCTCTTTTAGGAACATTGAGAGTTGTTCATATTTTAAAGGGCCATTTCTCCTCTCTAAGCCATCCTCTGCCGATCAACACACACGCCGGCGCACACAAATAAAGACGGACACAGCGCTTTCCGCCATTAGTACGCTCTGTGGGCTGGAGTAGCGACAGGAATTCTGAAGAAGAATAGCACGAGCAGCAAAATGACGTCCCTATAAGCTTCATGTCATGGCATCGCTAGTCTTACGACGCCGTGTACATTGTGACGAATTTGATGTTTCACGTCACTCATCCGAAAGGCACGCTCTTCCAGAGCTGACTGTTTTGTTACACAGCCTTTTCCAGGGCTGGCTGACTGATGGGAATAAATAGTCGCTCCAAAACTTGCAAAAATGAATTATCATTGAAAAAGTTAAAGAGGTACAAACGCTGGATTACAAACATTCAGTATCTCCCTTAAATTCCCCCCCCCCCCCACCTCCAGCCTCCAACCGCTCCCCCCCCCCCCACCCACCCACCAGCCCCGCCTGATCCGCACGGAAATGGCACACACAAACACAGACGGCAGACAAACGGGCGCTTCCTACGTTCTGGTGGGCTGGCGTAGCCACAGCCATTTTGAAGAGTAAGGTGGAGTGCCCATGCCCACAAATAAAAGCCTCTTCTGTATGAGCTTGCATGCATATTCCACCTTTTCGACAATACGTTCTCAAATATCATACAAAAATAAACGAAGGAGAACATCGAGCCATGCCAGCTCATACACATGTAAAGGCCCCGCCACACGGGCCAGTTGTGCCCCGATTTTGAAGCCGATTCCGATCCGTTTGCGATCGGATGACGTCAATTATCCGATCCGGTCCCAATCGGCTGGGAATCGGGTGACTAGAACCTGCTCTATATTTCCGATCCGAATCCGTCCCGATCGTAAGCTTCAACCAATGCGTCTCGCAAAGCATGTCGTTTCAACACGGTTTGCAAATGGCCGAACACGCCTGTTGTGATCAGCCTACCACCGCCGTTGCCGCTGATGTTTCGCCCGCCTCTTCCCGAATATGATCCAAAACTGCTGATAATGCAAGCACATCATCATCACTGTCAAAACTAGCAGTCATTTTGCAGAACAGGTACGACTTTGATCTTCGGTTCAAACCGGTCGGCTAAACTTGAAAAGTCGAGACTGAAATGTCAGTGTGGCACTGCACACGTTTTTTAATCCGGCCTACCGATTCGAAAACTGATCGGAAATCGGCCTCAAAACCGGGCTCGTGTCGCTACGGGGCCTTAAAACACTGACGTGCTTGGTGCCGATTTGCGTCAATTATTGACACTGTATAAAACACGTACGCGTTTACAGTGGTGCTTTTACGTCACCGTCACCGATTGATTCTTCTGGTGAAATCAAGGACTCTTACTCCTTATTTTTTCCGCATTTAACTTTTATTTTCGAAAAAGTTGAAGAGGTACAAAGCTATCTAACGAACTCATCTAATGTCTTTCTACAAACTAGCCATATCCAAAATTTCAAGTGCATATAATTAAAATTGCGGACTCAGATCTGGGTCAACCGACTTTTTATAAACGGTGTTTTATGTTTTCAATTTGAGACATCCAATTACAACTGATATGGGAAATCAGGGTATTTACGCGACCACATTTAGTAGTGCACCTTTGTGTTTGTGAATGTATGCTTCTCCTGCCCTACTTCCTAAGTTCCGGAGAAAGACATGATGAAGATGTAGATAGATGATCGTCTTGTTCTGACCTGCGAATTTCTCTGTGGGCTGGCGATTGGGGGCCTGATAGGCCGGGGCAAGGGATCTAACGGTTTGTTTGTCCATTGCTGACTAATTCCCCTTGGTATGTGTACACGAATTATATGGGTTAATCTTAAAACAATTCAATCTTTTTTACCCCCTCCCCCCCCCAAAAAAAAAAAAAAAAAAATCTTCTCATTAATAATCGCATGATTTTTCATTTTCCGGTATTTTACATACGCCTACAGTTTGTCTCGGCTGTCGGGTACGATTAGGTGAATTGTAAAGGTGTGAAAATCAGACAATTTTCTGCACCGCTTTTTCGGAGTCAGCTAACATAACGTTAATTTTGCTTTTACGATTAAAAACTGTCATTAAAGCATGATTTTTCATAAACAGAACTTTTTTTTTATTTTATTTTTTTTATTTTTTTGTATAAATTGTTATACAGCATCTTAGAAATCTGTATTATATATTTATTTATGTATATTGATGCATATTGATGCATTGATTATTCATGCATAAAGGTCACAGAAGGTCAACGAAGCCTTTAGTGTGACCATATTGTGCAAACGCTTTATTTTTCTTGTGTTTCTTTCAAAGTGTATTAACAGTAGTGCAGACAGTACAGAAAATAGTACGGACAGATTACATTTATATGGTAGGTACATCAGGGTAACCTTGTCTGTGTGTACGCCTGTATGTATGTGTCTGACTGTTTGGGCGAATCTTCGAACCGACTGCTTTGGTTTAATTAAATGTCACTTGTTATTAGTGTTACTTAAAATACTTGTCAGTGCTCAAATCCATGGCCGTAACTTTTAGTCAAGGTCACAGCCGGCACATTTAAATTTCAAACACTATAGAAAATACCTCCCAAATCATTTAGCTGAGTTTAATTCAAACGTGTAAGCTCTTAGATGTAGCAAGTGTTGGAAAGGAAAACCACGCAGGCTGTTCAAGGTCAAGGTCACGACAATTATTTTTATTTAAACAATAATTTCCTTTTTTCAAAGGTGCAATATCTCTTAAGCAACTGGACCTAGTTTAATCAAACTTTACTGATTGGTAGAAAAGTGTCCCATGCAAAAGTCTGTTTGTCGCCTGTACATGAAGGACAAAGTGGTCATATTTATTCATCGTCTTTTGACCCAATACTCGGATATAGCTTGATCGACTTTCTTCGAATTTTTCTTGATGAGTATTATTTAAATATTGTTCCAACTGTATATTTTGTTTTTAACAGCCGCAAAGCCAAGGCCATGGTGACCGTATTTGTTTTCCTCGTCTGTGTCTTGAACCATTTATCGGCCATTAAGAGAAAATGCTTATTTTTCATGGAATTTTAAATTTGAGACACCTTTAATCTGTGCAAAGGTCATTCTGGAAGGTCAAAGGTAATGCACTCACAGATGTTACTTCAGTTCGTACGTGTAGATAGAAAGGTCTCGCTCTAAAAATACTTAAGCCAAGGTAAAATAGTTTGGCTTTAATAACTTCCGGAACAACGGACGAAAGGGAGATGATGCATAGCTCAATACATGCACTCGCTTTGCTATCTCTTGAGCCGGCATTGCAGATGTTTAATATTTTGAAAAACAATACAGAACCACGAGCACGTGTTTACCTTGCCATCACCTGAGATGTGAGTTATAATTTAAAAGATCCCGTGCACAAGTGAATAACATAATGCTATTGTTTCTCAATATTTATTTAAAAACATCTTCAGTATAAGGTTGATAAATAACGTTGTACACAGTGTCGTTTTCATTTGATCGTACAAATAATTTCACACGCGCACGCAGCACGCGCTCTGCTAGTTAATTCTGAAAAGTTTATCTGCCGGTAGCCTTGCTTCATCTGCAGTTGCAAGCGCATAAGGTTCCCTGCAAACAGTAGTCGGTGACAGACATTTTGTCGTTACGCAGATAAAGGCCTTATATGGAATAAATTAACTGCGTAGGTGTAACGACAAATGTCTGTCACCACTACTATTGGGCTAAAACGCTACTGCGTGGCTGCCCGTTAGACGTTTGCATGGAATTTTAAGTTTCTCGATCGATGATAAAATTCGTCGGTGTACTGTGACCTTGACATTCATCAAAGTCGTTGTAAATTGACTTTTGTCAAAGGTCGTTATAACAAAGGTGTTAAAGTTCGATCAAAAACATGTTGGTCCTGCTCCGGCTTACTCATCATCGAGGATTTATCAATCGAAACGTATACCAGTGAGCTATCGGGACTCCCAGCAATAGACGTTCTGACAATGTGCGTACAAGAATTTTGTTTGTTTCCCATAAAACACTTTAAGTATGATTTCAGCGACATCCTTGGAAATAAATGCAATGTTAGTTTAATCGTCTGAATACTTTCCGCGATTTCCAGTAAGAATAAAATTCTCTGGATAATTAATACTACCATTAACCATTTCGGGTACACGCAGACACATAGCGGGTGGAATCCACAATTCATACTTCGTGCACGTCCATTCACACCACTTTCTGTTTTGGTGCAAACTGCATGCTGCAAGTGGTAGATGGTACGGAATTTAATTCCGGACACATTTACTGGTGGATCGAGTGGGTTACAAAAATGGATAGAATATTACTCAGAAAAAAAATATATTCCTTGCAAATTAGTTCCAAATGTAGTCTAAAAGGACTCGCATTCTCAAAGTTGTACAGGACACACTGGAATTTACGCCTTAAAGGTACCCTTTCTAGAGGCTAGTTGTACGGGTCAGCTCACAGTTTGATGAAATAATTAAAATGGATATAAAGGCGGTGTGATTGACGTCTGCTCTGATACCCATTTCGACAACATCCTTGTCTTCTAATCGGCAAAACATCGAAAAATATGCGTAAATATTTAGTGTAACACATATTATAACTCTTTGGTGTAACGCATGTAAAATCTCGTTGGCATAGCAACTGTCAGTTCAGCCAAGAAAACTCGTTTATTTCACCCCAAGACCATTCACAAGTATGACTTGTATATAGTATTAATATAATCATGAGGTTAAAGTATGTTCTATCAACAATCTGCTTGATTCAAACTTTCATAACATTTTTTTGGGGTGACGTCATTCGATGGCCGTTTCCATAGCACGAAACAGACATGTTTCTTTTACCCAAAATGAAGTTTCCAGAAATATGCATAAAATACGTGACCATCGCCGGTTGATTTTAGCCGTTATAGAGGGCCTTTGTCTGCTCGTCTGTTATGACCATACACATTTTAAAAAACAAATGCTCCAAATGTAGTCTAAAAGGACTCACATTCTCAAAGTTGTACAGGACACACTGGAATGTACGCCTTGAAGGTACCCTTTTCAGAGGCTAGTTGTACGGATAAGCTCACAGTTTGATGAAATAATTAAAAAGATTGACGTCTGCTACATGGTGCTGTATTGTGTGTGACATCATCATCATCATCACCAGTCCCTTGCCCGAACTGGGCGTTGGGGGGACTGAAAGGCAGCAGCAACAGACAGTGCTCTCCACTGAGTTCTATTTTGGGCGGTGGCAAGCAAGTCTGGCATCTCGAGTTCGGTCCAGTGTATAATCAAAACCAGCAAGCGCAGGTCAATCGCAGTTTCACTGTTTGGTGCAAAATGGCTGGCCTGTTCAAATATGTGGCAGCTTGTCACGCTTCATGGCAAGCACGTGGTTTTCAGGACGCAGACCAGATCTTTAAAAAAACAATCTTTAAACGGCACTAACGGGTGTTCGAAGAGCTTGCGCAGGGTACGCATTGCGTTTAATGAATGGATGGGACCCTAGGCAACTTATAGCAATCATTCCTAGTCCTCCGGCCTATATGGGGTTTGAAAGTACAATACCAGGGGTTCCCAGCCTATACAACTAGACCTGTGTGTGTATGTGTGTGTGTGTGTGTGTGTGTGTGTGTGTGAGAGAGAGAGATGTGTGTGTGTGTGTGCGTGTGTGTGTGTGTGTGTGTGTGTGTGTGTATGAGAGAGAGAGAGAGAGAGAGAGAGAGAGAGAGAGAGAGAGAGAGAGAGAGAGAGAGAGAGAGAGATTACTGTTTTTCTTGTAGAGAAGAATTTCTACTTGCTCTTGTAGCAACATTTCAAAACATTTGTCCACTTGAGATATAGCTTCCTTTTCTGTAAGCTCTCCGTACATGAAAGCGCATGTACTGCTCTTCTGCATCACTTCGGCACGATTATAGCCAGACAGTTTGCAGAAACCGTCGTTGCAGTACACAATGGGGTAGTCCACAATCCGTGCATTAGCCAGAACGAAGCTGCTATCTGAAAAGTAGAAAGCAAAAAGCATTCACTAAAAAACCAATACAAACTTGAAGACTGTTACAGATTATATGCTTCCAGGCGTATCACACTGAGTGTTACCTGTCTGTTTGTCACTGGACGGGGGGAGGGGGGGGGGGAGGAGGGACTGGGGAGGTCAGATGTCAGAGCGTTCAAGAAAGGGTAAATCCCGTCAACAATTATGCATCACGAGTACGATGTGTCGGTAGAATTACGGCCGTTATAACTACGTGTGAATAGCAGTACAGCTCGATACCAATACGGGCGCTGGAGACCCGGCTACGCCTTCCAAAGTACTTCGATCTACTTGAAGGACCACTACCGCCGTAACTGTTCAAAGATACACTCCTGCAGCATATGGTTATGAAACGCTACGCACAGGTTCATAAGTTTAGACACAGGATAATCCGGTTCACCACACGTCATCTTTATATCAAATAAACTGACAATGACTGTACTCCGTTCCATCAGGGAGTAATACAACGCGATCAGTATGAGAAACAGCTAAAAATAGATCGACACGATAACGGCTGCGCAGAAAATGGATGACCAGCGGCACTACGTAGCAGCAAGACTCTGTGTCGATAGACCAACACCTGACGCCGATAACGGCAGTATCGGAATTTCTTATATAGACTGCTAAATCGGTCCCCAACCTGTGCCCCTCACCAAAGAGCATAGAGGCTACAGGCATCAGTATTTCTGAGAGCACGGCTGGCACCGACTATGCGCGTGCAAAGGAAAACTGTGCTATACCAGCTACTAGAAAATACTGGCTATGCAGCATTTCTCCAGTCACATGTGTCGGATTGTGAACACTGTGCATTCCTCACTCTAAGACTGACCCGGTGGCAGTGACTGGAATTGGCTGACATGAACAAACCAAAAAGGAAACAAGATCCCAAAGTCTACCGCATTGTTTGGAGCTCAAATACGTTATATTTTAGAGACATTCACAGTTGTTCATATTTTTAGGCTTCTCTAAGGGCTTCCTCGCACGGAGAAACGAAACGAAACATTTAGTCGAAATGTCCGCATTTCAGACATTTCTCCAACATTTCACCGTTTCACGAAATGCGAAACGACACATTTCACGAAATAGAACCTGTCCCTATTCGCGAAACATTTCGCCGAAACATTTCTACCCGTCGCCCAATTAGCGCCGTCCGCTCGGTCACATGCCAATCTGACGTCATTCAAGCCCAAACACTGAAGATAGCAACGGTAAAGCGATGATGTGGAGTCAGGTCTATTATGTCTAGAATTGCGTGATGTGACGCACGATTCTGTAAGATGTAAGCGGAGAAATCATTTTCGAACTGAAATATATCAAGTATCATCACTAAAGTACCACCAAAATATGATTTTAGGTCAGTTTTCTGAACCCCACTTTCATCGGCTGCTCTGCGAAGCCGCCTACAATATGGCGGCTATCGCTTCGAGACGGCGGCATCCTCGATTCACTTGAACCAGCCCTGTTTACGCATTCAAAAGCGTTTACATTATTCGATATGGTCGGCAATTCACTTCAATTGTGTAAGTGAAGGCACACATGTCTTATATGTTTAGTTTTTAAGCGTCAGTAGTCAGAAATATGACCCGATATCCACCGATACAAACCAGAGCATGTGTCAGTAAAGAGTTACTTCCCCTGTACCAATCGAAATTAATTTTCACCGCGTTTCTGCGTGTGCGGAGGAGGCATTTCGATGCAATGAAAATGTTTCGTTTCTTGTGCATTTCGTTTCTCCGTGTAGGGAAGCCTTAAGCCAACCTCTGGTGAACACACACGTCGGCGCACACAAATACTGAAAGACGGACAGAGTTGACGGCACTTCCAGGCGCTAGTACGCTCTGTAGGCTCGTGGAGCGACAGAATTCCATCTCCTTCTACTCTAACCCACCCTCTGATCCACACACACTGGCACACATACATAAAGACGGACAGACAGCGATTCCCACCATTTGTAAGCTTTGTGGTCTGGAGTAGCAGCGAAATGACGTTACTTCAAGCTTCACGTAATGGCATCATTAGTCCAAAGACGCCGTATTCATAGTGACGACTCGATGTCATCGCAGTACTAACATTTGACGTATCAGAAGATCAAGCCGTTTTGTGATTTTCACACCTAGGGCACAATTTGCCCTAATCCTTCCCCAGAGCCGGGACAAACAGCAAGCGGACACTGCTTATGAAAAATCATGCGGGTATTAACGAGCACTTTTTTTTTTTTATTCGAAAAAGATAAAATAAAGTTATGTTAGCTATTTCTACAAATGACTCCAAAGAGTGGTGCAGTAAACTGTCTGATTTTCACACCTAGGGCATACAGGTCACAACTGACCTAATCGTATCCGGCAGCCGAGACAAACTGTACGCTGTTGTAAATACTGTATATAAAAAAATCATTCGATTATTAATGAGAAGATTGTTTTGGTTTGTTTGGGTTTTTTTTGTAAAAAAAGATAAAATTGTTTTAAGATTAATCCCAAATAATTCGTGAAATTAATCCAAAAAAAGTGAAACTTTTTTCCCCAAAAATATTTAATTATCACTCAAAAAGTTCTAGAGGTACAATGCTGGTTAACGAACATTGAATATATCCCTTTTATCTAGCTATATGCAAAATATATAGTAAAAATAAGAAAAATTACGGACTCCCTAGTGGATCAACCGGTTTTTGTGAAATGGCCAATAAAAACACCTCGATATTATTCTTTTAGGGACAATATCACACAATTTCAAGCTTGCCCGTCCTCATGCGCGGGCTCTAGTCGCTGTCACACAAACACACACACACACACACACACACACACACACACACACACACACACACACACACACACACACAAACACACACATACACACACAAAATACTTTTGCGTAACTAGACGTGACGTCATTTTTATCTTGTTAATTCTTTGCCAGAATTCGGGGCCCGCACGCCCAGAACATCGTGTGCATTCTTAGAAATGCGCTCCGACCAGCCCCATTTCAAAGTCTGCCGTATTTTCAATACGGTAGTCAAAAAGAAAAATTACAGAATCAAGTACAGTTTCGTTCCGCACCAAGGTCTCATGAAAGGGAACATGTTGAACATGTATTGCACACGAGCCCTGTTACGTTTGTGGATGTGGATGTGTTATTCTGTTGAGTGCATATTTGTGTTGGTCATAGGAAATATCCGATATTTTGAGCTATTTTGGATAAGAATTGCGTACCTTTTTTTTTTAGTAGGATTCATTTTTTTTTTGCCTGGAGATTTGCGATCGATGTATGTGTAGCTACAATGTTGCATTATATTTTCGCTACTTTGTTTAAGTCCGACTTGGAACGTTCTCGAAACGGCGCAATTACTCTAGTGACTTCAAATATGACGTCAGAGTTGTTGGCTACATTTCGTAACATTTTATCGAATGCGCCTAGACGGTAGTAAAAATTTGTAGTCGGGTCACGAGTGTTCTTTTTCATGAATATTAAGTTTTAGTTACGTTTTCTTTTCTGATTGGTTGAGTTGTGTAATTTGGTAGATTGTTCTGGAAATCTGTAATAGTATAAAAGAGGGTGTTAGGAAATGTGTGCGTGCATTGTATGGGAGACGCGGTGTATCAGACTTGTGGATGCATTTTATGAGACAGTGTACCGACGTGTGGATGCAGCTCTGGATGCATTGTACCGATTGCATCGTGAGAATAAAATATTGTTGGAACTGAAAAGAAAAGGGGAGACTGCCAGTGCTAATATTTTAGGAAGGTTACAAAGTAAAGTAGGTTATAGCACTGTCAGGGGAGAGAAATGTGCATGATCGACCAGTGATCATAGATCTACTGTGGCCAAAGCACACACAAAAAAAGAGATAGAAAAGAAAGGGGGCGCTAAGAAAGTGACTGAAAGCAATGCATATGGAAGGCCCCCCGAAGGGGGGCGTATCACATATCCACCGTTCCAGCCACTCAGTGCATGGAAATTTAAATCTAGGTCCCCCCAAGGCGGGGCCAGATATTTAGCCGGTGTGGACAGCTGTTTCGGGCTTGGCGACCTCTTCAGCACACCATCGGCAATACTGGAGGAGGCAGGAAATTCTGCCTACCTGCAATGACAACCACATTTTACTGTGGTGTCTGCAGGGGCATACATTCCATGCCACCACCTAGAGTTAAATTTCCATGCACCCTAAAAGAGAACCTACCAAAAGGGGGGAAGGGGTTGCAGTCGATATTGTAGTGATAAATGAAAAGAAAAGGGGAGACTGCCAGTGCTAATATTTTAGGAAGGTTACAAAGTAAAGTAGGTTATAGCATTGTCAGGGGAGAGAAATGTGCATGATCGACCAGTGATCATAGATCTACTGTGGCCAAAGCACACACACAAAAAAAAGAGATAGGAAAGAGAGGAGGCGCTAAGAAAGTGACTGAAAGCAATGCATATGGAAGCCCCCCCCCCCCCCAAGGGGGCGTATCACATATCCACTGTTCCAGCCACTCAGTGCATGGAAATTTAAATCTAGGTCCCCCCAAGGGGGGTCCAGATATTTAGCCGGTGTGGACAGCTGTTTCGGTCTTGGCGACCTCTTCAGCACACCATCGGCAATACTGGAGGAGGCTGGAAATCTATTGTTGGAACTGTTACTCCGGTGTGGTCTACTTGTGCCACGTGTGACGAGTTGCAGCTGAGTGAAGTTTCTTTACAGGAACCCTATGTGCATGCGTCTGGTGTGATTGTATCATACTACGACTACGACTACCACGTAACAAGCCCGGCTACTATTGCAGCTAGGAAAGACATATACGGTTTGCTGTGTGTCCGAGGAAAAGATCTGCTTCTCGGCAATCTTTTCTTTAACATAAGACCATTTTTCACTAGAGGACGCAACCGAACGTTCTCAAATATTAACATGAGAAGAAACAGGAAAGTACTAAAACTTAGCCACCAGTCACAATTTTTGACTACCAAGCCTCTCTAGCATGTTGCTGTTTTGCATGTAAAAGATGTTTGTGTCCCGGCTTTGCCTAGCTGCAGCAGTAGCCTGTAGACATATGTTCTTCCATGAACAATGTACTGATTCTTTCCCTTTAGTTGCTGTTTGGAAAAACATGAGAAAGACGAACATTTCATTCAATACCTGTACTGTCACATACATTTCGATATTATCTGATAATCGGTGAACACTTCTGAGGTGAATGGCTGCCGTGAGATGGTCTTAGTCGTCTGCTCAGGTTAAACCCAAATAACTAACTAACTGGGGTGAATGGAACTGGCCGTTTTATTTGTCCTTGCTGTTTCAGTCTTTATTTTCCTTTTTTATCTTTTTTTCGTGTTACTAACATAATGTTTAACTGAACTGTATGAGCTATTATGACGCATTCCTTTACTCATACTCACTGTGACGTACCGGGAGGTGATGCGGACAGTAATGGACACCGACTGATTTCATTTTAGTCAAGTTAACCTGACACAGTTTTGTGGTTAACTTCTTTTTTTTATTTTTTTTTTAACGTTTTGGATAACTGGATAATTTACAGTAAATATCTCTTACATTTTTGTTAGTACGCTTTTAAATTTGATTTGTTTTATTAGAATGCGATTGATGGATTGATTCGTTGGTTGGTTTGTTGGCTGGTTGATTGATTGATTGATTGATTTTGATTTGGTTAACGTATTGCAGACTATGTCCCGCGTGTGTGTGCCGCACTTAGGCCTACTACGATGACAGTGTGACTCTCTCTCTCTCTCTCTCTCTCTCTCTAAGCTGTAGTTGTGTGTGCGTGCATAAAAACTTCTGACCCTGTCAGTGTCTGATATAGCCGCGTAGTGTGTCATTAGAAGTAAACGACACCATCGGTGTGTTTACAAATCGCGAGTCTGATCATCGCTGGCCGGCCGACCGCACATTCCAGCCAGCCAGCCAGCGTTCCGGCGGGACTCGCTGTTTACAGTAGGAAATGCTGATGCCTGCGCCTCTATACTCTTTGCCGTCACTGTCTTCTAGACTCCCCCCACCAACCTCACCCACCAACAAAATCCCCACTCTCCCCTGCCCCACCTACAACGCAGTGATGATCAGTCAATCAAGCGATCGATCAATCAAGCGATTGATGAAGCGATCGATCAATCAAGCGATTGATAAAGCGATCGATCAATCAAGCGATTGATGAAGCGATCAATCAGTAAAGCAGTCAGAAGTTACAATGATCATTCTTCCGAATGCAAAACTAGGATCCATGTTTTAGCCTGCAAATGATAAAATGATAAATGATTGGACGCAAATGATAAAACATGGATAAAATACACACATGCGGGCGCACACAAATAAAGACGGACACACAGCGCTTCCCGCCATTAGTACGCTCTGTAGCGACAGGAATTCTGAAAAAGAGCAGCAAAACTTGATGACGCCGCTTCACGTCATGGCATAGCTGGTCTCAGTCACGACGCCGTATGCACTGTGACGAATTTTTTTTTTTTTTTTTTGCTACTTCCAAGTTTCCTCTGTCGACCTCAGAGGTTTCCATCCCACGCCGCTCACCCCATCAACCCCAGTGTGCTCACCCAGGCCCGCCAGTTGTTCCAGCCAGACTCCCGGCCCCGCTGCTATATATATGTCAGGTAGTAGGGGACTCGCTCCGGAGGAAACTCCGCACTACTGCCGGTGGTCTTCCTACTTCGGTGGTCTTCCTACTTACGACATTTTTTTTTTTTTTTTGCTAGTCACGGAGTCGACGAGTGAGAGCTCCCCCCAACAACCACGACGTCCTTCCACGCACAGTAGCAGGGTCCGGCCGAAGACAACCGCGCACCTAGGACTCCTAGAGGCCGGACTGGGCTGAGGTCACCATGAGACGGAGACTTGAGGGGTCAGAGGCACATGGAATAGCGTTTTTTTTTTAATTTTTGCATGATGATGGGGATGATATGATGATGCCATGGTGGTCCATGTGGTTAGGGAGTGCGTGACAGGGCCGCATTCCACGCTTCCTGTCATAAATATCCTGGTATTAACCAGGCCCGGGACTTGCGGACACCTGCGGTGCCAGCCGTGTAATCATCCACACCTTGCGATGCGTCATAACCCGGGTAACACCCCCAAAGTCGTACCCGTGAAGTGGGTGAGTCTCGGCTGCGTGGCATCAGCCTTCCCATTGGGTCCATAGCACACCCGCTCTGGGTAGGAGCCGACCCAGGTAGGAAAAGTCCCGCTTGACTCGGCTGGGATTCGAACCCGGATCTCCCGGCCGCCAGTCCGACGCGCTAACCACTGCGCTACGTCACTCATCCGAAAGGCACGCCGCCAGAGCCGTTTTGTTCCACACAGCCTCTTCCACGCTCTGTTTGATGGGAGTAATTAGTGGCTCCCAAATTTGCAAAAATTAATTAATGAGTATTTTATTAATTTTTATTTAATTATTATTGAGGTACAACGCTGGATTACGACTCATTCAGTATCTCCCTTTCATCCCCCACCCCACCCCCTTCCCCCGCCTGATCCGCACGGCAATGGCACACACCAGGGCCGGATCACTTACAAGTGTGTGTGTGTGTGTGTTGTGTGTGTGTGTGTGTGTGTGTGTGGGGGGGGGGGGTCCCAAAACATTTTGGGAGAAATTTGTGTGCGGTTGTGCAAGCGTCAACAAAATGTGCTTGTCAAGGACAATAGCATTTTTTTATGGGGGAAGAAGGGGGGGGGGGGGAGTCTATGGACCTTCCTCCCCCCCCCCCACACCCCTATATCCGGGCCTGCACACAAACGGCAGAATGGCACATACAAACACAGACGGCAGACACACGGCGACGATCGTGTGTTAAAATAAGTTCTTATAAGTTCTTGTCTCGTCTTCAGGTACTTAGACACATTTCAAGTTACATGGACAAAACAATTTTTGTTCTCAATAATATTCTGGTGGTGGAGCTGATGGTGTTAAATGGTGCGACTTCTCTCTGTGAATTGTATGACAGAACTAAAGAATGATTACAAAACTAATTTTTATTTCTTTAGAAGACTTTGTATTTTTTTTCGTGGTTTCTTTTATTCCTAGCTTTTTGACTTTTTCAAAAAAAAGTTGTTTTCGTGTCTTTTACACCTTCGTGTTTGTGTATGTATGTTTCTCCTGCCTACCTCCTAAGTTCCGGAGAAAGACATGGGTTACAAGCGAGACCTGATGCATTTTTTAAAGGATGTAGATGATCGTCTTGTTCTATACCTGCGTATTTCTCTGTAGGCTGGCGATTGGGTGCCTGATAGGCGGGGGCAGGGGATCTAACTGTTTGTCTGTCCAGCGCTGAGTGATTCCCCTTGGTTTGCGTACGATTCTGCCAGCGCTAGCCTCACCTATCTGGTTTGTGAGTATCTATAACTTGAGGCAAATTTGTTTCGTTACATTGTTGTGTAATGTTCTGTGCATCTACTGTGGGAAATCAGGGTATTTACCCGACCACATATAGCACCTTCGTGTTTGTGTATGTATGTTTCTCTTGCCTACTTCCTAAGTTCCGGAGAAAGACATGGGTTATAAGCGAGACCTGATGCATCCTTTTAGGGATGTAGATGATCGTCTTGTTCTATACCTGCGTATTTCTCTGTGGGCTGGCGAGTGGGTGCCTGATAGGCGGGGGCAGGGGATCTAACTGTTTGTCTGTCCAGCGCTGAGTGATTCCCCTTGGTTTGTGTACATTTTACACCTTGAGTATTTCACCTGTTCACTTTCCAAATACTTCAACGTTTTTGTAATATTTATTAAATGAAAATTATTACTTTCAACCTGTAATCTTTCATCAGGTATTTGCGGATACAAATTCACCATTTTGTAAGTAAAATATTTTTATATTTCAAAATAAACTGAACCAGCAATGTAAATTTTGCAAATCCTCAGGAGTGTATAATTTGCTACCGTAATAAAACGAAACAAGATCTATGTAAATTAGTTTTATGTAATTTAAAGAAACTAGACTTGTTTTATTGACTACTACTTTAACAGCCCAACTCAATACTTGTACATCTGTTCCTTTTCTAATTGCAATAAAGACTTTTGCTGACTCTGTTACTGAGTTATCCCATGTAAGGTTAATTCTCTGTGCAATTTCAGCTTCTTTAAGATCTTCCAAAGGTCTTAGTATGATTTCAAAAATTATTGTTGCTTCTCTAGCTATGGTAAAGCTCTCTGGTGTAAACACAACAGTCGGATCAGGTCTACCCTTTTTACCTGTGTGAAGATACATCCCTTTCTTATACTGCTGTAGTTTTATATTATCGCTACTATTGTTGTCTGTTGTTAAGCACTTTTCTAAATGTTACGTTTTACATCTTCAGTGTGAATTCCGTAAGTAATAATGAATTCAAACTTTATGTCTCAGTCAACTGCGGGAGCAACAGGAGCAGGAACAACTACCCACTTATTATTTACATGTTTAAAGAGGTAATGCACATTATTTGTAGAACTAGGTATCGTAACATCACGAAGTTGATTAAGTTTATACCTTTTTTGTGCCATCCTTTATGTCATCAATTACTTTTCGTCTGTACAATCCAGTGGGATCAAGTTCAAAGCCAAACATTTCTCCCACTTATCTTTCTTTATCAAAAGCAAGTACATCACCCAATCTTTCAACGGGCCACGCAAATGGTGTAATTATCGGTTCCGGACCAGCACTCATTTTTATTCAACAAAAAGAAATATTTTCATTTAACTTCTAAGACAACACAAAAATCATTCATCAAAACTGGTTTACAATCCTGATTAGTTACAGATAAACACAGTGATTTAAAGAAACTGGCACCTAAGTTTTTAAACTGTAAATTTGGAAATCTAACAGCTACGCTTTCACAATAGGGAGAACTTCCAGCCGGCAAGCACCTTAGCAAAGTTGAAGGCACACCATTGCGTACATTTTCAGTTGTGTTTAATTCTTTCAAATGAACATTTAGTACTGTGTGAACTGCAAAATAAACAGAAAATCTTCTAGTTATTATTTTATTTTACTTTTTTTGCCAACTGTATCACCCACCTATTCGTATTTTCATTCCCAATCATCCTCATCAGTTCTATAAACGCTTATTAAACCACGTAAAAATGCAAGTTGACTTGAAATTATAGGCCAATCGCATCCCGGAAAAGCTAATGTAACAATTAAGTTAGCTGGATTTAAAGTTGTTTTATATTTTTTCGCTTTGAAATCAGTTAGCAAAAGTACAAAAGTCATAATACCCAGATTGCTTAAAAGCGCTTAGTGACTCTATATCTTGCATAATAACTTGTATCATCTTTTATATTAAACCACTTTACAGTGTAGAACATTTCATTGATTAACTACAACCTTATTACCATCTCGATTATCAATTCCATTAGTTAACAACACTAGTTTACTTGTATCAAGGTTTGTTAAATACATAAACATTTGTATAACCACATTTAAAAAGCACAATCTAATTTAAATCACAAACAAACACGAAACTGTACGGGCCTGTGGAAGCACTACAGAAGACCACAGATTTCATTTTGAGAGCCAAACTCCAAGTGTGACGGCGTTCGAGAAGAAGAAGAAGAAGAACAAACAAACACCACAGGCAGCCCATTTCAATTTAACGTGGATGCCAAGTACAATGTCGCACCTTCTTATGACCAGAAATTAATTCAATTAAGTCATAGCTGTGCTGACACAGCTATGAATTAATTTATGAGATTCCTTTCAAGTAAAAGTACCCAATCCTTTTGATCATTTCCTAAACCCACCAATTACAGATTTCAACTGCAAGAAAGTCCATTACAGATGTTCCAAAACCAGCTCAACTTTGCTGTAATATGTTAAACTGTGGTGTTTATTTTACTGACCACTTAAATCACACAAACAAACTTGGTCTGTGTATCATGTCCACACTTATTACCAGCTTAGAAAAATACTGTCAGAACTTCATATTCCACTTAAAACTGAATCCAGTTTCAACCATTTTAATAACCTCATGGATATGAAAGCGTTTGAATGCATCTGTAATTAATTTAACTTTAGCACCAAGTATGACTTAACTCAAAAACTTGATGATTAACATGGCATGGGAACATTATATTATGCTCTCAGTCACAGACAATGCCCCCAAGACTACTACTCCGGTCACACTTTATTCACACACACACACACACACACACACACACACACACACACACACACACACACACACACACACACACAAAATCTGGTTAGGCTCAATAGAACAGAAACAGTCTAATACCTGGACCACATTTGTCTTAGATAAAAGTGACGTGTTTACTCAAGCAGGAGTTGAACGCATTAATGAATCTATCAGTATGGCAAATCAGGCACCAAGATCAGCGTGTACAGAGCTGTGGTCCTCACCACCCTGCTGTATGGTTCCGAGTCCTGGGCCCTCTACCGCAGCCAACTACGACTCCTCGAACGCTTCCACCAGCGCTGCCTGCATACCATCCTGGGCATTCACTGGAGTGACTATGTCACCAACGTCGAGGTCCTTGAACAGGCTGAAACTGTGAGCATCGAGGCTTTGCTGCTGCGGACACAGCTCCGCTGGGCGGGGCATGTCTCCAGGATGGAGGATCATCGCCTACCAAAGATCACCCTGTTTGGCGAGCTTGCTACTGGACACCGTGACAGAGGGGCACCAAAGAAGAGATACAAAGACTGTCTCAAGAAGTCACTTAGTGCCTGCCAAATCGACCACCACCAGTGGTCTTCGCTTGCTGCGGACCGTGACACCTGGCGCTCCACCATTTACAAGGCAGCTGTCTCCTTTGAGGACTCTCACAGAGCTAGCCTTAAGGACAAGCGGCTCAGGAGAAAAAACAGAGATGCTGCAGCTCAGAACCCTGGCCATACCTTCCCCTGCAGCCACTGCGGTCGAACCTGCCTGTCTCGGATTGGCCTCTGCAGCCACGAACAAGCCTGCAGACGTCATGGGCAACTCCTATAAAATCTTCGTTCGTGAAGTCAAGCCAAGAGAGAGAGTATGGCAAATACTGGGAGCACAAGCTCAAACGAAATCTAATATCTTAAACGGAAGTGACAAATTTGAAGCACAAAAACAATTTCTTGCAAACCTGGAAGATGCTATAAACTCAGTAGTAGATCTCCCATCAATCATACAACGCTATCAAGACATTCTCAGGTATGCCACATCAAAGGTTGACTTTGTAGTTGGTATTGGGTTATACATGTTACCATCCGACCTTCAACTTCAAATGGGAACAATAAAAAATTATAATAATGAAATAATTGTTGGAGGGGGTGATCAGAAATTAGGACTCAATCAACCTGTAAACTTAAGTCCAACAACCACACACTCACAACCACTAATAACACCCGTAGCACTAATAACACCAGTTACACCCGAACAACCAGTGGTAAACACATGTCAGAGGGAACTGCATTGGTAATAGGTCTTACTGGATTAGGGATATTACTTATAATAATAATAATTACGGTATTTATAATGCTCTTATCTTATAATAATTATAACTCTAAGCGCGTACTCACAACTCGCACACGCATGCGCATGCTTTAGACAATGACTCTCGTATCATAAATAGTGAAAATACATTACGACGGTCAGCTTGGGGTGGGGAGTGTGGTGATATAGTGCTAGAACTGTTAAAAGAGGTGAGTTTTGAGGGCGGACGGGAAGGAGGAGAGAGAGTGTTTCTGACGGAGGGAGAGTGTTCCAGGTGGATGGACCGTATACTGAGAAGGAGCGGGGGCCGAAAGTGCTGAGTTTGGTGCGGGGGATGAGGAGGCGGAGAGGGTCGGAGGCGGAGCGGAGGGAGCGGGGAGGAGTGTAGGGGTGAAGTAAGTTGGAGAGATAGGTAGGAGCGTAGTTGTTCAGGGATTTGTAGCAGAGAGACAGAATCTTGTATTGGATGCGTTGGGGGATAGGGAGCCAGTAAAGGAGCTTGAGCAGGGGAGTGATGTGGTCGGATTTTTTCTTTCTGAGGACGAGGCAGGCAGCATTGTTCTGGACGCGCTGGAGAGTGAGAGTGGTGGAGTGAGGAAGGCGGGAAAGGAGACAGTTGCAGTAGTCGATGCGAGATAAGATGAGAGAGACAGAGAGTTTGGTGGCAGCTTCGGTAGTGAGGTATTTTCTGATCTGACTGATGCGGCGGAGGTGGAAATAACATGCCTGGGCCGTGGCGGAGACGAAGCTGGTCATGGAAAGAGATAAATCGAGGATAACGCCAAGATTCTTGACCGAGTCAGAGAAGGAGATGGGGGTGCTGTCGAGTTGAAGGTGGAGAGAGGGAGGGAGCTGGGAAAGTTTCTGGCGAGTGCCTACCAGCATGGCTTCTTTACTTATTTCATTAAATATATATTAATCCTGCTACACCAAAAACACCACAAATGTTCCGCCATAATCCCGACTACTTCCCTGCTGTATTTATCAACCAACTAACAACACTCCCTATTATGCCAGGCAAAGCATCCATTGCTTTTACTGCCAATTTCTTAAGCAAGTCTGAAATATGTGTTAGTTGTTTGTGTTTTTTTACCCATGGCTGTAAGTCTTTTGGGTCAGACGAGTTGAACTACCACCATCACCTCCGGCTATATCCATTACTGCAGTACTATTAGCAGTAATTAAATTTGCAATTGTTATACCATGCTCTCTAAATGGAGTTCTCAATCCAAAGTTGTGTCTTTATGAAGTATTTTCTCAACAGTTTCTCTAATCCTGTTGACTTGTGTTTTCAGCTTTTCTTTCACAATGATAATTACTTCTAGTTGTGCTGATCTATCTGCAAATCCTTTAATTGTCTTTGTATTCTTTCTTTTATTTAAATGCCATAATTCTCATCGTCTGCTTTACCTAGTTGTTTTTTTTTCTTTTGATTTCCATGTCATTATAAAGCTCATATAGTTTTTTCACCTCTAATTGTTTGCATTGACTTGTTCAACCCCATTATCTCCCGCATGGATAAGGGATAGTCATTTATTGTTCTCATAGCTTAATTTATTTGACCTTCCGTAAATAAGGTATACTGCTCTGTCTGCTATTTCTGAAAACGTGTTTAGTCCGTCATTTCAATTTATTGTTCTGTTGGCAACACATTTTGTACATCGTGAAGAGCACTCTCAAGTTTGCTTGGTACCCTACCAACACAAAGATAACATTGGAACCCTGCGTCACCTAAAATAGTTCTAGAAACAGAACCACTGGATGGAGAAAAAATGGGTTTCTACAAATAAAGTGGGTGCCTCTCACACACAAACTGGCATTGCAGTGAAAATGGGTGTCTTCAGAAAATTAGGCGTCTGTAATATGGTCAAGATCATGGAATACCTCTTTTTTCACATTCACTTTTTTGTTCAACTTAATGTTATGCATTAACATTTTTAACATTGTATGTGCAAAATTGAATAAACACTGGCCCCTAACCTTTAGATTATGATTTTCACAGAGGAAATCTTTTAAACATTGCTACGTTTTGTCCTTCTGAAGCAAAACAGTTTATCATGGCATTTATGTGAGAATCAAGATAATATATTCTGGAAATTAAGGGACATTATTTATGTGCTCTGGAGTTTGAGACAAACAGCAACAGAGCATTTTGAATCCCTTATCATTCGGAATACACCAGTGTGTGCAACAAGTGTGACTAAAATAGTTCAAGGGTATTGCCAGAATAGCTTGGTGCCTAGAGGTGCCAAGCTATTCTGGCACCACCCTTGAACTAAAGCCATTGGTCTATGTCTTTATCTGTAAGTACTGTAATGTCGCTTGCATGTACAAATTTGAAGCTTTTAGCCTCAGTATGATACGGGTTAAAATGTGTCGAAAAATACGAAAGATTGGAAAAGACTCAGAGGAAGAAACTAACACTTAAAATGACAAAACCTAACACTGACATTAAGGATTAACTTAACACTGACTGATTAATTAACTGACAACATAAGAAATTACTTGAAACTTCAGCCTTTATTAATGACATCAAACGTGCATACATATAAAAACACAGTAATTGTTTGTAAACACTTCAAATCAAACAATCAAGAGAAGCCAAACCTTTTTCTAGCAACTTTGTGGTGAGGAAAACTAGTTCTTGCCTTCGGCACGTAAAGGGTTTTAGCGACTTCTTTGCCTCTATTCATAAAACGGAGAAATATATCGAGTTCTAGCAAGTGCGACAATAAAGTTTAGCTGAGTTGGTATACCTCGTTCTGTGCCTAGGTTAAACACACCACTGGTGCCATTGTTGCTATTTTCGCACCAGACCGGTCGCTCGGACCGGTCATGTGCACCCGATCGGTTTAGAGCGTATGCTTTCTGCACCTTGTAATGGGCAATCTCCGAGAAAGAATCACGTGACCGTCGTTTGATTGCTGCAAAATAACATGAATAAAGAATAAACCCTTTCCCATTTGTAATCCGGCAATAATGCATCTATCCTTATGCTAGCACCACGAAACATTACGCGATTTGGCAGATTTGAAAAATAGCTTTTTTTCCCTCAAAGGTGGTGTGATTTTGCGACATCTGCGTCGTTTGCGGCAGAAAGCACCGTCATAGTTGAAGTTCGAGAGATGAGCGCACTACAAGTACAATGGATTTGATTCTGTGGCGTGGGGCATGACGCAAGCCTACACAAAACTGGTGGGGCAGGGGAGGTAAAAGGCACTAAAAGTAAAACAGGAAACGAAGCTTTTTTCGACTGCGATCACAATCTTCCACGTGAACGTACGAGACCACACTACTACAAGTGCAGAAGCCTACCTGCGCGCGCAGTTCTGATAGCAAACAATGGCGCCGCTGGTGGGTTTAACCTAGGTAGATAAAGTTTATGCTTCCTGTGACTTTTGAAAGAATGCATAGTATGCAAAGTGTATTTTATAGTAACAACAAAGTTACAGAAGTTTGCAAAATGATCAAGACATACATCAGATAAAAACAACATATACACACTGATACAAACCCAATAACACTCTTGTAATAAATCATTTGTTGACAATGGTTTTATTATCTTATTATTAACGTCCCGAGGCGCCTGTTAATGTTTAGTTGCAAAGGTAAATGTTATAGAGTATGCAAAATGATCCAGGCGCACATCAGATAAAAACAAGCTATACACGCTGAAACCAACCCAATAATAACACTCTTGTAATAAATGTTTATGAAAACGAAAATGCCGCGAGAATCTCAATTCATTTCTTTTGTATTTTTTTTTCAGTCTCTTGCGGATGTAATCCTTAATGTTTGTCCAGCGTCTATGTCTAAGTGCAGGCTCTTCTGCCATTGCCTGCTCTATCTCGTCCTTTCCAGGAAGTTTGTTCACGACAAGGTGAAAAGAGTTGAAACGAGTTTGAACAGCTTTCTCTTCAGTTTTAACCCATGGTTTCCTTGAAAATCTAGCTTTCTTTCAAACAGGAGCTGATGCAGTACTGTCATCATCAAAACTATCAGGCTTTGGACGTCTTTTCTCAGTCATGCTCATTGATTCCTGTGTTGTTGACTTGGTACTTGCTTCATTCACAGGTGCTGTTTTCACTGAGACCTCTCTGCAAGTTTCTGATGTGTCTTCATTGTCAAAGTCAAATCTCTTCATTGCCCAGCTCAGTTCTAATGCAGCTCTCAAAATCTGTCATCTCATTGTTAACTGACAGAAGAATGTTTGCCACTTTTGCCGTTTGCAGGACGTCTTGAGGTTGGCGGTAGATATGGCGATGTATTCGAATATCATGACCAAGAAAATTTCAGTGCCAGCAGATCCTGTTCCAACTCGGCCATTGACTGAGCCAATGTTGCAACCATCTTCCGTAACTGAGTACATGTGAACATGACTAGGTTTGACACTTGTGCTTGTAGCGCATGTTCCTTCAGAACATCATGGCCTCTGTAACCTGGTCAGAGGACCAGGTGTGGCAAAGCTGGCACTGATTGCCTCATTTGAAGGATTCTGTCTACAGTTTGTCAGCAAAATGGGAACACTCCTATTAAACTTGCCTCTGATTTCCAATCGCTGAAAATGATTCACCATTTTCTTCAACCTCTGTGAGACCTTTCAGGATATCTTGATTGGTGATCATTCCAATCTTAGCATTATGGAAGTCTGATACCTTCATTCCCTCGCTTACGAGTTAAAAGTGATATAGCACAAAGTTGCTTTAACCACTGTCGGATAATCTTCCGAAACCATCTTTGTCTCATAAAGCTCTTGTACCTTCGTAACATCTTCACGTGAAATCAGCTTGGGTTTGTTCATGGTCATTTTCCCGACCGACTGGGCTGCTGTAGCTGACACACAATCATAGCAGTCAACGGTAAAGACAGAGTCAAACCGCTCCGCCTCAGAGAGCTCTTGCTGCCACCTGTCATCTGAATCATGCCCAAGCTGTTTGGATGCCTGCGACTGTTTGATCCGTGAGCATTTTTTCAAGGCATGGCCTATGCACATTGTGAGATTGCCTTTTTGGACTGATGTGTGTCCTCATCAAATTGTACAGCCAGTACAACATGATCAAAACTAGCTGAATTAATCACAGCATTCAAACTTGCGATTTAATTTCTGACATCACTCGAGAATCTTTAATAGTCTCACCAACTCCCGCATCCTGGAACTGATTTGTCCAGCCGTTTGTTCTTCAAACCATATCACCATTGTACACGTTTATGCCCCAACAACAGACTATGGCGATGAGGAAATAGAAGACTTCTATGACCAACTGCAAGAAGTTCTGGACCAGACCCCCAAGAAAGACATTCTTGTGGTACAGGGAGACTGGAATGCCAAAATAGGAGAGGATGCTGCTAGGAACTGGAAAGGCACATGCGGACGCTACTGCAATGCAGAGACCAACGACAGAGGCTTAAGGCTCCTGGAATTTGCCAGTTCAAATGATCTAAAGCTGATGAACACGTTTGGCCTGCACAAAGCATCCAGAAGGTGGACATGGCACAGCCCGAACGGAGAGCACCATAACCAAATTGACTACATCATGGTGAAGAGACGCTTCCAAACCAGTGTGAACATTGCCAAGACAAGAAGTTTTTCAGGAGCAGACATTGGAAGCGACCATGACTTAGTGATGATGACCTTCCGACTCCGCCTAAAGAAGGTCAACAAGCAGGGTCCCACCAGAATCAAGTTTGACCTCGAGAAGCTGAAAGACCCAGAGGTAGCGGAAGCCTTTCAGGCAAAGATAAGAGGAAAATTCGCACCACTGCTACTTCTAGGTGCAGAAGACACGGACGTGGACACACTGATTGACACATTTAACACTGTTGTAACCCAAACAGCCAGTGAGATCCTTGACAAACACCGACAAGCAAAGAAACCTTGGGTTACAGCTGACATCTTTGTTCTATGTGACAAGCGTCGAGAATTAAAGAAAAAGAAATCAGAGGTAGAAGGAGCTAAACAATACAGGGAAATTAACCAGGCTATCAAGAAAAGCATGAAAAAGGCAAAGAATAAGTGGATTCAAGATCAGTGTAAACACGTAGAAGAAAATCTGAACAAAAATAATAGCAAAAAAGCATACCAGCTGGTGAAAGACCTGACCAGTGCAAAACAAGGACGCTCCTCGATCATTCAAGATAGTGAAGGGAACTGTCTTACGGAAGACCAAGACATACTGAAGAGATGGACAGAGTACTGCTCAGATTTGTACAACCACCGAGCTACAGGGGACCCAGGCATACTTGTCAACCCACCGTGACCAACAATGGCAACTATCCCATCCTCAGAGAAGAAGTAGAGGCTGCAGTGAAGTCGCTGAAAAAAGGGAAGGCAGCAGGAGCAGACAACATCCCTGCAGAGCTAGTCCAAGAAGGGGGAGAAGACACGATAAGCGCCTTACTAACAATCTGCAATAAGATCTGGCAGTCAGGGGATTGGCCCACACCATGGACCCAATCACTTATAATAACTCTCCCCAAAAAAGGTAACTTACATCAATGCCAGAACTATCGCACGATCAGTCTTATATCCCACCCAAGCAAAGTCATGTTAAAGATCCCACTGAACAGGCTGAAGCCACAGGCTGAGGAACAGGCAGGCTTCAGACCAGGGCGCAGCACAACTGAGCAGATCTTCAACCTGAGAGTTCTATGTGAGAGATACATCCAGCACCAGCAAGACCTCTATCATGTCTTTGTGGATTTTAAGAAAGCGTTTGACAGGGTGTGGCATGCAGCCCTTTGGTCCACCATGAAGCTATACAACATCAATGCCAACCTGATCAAAGTCATAGCAAACCTTTACAAAAAGGCCACTAGCGCAGTCTGCTTCAACAGCAAAATAGGAAACTGGTTTAGGACTACAGTTGGAGTCAGACAAGGCTGCTTGCTCTCACCTACTCTTTTCAACATCTTCTTGGAAAGAATCATGACGGACGCTCTGAAAGATCATGAAGGAACTGTCAGTATTGGAGGCAGAACAATCACGAACTTGCGCTTTGCGGACGACATTGATGGCCTTGCAGGAACAGAGAAGGAGCTAGCCCAGCTGGTGGAAAAGCTGGATAGTACAGCCACTGCATATGGGATGGAAATCAGTGCAGAGAAGACCAAACTGATGACCAATAACGCCAGTGGCATTGGCACTGAAATCATGGTTGGAGGCCAAAAACTGGAAACAGTTAAGAAATTCAAATACTTAGGAGCCACTGTGACAGATGAGGGATCAAAACCAGAAATACTGTCCAGGATTGCGCAGACAACAACAGCACTGACAAGATTGAAGACCATATGGAAGGACAGAAACATCACACTCTGCTCCAAGATCAGACTGATGCGCTCCTTAGTCATCTCAGTGTTCTTGTATGCCTGTGAGTCATGGACCCTCACAGCAGACCTAGAAAGGAGGATTACTTTATATTTTACTTACTTAGATGTGTGTGCATACTTAGCACAATAACTGCTATACTGGTGGTTTGGTATTTTTGAGTCTGCTTGATTGTGAAGTATGTATGTGTTGATCTTAATATGGACGCTCGTCAGGTACTCCGCAAAAGAATTCCTAATGTTTATGCATCTGGCAATAACGTTTATCTTATCTTATTGTGCCTATCTCTCTAGCTCCCTTTGTCTACATTCTCATGTCTGTGAACCGATCACTAACCCTTAGGCATCTCAGGCATAAATCTGAGACAATCTTACTCTTGGCATGAACAGAGCACGGCACTGAAGAGGTTAAGAGTATCCTCACTCGCCCACCCCCCCCCCCCACCCCTACCCCCACCCCCTATAAACAATAACTGGTAATACAGTAAAAAGCGACACTTTGCACAATCCGAAGAAGGGCTGTTTGTGAAAGTCTGTTCTTGGAATCGCGAGACAGTTTTGCGTACGATGATTGAAATACACACTGAAATCCGCGGCATTTTCGTTTTTGTTACGCATCATAGTGCATGTGTTAACTCATTCTACCCCAGACACACCACAGGAAAATAAGGATCGACCATGATAGTTCAAAGGTGATGTCAGAATAGCTTGGCGCCTATGGGCGCCAAGCTATTCTGGCATCACCCTTGAACTATCATGGTCGATCTGTGTCCTGCATTGCAAAGCAGTCTTCAGAGGACAAGGGCAAAATTGAAGGATTCCGGTGTTGGGGTAGAATGAGTTAAGCTACTTTCGATCACAATCATACGTCAGAAAAAAAGCAACAAAATCGCGTGACAGATTGGCCTTTTAATGGTGTTATAGGACGAATTCCTTTTCAAGAAGAAAGCTTTTGTTAAAATTGTGGGGTTCTGTTATCTTTTATGAAACAAGAGAAGCAGACGGCCGTAGCAGACGTCTTTTCTCAAAGCGGGTCAGTATCGGCTGACTGTGCAATTGTATCGGATTGGGAGCATCTAAGTTAAATAACTGTGATGAATAAGTAAACTTGTGCATGCTCTTAAATGAAATGGGCATGAAATACTGTATAACATTTACCTTTGCAAATAAACAGAGGCTCGGGACGAAAGACAATGGTGGTTTGCCAAATCAGCAAAACGGTCAGGGGAAACAACTCAGTTCATGTCACTGCGCAGTCTCAGGTATCAAGTTATTTATAGTTAAGCAAGGTGACGTCAAACACACACTTGCTTCCGCAGCAACACACTGGAGGTGTGCGTTGGAAACACCACACATGATGTAAAACACTCAAAATGGGAACATCCTATTTTGATATTTTTTTCTGACTTTTTAATGAAAGATAATGCAAAAACAACCCTTAGAAAAAACGGGTGCCTGACTTGGTCACCCAAAATTTTACACACCCATGATGGTAAAGACAGTGTGATGAAACTCTATGCTCACGCATAGGGTTCACACAGTAGGTTAAATACGGTAAGTAGTTGTCAGCGGTTTGTTTGTGCCGATAGTCCGTGCGGCTCGTGGTCCACGTGAAATCTTAAAGGAACGATTAGTGAGCTGTAGGCTAGTTAGTTAGTTATTTGGGTTTAACGCCGAGCAGGCGACTAAGGCCATCTCACGGCGAGTGAGCTGTAGGCGAAAGCTCGGTCTGTCAGAGGTCTAGATACGTTAGTACGAGGCTTTACTGTCAGGGAAGGCAGACGCTGTGAGATAGACTCTGAAACCTAGAATTCAGGTATGTTTTTGGTATGTATTATTGATGGTTACTGTGTTAAAGGTAGTATGCGTTGATAGGAGTTAATTTAGTTGTGTAGTGTTGACTGGTTTGGTTCAGTTATGTATGTTTGGAATTTAGTGAGGTAACCGGTGTTTTTTTGTATACAGTTATTTACCGAGATAAATGTGAGGGGTGTACGTCTAAGTTGTTATGGAGGTAGTACGTGGTTAAGTATAGTCTTTTCCAGCGTATGGGATAACGTATCGCGAGAGCGTTAGGTTATAGTCTGTTTCAAGTTAGTGACAGAGATGTGGGGGTGTTACGAAAGTGGTCGGGTTATGGAGCACGTGTGTGTGCGAATGAACGTGTGAGTTATTTGTATCAGCCAGGTTACGTGATGTGCCTCATATTATCCGATATGTGTGTGTGTTTAGCAAGTGTTACGATTTAGGATTTTATTACTGTTCAGAGTGCTTGTTGGAGGTTGGAGCGACGGACGCCGAGACGTCAAATCACCAGGGACCTAATGCGAGGTCATCTCTCCATCTCTTTACTCGGGCGACCGGTGCCGAGACACTTGGGTCACAGCGAAGATACGGTACGAGCTACGAGGTCGTCTACGGCACGAGAGACGGGACGACTCGGAGCATACGAAGGAGGACTTGCACGCCTAGACGTGAAAAGACTGAAAGTAACCAGGCGAGAACACCAAACAGGTTGGAGTGTGAGATACCTAGCCTGGCAGTATATTGTGTATGTGATGTTTGGATGCTGGTAGTGGGGAACGTGTAGTGTAAATAGTTTGATAATCTTTTAAGCGTTTTCTCTATTTATAGTGTATAAAAGTTCCGTTAGAAAGGAAGCCCGTGAGTTGTGTTTTACCGCATGAATGCGCCCGTCTGAGTCAGTGGCGGTGTATGCGTCTGTTGTGCGAGAGTCTGTGCGTACGACTGGGGGCAAGTCTGCGTGCGTCACCCATTTTAGGGATTTTGTACGCGCGCACACACACACACACACACACACACACACACACACACACACACACACACACACACACACACACACACACACACACACACGGCGTTTCCCGCCATGTACGTTCAACAGCGCGGTTAGCGTAGCTATCCATGACGTAATATTTATCGTCTTTCTGTCGGGGTCTCCTTTCCTTAGACCATGTTGGTTCACGGCACCTTATTTCATTCGGTGCACCTGTAACGAACGCCTTTAGTGCAGGGTTCGGTCGGACGATGGTGTGACGTCATTAGCAGTTGGATCGAATGTACACATGCGAATAATGTAGAGATAAGCATTGTTCACGTGCGGTAATGTAGCGGTGAGCGATGTTCACGTGTGACAGTGTGGGTTCGGGAAAAATTGCTAGTTAGAGATGCTATACCAGTCGAGCCGAGCGGTCGTTTTCGCTAGGGCTCTGAGGAAGAATTCTGGCTAGAGAATTCGGTAGCTGTATATTGAATACAGGTATTTATTCTTTTATTACCGGTATTTATAATGACCTGTAACGCTATTCAGATGAAAAAGAAAGTATTGTTTTATGAATTATTAGAGTGCAGAAGAGCCATGTTTGAAGGAAATGCGATGGCTCGTGTCAATACTTGTGTCATGTAATTATGTGATGTAGTTATAACTAGGATGTCATGTTGTATTCATTCATATGTGAAGATGTGGGACTGAAATAGGAATAGAATTCAGTATATATTTAGGTATACCTAATGATGAAATGTGCAGTAATATGTTACGAATTGGAGGTGAGCTGTGATTGTAATATTTGGCTCATAATCCATTGGGTGTAGGTACGTAAAATGTGTGTAAAGTGTTAAAGTGGCTATAGGAATTGTGTGCACTGTGTTAAAGTGGCTATAGGAATTGTCATAAGAAGTATGACAATAGTGATTGTAGTATGGTGGCATAAAGAAGACAGTTTTCAGAGGAAATGATCTAGAGCGCTCTGAAGAATAATAATGTGTCGGAGACGCATTCAGACTTTTGGGTATAAGAGCGAACATTTATGAGTGTATAAATGTTGTGTACAGCGGGGCCGGTACGGAGCGGACACCCCTGGTGTAGGGCCGATGAAGCTGTCCTGAAGGCATCACGTACGTGACCAGGTGCGGACATCAAGCCTTCATCTCTCCTTCGTCCTACCATCACTGGTGCTACGAGCAGCAACGGTAGCGAAGTAAGCCACAGATTCGTGCTACAGGACCACATGCAGTGTTCCGTCAGTGTAGCTATTGTCGCCTAGCGCCGTTAATTTCATGCCTAGGAATGTTCTAAATCTGTGAGTAGTCATTGAATAGTAATATTCAGTTCGGGAATCTCCGTCAAGTCGTCAATGTGATATTGACTGTGTCGACACTAGTATAAAGAGGAGTCGAGTGACGTCTCTCGAGAGAGACAACGACCTCTACGGTAGCGAGTGAATGTGTGAGCGCTGAAGTTGTGAATAACCTATATGCCACTTGTTAGTTAGTTGTGCAGATCGGTTTATATGATGTGAATTGTTATTGGTGTAGATTGGTTTATATGATGTGAATTGTGTGGTTTTAATGTATGTTATGAGTGTATGAGAAATTGTTAAAGAGGGCAAAGAGAAATAACTGTGTGGCCTTTGTCCTTGTTTGTACGCGCGTGTGTGGTGGATGAAAGAGTCTAGTAAACAGAGATAGAACACCCACCTTTATACAGATTGGCAGAAAGCCCACGCACACACTCATTCCATAAACATTTATATATGTAACAATTTAATTTAGTACAACACTAAAACCACCGTCGTTACATTTGGTGACCCTAGACTTTCTCTGTGTTAGCATTAAGTCATACATATTCATATTTAGTGAGGGCACCACTAGTTGTTATAGATTTATATCGGTAGACTAGTGGGCTTATTCTTTTGAAATTTTGTTATAGTGTATGACTGGGATGTGGTGTTTTGTGTGATATTTGCCGTCTCCAGTTTAACGGCTGTGTCTGTGTACAGTTTCTGGGCACTAAGGATTTAGCTCTTTTTCTGTCTTGGGGGTTCCTATTCTCTTCTTCGGCTCTATTCTTCTGTTAGGGAATTGTATTTGTTTTACTAGTTCTTCACTGTTACAGGGTCCTGTCCTTTTATGCGTGTGTTTGTGGGTATGTTCTCTTTGCCCTTATCTTAAGTAGTTTATCGTGTTGAGATTTCAGCTTCATTTGATTTATTTTGTTTATTGTTTGATTTGTATTGATTTTGATTTAGTTTTTTTTTATATTTATGTATGTGGTCATAATTGGTTATTTTTGTTAAATTGTTTCTTTTGATTTGGTTTAGTTGTCATCGATTGTTTCCCTTGGTTTATGTTTTTTTGAATATACAATTTGAATTAAAACTTTGAACTTAGAAACTTCCTTTTTCGCTGTACATTTCTTGTGCTTCTATCAACTAAAGTTGACGTTCTTCAGCATATATTAAGTTAGTGTGTTCTATTTGGTATAAAATTGGTCACTTATAGACATATTGAGTTAATACAATACATACTTTGCTTTGTATACTTGTAAGATTTTACTGTTTTCATGGTAATTCAGACTGTGCATTATCCTGTAAATTTACTTGTGAAGAAAGTTAATTTTTTCATAAGGTTTATAGAACAATTTATTGTGATTAATTGCATTTTGCCATTTCGTTGTGGACACTTTAGTACTTTCCTGATTTCCTGTTTAAACATTTTGATATTTTTATTCTGGTACGTTTTCTTTTGTTTGTTGATCTACATTGCACTTAGCCATGTCTGACGATTATGATAAGTTGTTCCAATCTTTTATTGCTCAAGCTACAACTTTGGGTATCCCTGACAAGGAACGTGGCAAATATGTACAGGATTGTTTTGGTCGTCTTGAGAGACAAAGATTGAGGGATGAAAAAAAATTGGAAAAAGAAGCAGAAGTTGAGCTCGCTAAAAGACAGGCAGATGTTCAGTTAGCGTTAGCGAATAAACAAGCCGATGTTCAGTTAGAGCTAGCTAAAAGACAAGCAGATGTTGAGCTAGCGAATAAACAAGCCGATGTTCAGTTAGAGCTGGAAAGAGAGAAAACAAAACAAATGGAACTTGAGTTACGTTCTGAACGTAGACTTGAGGAACAAGATGCTGGTCATGGAAACAGAGGTAGGGATAGTTCTTCTTTTGGTGCTAGACCTGTTTACCCCAAGTTGCCTCTTTTCAAAGAAAGACAAGATGATATTGATTCATACCTTTTTCGTTTTGAGACTCATGCTACAGCCCTTGGCTGGGATCAAAGCAAATGGGTTACCTTTCTTTCCGCTTTGTTAGAAGGTAACGCATTGAACTTGTACCACAGTCTTGCTGCTCATGGTCCTGTAGATTATCAGACATTGAAGGACAATTTGCTTAAGAAGTTCCAGTGTACTGCAGAAGGTTTTCGCAAGAAGTTCCGTGAAATCCGACCAGACTCGAACGAACCTTTCCAAACTTTTGGTATTGAGCTAAACAGATTGTTTGATCGATGGATAGCTTTGTCCGGTGTTCCTAGAGACATGCAGGGAATTATGAATCTTGTGTTAGGTGAGCAGTTTCTAGAATGTGTGTCGCAGGATCTTGCTACTTTCATTCGCGAGCGTGGACTTGTCACATTAGATGATATGGTTAAAACCGCTGAAAGTTATCGTCTTGCTCGTCCCGGAAAGAACTTGGCACGCAGATCGGCTGCTACAATTTTCGGTTCGGTAGGATCAGTTGGTGTAGCTGAAGAGTCACAAGCTGTTCCTGGCTCTGCAGATTCGCGCGGTGGTTACTCAAACTATCGAGGTCGCGGCTATTGGAGGAATCGTGGTGGTTTTCAAAAGAATGACCAAACACCCTCAGTTTCGAACCAACAGGTCGAAGGTCGTTTTGATCAAACTCAGAGACATTTGAAACGTGGACGTGGAGGTGGTTCGTTTTACACCAATTTTGATAATTGCCCTCTTTGTGATGGTAAAGGTCATGGTCCCAGGCAGTGTCCTCTTCGCAACAGTCCAAACCCTTGCTCTGTTTGCAACATTGGTGGTCATACTCGAAAAACTTGCCCCTTTGTTGTGAAAAAAAACCATAGCTTCAGATGATACGAGTAACTCGAGCTCAGGTTGTGCAGTTGTCCCTGTAGACTCGGAAGTTGTTTGCTCTATTTTTGATCAGTCAGCTGGTCACTTGCATTTAGAAGTTGGTTCTGTCAATTCTACTGCTTGCTCAGTTCTGCGAGACACAGGTGCTACCATTTGTGGTGTTCGAAAACGTTTGGTTTCTGATGAACAGTATGTACCAGGTACGGTCCGTTGTAAAACTTTTGGTGGAGAGATCAACATTTACCCGCAGGCTAAAGTTGTTTTTTCTTGTCCATATTTTGCTGGAGAGTTGGTTTGTTGTGTTCTTGAGGATCCAGTTGCTGACTTGATTGTAGGAAATGTTCCAGGTTTGATTGTCCAGCAGACCCACGATGCCCCGGTTGCTGCTGCTGTTGATGAGGTCCCTGGTGCTGCTGTCACTACTCGTGCTCAGGCTAGGAAACAAGGTCTCCCGCACAAACCTCTTGTCACTATGTGCGATGACTTGAAGGTCACTCGTGCTGAACTCATTCAGTTGCAGAAAGGTGATGCTACTCTGCAAGGGTGTTTCAATTTAGCTGCCTCAGGTGAAGAAAAGGTTGTTGGTTCTGCTACTTCTTTCTATTTTCAAGATGATATTTTGTACAGGAAGTATCAGACATCCAAGGATATTTTGCATCAGGTTGTTGTTCCAGAGAAACTTCGTGCTTCAGTCATGATTGCTGCGCATGATCAACTTTTGGCTGGTCATTGTGGAGTTCGTAGAACTCTGACTCGGATTTTGTCCCAATTCTTTTGGCCTGGTGTTTCTGCTGATGTGAGTACTTATGTTCACACTTGTGACATTTGTCCGAAGACAATTTCAAAAGGCAATGTTCTCCCTGTTCCTTTGGCGACTGTGCCTCTTATCTCGACTCCGTTCGAGAGGGTCGCTATTGATCTCGTTGGGCCTTTTCTCCTTTTTTGCTTCCAGATGTCGAGGGTGTGGAGCCTCAGTGTGATGTTCCTAATGTGGACGGTTCAGATTGTCATACTGTCCCATCAGTGGCTATTGGTGTTGTCCAAGATGTTGATGTTGGTGGTCTTCCCACTATTCCTCTCATGTTGTTTGGCTATTGTTTGGGCCATTTCGAAATTTTCCAAATTTCTTTGGGGGGTCGATTTCATTCTCCAGACTGACCACAGACCGCTGACGTACTTGCATACAAGTCGCTTTAAGAATTCTCGCATCATGCGTTGGTCCTTGTCCTTACAAGAGTTTAGATTCAATCTCGAACCACTTCCAGGTACGCAGAATGTGTTCGCGGATCTGTTGTCACGCGCTGATCGTGATCAGTCGGTTCCATAGATCAAGGTTTCATCATCGTTACTGTATTTTAACATTATTTTCCGAACTTGTAAAAAAGACCCTCGGTCGGTTCTTTTTTTCGTTGAGAGGGGGGTAGTGTAACGAACGCCTTTAGTGCAGGGTTCGGTCGGACGATGGTGTGACGTCATTAGCAGTTGGACCGAATGTACACATGCCAATAATGTAGAGATAAGCATTGTTCACGTGCGGTAATGTAGCGGTGAGCGATGTTCACGTGTGACAGTGTGGGTTCGGGAAAAATTGCTAGTTAGAGATGCTATACCAGTCGAGCCGAGCGGTCGTTTTCGCTAGGGCTCTGAGGAAGAATTCTGGCTAGAGAATTCGGTAGCTGTATATTGAATACAGGTATTTATTCTTTTATTACCGGTATTTATAATGACCTGTAACGCTATTCAGATGAAAAAGAAAGTATTGTTTTATGAATTATTAGAGTGCAGAAGAGCCATGTTTGAAGGAAATGCGATGGCTCGTGTCAATACTTGTGTCATGTAATTATGTGATGTAGTTATAACTAGGATGTCATGTTGTATTCATTCATATGTGAAGATGTGGGACTGAAATAGGAATAGAATTCAGTATATATTTAGGTATACCTAATGATGAAATGTGCAGTAATATGTTACGAATTGGAGGTGAGCTGTGATTGTAATATTTGGCTCATAATCCATTGGGTGTAGGTACGTAAAATGTGTGTAAAGTGTTAAAGTGGCTATAGGAATTGTGTGCACTGTGTTAAAGTGGCTATAGGAATTGTCATAAGAAGTATGACAATAGTGATTGTAGTATGGTGGCATAAAGAAGACAGTTTTCAGAGGAAATGATCTAGAGCACTCTGAAGAATAATAATGTGTCGGAGACGCATTCAGACTTTTGGGTATAAGAGCGAACATTTATGAGTGTATAAATGTTGTGTACAGCGGGGCCGGTACAGAGCGGACACCCCTGGTGTAGGGCCGATGAAGCTGTCCTGAAGGCATCACGTACGTGACCAGGTGCGGACATCAAGCCTTCATCTCTCCTTCGTCCTACCATCACTGGTGCTACGAGCAGCAACGGTAGCGAAGTAAGCCACAGATTCGTGCTACAGGACCACATGCAGTGTTCCGTCAGTGTAGCTATTGTCGCCTAGCGCCGTTAATTTCACGCCTAGGAATGTTTTAAATCTGTGAGTAGTCATTGAATAGTAATATTCAGTTCGGGAATCTCCGTCAAGTCGTCAATGTGATATTGACTGTGTCGACACTAGTATAAAGAGGAGTCGAGTGACGTCTCTCGAGAGAGACAACGACCTCTACGGTAGCGAGTGAATGTGTGAGCGCTGAAGTTGTGAATAACCTATATGCCACTTGTTAGTTAGTTGTGCAGATCGGTTTATATGATGTGAATTGTTATTGGTGTAGATTGGTTTATATGATGTGAATTGTGTATGTTATGAGTGTATGAGAAATAGTTAAAGAGGGCAAAGAGAAATAACTGTGTGGCCTTTGTCCTTGTTTGTACGCGCGTGTGTGGTGGATGAAAGAGTCTAGTAAACAGAGATAGAACACCCACCTTTATACAGATTGGCAGAAAGCCCACGCACACACTCATTCCATAAACATTTATATATGTAACAATTTAATTTAGTACAACACTAAAACCACCGTCGTTACAGCACCCCTCTCGCGAGGGACCCCCCTATCCACCACCCAGGGGACGCGCCTCAACGCCATATGATCCCAACGCGAGGGATGGGAGTAGATAGTGGATCCAAAACTTTCAAAAATGAATTAATTATTATATTTTTAAAAAGTTGAAGAGGCACAACGCTGGATTACGAACTCATCCAATGTTTATCTCCAAGTCTCACATCTCTGAAAGCAGACCTAGAAACAACAGTAGAGATGCTGTACCCACTGTTTGGAAAGATCTGGGAGGAGGAGGTGATGCCGGCTGACTGTGAGGAGGGGTACCTAATCAAGCTTCCCAAGAAAGGCGACCTCAGCAAGTTTTGTAATTTCATGCGAATGAAACGCTCGCTCTCTCTCTCTCTCTTTGACTTTTCAAGTTGTGGCTACCTTTCCGATTGTTATATTTAAAATTTACTTAAGGACAGACATGATTAATAAGGACAGACATGAGATAAGCCCGTGTGCCTACTGTCTCCATCTTTAGAAAACATTTCAGCTCAGTTGCGTGTGTGTGTGTGCGTGCATGTGTGCGTGCATGTGTGCGCGTGCGCACGCACGTCACACACACACACACGCACACGCACATAGCCGAGAGAGAGAGAGAGAGAGAGAGAGAGAGAGAGAGAGAGAGAGAGAGAGAGAGAGAGAGAGAGAGAGTGTGTTTTCACAAATGTAGTGTTTCATATACCCCAAAATATTTCCAATGACGCCAGTACTTTTTTTTTTTAAACTTTAGAACTGGTATTAGTAGAGAACATGAATGGCAGTTGCAGACAAAAACTTTGAAACAGTTCCTTGCACTATGAAACTTCATCAAATACTTGCGGTTACTCCAGAACACATTAACTGCAGAGATATTCCCTGCACCTGTGCTCAAACCGGATGCCCCGATCATGACCTGCGCGATTTCTTATTAGCACCTGAAGGATGCAAACGGAAGATGAACGATGACGACGTGAAAGACACAGTAATCAACCCTAAGGGATCAAATATTGAAAAAGAGATTGGGCGTTTAGCAGAAGTACACATTAAAAGGAAACAGCATTTTTTTGTTTTGTTTTATAAGACCATTGAGTTGTTTTGCAGACTGCCAATGGACATTTATCTTGGAGGTGGCATTACTGGCCAGGTGTACCTGGATACATTGAACAGGACAACCTGTCTGTTGAGTATAAACGTTTAACGATATACCAGTTAGGCTTCCAGTTACAGATGTGACATACCCTTAGTCAGTAGAAGCATACGAAACCGGCCTGCCTGCATGTGGCAGTGTCTATGGGTTCGGTCATGAAAAGAGGCCAGCAGAAATAAGAGCACGGATCATACGTGAACTCGCTCTTTACTCTGATTACTGTCTGAATGAAGAACATTAAATAAAAGGTCTCCATGCAAACAAACAACGCAAGCCAGGTTCTGTAATACACAGCTTTGCCACGTATTCTGACGCCCTTGAACAAAAGAAATAATTGAAATATTATATGAGATGGAAGTAATGACAATAACAGAAATAAGTAACTATACACTCAAACTATACACTCCATCCCACTCCCTCCATTCAAGTAGTGACATGTGCCTTCTCAGAGTCCTGCTCTTAAAAAAACAAACACAAAAACAGAAGTGACCGTTGTTTTGTGCACGTTTAACCTGTTGTCTGGAACATTCTACCCATTCTTCCCTATTCACTGCCTTTAAATCTTTGCTTAAGACCCACCTGTTCGATGCCTCAATGTAGCTTAGTTCTCGTGATTATGTTCCTGTGTGTGCCTGTGTGAGTGTGTATTGCAGAATCCTTTGTTTCTCTGGCTTTATGACCCCCTCCACCCCACCTTTTATCTGTAAAGCGTTTAAAGCTTACTTTAGGATATGCGCTATATAAGAAGTCAATATGATATATGGACGTCGACAAGTTGCAATGTGACAGATGAAAACTGGATTGACAATAATTTTGTGCCTGAAATACCGTACCGGGCACCCAGAGTGATGGAGGAAAAGTTACTTCCACACCTCCCCCCCCCCCACACCCCCCCAAAAAAAGGTTTAGAGACATATGTTGGTATGAACACGAGAAAATTCTTGCACTGATCTCACTGCGGGTAAAGAAGCCTGGCTCCTCAAGCCAGTTTACTCTGGATCCTGCAATTTGCGAATCAGCCAAGGGGGTCTTAAAGAATTAACATGAAATCCTTAAGGCTCACGTGCATGGCCGATCCATATAATTATTTCGGCCTTGTGATCTTGACCCTTCCGACAGGTCACTGATATAAGCAGAGTATTTAAGTGTTGAGTAAAGGGTTGGCTTTTGAACCTGCGGAAAAAACAACAACTTTGTTCTCACTCTTGACAACCTCCCATTACCCTTGATCTTTATAATCAGTTAACCAAATTAGTATGTATAGAAAGTTCTTATCGTCAGCTACATTTTTGTTGTTGCCAAGTATTGTTGAAAATATTTGCAAAAATGATTATAATGCTTAAAAAAAAAAAAAAATTCTACAAAATAGACATTTTTCACGTCGTTTGCAAATCTATTGTGAGAGAGATTAATATTAGAGAGCGGACGGACACCTAAATCAATAATGCCGTATCGATAGTTATAAATCAGGGTAAATTACATACGTAATTACGTTACAGTCCAGAGTTTCTAATTTCCCGTTGTCACTGTTGGCGTTCCTGAGAAATAGCGACTACATCCTGTACACGTCACCCACCCCCCTACCCCCACACCCCACCCCCACCAACCTCGCACACACACACATACCCTACCCCCACACCCCACCAACCACCAGTCAGGCCACCCGGCCCCTTGCAAACAAAGGCTAGTTAAAATATCAATGCTGTCACTGTTGGCGTTCCTGAGAAATAGCGACTACATCCAGAGAAGGAACAATGTATTTTCCAAAAGCACCAAATTCATTAACGCCGCATTAGTCACAAAAATTGCGACATTTTGACAATGTCCCCTCCATTTACTACGCGACCGCCACCCCATCTTTAATTCACCCCAGTGATTTCAAATAAACGCAAGTTTGTCAATGCGGCGTAAATAAATTTGGTTCTTTTGGAAAATACATTGTTCCTTCTCTATAAGCATTGACATCAGCACCCGAGCTAAACAGTATATCAACGATGTATGCGTGTACATTCAGGAATGCGTAGTTTATTGATCACGGCGGCTAGCCGCCTAGCCTAAGCCCGATGTGCCATGCGTTGTGGAAATTCCCGATAACGGCGATCGCACACACACACGCGCGCTCTTACACCAGTTAAAAATCAATGATATACACACTGACTAGGTCTATTTTCTCAATTAAAATAACGCGGCAACCAAATCTGCTTAATAAATAGTCTTATACACATACACTTTGTCAATTTTACACACAGACACAGCACAGGCAAAAGAACATGAAGCAATTACTTCCCTTTAAAATCATAATTTATGCCTGCTTTCGCTTTCGTGGCTCATTACTGAGAAATGATACAAAATTACTATCATTTATAATTAAAAACACTGCATCAACCCACTAAAACAACACTAATTTGACTAATAATAATGTTTTTAGCCCCGGCCCGGCTCAATCCACTGTATTATTAGCCCGGTAAACACGCTACATACCTGTAAAAAATCGATGATCTAGTTCCGGTATTGCACCACTATCGATTATAGTTATAAGTCCAAGAATAACTGCCTTTTTTGGCCACCGCGGTGGCTGGGTGGATTTCACTCGCATGTCACACACCTAAGAGAAAATCTTGGTGCAATTTATTCTTACGTGTGTGATATGGGATCGAGTCTCCTCTGGGCCTCAAATTCTTTCGTTTCGTAAATAACTCGTCTTTGAGGCCCACATCTGGGGAGTGACGAAACCCTAATAATTAGGCCAAAAATAAGTCCGGACAAAAATAAATAATTAGCTGTAGGACCTACAGTAAACAAATTACTAGGCCGGCAAATAAATAAAATAAATTGTGCGCACGGGTAAAAAAAAAGGGGGGGGGGGGGGAAGAGGGGAATAAGGGGGTGGGGGGAAGGGGAAGGGAAAGGGGGGTAAGGGGTGGGGTGGGGTGTGTGTGTGTCTGTCTGTCTGTCTGTCTGTCCTTCCTACCCTTGTCCCGTCTGGGCGACGGAACGCCAATCCATTTCCCAATGCCTCTTCAAGGGGGCATGTTTGACTCCCTCTTGAAAAGGCCGATTGGGAAATGGATGACAGACGGGACTTTTGTTAAAAGTTTATTTATTAAAATAACCTGCTGATGATATCAGCTTTAATCTGTGGCGTGCTATCACTTGCCAGCTAAGAAATGTCTGAGCAATTCGGAATTCTGATTCTGTTTACAAAGGACAGTAACTATCTCATGCGATCATGATATCCAGCTAAATGAACAGAAAGCAAACGACTGTGTTAACAGAAGATTGATTTTTTCAATCATAGTCATTGCTATAACAAAACACAGAGTTAAATGTCTCTGTTTACAAGGGTCTTAGCAAGCTGTGTAATCTCATGTGATCGTTGTATCTAGCGTATACAATGACGTAGCGTCTCACTTAGAAACGAAAACGAAACTAAGTGCGGCGCTGTGACTAATTGAGTATACAGCAGTTGCGTGTCGCGTGACATACAACCGGTGAAGTGAGCGCATGTATCTGTGGTTATGTCTGTCTGTCTGCCTTTGATTGTCTGTCTTTGTCAGTGTGTGTGTCTGTATGACTGTGCCGTGCGTATGTGCGTGTTTGTCTCTATGTGTGTGCGTGCATTGTGTTTGTTTGTCTGTGCGTGATTATGCGTGTGCGTGATTATGCGTGTGTGTGTGTATGCGTGTATGTATGCGTGTGCATGTGTGTATTATATTAAATCGGAATGCGTCTGCCTGTAATGTGTGTGTGTGTGTGTGTGTGTGTGTGTGTGTGTGTGTGTGTGTGTGTGTGAGTATTCAAATCCCGTAAACCGGGGGACACACACATGGGTTATACACCCACAACTGGGGACTTTCAGTAAACGGGGGACGTCCCCAGTTTGTATGGTTACAACCCATAGTGTGTGTATTTTTTTTTTTGTGCGTGCGTGTGTGCGTGCATGTGTGTGTGTGTGTGAGTGCATGTGTGAGTGCATGTGTGTGTGTTTGCGTGCGTGCATGTGTTTATATGTGTGTGTACGTCTGTGTGAGTGCATGTTTTTGTGTATGTAGGCTGTGTATGTGTGTGTGTGAGTGCATGTTTTTGCGTATGTATGTGTTTGTCTGTGTTTGTTTGCCTGTGTTTGTTTGCCTATACGTGTGCAAATTAATTAGTTATTAAAGATAAAAAAATAGACATTCTAATACCATGTATACCTTTTTTTTTTTGTCAATGGCCACATACACACACACACCAAAAAAAAAATCAACAACACATTGCTATATGCACTTGATAACAAATTATTTAAGTTACCTACAGATACTTGATAACAAATTTCCAAAGTCACTTATAACTGACAAATAACTTTACAGGTAACCTTTTAAGATCTTATAAATGAGTTATAAGTGACTTAAATCAAGAACTTATAAGAACTTAAAAATAACAAAATGTAAGTTCTTGACTCAAGTCACAACTTAAGTCACAACTTACTCGGACAGATTTGTCAAGATACAAGGACAATGAAAAAACTTTTTTTAGTAATAGTCTGGTGGTGGTGGTGGAGCTGATGGGGTTAAATAGTTAGGTGGCATGACATTTTTCTGTGAAGTGTATGTCATTAATAAACGATTACCAAATCTGATTTTTATTTGTTTAAAAGATTGTGTAGTTTTTCTGTGGTTTCCTGAACACCGATCTGTTTTCCCATCTCTACAAAAACTAGCCTTCAGTTCTTCAACATTCACAGGAGATTGACTACGCATTTTATTCTAGATTTCAGATTTTTGTTTCTTGTAGTTATTCAAATCATCCTGGACGCGCTTAAATTCCTCGTCATCAATACAATTATCATTTAATGCCTTACTGATGATAAGTTTCATACTGCTCAGCTTTGCACCAGCCAGCGTACTCAATGCTTCATGTTTCTGTAATTTTGTGTGAAACCTCTTGTTTAAGGCCTCCAAACCAAAGCAAGCCAGGCATGTAGCAACGCTAACACCCTCAACTGCTATTCCAGCCAAACTCCCAATTCCAGTGGCGAACAGAACAATACCCCCTACAGAACATGAAGCTAAAACTGCACCAATAGCCATAGAAGTGTTTTGTACAGAATTGAAAACGGTCTTATACCGTCTTTTGCACCGTGAATATTTCGCCTCCTCACTCTCCAAATATTTCAAAGCTTCTGTAATATTATTTAATCTGAATGCGTCTGCCTGTAATGTTTTATCTGATGCAATTGGCACAGCTGTTACCTGTGGATCAGGCGCAAGTGTTGTTTTAGTCATCACATTTGTTTCAGTCGGCTCAAGCGTCGGTAGTTGCGGATAGAAGTTTACCATTTTTTTATTGACAATTTTTTTTTAAAATTTAATCAGCAATTACATTTTGCAACTCTTCAAAAGTATACAATTTGCTGGCATAATAAAATGCAACAAGATCAATGTGTTCAAGGTTTATGTAAGTTAGACGAACAAAAGTTGCTTTGTCGACCACCACCTTGACAGCTGGAACACTGCTCGAAACATTAATAACATCATTATTTTTTGTAATAGCAATAAAGACCTTTGATGATTCTGTTACTGTTTCATTCCATGTAAGTTTAATTCCTTGTGCTATATTTGCCTCTTTTGCAGAAGCAACAGATTTCATGATAATTTCAAATACTATTGTCACTTCTCTAGCCACGACTAAGCTTGCTGGCATAAACACAACAGTGGTATCTGATCTACCCTTTCTAGTTGTAAGAAGATATCTCCGTCTCTCATAATTTTCAACTTTCAGTTTTTCTCTGCTATTGTTGTCTGGGGCAAAACTTGGAACAAGGCTTACAATAAGCGGCCCAGAATTAACAACCTTCCTAAACACTAAGGCGCCTTCATCATCAGTGTATACATAAGGACTAATAAATTCAATCTTTATGTCCCAGTCAATTGTGGGTGGTGGTGCCGGTACAGGTGAAACAACCCACTTACTACCCACATGTATTAAGTTGTAAGGCGCATTATTTACAGGTGGAGTAGGTACAGTAACATCACGAAGCTGACCAAGTTTAGGAATCTGTTTTTCACCATCTTTCATGTCAACAATTACTTTCCTCTTGTACATGCCATTTGAATCAAGTTCAAAACCATATATTTCTCCAACATCCCCTTCCTTCTCAAAATCCTGTACATCAGCCAAATCTTTCAACTCTGTTACTGGACATGCAACTGGTATGATTCTAGGCTTTGGACCAAGACCACTCATTTTTATAAACAAAAATAAAATTATTTAATTTCCAAAACTACACTAAAATCATGCATAAGAACTGGTTTGTCATCCTGATTAGTTACAGATATACTCAGTGACTCAAAGAAACTAGAACCTAATTTCTTAAACTGCAAATTAGGAAATCTAACAACTACACTTTCACAATACGGAGCAGTTCCAGTAGGTAAGCATCTCAACAAAGTTGAAGGCTTTCCATTGTGAACATTCTCAGATGTGTTTAGTTCTTTCAAATAAACATTTAGCACTCTGTGTACTGACAAATTGACAGGACGTTTTCCAGTTATTTTAAGTTTTTTTGTCTTCATTGTTATAATACCAAACTCAAATTCATCAATATCATCTGATCTATACCAATCTTCGTCAATATAAAATCCAAGTAAATATGCAAATCTATCTGAGATCTTTAACCAATCTTGTGTCGGAGATTCTAATGTAACAAGTAGGTTAGCTGGATTTAAAGTTGCTTTAATTTTAAAATTACTTTGAAACCATTCAGCTATAGTACAAAAGTCATAATAACCAGGCGGTAAAGCTTCAGTCTTACCACCAAAAATTACTTTATTATATATATCATCTTCTACATTAAACCATTTTACTGTGTAGAACATTTCATGGATAGCTACAGACTTGCTACCATCACGATTATCAATCCCATTAGTTAACCACACTGGTTTGCTTGTGTCAAGATTTGTTAAGGTAATAAACATTTTTATTATCTCAAATAAAAAAGGATGGAATTTAAATCACCAACCATTACCACAACAAACGCATTTCAATTTAATGTGGATGCCAAATATAATGTTGCACCTACTTATGAACAGAAAATAATTCAACTAAATCAACTCGACATAGCTGTAAGCGAACAAGACCTATTTCAAGTCAAAGTACCGAATCCTTATGAGCATTACCTAAACCCTCCAATAACAGATGACTCAACTGCAAGAAAGTGGTCTTCAAGTCCACTACAGATGTTTCAAAACCAACTCAACTTTGCAATACTATGTTCTACTACAGGCTGTGGTGTTTCATTTACAGACCATTTGAATCACTCAAACAAACTTATTAGATCTGTCTACCGTTTCCACACTTACTACCAGCTTAGAAGAATACTGTCAGAACTGCATACACCACTGCCCACTGAATCCAGTTTCAACAGGTATAACAACCCCATGGATATGAAAGCGTTTGAACGCATTTGTAATGAATTTAACATCAGCCCCAAGTATGACTTTACACAAAAACTTGATGATCACAAAGGCATGGGTACATTGTATTATGCTATGAGTCACAGACAATACCCACAAGATTATTACCCTGGTTACACTTCATTCTCATCAAAATCTGAAGTCTGGATAGGATCAATTGAGCAGAAGCAGACTAATGCCTGGACCACATTTATTTTAGACAGGAGTGACGGGTTTACTCAAGCAGGAGTCGAACGCATCAATGAGTCTATCAGAACATATGTCTGGTGTTTACTAGGAGCACAATCACTAACAAAATCAAACATTTTGAATGGAAGTGGTAAATTTGAAGCACAAAAACAATTTCTTGCAAATCTTGAAGATTCAATTAATTCAACAGTAGATCTCCCATCAAGCATACAACGCTACCAAGACGTACTCAGATATGCCAGATCAAAAGTTGACTTTGTAGTTGGCATCGGATTATACATGTTACCATCTGACCTTCAACTCCAAATGGGGACTTTAACAAATTATAATAATGAAATAATTGTTGCTGGACGTGATCAGAAATTAGGACACAATCAATCTGTAAACTTGAGCCCAACAACCACACATGTACAGTCATTAAAATCATTACAGACGGTAACACCCCCGGCCCCGACCCCGGCCCTGGCCCCAACACCGGCACTCATACAAGCGGTAACCCCTACACCAACCCCTGACACACATGAGTCAGGAAGAACTGCATTGGTAATAGGTCTAACAGGATTAGGGGTTTTACTTCTTTATCTGTTTCATTAAATAACCCACCATCAACCCACCTACTGTAACCAGAAAGATCCACACATGCTCTGCCATAAACCCTACTGCCTTTGCCGCTGTATTAATAAGCCAACTGACAACAGTGCCAATTATGCCAGGCAAAGCATCCACTGCTTTCAGAGCCAATTTCTTAAGCAAGTCTGAAATATGAGACAGTTGTTTCTTTACCCATGACTGTAAATCTTTTGGGTCTGTGGGAGCCGGGGTTGGTGGGCCCGGGGTTGGTGGTGTCAGGGCTGTACCCCCACCAACCCCGGCTCCAGAGACAGCCAGCACTACAGTGCTGATAATAAACCCAAGAGCAGTAATTAAACTAGCAATTGTGATACCCTGCTCTCTGAAAAGTGTTTTAAGTCTCTCAGCCAGAGTAGTGTCTTCGTGAAGTATTTTCTGAATAGTTTCTCTAATTCTGTTGACCTGTGATTTCAGTTTTTGTCTTCCAATACTAATTGTTTCTAACCGTCCTGATCTTTCTATCTGCAAATCATTTAATCTGTGTTGTATTCTTTCTTTCATTTCTGTGTCAAGATTCCCATTGTCTGCTGTAGCCAGTTTCTCTTTTTCTCGTTCAATGTGTTTATCAAGCTCTCCCAGTTTGGCTACATTATTAACCATCTCACCTCTTAATGTCTCCAATGATTTATCCAAACCCATAATCTCTCTCATTGACAAAGGTGGGTCGTCTATTGTTTTCAAAGCGTCATTTATTTGTCCTTCAGTAAATGAGGTTTCTTGTATCACAGTGTTTGCTATTTCTGGTAGGCTTGTTACTGGTGCCATTTCAATCTCTTGCCCTGTTGGCAACTTTGTTTGCGTGTCCTGAAGAACACTAGCCAGTCTAGGCGCAAGCGGCGTGACAGGAGACCCTCCAATTCCAAGTTGACGCAAGGCACCAACACCACCTTCATTTTTTATTGTACTTAAAGCCCTAAACCTACTAGGGTCTTTTTTGTTAGTCAATAGTACTTTTCCTTTGTCAACAGTATTTAAATATAAATGACCTTTGCCATCAAGTTCAAACTGATTAGGATCTACATTGTCTGGGCGGCCACCAACATGATCATAAAACGAGTTCACTTTGGTTTCTAAAAGTTCGTGACGTAAACTGTAAATATTTCTTGTACCAGTCATATCTGTCATATCTGTCATATCTGTTGTATTACCAAAATCATACATGTCATCCTGGGGCAGTGGGCAGATGTTCACATCTGCACGGGACATAGACGACCCCGCCCTCCACGAGTCGCCTGCTGCCTTGCAGGCCTGGCCGCTTGGCTGCGGAAAGGCTAAGGGAGGAAACCCCTGACATCAAAGCCCCCGTGTCTCCGGGGAAGGCTTTTGAGCCAGAGACTAGGACAAGGACAGTCTGATATAAAACCTACGACCCGAGGACCTCGATGCCATCGTCCCAGCTTGCTAGGCCATGGCAGATGAACCAAAGGTTTAAAGGGTGGGGCCAGTACTGCGCACACTGCACTCCACCAAAAAGCTCCACCGCGCAGGCTTTAGGAAACGTCCACGGACCATGACACTGACCATTCCAAGTCCTGTAGCGACGGGCGAGGGGCGAAACGGCAGGTGAAAGATGTCACTGGAAGCCGCAGTCTCAAACCTGCATGCAGGCGGTTCAGGATATTGGTCGCCTGATGTTGACCTGGGGATGACAACATCACTCGGCACACCCTGAACGACCAAGCAGCCTTCTCTAGGGACAGCACTGCTTGCTCCACACGGAGAGGGGCCTAGAAAAGGTGGCCTAACCAAAGCTCGTCCCCTCGCAACCCCAGTTGGCTAGCCGCGGTCAACGGGCATCTTCTCCTGCGGTCAAAAAACAAGAAAGAATAACGGATCCACTCTCATGACGACCACGACCGGACTCAACGTAGCATGCTGGAACGTCCGAACCATGCTCGACAAAGCAGACAGCGGACGCCCTGAACGTCGTTCCGCCCTCATTGCCCATGAATTGCGGAGGTTAAACATCGACATCGCCGCGCTCGGCGAAGTACGCCTTCCGGACGAAGGCAGCCTCCAAGAACTTGGTGCTGGGTACACCCTCTACTGGTCAGGCAGGCCTGCATCAGAAAGACGGCTCTCAGGCGTGGGTTTCATGGTCAAGACATTCATTGCGACTAAGCTGGAAAACCTACCAACGGGCCACTCAGACCGCATCATGTCCATGCGCCTCCCACTGAGACACCAGCAACACGTCACCCTTCTCAGTGTGTACTCCCCAACCCTCCTGGCAGAGCCTGCTGAAAAGGACAAGTTTTACACTGACCTGCGCAGCCTCCTACAGAGTACCCCTGCAGACGACAAAGTCATCATCCTTGGCGACTTCAACGCCAGAGTGGGCCAGGACTCTGAAGCCTGGAAAGGAGTCCTTGGCAAGCATGGCGTGGGGAACTGCAATGACAATGGCCGCCTACTGTTGGAGTTCTGTGCGGAGCAGCAACTGGTCATCACCAACACTACTTTTCAGCAAAAGGACAGTCGAAAGACCACCTGGATGCATCCTCGCTCCAAACACTGGCACCTTATCGACTATGTCCTAGTGCGTCAGAGGGACCGCAGTGACGTCCTCCTCACCAGAGTGATGCCCAGCGCAGAGTGCCACACTGACCACCGCCTTGTCCGCTGCAAACTCAGGCTCCACTTCAAGCCAAAACCCAAGAAATGGGGGCCCCCCAAGAAAAAGCTTGATGTTGCCAGCCTTCAGCGTGACGATGTGAAAGCTGCCTTTCAGACAGATTTACAGCGCAGGCTCAAAGACACAGCGGACCCAGTAGACTCCTCCCCTGAAACACTTTGGGAACAACTGAAAACTGCTATTGCAAAATCCTCTGCAGAAGTCTTGGGTTTCGCCAGAAAGAAGAACAAAGACTGGTTTGACGAAAACGATGTAGAGATCCAGGAACACCTAGCAAAAAAAAGAGCCGCCCATCAGGCCCACCTAGCCCAGCCTTCCTGCCCTGTGAAGAAGTCTGCCTTCCGCCTCGTCTGCAGCAGTCTCCAGCGCAAGCTCAGAGATCTCCAGAATGAGTGGTGGACCAGACTTGCACAGAGGACCCAGCTTTGCGCTGACAATGGTGACTACAGGGGCTTCTACGAAGCACTGAAAGCAGTGTATGGCCCCAGGCACCAGGTACAAAGTCCCCTGCGAAGCGCGAATGGCCAGGCACTCCTCACAGATAATACCTCCATCTTGAACCGCTGGTCGGAATACTTTCAGAGCCTCTTCAGCGCTGAGCGCACTGTTCAAGAAGCAGTCGTCCTACAAATCCCACACCTCCCAGTAAAGGTTGAATTGGACGAACCGCCCACCGCTGAAGAGACCCTCACAGCCATCCACCAGCTCAAGAGTGGCAAAGCAGCAGGCATTGATGGAATACCGCCAGAGATCTGGAAACATGGAGGCACAGCACTGCACAACAAGCTCCATGACCTCTTTCTCTGCTGCTGGGAGGAAGGAACACTACCAAAAGATCTCCGTGATGCAGTCGTTATCACCCTGTACAAAAACAAAGGCGAGAAGTCTGACTGTTCCAACTATCGGGGAATTACCCTGCTGTCCATTGCTGGGAAAATCCTTGCAAGGCTGCTCCTGAATCGGCTGGTACCTGCCATCGCTGAAGACCAACTCCCAGAGGGCCAGTGTGGCTTCAGAGCAAACAGGAGCACCACCGATATGGTCTTTGTGCTGAGACAGCTACAGGAGAAGTGCCGCGAGCAGAACAAAGGGCTGTACGTAACATTTGTCGACCTAACAAAAGCGTTCGACACTGTGAGCAGGCAAGGCATGTGGCAGATCCTGGAGCGACTTGGCTGTCCCCCAAAGTTCCTCAACATGATTGTCCAGCTACACGAGGACCAGCAAGGCCAGGTCAGACTCAACAATGACCTCTCAGAACCATTCCCTATTCTCAACGGCGTAAAGCAGGGCTGCGTGCTGGCACCGACCCTCTTCACCATCTTTTTTAGCATGATGTTGAAGCAGGCCACAGTGGACCTCGATGATGACGATGCAGTGTACATCAGGTATCGTCTCGATGGCAGCCTGTTCAATCTCAGACGACTGCAGGCCCACACGAAAACCCTAGACCAACTGATTCGTGAGCTGCTTTTTGCTGATGATGCTGCCCTCGTTGCACACACAGAAAGAGCCCTGCAGCGCATCACGTCTTGCTTCGCAGATGCTGCCCAGCTCTTTGGACTCGAGGTCAGTCTGAAAAAGACAGAGGTCCTCCATCAGCCGGCTCCCAAGACAGTGTATCGCCCTCCTCACATTACCTTTGGCGAGTCTGAACTAAAGTCAGTGCACCAGTTTACCTACCTTGGCTGCATTATCACGTCAGACGCCAAGCTGGACAAAGAGCTTGACAGCAGGCTAGCAAAAGCAAACAGCGCTTTCGGGCGACTTTTCAAGCGGGTGTGGCACAATCAACAGCTGAAAACAGGCACCAAGATCAGCGTGTACAGAGCTGTGGTCCTCACCACCCTGCTGTATGGTTCCGAGTCCTGGGCCCTCTACCGCAGCCAACTACGACTCCTCGAACGCTTCCACCAGCGCTGCCTGCGTACCATCCTGGGCATTCACTGGAGTGACTATGTCACCAACATCGAGGTCCTTGAACAGGCTGAAACTGTGAGCATCGAGGCTTTGCTGCTGCGGACACAGCTCCGCTGGGCGGGGCATGTCTCCAGGATGGAGGATCATCGCCTACCAAAGATCACCCTGTTCGGCGAGCTTGCTACTGGACACCGAGACAGAGGGGCACCAAAGAAGAGATACAAAGACTGTCTCAAGAAGTCACTTAGTGCCTGCAAAATCGACCACCACCAGTGGTCTTCGCTTGCTGCGGACCGTGACACCTGGCGCTCCACCATTTACAAGGCAGCTGTCTCCTTTGAGGACTCTCACAGAGCTAGCCTTAAGGACAAGCGGCTCAGGAGAAAAAACAGAGATGCCGCAGGTCAGAACCCTGGCCATACCTTCCCCTGCAGCCACTGCGGTCGAACCTGCCTGTCTCGGATTGGCCTCCGCAGCCATGAACAAGCCTGCAGACGTCGTGGGCAACTCCTATAAAATCTTCGTTCGCGAAGTCAAGCCAAGAGAGAGAGAGACATGTCATCCATTTCAAAATCTTCATGATTAAATCCTCCCGCTGCCATTGTTTTATTAATTTATTATTTTTTATTGTGCATAATAAAAATGACACAGTCTTACGGATCAAAGTTAGACCCATACAGAAAACTACGTGAGCCTCTGGGTGTTAAGGGCATAAGACAATCAATCGTCATCACAAACAATCCAAGTACCATAGACCAGAACCAAACACTTACAGTTAAGTTTCCAAACCTAGGTCCCAGTGACGTTATTGTTTCTGGCACTGCACGCCTAGCATTTAATATTGAACTATCATCAGAACACTGGTTGACAATGTTGGTAGAGCAATTGTTAGAACTATTAAAGTAAAACTTGAAGGACAGGAAGTGTTTAGTCTTGACGACTCAGATGTGTTCTACTGTTACAAAGACCTTTGGCTCACAAGAGAAGAACGAGAAGACCGTATTTACCAAGGCATACAGCCAGATAATGTTTGTAAACTTCGAATCAATGCTGGAGATAAATCAACTACTGGGGTACCAAAGGAAGTTATTATAGCTGAAACATATGGAACCAGATTTTACATTCCACTTGAGTTTGAAATCCTAACAGCTCATCTGCCTTATTATCAAGGGGCACTGAATGACCGTCTGAGCTTTGAACTAACTTTCAATGACTACTCCAAAGTTATTAAATCATCTGCCACAGATACCACATACAAGATCTCTAACATTTCCTTGGAATATGAAATTATCACACATACTGAACTAGCTAGACTCATTCAAAATCAATACCAGTCAAGACTTCCAATTTATTATGACAGGGTGATTAGACATAGTTTAATACCCAAAGACAAGAGTGACCCAATGTGGAACGTAAACTTGAACACACCAGCCAGGTCACTGAAAGGTATTCTTATGTTGTTTGTTGAACCAGCAGATCCATATAAACGGGATTCAGAAAAATTCTACAATCCTAAGATTACACATTTGTCCTGTACAATTGAAGGCCGTCCTAATCAAGTGTACGCTTCAGGAATGTTACCATACCAGCACTATGACGAAACCACAAAGTATTTTGCGGGTGGAAGGATTAGAGATAAACCTGCAAACATTGCGTGCAAAGATCTACATCTGTATGATGTAAGGATAGGTCAATACCTTACAAACAAATACGCACTGTGGCTAGACCTTCGTAGTACAGACGACGATTATCTTCATGGGTCAGGACGAACTGTCCAGAACGGTAGTGATGGAATTACAATTCAGATACAAAAGAAGGTTGAAACTGCTGCAGCCATAAACATATATTTGTACCTGATATATGATGCACAACTCAATATTGCAGAAAGCAGACTAAGTGGACACATATATTAAATTATATTGTGTATTAAAATGAACCTGAGCTTGATGACCCTTGACCCACACTGTGGATTGTTTTGTGGTGCCACAGGGTGTGGAAAAACTGAATTTGTTTTTAACCTATTACAAACAAGATACATCCATCATTTTGAAAACATTGTAATATTCTGTCCTACAATCAAACACAACAAAGCTTATCACAACCGTTTATTTATTTGGACTGACAACAACATATACTTAGTTGACCCTGAAAAGAAACTGAATGACTACCTACAATATTTTTACAAGCAATTTGAAGGACAGCCAACGTTGTTTATTGTTGATGACTGTTCTGAGAGAGGGGGAATATGGGAGTTTTAGAGAATCTTCTTTGGCCCTCATTTTTCTATGTTATTCGCTCACAAAAACGCACACGACCTTGCCTTCCCTTTTTCTCAAATT
>BTPG01000004.1:99840867-99860822 GCA_036245525.1 Semisulcospira habei
TTCCCCTTGGTTTGTTGTACAATTCTGCCAGCGCTAGCCTATCTGGTTTGTGAGTATCTCAGTATAACTCGAGGCAAATTTGTATCGTTACATTGTTGTGCATCTACTGTGGGAATACCCGACCACATATAGTAATGCACCTTTGTGTTTGTGTATGTATGTTTCCCCTGCCTACTTCCTAAGTTCCGGAGAAAGACATGGGTTATATAAGAGACCTGATGCATCTTTTTGAAGATGCAAATGATCGTCTTATTCTATACCTGCGTATTTCTCTGTGGGCTGGCCTGATAGGCGGGGGCAGGGGATCTAACTGTTGTTCAGCGCTGAGTATCCCCTTGGTTTGTTGTACATGGACATACGAATGGACCAAGTCACTGATACAAGCTTTTTGTGAACAGAACATTCATATTGACAGGGACTGAAAAATGAAGGAATCATTTTTAATGCTACGTGTCCCTATGACAGACAATCCTAGAAAGCTGGGCAACAACGTAAGTGACAGAAAAAGTGCAATAAATGGAACAAGGGTGAGTAGAAAGGCTCACGTGTATGAGTGATGCACACATGTTTGTGACCTTTGTGACAAGTAAAGGGTTGGCTTCTAAAATCAGCGAAATACAGTTTTCTCAAAATGTAAGCATTTTTCACATATCTGTCAAACCTCCGTGACCTTTGATCTTTGTGATGAGTCGACTAAATTAGTATGCATAGATAGGTGTTACCATCAGATATCTCTGTACCAAGTTTGGGTTTGAAGTAGAAAATAGTCCTTGAGGAAAAGAAAAACACACCAGTTTTTGTCAAACTATGGCTCTTTTAAACCTATTTTTGGATCATTCCATGACCCTTGACCTTTGTGATGGGTCAGCTAAATTAGTATGCATATGAAGGTCTTATCAGCTACCATTGCGCCAAATCTGATGGAAAACTTTACATAATTATTGATAAAAACTAAAATTGTATCAAAATTTGGCATTTTACACATATTTTCCGACCTCTTGTAAACCCTTGACTTCTCAAATGAGTTATCCAAATTAGTATGTATAGATAGGTCAGGTATCGTTGTACCAAATTTGGGTTTGAAGCTGTGAATAGTATTTGAGAAATATTTTGTTTTTTGGGTCAAAATATGGCTATTTTTACCTATTTCCTTTTCTCTTGTGACCCTTGACCTTTTCAAGAGGTCATCCAAATTAGTATGCACAGATAGGTCTTACCATCAAGTATCTCTGTACCAATTTTGGGTTTGAAGTTGTGAATAGTATTTGAGAAAAAATAAATTTTGTCAAAATATGGCTCTTTTGGACCTATTTCTTCATTCCCTGTGACCTTGACCTTTGAGATAGGTCACTCAAATTGGTATGTTTAGAAAGGTTTTGCCACAAAGTATTCTTGGGCCAAGTTTAAAGACTGTGGCTTACTTACTTACGCCTGTCACCCCTACCCGGGTATAGGCCGTCGACGAGAGACCTCCAGCGACTCCTGTCCTGTGCTTCTCCTTCGATTTTACTCCAGGTGGTTCCCAGTCTCTTGATATCTGCTTGGAGGTCTCGACGCCAGGAGTTTCTCGGCCTACCTCTTTTCCTTTCCCTGGGGGTTCCATGACAATGCCTGCCTAGTGATACTGGAAGCTGGCTTTCTCAGACTGTGACCAATCCATCCCCATCTTCTTCGCCCAATTTCATTCTCTGCTGTTATCTGCTCTGTTCTCTCCCAGAGTCTGACGTTGCTGATCATCTCTGGCCAGTGGATTTTCAAAATTCTTCTAAGGCAACTGTTTACGAAGATCTGTACTCTGTTGACTGTGTTTTTTGTCAATCTCCAAGTCTCTGCTCCATATAGGAGAACTTTTACGTTTGAGTTGAAAATCCGGACTTTGGTGTGTTGTGACAGGTCTCTGGAACTCCACACTTTTTCAACTGGAGAAAGGCTGCTCTGGCTTTACCGATTCGTGCTCTGACATCTGCATCAGAGCCGCCTTTCTGGTCTATGATGCTCCCGAGATAGCTGAAGGACTCCATCTCCTCCAACGGGGTGCCAGCAAGCAAGACTGGTTCTTCCCTGGTTGCGTTCAGCCTCATTGTCTTTGTTTTCTGTTTGTGAATGGTGAGGCCCACTTGGGACGAGATGTCAGCAAGCCTCGTGGTCTTGTCCTGCATTTGTTGATGAGTGTGGGACAGTAATGCCAAGTCGTCTGCAAAATCGAGGTCGTCAAGCTGTGTCCACAGTGTCCACTGTATTCCACTTCGTCTGTGCTCTGTGGTCATCTTCATGACCCAGTCTATGGCCAGTAGGAAGAGGAACGGAGACAGCAGACACCCCTGCCTGACACCAGTTCTGACCTGGAGCTCTCTGGTGAACTGCCCTTCGTGGATCACGCGACATGTCATGCCATCATAGCTGCTCTTGATCAGGCGGACGAGCTTTGTGGGTACACCGTAGTGTCGTAGGAGTTTCCACAGAGTCTCTCGGTCCACGCTGTCAAATGCTTTCTCATAATCCACAAAGTTGACGTACAGCGGGGAGCTCCACTCCAGAGACTGTTCCACGATGATGCGGAGAGTGGCGATCTGGTCTGTACATGATCGGTTCTTCCTGAATCCTGCTTGCTGGTCTCTCAGCTGGGGGTCAACGGAGCTTTTCATTCTCTCTAGGATGATCCTGTTGAAGACCTTTCCTGGTACTGACAGCAAGGTGATTCCTCTGTAGTTGGAACACTTGCTGAGGTCGCCTTTCTTGGGAAGCTTGATTAGGTACCCCTCCTTCCAGTCAGCTGGCATCACCTCCTCTTCCCAGATCTTTCCAAACAGTGGGTACAGCATCTCAACTGTTGTCTCTAGGTCTGCTTTCAGAGACTCCGCTGGGATGCCATCTGGCCCTGCTGCTTTGCCATTCTTCAAAAATGCCACTGCTTTTCTGATCTCTTCCCGGCTGGGTCTGTCACAGCTGATGGGTAGGTCGGTCTCTGCCGGCTGGATGTCGGGGGGGTCGGGTGGGCTAGGTCTGTTCAGTAACTCTTCAAAATACTCGGCCCATCTGTCGAGTTGGTCTGCTCTGTCTGCAATAGGCTTGCCTTCTTTGTCTTTTACTGGTCTTTCTGTATGGCCATACTTACCCGACAATCTTCTGGTAATGTCGTAGAGCTGTTTCATGTTGCCGCTGCCTGCTGCCTTTTCTGCCTCTGCTGCCAGGCTGTCTGTGTAGGCCCTCTTGTCTGCCCTGATACTCCTCTTCACCTCGCGGTTGGCTTCCGAGTATTCCCCCTGTGCCCTTACTTTGGCTGCTCTCGTGCGACTGTTGTTGACCGCTGCTTTCTTCTGCTTCCTCGCTTCTATCTTCTTCAAGGTCTGTGCCGACAGCCAGTCCTTGTGGTGGTGTTTCCTGAGCCCTACAGTGTCTTTGCAGGTTGAGTTCAGCGCCTCTCTAACTGCCTTCCACTGCTGCTCTGTGGTGACCGCCTCCTCTTCATTTACTAGCTCCTGTAGCGCTTGAAACCGGTTGGACAGCACCAGTTTGAACTCTTCTCTAACTCCAGTTTCTCTCAGGAGGCCTACATTATAGCGCTGTCTTCTTGTTGTCTCTGTGCGGCTTTTCTTTAGCTTGAGCTTCATTCTTAAGGTAAGCAGATGGTGGTCTGAGGCGACATCTGCTCCCCTCCTCACTCGAACATCTTGAAGGGATCTTCTAAATTTCTTGCTAATGCAGATATGGTCTATTTGGTTCTCTGTTGTATGGTCAGGTGAGACCCAAGTTGCTTTGTGTATTCTTCTGTGTGGGAAGATGCTGCCTCCAATGACAAGTCGGGTTAGAGCACAAAAGTCTACAAACCTCTCCCCGTTCTCACTCATCTCCGAGCCTAGTCCCTGTCTCCCCATCACTTCTTCGTATCCGGTGTTGTCCTCCCCTATTTTGGCATTAAAATCGCCCATGACGATGGTGATGTCTCGCTCCGCACATTTGTCCACGGCACTCTGGAGTCGGTCGTAGAACTCTTGTTTCTCTTCCTCGTCACTGTCATTGGTGGGCGCATAACACTGGATGACGTTCAGCTTGAGCTTTTTCTTGGTTCTAAAGGCTGCTGTTATAATTCTTGGCCCAAGAGGTTCCCAGCCCATCAGCGCTCTCTGTGCCACTGGTGACAGCATGAGTGCTACTCCTTCTGTATGGGGGGCATTCTCCTCTTCATGACCTGAATACAGAATCATCTCCCCAAATTAGTAAGTACAGCATCTTTTTGTTTGGTCTTGTGACTGACAAAGTTTGATTTGAAGTCTGTGGTTTACAACAGCGTCAAATGCACACAACACCTAACTGACAGTCAGTGACAGAAGAGGTATGCTGAACCCACTTATAAGAAAACAACAACTCAAAATTATCTTTATACCACAGGTCCTGAATATTTGAAGCCCCCTTAGTAATAGCTCTCTATCGTTTACCACCATTTGATCTTTGCGTTTTCCGTTTATTTATGATGTAAGGTGCCGGACAGCCCTTTTTTAAGCGTTCAGCCGAAAGACCTGACAGACTGTGTGCAATACTGGAATTGTGGATTGGCCAGCTGATTAAAAATTACAGGTTCGGCAATGGTTCTAGGAGATAGGCATTATTTTTTTATGTTGACCAATCACAGTGTCGGAAAATGGATTGACTGAACGACAACGATGAATGTTCCCTTATTGCTGATGTAGCACATGCATGTCTTACCCGTGCTTTCAGAAAAAGGTGATGAATTGCTTGTGAAATCTGAAACAAGAGTGATAATCAACATCAAAAACTGCATAACACACAGTTCGTACAATCATCACGGTTACTACCAGCTATACCAGCAGCGAATAAAACAAAACATAAAAAGTAGGCAGTCAACTGTTTCGAGCAAGAACTGAAGAATACATCACATCGAATCTGTCAGAATCTTTGCAAGATCTCACTCGCCCGCTGACCTGGGCGTAAAATATTTTTGTAGCTAAGATAGAGGAATTCACTCGGTTTTGAAGAAAACAGACACATTCTTTTTTTTTTTTACTTACCTCAGCCAAAATGAAGAGGAAAATCCATCCATAAAGCGAAAAGTTGCATACGGCGGGTTCCGCGCTAACGGAATGACGTCCCTTGAAATTGAGCGTACAAAAACCCAAGTTTACACAAAAACGGTGACAGCACGCGATGTCTCCACCGTCCGCATAAGCGCAAAAAAATAAAATGAAATAAAATAAAATAATTTTTTTTAAAAAAGCGTTTAGAATCTAGATCTAGATATGTTTGCAAGATAAGCAGGTCAACCTATTGTTTTTCTTTTCAGTTTTATTTTTCACTGGAGGCTTGTGTACTTTTCACGAGTACTTTTTTTCAGTAGTAGCCGGATCAGGTTCTGAGGTAAACTCAGTGACTGTGCTGCCAGCGCTGAATGGATTAACACTGATAAATGTACACCAACATGACATAAAACTTGTCTCTGAAAGAGGTTTATATATTCTACGCTGTGCGTAGCTGTATAAAGATTATACGCACAAAATTAGGAGAGAAACTTGTCAGAAAATTTGTGGTAAATAGACGCATATACTTGAAACACGCTGAGTTTTTACTACTTTTATGAGGCTAGTTTCCTGTTTATACATCCAACCCATCCTACCCGACAGTTTTAAAACCCAAAGACTCGAGTCATTCATTTCTTAACGAAAGGTCCATAATATAAGCGATGATCAACGGCGACGCCGATGCGCGGAAGTCAAAAGGTCAAAGATCGAATTTCGGCACCCACGTGTCATTAAAAATTATTATAGGTCATTTACTGCATTTGCCAATTTCTAATAGCCAGCAAGTCAACATAACTCATTTGACGCTCAGAAAATTGACAGATAAGTGTTTGTTGTTTTTTAAATCTCCATTAAAACAATGTTTTTTCAGTATCATCATACTAAATAACTCATTGTGCTGACGCATGCGGCTCACGCGGCCGCACATGACTGGCCGCCGGCGGCTCACATGTTCGAAACGGCGCCTGTCTCCTTGCTCAAAGTTCACTTTGAACAGATACTTTGACCACGTATACAGCCATCAAGCAAAGTATACTTTCAAAGTATGGCTTAGAGCGAAGTATACTTTAACCGCTAGCATCGGACGCTAGCAGCCGGCAAAAAGTAAACTTTCAAGGTACACACGCATACTTCCTTACGCTGCGCAGCGGACCTTTTTTCATACTTTATGCGAGCTCGCAGCGATGTGAAAAGCCGGCCTCGTGTATGTGTGTGTATATGTGTGTGTGTGTGTGTGTGTGTGTGTGTGTGTGTGTGTGTGTGTGTGTGTGTGTGTGTGTGTGTGTGTGTGTGTGTGAAAAGGCTGCATGATATGAAGAAAGGGACGAGTGCAGTTTTCTTATTAATGCACCTGCACAGACATAACAGGCAAACTGAAATGCTGCTCAAGATCTCACAATAGACCGACCCATTCATGGCGTGAAATGTCAGTCAAACTTCGCATTCGCCTATTGACCAATCAAAACGCTGTAGACTGCCCAACTGACTGCAAACAACTGATGTTTATGCTTACACGGCAGAGCGTCGATTTTTTCCATTATTTTAGCCAATATCACTGGAAAGCACTGTGGAGTGTAAATCAGATTCCTGATACCCCAATCGATATCCAGGTGTATTGTTTCCGTTCCCGATGCCTTCACGACTGGCAGATACGAAAATAAAGGATAAAAGTATGCGGTCGGCCTGGGGAGGGAAGAGAGAACTGAACCCTGAGTAGTGGGGGACCTAAACACATAAACCCTGCTCTCAGTGTAAAAGGCAAACTAATCACCACATAGTGTTGTAAAAACATATAATATATGTTCACAGCATCATGATTAAGCCACAAAAATTAGTTACACTAATGACATCCCAACGTTCTGACTAAAGCGGGTTTCCATACGCTGCGCTTACCAATGGAAGTTCCCGCCACCTTTGTTATATTATGATGGTAAACAGAAGATGTTAGAATAGCTGAAATTTCCCTTTTTGCAAATGTGTTATAGTTTTGCAGGACCTAAAACACTACGTCAAGCTGTGCGGCCGTTGATTTTGTGTTTCGTTTCAGTAATAATAATAATAATAATAATAATAATAATAATAATAATAATAATAATGCATGGTATTTACAATACAATACAATACAACATTATTGTCTCTTCGAGTAAAAGCACGACATAATTTTGCCTTTTGGCTCGTCATAAAACAACAAAACAAGACACTAACAAACACAAAAAGGACATTCCATTAAAATTATCATTGCAGCAATCTACCACAAGCAATCTACCACAAGATTTTAATTTTAATTAGATCACACATTATACATCACGTCGTTATAAACAGAGTTCAAAATCGAGACAGCAGTTGGAATAAAATACTACTTAACAAAATTATTTTGGGCAAGTGGCATGTGGAAACGTCTGCCTGATGCTAGCATTTGAAAACTTATCAAATAGTGGGTGATGAGGATCACTGACAATGCTAGCAGCTTCCTTTCGGACAGCCCTATGGTACATATCATCCTAGGCAAATGATCTTCCCAGCTGTTCTGACGATATGTGACAGAAACTATAGGTATACCAGTGCTGAAGCGACTTGGCTGTCCCCAAAGTTCCTCAGCATGATCGTCCAGCTCCACGAGGACCAGCAAGGCCAGGTCAGACTCAACAGTGACCTCTCAGAACCATTCCCCATTCTCAACGGCGTGAAGCAGGGCTGCGTGCTGGCACCGACCCCCTTCACCATCTTCTGTAGCATGATGTTGAAGCAGGCCACAGTGGACCTCGACGACGCAGTGTGTGTACATCAGGTATCGTCGCGATGGCAGCCTGTTCAAGCTCAGATGACTGCAGGCCCACACCACACCGACTGATTCGGGAGCTGCTCTTTGCTGATGACGCTGCCCTCGTTGCCCAGCTCTTTGGACCCCAGGTCAGTCTGAAAAAGACAGAGGAAGAGCATCCAAGGAAGAGCATCGCCCTCCCCACATCACCATCGGCGAGTCCGAACTGAAGTCTGTACACCAGTTTACCTACCTTGACTGCATCATCATGTCAGACGCCAAGCTGGACAAGGAGCTGGACAACAGGCTGGCAAAAGCAAACAGTGCTTTCGGGCATTCAAGCGGGTGTGGCACAATCAACAGCTGAAAAAAGACACCAAGATCAGCGTGTACAGAGCTGTCGTCCTCACCACCCTGCTGTATGGTTCCGAGTCCTGGGCCCTCTACCGCAACCAACTACGACTCCTCGAACGCTTTCACCAGCGCTGCCTGCGTACTCAGCATTCACTGGAGTGACTATGTCACCAACGTCGAGGTCCTTGAACAGGCGGAAACTGTGAGCATCGAGGCTTTGCTGCTGCGGACACAGCTACGCTGGGCGGCGCACGTCTCCAGGATGGAGGATCATCGCCTACCGAAGATCACTCTGTTCTGCGAGTTTGCCACTGGACACCGAGACAGAGGGGCACCAAAGAAGATATACAAAGACGGTCTCAAGAAGTCACTTAGTGCCTGCCAAATTCACCACCGCCAGTGGTCTTCACTTGCTGCGGACCGCGACACCTGGCACTCCACCATTTACTCCTTTGAGGACTCTCGCAGAGCTAACCTTTAAGGACAAGCGGCTCAAAAAAAAACAAAAAAAAAAACAGAGTTGTCGTAACTCAGAATACTGACCAGACCCTGCAGCCACTGCGGTCGAATCTGCCTGTCCTGGATTGGTATCCGCAGCCACGAACATGCCTGTAGACGACGTTCGCGAAGCCAAGAGACATTGCTTAACAAGACTTTCTCAGGACGTGCCTGCACTGTTTATGAACAACAAACAAAAACAACAACAGAATATTGAATGTATGTGGCCAGACGGTCTAATACGCAAAATGCACATCCAATATCAAGAGCTACAGGCAGCGCAGACAGTAGGGGGAGTTTAAAAAAGGAAAATGCAGATGAATGGACCAAGGGTAGACAGAAACACATGCCCCAGAATAGAGGGGAAAACCCACCCCGGTGGGGGAACACCATATAAGAATCAGGTGTTCGATTATTGTTTTGTTAGGGAGGTGGGGTGGAGGTCAAGTGCATGTAAAGTTTTAACAAAGTGCCAAAAGCGGTGCCTGTGTCCCGAGACGAAAGAAGAAACGTTTAAACAAATTAAAATCGTAACCTCTGAATATGTCTGACAAAATCCCATGGGACAAACCCCCCCCCCAAAAAAAAAAAAATAATAAATAAAAAAATTAAAAAATAACACGCGTAGAGAGAACGGTTACAACCAATTTAAAGAAAAATGCTAAAAACAAAGGCACCAAGAAAGAATAATTTGAACACAACTTATTTGTAACTGTTCTTTTGAAGAGCGTTTCTTTCTTTGTTGTGAATTTATGCTCGCCTGATGTGAATATTCACTGTTTTGGTCTGGATTTCTTTTGTATGACACAGTTTGGAAAACGAATTGCAACAAAGGACTTTCTTGTCAAGCAGGGAATTTTTCCATAAAATGTATCTATGTAAATAAAAAATATGGCAAAATTGGCTGTTATCGTTGGCTGGCACTAGCTTTCAGTGGATCAAATCACCTTTTTTCAACAATGAGTAGAGAAGAGAGTGTGAACGAAATGAGACGTCACAACGAAGCAGCAGAGAAACTGGCCCAAGCTAAACAAAATTACGATAAACGAAGAATAGAAATCATGATTTTATCAATGAAAAAGAATGTCATGCACAACATACATTTTCAAATGTTGAATACGCTATCAAAGAATACTACCTTGTTACTGGCGAAGACATGACTATACCCCAACCTGCTACCAACCGAGTTAACAACAAACGAACCTTGGTACTGTTATACTGATGTCATTAATGTAGACCAAGAAACCTTCCCCGAGTTTGACAAGACTGCTGAATGTGCAGACGATAGAAGCTTCAGCGGCAGTTCCTGTTAAACATGCCTTACATGCCTAAAAAAGAATTACAATTAAATTGATGGGTCACATTGAAATTAATTAAATGATTACTAATTGTTGAAATTATGCTCATTATGCATACTTTGTTAAGGAAATTGTCAACAAAATATTTATGACATAAGCAATTTTTATGAGCCTTTTGCGTTCCTTTGCGTACTGGTAAAATGGGGGTAGGGCAGCAGATTTAGCCTCTGTGGCCCCTAAATGCATCACAGCATCATAAAATCAGTTTGGGAGTAACTATCCTAACCAATATAACCTAAACCTAACCTATCAGTTGTATACAAAATTTCTGAGGGCATCAGAAACAACGTACGTTTCCTAATTCTGCAATTTTAAATCTGAAAAAGCTGTCATTCACCATTCATTTAAAGAACTATGGTAATCAGCAAAAGCTGCCGTTTGTAGTGTATGCTGATTTTAAATCACTGGTTGTACTATATGAGGGACCTGTTCCAGAATCATTACCAAAGAGTGTAAAATTAAGTGATCAAGAGTTGTGTTGTTTTGTTTATGGGGGTTGACAGTAGGAGATTAATAACTGGATATTTAATGAAACAGGTAAAGAAGTAATATCATTAAATCCAGTAAGGCCTATTACCAACGCAGTTTTCTCCGACTCATGTGTTGGTGTTGGTGTAACTGGCGCTGGTGTTGGTGTGACTTGTGTAACTGGGCAAGCGGTGGTTGAGAGTGTGTAGTTGTTGGACTTTAAGTTTACTGATTGAGTCCTAATTTCTGATCACGCCCTGCAAAAAAATATTTTATTATTATAAATTTATATTGTTTCCATTTGAAGTTGAAGGTCAAATGGCAACAATGCCAAACCACAAAGTCAACTTTAATCTGGCATACGTGAGAACATCTTGATAGCGTTGTATGGGAGATGGGAGATCTACTACTGAGCAGGTTTGTAAGAAACTGTTTTTGTGCTTCAAATTTGCCACTCCCGTTTGATGTTTGATTTTGTTTGAGCTTGTGCTCCTAGAGTGCACCACATATACGTTCTGACAGATTCATTAATGTGTTCGACTCCTGCTTGAGTAAACCCATCACTTCTGTCTAAGACAAATGTGGTCCAGGCATTAGACTGTTTCTGTTCTATTGAGCCTCACCAGATTTCAGTTTTCTTTGACAATGAAGTATAACCAGGGTAGTAACTTTTGGGGGTATTGTCTGTGACTGAGAGCATATTAATATGATGTTCCGATGCCAAGCTTTTGTGTGGTCATATTTGTTGATAATGTTAAATTCATTACAGATGCGTTCGATGTTATTAAACTGGTTGAAACTTGATTCAGTTGGTAATGGAGTTCTGACAGTATTCTTCTAAGCTGGTAATACGTATGGAATCGATACAATACAATACAATAATACTTTATTAATCCCTCATGGGGGAAATTCGCTGTCTGGTCATACAACACATTGAAATTAACTCAGTGAAATAATTAAATAACCCATAACTCTCAATTAAAGAGATGAACTGTAACAGACGTATTAATAATAAGAGCATTTATATCGCGCTGAATCCCCAGGAGCAGTGGGCTCTAAGCGCGTTACAAAAAAATGTATATATGCAGAATCTCACTACCTTTAACAAAATGTAATCTACGCACACACATACAACCATTCACAATCGCAAGTTAAACGCATTTTGATGATGCTGATGCGCCACCACGATGGTGCTACACGGTCAACAAAAAGAGGACCTAAGATCAAGCCACAATGATGGTGCTGCAAAGTCAACAGAAGGAAGATACAAGATCACAGACCTAATCAGTTTGTTTGAGTGATGCGTGCAAGACTGTAGCTGAACATAGTATAGCAAAGTTTAGCTGGTTTTGGAACATCTGTAATGGACGAGGACCACTTTCTTGCAGTTGAATCATCTGTAATTGCGGGTTTAAGTAATGATCAAAAGATTTGGAACTTTCACTTGAAAGGAATCTCCTTTTGACACAGCTGTGTCGAGCTGATTTAGTTGAATTAATTTATGTTCATAAGTAGGTGCGACATTGTACTTGGCATCCACGTTGAATTGAAATGGTTTAGTGTAAAACACTTGTTTGTGATTTAAATTCCATTGTAGTTCTTTTTATTATGTGTTTATAAAAATGTTTCTGACTTTAACAAACCTTGATACAAGTAAACCTAATGAAATTGATAATCGAAATGGTAACAAGGTTGTAGCTATCCATGAAATGTTCTACACTGTAAAGTGGTTCAATGTAAAAGATCATACAAGTTATCATGTAAGTTATAAAGTCGCCGGTAGTTCAATCCCTGGTACGCACTTTATTCCATCTGGGTAGTATGACTTGTTACTGGTTTCAAAGCGAATTAAAAATTATAGCTACTTTAAATCCAGCTAATTGTTACATTAGAATTTCAAAAACCTATGCCTACAATTTAACTTGTATCTTTACTTGGTTTCGTACATGATTTTGTAACTAGTAAGGATTGGCTTTGACGTTGAAAAATATCCTGTTAATTTGTCAGTACATAAAATACTAAATGTTTATTTCAAAGAACTAAACACAACTTAAAATGTGCAAAATGGTAACTTTGGTAAGATGCTTGACGGCTGGAAATGCTGTTTATTGTGAAATCGTAGTTGTTAGATTTCCTAATTTGCAGTTTAAAAGATTAGGTGCCAGTTTCTTTAAAACACTGTGTATACAGTTTACCACCCTGTAGCTAATCAGGGTGGTAAACCAGTTCCGATGCATGCTTCTTATTAGAAGTTAAATAAATGTTATTTTTGTTGAATAAAAATGAGTTCTGGTTAGAAACCAAGAATTACACCAATTGCATGTCCAGTAATAGAGTTAAAAGATTTTAGTAATGTGCATGGTTTTTATAAAGAAGGAGAAGTGTATGGCTTTGAACTTGATTATGCTGGAATGTACAAGCTAAAAGTAATTGATGACGTGAAAGATGACGCAGAAAGAAAACTCCAAACTTAATCAGCTTCCAGATGTTACCTGTAAATAATGTGCTCTACCTCTTAAAATTTGTGGGTCATAAGTGGGTAGTTATTCCTGCAGCCTTTCGCACAATTAATTCGGATATAAAGTTTGAATTCATTAGTAAACTTAATGTTTAGAAAATCTCTTAATTCTGGCCAGCTTGACGCTTGTTCCAAGCTTTTCCAAAGAAAACAATAGCAGAGATAAAAAGAAAAACTACAAAAGTATGAGAAACGAAGGTATCTTCTTGCAGGTAAAAAGGTAGACCTGATCCTAGTGTTTTCACCAGAGAAGCAGAAAAGGACAGGGAATCAAATTTACATGGGATAATTTTCCCCTCTTGAAGCAGAAGCGAAACTTATATCAAGGTTAAATATAAAATTACGTAAAAATAAACAAAAAAAAAAAAAAAAAAAGAACAAACAAAAAAAAAAAAACACAAAACAACAACAAACAAACAAATGACGTTTGACAAACTAATGACGCGTATGCACTGCGCGCGCTTTGCAGAGTTCACTATGGCGCATTGGCACATCTGCGATGCTTTTTCAAAAGGAGAATTTCAACATCAGAATCAAGTGAAAGACAAAAGGTAGACACAGCTGAGATAGCTTTCATGCTTTCATATAGAAGGGACTTTGTGGGTTATGGTTCATTCCATCTTGTTTTTTTTTTTTTGTGTTTCTTTTTCTCTCCCACCACCAACCACCACCCTCCGACTTTTAAAATTTTGTCCATCTTTCTTCTTCCCCCCCCCCCCCCTCCCCTCCCCTCGTGGCCCCCCCCCCCCCCCCCACGCCTTCAGTCATTTTATTTTGAGAGTACGAAGAGCATAGTCTCCTTGAATTCCCTTTATCTTAATTAACCTTGATCAGTTTCCTTTTTGCGAATAACACTTCCTTACAGTTTGAACCATATCTATGGCAATAGGTGGCATACCGCCCGCTTCCAACCCCTACCCAAATACACACACAAAACCGCAGAGCACCTACCAAAAGACTTCTAGCATGCATATGTCCCAGGTACCTTAGACTTACATTATCTTATTTATTTAAATTATTTATTTATTTTGTTTGTAATGTACACATCAGCATACAGGCTAAGAACATACACCATGATACCTCTGTGCATGTGGCCACCAGTACTATTCTGTCAGATCTGTCGCACCCTGGCCGGCGGTTCCGTGCTTTGAAAGCCAGATCCTCTCGATTCAGGTGCAGTTTCTTTCCAGAAGCTGTCCTCAGTACAGCATCATCCATGGAACAACGTGATTCCATGATTTGTGACATATGACTGATTTGTGTTTAATATTGTGAGCACCATTCATTTGGAGGGGTGGCCGTAGTCGCCTGCGTGGCGTTAAACCCAAATAACTATTTAAATTATTTATTCATGTTTTTGGGTAATGTAGGTTTTGTACATACACATACACAGTAATAGGTGCCATACTGCCCCGCTTTCAACCCCACCCCACATACAAAACCGCAGAACACCCACAAAAGACATGCACAATTGTATACTGATGGGCATTAGTGGACTGGAAAACCTATATACATGTGTATATAAAGTTTTGAGATTAAAAAAGTGGCTTGTATTGACTGCCTGTATTTTAGCCTAACCTAAAAATCTCATGTGTACAGTTAATCACACTGCACATGCAGCCATCAGTTCCGTGAAAAGTAATGTTGGCCTCATGCAGTGATGCACAGGGGCACCAAAACTTACAGATAAGGCCACACCTGATAACAATAACAGAACTAATATGCATACTCAGCCACTAGTTCTGTAAACAGCATCTTTGTAAACAATACTAGTGGCCAAATGCACACATACATTATAGAGGTTATTCACTCTGCGTATCACGTGGTACGCAATTACATAGGCGTGATTGAGCTGGCGGACAAGCAAGCCTCCGTGCCGATTCAGCGAGTGACATTCTCAAAGCCAAAAGTTAACGATTTCGCTTATTTTCCTTTAAAGTATGGCCAAATCGTTGTCATCTTCGATGGAAGTGTACATAAATAGTTTAGATGTAATCTCTTTGTCACGATACAAGGACAAAATATCGCAAATAGGGGGTGCAGATCCGTATCAGTTGACGCCAGCAGCCTTCACATCGGACCGGGACATGCTTCCTCCAATTCGGAACGAAGATATTGTAGAATATCTTGTATTTGCAAAAAGCAGTTATACAATGACAGAGTTTAAGTCTATGAAATCACTTCAAGCACACAATCAAATGACATCAGGTTTTGTTCATGATCTTCGGGTGCATAATCCTCTTCATTCAAGCAACAGTTTGGTGATGGCTAAGGTAAGTTTCTGTTTATGTTGTTGGTGCATACCTATTTCTTATTTGTATGATTATGCTTAGACCTTCTTATTTCTTAAATTTATTGTCTAAGCATACGTTAAAAATAAAATAAAGACCTGCATTCATAGTCAATAATTCATGTACACGCATTCATAAACGCAGAATCAGATAATATTCCAGTTTAAAATAAAACATTTCAAATGGTGAAATAACTCCAGCAAAGAAGTAATTAAAAAATAAACACTAAATAGTCTATATATATATATATATATATAAAATAGAGAGAGAGAGAGAGAGAGAGAGAGATTATGGGTAGTATTTTGGTACCAAAAAGTTTTTTTTTTATTATTTACTTTTTAATTAAATGCTATTAATTCAGTATATACCTTAATGTGATAAGTTGTCTGTTGGATACTTTTGTTTTAACACACTTTGATTATTTTTCAAACAATTAGTGCAGGAGCAAATGTATGTTGTATAGATTCTGACTCAAAGTTACAGCATTACCTAATTATTTATTAACCCACAACACTGGATAAGGTCTGTTTAATTATTGTGTTGGTATTTTAGTCTTTAGATTGCAGACTGTCCCTCCAGGGTGAGATATAATAATAATAATAAATTATTTTATAAAGCGCGAAATCCACACCAGAAGTCTGCTCTATGCGCTTGCACGCAATCACACATGTATGCATACACTCGCAATATACAAATAATAAGATAATTTTTTTAAATTAGTTATAAAATACGTACATGAACAAGAATACACAAGTAGATTAAGAATAACCTGACATTCTACACTGACATCACACAGAGTACAATAACATTAAAATTTAAAATACAACCATAAATATCTTATGTCACTTTAAAAAAGTATATTCAACAAAACAAAAACATACAATCATGAACAAGTTAAAAAAAAAATGGTGTCGTTGATTCATTTTTTAAATGTGATTTGTCGCATTTAAAGTTGACAAACTTGTTGATTTTTGTGCAGGTGTACCATTCGCTTGGTCGTAGTTTCTGTAATGTGCTTTCTGAAAATCTGACTCAGCCACTCGGTTCGCCTTTGTTGAATCAATTTTCGCTCGAAATAGCTCTTTCTTTTGCAAACAGTTGGTATCCGAAAGAAGCTTACATCTCGGTCTCTGTTGCTGCGATGTCCGCAGCCCCGAACACAACAAAAATTTACCATTGTGGCTTAAATATAACGCTGATCTAGTTACAAAACAATGCCGAACGTAGGGCTGTTGCGGCCCCCTGTCCGCCACGCACATTTTGATGACGTAGCATGCATAGGCTCTATAGATGACGCCACCACTGATCACTTCAAACAATAGGTTGCCCAGTTCACATTGATAAGGAAAACCGCAGAACACCCACAATTGTATACTGATGGGCATTAGTGGACTGGAAAACCTATATACATGTGTATATAGAGATTTGAGGTTAAGAAAGTGGCTTGTATTGACTGCCTGTATTTTAGCTGCTCACCTAAAAATCAGTTCTGTAAATATTACTGGTGGCCACATGCACAGGGTCACCAAACTTAAAGGTGAGGCCAAAACTGCCACCTCAAACAAAACGATACCTACACACACATATCAATGATACAGTCAACCTCCATGTGCGTTAGTCGGGACAGGCTTAAAGTATGGGACTGTAAATTTTACAGCGAAATGTCAAAGCCAGTAAGAAAATAATATAACAGCAGCAAGTACATGTATTTTGTAAATCACTCAAATAAAACATGAGAACTCATCGAGGCCAATGGTGTTATGATGGGTGATGGAAACACTGAAAGAAATAGTACGTGCACAATAATTATAAAGTATGTGCCTCCCCCCCACCCCCCCCCCCCCCACCCCATACATTAAATAGCTGTCATCACAAAGCATAGCTCATTCATTTGATCACTCTGTGTTACCTGTCTCCGTTTTCTTTCTCGTTTTAATCCTCAAATATATGAGTGTCAGTGCTAATGCCAGCTGCTAAGAACCTTGCAGCAAACTGCAATAATGCAGACAAACTTTCTGCTAGCAAGATAGGGTTTAATTTTAAACAAAGCATTGCATGAACTTCCAAGCGTGTTCACATTGTGCTGTGTATTTTTTATGTGTCAAGTGTACTGTACCATCAGTGATCACTGATCGAGACTGCATGGCACTGATCGCACATCACAACATAGCTTGCCAGTACAACTGATTGGTACAGTATAATAATAATTAATCAAGTTCGGAAACTTTGTTCAGCCATGACAGTTACAACCAAGTGGTGTGGCACTCTTTTACAGCATGCAACATGTTGCACTTCGGACATAGGTTTCGAAGATAGCCTTTTTTTTTTTTTTTTTTTTTTTTTTTTTTTGCTGTGGTGTCGAAATGAAACGGGCAAAGCGATGGTAAAGTGAATGAAAATAAACGTGACAAACCTTTATCAAGATGTAAAAATGCACAAAGCAACGTTGCATGTTCGCCTTTTTGGGAAACAAACACGCTTCTGTAGAACAAATCAAAAAGAACTCGCCGGCACACCGAAATTCATCGCAGGGAAATCCAAATTCAGTCTAAAAACAAAGGTACCTCTGACCCCCTGGTCTCACAAACGCTAGATAAAACAGCTTGGATTCAGCCGAAAACCTTCTTTCTGTTTCCCAGAAGGCCAAATCAGCACATCAGAATAGCAAGCAGGAAGCAAGCAGGTAGTTCATCAAATATCTACCTCAAATATCCTATCGTGACGCACTTATTCCTATTAACGGACCCCTTGAATCCTGCTCCAGCTGGCCTGACTACTACAACTTCCTTCTCTGTGCCCTCTCTCTCAGCTCTTCCAATAGGTTCTTCATCAAACAATTTTACCGCAACTAATAAATTTTTTAAATACTGCAAATCCTGAAATTATCTGTCTTCAATCTCCTCTTATTACTAACTGCAGGCAGGCAACTGGAATTTGATGCCCATGACCAACATCATAGCTTTCAGGATCCAAATGTACTGATGTCACCTAAAAGTGTTAGTGCTGATCTTAGAGCGCATATGATAACTGACATACAGTGTAATATGCAAGCTTTCACCTCCGCCGTCGTTCGTGGTGACCTCCACGAAATTTTGAAGGTAATGCTCCAGTTTAATCAACTGGTTATGTCCATAATGATAGTAAATCAGTACTTTTTCTCTAGTGACTGGTTTTAAACTGGATTCTCCTACAGCATAAAAGAGTATAAAAACGCAGAAAAACCTACACCCAGTAATAAAATACTTCAGTGGAATTGTAGGTCTTTAAATACAAAGTTACCGCAACTAATAAATTTTTTAAATACTGCAAATCCTGAAATTATCTGTCTTCAGTCTCCTCTTAATTACTAAAGTTAAACTTCCACACTTAAATGGATATGATTATCCTCCTATAACGGAAGCTAATAAACACTTAAATGATAAAGTCTATACCGCTACTTATATATTTTTTTTTTTTTTAAGTTGGAATAATACATGAATCTTTTATTTCTCCTGTCCCCCTGCATCCTACCAAACCAATATACAGTAATTTTATCAAAGTTAAATTTCCACATTCCAACATAGAAATTAAAATTATAAATACTTACGCTCCTAATCACTTGACCCAAATGGAATGAAATGGTTGAACGACCTGGAGGGTGATGGATGGATAGTCCTTGGTGACTGTTACGTGGTGGGATTGTAGTCGTAGTATGATAAACACACCAGACGCACGCACGTAAGGTTCTTTTTAAATAACTTTCATTCAGCTGCAATCCGTCACACGTGGCTTAAGGATGTAGACAATACTGGAGTAACAGTTCCAACAATATTTAATTCAGCGATGCGATATCCACACAATAATGCACTTTCAAATGCACGAACTGATACAAAGTCTTTTCTGCAATGTCCACACTGCGACACAAAACTTCTCCTACGCAGCGTCTCACACAAAGTACACCCTATACGGGCCACTGACAATTGCAAGACAATGTACGAACGGGCTTTCCCAGCGCCCTCCTTATATATACTACTAAATTCTAGAATCATCTACGGAAATAATACAATGCAACCAATCAGAACGAAATACGCAACTGAAACGCATAAATAAGAATTTTCTGGAAACACTAAAATAGGCTACAAAAACTCGGCTGCTCACTTCAGCTCTAAATCCTAATGTATAATGAAGACACATAAAAGTATGGTAGCCCTACTACCACGTTCTAGATAGCTCTAGAAAGTACGAGAGCATTCCCAAAACAAAGTAAAGGCTGCTCAATTCACGCGCACTGAAAAACAAAAAGTAGCGAACTGTTACGAACTGTTGCCAACTACTAGACGTCACACATACGAGGTCACTAGACAGTGCGACCCTTCTAGAACGTTCTGGACTAAACTTAACAAAACGAAATTGGCTCTACTCACGAACAAAAGAATATCTTACTAAAAAGGCACGTGAAACGTAACCATGATAGCTCAAATAAATATCAGATCGTTTCCTACGATAAACACATGCACAGGATAACACAACCACAATCGTAACAGTGACTTAAACATCCACCACCCCCTATGGTACGCCGATCCTCAAAGTAAATTAAAGAAAGCTAAAACTCAGGCTGAGGATATTTTAAAATCTAAACTCCTCATTGCCAATACAGGCAAATACTGGGGACCACTTTACTAGAATTCCTGACTT
>BTPG01000004.1:99861322-99989392 GCA_036245525.1 Semisulcospira habei
CCATCTCACCTCTTATTGTCTGCAATGATTTATCCAAACCCATAATCTCTCTCATTGACAAAGGTGGGTCGTCTATTGTTCCCCCACCCGGGTCTGCCCTGGGGGACTTGGGTGGGGTTAGGTACTTTTTAGTTCCCAGGGTCACCCTGGTCAGCCCCACAGGGTGAGTTTTTCTCTCTATTCTGGGGCATGTGTTTCTGTCTACCCGAGGTCCATTCACCTGTATTTGCCTTTTTAAAACTCTCCCTACTGTCTGCACTGCCTGTAGCTCTTGATATTGGATGTGTGTTGCTAAATGGTCTTAGCTTTATTTAGGCCCCATGTGTTAGGTTTATTTAATGTATTGGACCGGCTGGCGACATACATTATTCAATGTTCTGTTTAGTTTTTTTTTTTTTCACAAGCAGTGCAGGCACGTCCTGAGAAAGCCTTGTTGCTGTCGGGACGTTAAGCAATGTACAATCAATCAATCAATCAACGTCTATTGTTTTCAAAGCGTCATTTATTTGTCCTTCAGTAAATGAGGTTTCTTGTATCACAGTGTTTGCTATTTCTGGTAGGCTTGTTACTGGTGCCATTTCAATCTCTTGCCCTGTTGGCAACTTTGTTTGCGTGTCCTGAAGAACACTAGCCAGTCTAGGCGCAAGCGGCGTGACAGGAGACCCTCCAATTCCAAGTTGACGCAAGGCACCAACACCACCTTCATTTTTTATTGTACTTAAAGCCCTAAACCTACTAGGGTCTTTTTTGTTAGTCAATAGTACTTTTCCTTTGTCAACAGTATTTAAATATAAATGACCTTTGCCATCAAGTTCAAACTGATTAGGATCTACATTGTCTGGGCGGCCACCAACATGATCATAAAACGAGTTCACTTTGGTTTCTAAAAGTTCGTGACGTAAACTGTAAATATTTCTTGTACCAGTCATATCTGTCATATCTGTCATATCTGTTGTATTACCAAAATCATACATGTCATCCTGGGGCAGTGGGCAGATGTTCACATCTGCACGGGACATAGACGACCCCGCCCTCCACGAGTCGCCTGCTGCCTTGCAGGCCTGGCCGCTTGGCTGCGGAAAGGCTAAGGGAGGAAACCCCTGACATCAAAGCCCCCGTGTCTCCGGGGAAGGCTTTTGAGCCAGAGACTAGGACAAGGACAGTCTGATATAAAACCTACGACCCGAGGACCTCGATGCCATCGTCCCAGCTTGCTAGGCCATGGCAGATGAACCAAAGGTTTAAAGGGTGGGGCCAGTACTGCGCACACTGCACTCCACCAAAAAGCTCCACCGCGCAGGCTTTAGGAAACGTCCACGGACCATGACACTGACCATTCCAAGTCCTGTAGCGACGGGCGAGGGGCGAAACGGCAGGTGAAAGATGTCACTGGAAGCCGCAGTCTCAAACCTGCATGCAGGCGGTTCAGGATATTGGTCGCCTGATGTTGACCTGGGGATGACAACATCACTCGGCACACCCTGAACGACCAAGCAGCCTTCTCTAGGGACAGCACTGCTTGCTCCACACGGAGAGGGGCCTAGAAAAGGTGGCCTAACCAAAGCTCGTCCCCTCGCAACCCCAGTTGGCTAGCCGCGGTCAACGGGCATCTTCTCCTGCGGTCAAAAAACAAGAAAGAATAACGGATCCACTCTCATGACGACCACGACCGGACTCAACGTAGCATGCTGGAACGTCCGAACCATGCTCGACAAAGCAGACAGCGGACGCCCTGAACGTCGTTCCGCCCTCATTGCCCATGAATTGCGGAGGTTAAACATCGACATCGCCGCGCTCGGCGAAGTACGCCTTCCGGACGAAGGCAGCCTCCAAGAACTTGGTGCTGGGTACACCCTCTACTGGTCAGGCAGGCCTGCATCAGAAAGACGGCTCTCAGGCGTGGGTTTCATGGTCAAGACATTCATTGCGACTAAGCTGGAAAACCTACCAACGGGCCACTCAGACCGCATCATGTCCATGCGCCTCCCACTGAGACACCAGCAACACGTCACCCTTCTCAGTGTGTACTCCCCAACCCTCCTGGCAGAGCCTGCTGAAAAGGACAAGTTTTACACTGACCTGCGCAGCCTCCTACAGAGTACCCCTGCAGACGACAAAGTCATCATCCTTGGCGACTTCAACGCCAGAGTGGGCCAGGACTCTGAAGCCTGGAAAGGAGTCCTTGGCAAGCATGGCGTGGGGAACTGCAATGACAATGGCCGCCTACTGTTGGAGTTCTGTGCGGAGCAGCAACTGGTCATCACCAACACTACTTTTCAGCAAAAGGACAGTCGAAAGACCACCTGGATGCATCCTCGCTCCAAACACTGGCACCTTATCGACTATGTCCTAGTGCGTCAGAGGGACCGCAGTGACGTCCTCCTCACCAGAGTGATGCCCAGCGCAGAGTGCCACACTGACCACCGCCTTGTCCGCTGCAAACTCAGGCTCCACTTCAAGCCAAAACCCAAGAAATGGGGGCCCCCCAAGAAAAAGCTTGATGTTGCCAGCCTTCAGCGTGACGATGTGAAAGCTGCCTTTCAGACAGATTTACAGCGCAGGCTCAAAGACACAGCGGACCCAGTAGACTCCTCCCCTGAAACACTTTGGGAACAACTGAAAACTGCTATTGCAAAATCCTCTGCAGAAGTCTTGGGTTTCGCCAGAAAGAAGAACAAAGACTGGTTTGACGAAAACGATGTAGAGATCCAGGAACACCTAGCAAAACAAAGAGCCGCCCATCAGGCCCACCTAGCCCAGCCTTCCTGCCCTGTGAAGAAGTCTGCCTTCCGCCTCGTCTGCAGCAGTCTCCAGCGCAAGCTCAGAGATCTCCAGAATGAGTGGTGGACCAGACTTGCACAGAGGACCCAGCTTTGCGCTGACAATGGTGACTACAGGGGCTTCTACGAAGCACTGAAAGCAGTGTATGGCCCCAGGCACCAGGTACAAAGTCCCCTGCGAAGCGCGAATGGCCAGGCACTCCTCACAGATAATACCTCCATCTTGAACCGCTGGTCGGAATACTTTCAGAGCCTCTTCAGCGCTGAGCGCACTGTTCAAGAAGCAGTCGTCCTACAAATCCCACACCTCCCAGTAAAGGTTGAATTGGACGAACCGCCCACCGCTGAAGAGACCCTCACAGCCATCCACCAGCTCAAGAGTGGCAAAGCAGCAGGCATTGATGGAATACCGCCAGAGATCTGGAAACATGGAGGCACAGCACTGCACAACAAGCTCCATGACCTCTTTCTCTGCTGCTGGGAGGAAGGAACACTACCAAAAGATCTCCGTGATGCAGTCGTTATCACCCTGTACAAAAACAAAGGCGAGAAGTCTGACTGTTCCAACTATCGGGGAATTACCCTGCTGTCCATTGCTGGGAAAATCCTTGCAAGGCTGCTCCTGAATCGGCTGGTACCTGCCATCGCTGAAGACCAACTCCCAGAGGGCCAGTGTGGCTTCAGAGCAAACAGGAGCACCACCGATATGGTCTTTGTGCTGAGACAGCTACAGGAGAAGTGCCGCGAGCAGAACAAAGGGCTGTACGTAACATTTGTCGACCTAACAAAAGCGTTCGACACTGTGAGCAGGCAAGGCATGTGGCAGATCCTGGAGCGACTTGGCTGTCCCCCAAAGTTCCTCAACATGATTGTCCAGCTACACGAGGACCAGCAAGGCCAGGTCAGACTCAACAATGACCTCTCAGAACCATTCCCTATTCTCAACGGCGTAAAGCAGGGCTGCGTGCTGGCACCGACCCTCTTCACCATCTTTTTTAGCATGATGTTGAAGCAGGCCACAGTGGACCTCGATGATGACGATGCAGTGTACATCAGGTATCGTCTCGATGGCAGCCTGTTCAATCTCAGACGACTGCAGGCCCACACGAAAACCCTAGACCAACTGATTCGTGAGCTGCTTTTTGCTGATGATGCTGCCCTCGTTGCACACACAGAAAGAGCCCTGCAGCGCATCACGTCTTGCTTCGCAGATGCTGCCCAGCTCTTTGGACTCGAGGTCAGTCTGAAAAAGACAGAGGTCCTCCATCAGCCGGCTCCCAAGACAGTGTATCACCCTCCTCACATCACCATTGGCGAGTCTGAACTAAAGTCAGTGCACCAGTTTACCTACCTTGGCTGCATTATCACGTCAGACGCCAAGCTGGACAAAGAGCTTGACAGCAGGCTAGCAAAAGCAAACAGCGCTTTCGGGCGACTTTTCAAGCGGGTGTGGCACAATCAACAGCTGAAAACAGGCACCAAGATCAGCGTGTACAGAGCTGTGGTCCTCACCACCCTGCTGTATGGTTCCGAGTCCTGGGCCCTCTACCGCAGCCAACTACGACTCCTCGAACGCTTCCACCAGCGCTGCCTGCGTACCATCCTGGGCATTCACTGGAGTGACTATGTCACCAACATCGAGGTCCTTGAACAGGCTGAAACTGTGAGCATCGAGGCTTTGCTGCTGCGGACACAGCTCCGCTGGGCGGGGCATGTCTCCAGGATGGAGGATCATCGCCTACCAAAGATCACCCTGTTCGGCGAGCTTGCTACTGGACACCGAGACAGAGGGGCACCAAAGAAGAGATACAAAGACTGTCTCAAGAAGTCACTTAGTGCCTGCCAAATCGACCACCACCAGTGGTCTTCGCTTGCTGCGGACCGTGACACCTGGCGCTCCACCATTTACAAGGCAGCTGTCTCCTTTGAGGACTCTCACAGAGCTAGCCTTAAGGACAAGCGGCTCAGGAGAAAAAACAGAGATGCCGCAGCTCAGAACCCTGGCCATACCTTCCCCTGCAGCCACTGCGGTCGAACCTGCCTGTCTCGGATTGGCCTCCGCAGCCACGAACAAGCCTGCAGACGTCGTGGGCAACTCCTATAAAATCTTCGTTCGCGAAGTCAAGCCAAGAGAGAGAGAGACATGTCATCCATTTCAAAATCTTCATGATTAAATCCTCCCGCTGCCATTGTTTTATTAATTTATTATTTTTTATTGTGCATAATAAAAATGACACAGTCTTACGGATCAAAGTTAGACCCATACAGAAAACTACGTGAGCCTCTGGGTGTTAAGGGCATAAGACAATCAATCGTCATCACAAACAATCCAAGTACCATAGACCAGAACCAAACACTTACAGTTAAGTTTCCAAACCTAGGTCCCAGTGACGTTATTGTTCCTGGCACTGCACGCCTAGCATTTAATATTGAACTATCATCAGACGCAGATGTAAACAGAACACTGGTTGACAATCTTGGTAGAGCAATTGTTAGAACTATTAAAGTAAAACTTGAAGGACAGGAAGTGTTTAGTCTTGACGACTCAGATGTGTTCTACTGTTACAAAGACCTTTGGCTCACAAGAGAAGAACGAGAAGACCGTATTTACCAAGGCATACAGCCAGATAATGTTTGTAAACTTCGAATCAATGCTGGAGATAAATCAACTACTGGGGTACCAAAGGAAGTTATTATAGCTGAAACATATGGAACCAGATTTTACATTCCACTTGAGTTTGAAATCCTAACAGCTCATCTGCCTTATTATCAAGGGGCACTGAATGACCGTCTGAGCTTTGAACTAACTTTCAATGACTACTCCAAAGTTATTAAATCATCTGCCACAGATGCCACATACAAGATCTCTAACATTTCCTTGGAATATGAAATTGTCACACATACTGAACTAGCTAGACTCATTCAAAATCAATACCAGTCAAGACTTCCAATTTATTATGACAGGGTGATTAGACATAGTTTAATACCCAAAGACAAGAGTGACCCAATGTGGAACGTAAACTTGAACACACCAGCCAGGTCACTGAAAGGTATTCTTATGTTGTTTGTTGAACCAGCAGATCCATATAAACGGGATTCAGAAAAATTCTACAATCCTAAGATTACACATTTGTCCTGTACAATTGAAGGCCGTCCTAATCAAGTGTACGCTTCAGGAATGTTACCATACCAGCACTATGACGAAACCACAAAGTATTTTGCGGGTGGAAGGATTAGAGATAAACCTGCAAACATTGCGTGCAAAGATCTACATCTGTATGATGTAAGGATAGGTCAATACCTTACAAACAAATACGCACTGTGGCTAGACCTTCGTAGTACAGACGACGATTATCTTCATGGGTCAGGACGAACTGTCGAGAACGGTAGTGATGGAATTACAATTCAGATACAAAAGAAGGTTGAAACTGCTGCAGCCATAAACATATATTTGTACCTGATATATGATGCACAACTCAATATTGCAGAAAGCAGACTAAGTGGACACATATATTAAATTATATTGTGTATTAAAATGAACCTGAGCTTGATGACCCTTGACCCACACTGTGGATTGTTTTGTGGTGCCACAGGGTGTGGAAAAACTGAATTTGTTCTTAACCTATTACAAACAAGATACATCCATCATTTTGAAAACATTGTAATATTCTGTCCTACAATCAAACACAACAAAGCTTATCACAACCGTTTATTTATTTGGACTGACAACAACATATACTTAGTTGACCCTGAAAAGAAACTGAATGACTACCTACAATATTTTTACAAGCAATTTGAAGGACAGCCAACGTTGTTTATTGTTGATGACTGTTCTGCAGAGAAAGACATTGTCAAGAAGAGAAACACTCTAGCAGAACTTGCTTTCAGTGGCAGACACGCAAATGTCAGTGTATGGATTCTCACTCAAAAATATAATGCTGTACTGAAAGATTTTCGAGAACAGTTAAAGTTTATCTGTTTGTTTTACTGTAAAGATCGTGACAGCTTTGAAGACTGTCTCAGAGAGAATGATGTCATCCCAAATAAGCATGAACGTGATGATGTAAAAAATAAACTGAAATCAACTAAGCATCTAAAGCTCATTTTAAAGACAGATCAGCCCACAGGGTATGGGTTAGTAAATTGATGTAAATTAATTTATACATTTGTTTGTCCAATAAAAATGACAGACGGACAAATCATACAGGTGCTTGATCTCACACACTGTTTCAAAGATGTTATGCACTTTACTGACTTAATATCACCCAAACAGACTTACATAAGCCTTTCAGCACCATCAGAAATATATGCTACATATAGTGTGTCTTTAGATTATGTCCATGAGCATCCAGATGTGGTGCACATGACAGTTGATTTAAAGACACCTACCTTTAAAGTTAATGATACCAACTATGATTGGTTAGGAGACGTTTGTTATAGCATATTTAAACAACTGCGCAAACTAAATGTTTATATTGACAGTGTTACAGTTAATAAAGTGGTATTATACAAGGTGCGCCAGCAGAGTTAACGTTAATATTTTTTCATTTATTATTTTGTCGGTCAAATAAAAATGACGGACAATTCACAAAGCCCCGGCTCATCAAACCCTGGCTCATCTGGTTTAAGAAATGTGTTTCACACAACAAACTTGCCTATAACCAATACTAACAATGTTTATGAATCAATAGAAAACTCTTTTTCTGTCATACAAGATAATCTTCTTACAGGCAGTGTGAAGATTCAGATTGTTGCCAAAATAGAATTTACTAGAGTAGACGGTGAAGTGATTGTTTCGTACATATCAACAAGACAACACACAGTTAACACAAGAAGAGAATTAGAAAACGTGTTTAGAGACAGACTATTACCAGACTTCCTCCAAGCAATTGACAGTGCAAAAATGAAAGGATCTGGTTGGCACGAAGGACATGTACATGAACTACAATTAAAGCAGTCAAGGTATCATCCTATACTAGGTAAAGCATGGATACCACTGCCAACTGAGGTTGCAAACAAAAAGGCAGTTGTTAACATACAGAACAAAGACAATTTCTGTTTCATGTGGTGTGTGCTTGCTAAACTACATTATGTAAAAACAAGACCTGATCGCGTATCTAACTACATCAAATTTGTAAACGAACTCAACTTTAGTGGCATTGAGTTCCCTGTTAAAATAGAGGACATAGACTTGTTTGAAAAACTAAATCCTGGTATATCTGTGAATGTGTATGTATGGGATAATGACTCTGATAACAAGTTACAACCCATTAGAGTATCACCACTTGCTCCAACCTACGGACAGTCAGAAGACAAACATGTTGACATGTTACTAATTGGCGATAATGTTAATTTTCACTACACAATTATCAGAAGTATGTCACGTCTAATTCGCAGTATTGTTTCAAAATATGTTAGTAAACAGGAAGTGTGTAAGAGATGTTTACAAAGATTCTCCTCTATTTCAGTAGCGCACAAACACGTCCTACACTGCAGATCAGCTGATGACATACAAACTGTACTTAAGTATCCAGATCCTGGCAGCAAGGTTTATTTTAAGAACTATGGGAATCAGCAAAAGCTGCCGTTTGTAGTGTACGCAGATTTCGAATCATTGGTTGTACCATAGGAGGGTCCTGTTCCAGAGTCATTACCAAAGACTATAAAACTGAGTGACCAAGTGGTGTGTTCTTTTGGATACATTCTTGTTAGGTCAGACGGTTTGCATTCAGAGCCTGTTATCTACAGAGGTGAAAATGCAGCATGTTTGTTTTTAACAGAAATGAGACATCTGTATAGTCAGGTAGTACAGTATCTCACAACATGCCAGATGCCTTTGGTGATGACAGAAGAAGACAAACTGAAATTTGATACAGCTGAGACGTGTTGGATTTGTGAACAGCCTTTAGGATGTGATAAAGTTCGTGACCACGATCACATAACTGGGCGTTACAGAAGTGCTGCACATAACAATTGTAACTTGTTATTAAAAATAGATCCTAAGACATATAAGTTACCTATCTTTTTTCACAATCTCAAAGGTTATGATTCACACATCATCATGCAGGCTGTAGATGAGTCATACAAAAACATTAGTTGTATTGCCCAGACAACTGAGAAGTACTTGACTTTTAGGTTAGATAAATTAGCATTTTATGACTCCATGCAACATTTGTCTTTAGGATTGGCTAGTCTGGCAGAAGGACTGACTGAGTATCCAATAACAAGTAAATATTTTGAGCCAGACTTGATTAAGAAAGGTGTGTATCCGTATGAGTACATTGATCACTGGGTTGTGTTTGAGGAAACAAGACTGCCACCAAAAGAGAAATTTTATTCTACACTAACTGGAAAAGGTATTTCTGACTCTGAATATCAACACGCACTTGATGCATGGGGGAAGTTAGGGTGTCAGACGATTGGTGACTACCATGACCAGTACTTGAAAGCAGACGTTTGTTTGCTAGCAGACGTATTTGAAAGTTACCGTGAGAAGGGTTTGTTGCACTACAGACTTGACCCAGCCTGCTACATAACTAGTCCTGGCATGACGTGGGATGCATTTTTGAAATCCAGTAAGATATTTATAGACCTGTTGTCTGATCGTACGATGGGTGAAATGGTAGAACGCGGATTGAGAGGAGGCATTAGTATTGCAGCAAATAACTACGCCAGAGCCAACAACAAATATCTTGATGACCTTGACCAGGGTTTTGACCCCTCAAGGTCAAGGTCATTCATTACGTACCTTGACGCTAATAACCTTTATGGGTTCGCGATGTGTGAGTTATTGCCCTTGAAAAACTTTTGCCTGTATGATTTGTCACAGTATGACATAACAGACATAACAAACAATATTATGAATCTTGACCGAAACGACGCGAAGGGTTGGATCTTTGAAGTAGACCTGGAGTATCCACACCATCTACATGATTACCACAATGATTATCCATTGGCTGTTGAGAAAATGAGTATGACAGGAAAAAAAGAAGACACTAAACTTGTGCCAAATCTAAATGACAAATTCAATTACATTTGTCACTACCGCTTGTTGCAGTTTTACATCAGACATGGGTTAGTACTAAAGAAAGTTCACAGAGGAATTCAATTTGATCAGAGTGCTTTCATGAAAGATTACATAATGAAGAACACAACCCTTCGTGCCAGAGACGGCAACACTGCATTTGACAAAGACTTCTTTAAGCTTATGAACAATGCCTGTTTTGGCAAGACTATGGAAAATCCTCATCACAGAAAAGATGTGAGACTGGTCACAACTGAATTGGGCGCAATTAAACTCACAGGTAAGCCACAGTATACAGGCTATAAAGAGTTTCATTCATCATTGTATGCAGTGTCACTCAAAAAAAAGATTGTCAAACTGGACAAGCCAGTATTCATTGGTATGGCAATTCTTGAGTTGTCAAAACTGTTGATGCTTGAATTTTATTATGATTACTTCAAACCAAAATACCCTGAGTGTCGTCTGCTATACACTGACACTGACTCTATGATCATTGATGTGTGTACTGAAGACTTTTATGAAGACATGAAAACAGAGTTACACATGTATGACACATCTGACTACCCAAAAGACCATCCACTGTTTAGCACACAGAATAAAAAAGTGCCTGGTAAGTTTAAGGATGAACTGAATGGTGTGCCAATAGTTGAGTACGTTGGACTGAGATCAAAAATGTATTCTATACTGCACCAGAAAGGTAGTCAGTCAAAAGCCAAAGGTATCAAGAAAACAGCGATAAAAAATAAAGACATACGTCATGAACATTACAAGCAAGTGTTAGATGGTGCATTGATGCCTGATTATCCAAACAAGTCACTGAGATCAAATAAACATAATCTTGAAATGATTCAAACACACAAGAAATCACTTGCAGTTGGAGACACGAAACGTGTTTTTCACAGTAAGGAAAAAGCTTATGCACCAGGTCATTACAGGCTCAAGTTATCTGAAGACATTTGTGATGAACTGGTTGATGAATTAATTGATGACTTAGTTACTGAAATGAGTAACGGTGTCTGAGGGAATAATCTGTAATTCTTCTCTGACAAATGCCCTCTGGGGTGCAGGGTCATACAGGTAATATATTGTTGCGTCTGCGCCGGGAATTATTTTTTTATATTGTGTACAGACGTTGACCAGATAGGGTCTGTTGCCCTGCGTCTGTCGTCGTTCTCAGCCTCCCCTGGCTGATATAGATATCTCACCTGTTTAGTAAATAAACTTGTGTCTGGTGGCAAGGTTGGTCCTGTTTTTGGCTCTGTAATTGTTTTCAATTTAATAGCATCAGCGGGTTTAGGGTGGCCTTCATTATTCATTGCTTTTATAACATGTGGTAATCTCTTTACCCACTCAGTGTTCCGGGTGTCATGCATGAGTTCCTTAGAATACTGGTAACTGAAAAGTCTTTCTGATAACTGTTTGTTAAAGTTTTCAACAATTGCCTGTGATCTGTGCACGCCTGGAATACCAGGTCTGACCAGTACGCCATGCTTCGCAAATAACTGATTAACTGCACCTTTGAATTCTGATCCGTCATCAACTTGTAAAAGTCTGGGGTATCTTAAGGGGCCTCGACTATATATTTTTGATAATGCTGTAGCAACTGTGGTAGCTGTTTTGTCAGATATGGGTTCAGCGTCTTTATATCTTGAAGCAATGTCTACGACAGTCAGTGCGTACTTGTATCGTTTCTTTCTTATTGTGTCATGTGGTAAGAACAAAAGGTCCATTTGGTGTGTGTCATTTGGGGTAGTGTTTTCAAAATGGGGCCTTGTTATCTTTCTTGGAGCAGGGAGATATATCTGCCAAATTGCCTGTCTCTGTAACCATTGCTTGACTTGATTGAGTGTTATATCTCCGCCCACAGCGGCATGTAATTTCTGAATAGCTGTTTGCCCTTTCCAATAGCCTGATGGAGAGTAATATATTTTCGATAGTTTATTTTCGGCTGCCATTTTTTCTAGCAATGAAAACTCCTGTAAAATAAACAAATGTCATTCCCACTAAAACAAAAATTATCTCTCCGTTTCTTTGTTGTGTGCTTGGTTTGTAATAGTCACTTAGTTTCGGTTTTGGGATAGACATGTCTTCACCTGTGACAAGAAAATACTCACGGATTGCTTCGTCTGTATTTGAAAACGTATGTTGTGCATGGCCTTCAAGCCTCAATCTTTCATTGATGAAATCAAGTTTCTCAATTCTTTGTTTTTCATACGCCTGTTCTGCCTGTGCTAATTTTTCTGACGCTTCATTATGACGCTTCATTTCTTCTGCAGATTCCTCTCTACCCATTTTTGAAAAGAGATAATTAGAGCCACTGAAAGCCAATGCGTTAACCATCGCACCTCCCACCATAATAGCTATCGTTGCCATATTATTTTTATTTACATAGAAACATTTTCGGGAATAATTCCTTGCTTAACAAGAAAATCTTTTGTCGCAATCGACGCTGTAACAACTACAATTAGCTTAGCGCTGTCTTCGAAATCGAGTCTACTCAAGTCTGCTGATTTCATTTTGAGTAGACTTTTACCCAGCATAGAATAAGCTACTGCTAATCCACTGATTACGGCAGAGTGATACACAAGGTTCATCAAGTTCTTTGTGTCATTCATTTCTTAGGCAAGAAAAATTAAAATAATATTTTTATTTACTGCATAAAAAATGGGTCAACGGCTTTGGGTGTTACTGGTAATGTGGCGACTTCTGGTTTTGTTTTTGGAGTGTCTGATTTTTTGGTCACTGTACGAGTCTGTGGTTTGTATTTTTTGTATAATTGATAACCTACGTAACCAAATCCGACAACAAATCCGGCAACTATATATTTTGTTGTTTCAGGGTCAGACTTAGTTGTTTGTCTCTCACTTTGATGAAGGTGTCCTGTCGGTGTCAGTCCTGACGGTAGTGACGGTCCTGAAGGTGTTGACGCCTGGTCAGTCACATGAGTCTTTTCTGTTTGTGCCTTAAGCTGTAATTTTTTTTGCCTATTATATTCAGCTAATCTTTTTCCAGCCTCAACCCTGCCTGGACTTTTAGTCTTCGTCACAGTTTGAACCTGTGTCAAAACTGGACTGGGGTTCGGTTGTGGAGTCGTCTGGGTTTCGTCCATTTTCTTCTGCAGTAAAATTTATTTTTGAGAAATCAATATGGCTCCCAGTAACAAGCAATGTTACAACAGGTGCAAGGTAATTTCCAAACTTGTAAAACATGACACATGCTAATTTGCCAATTGAACTTGAAACATTAGGATTGCTTTCAAGGTCGTGTGATAGGCTGTCACTATCCACAGGTAGAAAGTGACTCACTGCTTTTGTGTATAGGCATACAAGAGATCGACTTAAATCACGTGTCATTAGTGAAGCGATGTGGTTTTCATATTTTGAATGAAGCTTGATTAGCTCGTCAGCGGTGAGAGATTCTATGTCTTCTGTCATGTATTGTTTACCGAGATAAGCCTTTGATTTGCCTGACACAACTACAGAAAGAAGGCGCTGATTTTTCGAGTCTAAGTCTTTGTTTTCTACAGCATTGATATCATTTAGAAGAAGTAATTCATCCGGATTCATTTTATAATAAAAAATATTAATTTTATGACTTTAATTAAAGACAATAAACTACGCATTCCTGAATGTACACGCATACATCGTTGATATACTGTTTAGCTCGGGTGCTGATGTCAATGCTTATAGAGAAGGAACAATGTATTTTCCAAAAGAACCAAATTTATTTACGCCGCATTGACAAACTTGCGTTTATTTGAAATCACTGGGGTGAATTAAAGATGGGGTGGCGGTCGCGTAGTAAATGGAGGGGACATTGTCAAAATGTCGCAATTTTTGTGACTAATGCGGCGTTAATGAATTTGGTGCTTTTGGAAAATACATTGTTCCTTCTCTCATCCTGTACACGCCACCCACCGCCCTACCCCCACACCCCCACCAACCTCGCACACACACACACATACCCACCACCCTACAAAGCCCCTCACACCACCCAGGCACCCACCCCAACCCCCACCCACCTCGCACACACACACACACAAGCACACACAAACATATTAGGTCAAATTATTCCGTTCTGTGTCAACGCTTCAAATTTATGTCACTAAGCCACTAGGTCAGATTTTTAATGTGTTACAAACCTTAAAAAATAGTTTTTTTTTCCAAATATGGAGCACCAAGTCGTTCCTAAATAAAATAAAACTCCCCAAGTGAGGAGTTGTGTGGAGGAAAAAGAATTTTGTTTCAACGTCTGTGTGAAGAAAAAGTTTTCACTTCACTCATCAGCACATCGTGACTGCTGCGAGCATTAAAAATAAAAGACAAAACCCATAACTCTACTCCCAGTGAGAGACCTCAGTGATTCAAAGTCACTATACACCCACCCTGTTTTACGAGTGTTTTTAGATCACCAACTCACGCGAGGAGAAAATTGGGTGTGAGTTGTTAGTTTGAAACTCGATCAGTGAACATCTGCGCTGTTGCGTGTGTTTATTGCCTTCCAACCGGACCAGAGCAGGTGGGAGAATCAAGCCAGACAAGCTTTTGCGTAGTCATTATATAACACTTGCTGTGTGTGTGAGTTTATTAGATTGCGTCCCTTTCATAACCAGGAAGGTTAAAATTGGTAGTGAAACGGTTTCCTGTTTATTCTCAGTGGGGATGACCCTGTACAATAGCACTTTTATTTTCAGTTTAGTCTGAGTTTAAGCACAAGCGTGACGTGCCCGCTAACACGTTCGGATTTTTATTGTGATTTGGTGCATTTCTGATTCAAAATGGGCTGTGAAGGATTAAAACCAAAACAACTCAAAAGCTAAGTGATTTTTTAACACATGTGAGCGCTTAGCCTGCTCTCAGAAATGTTTAACTGCGCATCATAAATCAGATATAGATATATATTTATTGCTTCGGCTTTTTCAGTCTTTTTCTGTATCTGAATTGTAATCCCGTCACTGCCGTTTTCGATAGTACGGCCAGAAGCATGAAGAAAATCATCTTCCGTAGAACGCAGATCTAGCCACAGTGCGTACTTGTTTGTCAGGTATTCACCGATTCTTACATCATACAGATGCAGATCCTTACATGCTATGTTTGCTGATTTATCTCTAAGTCTCCCCCCTGCAAAATACTTTGTGATCTCGTCATAGTGCTGATATCCCATCATTCCGGATGTATACACTTGATTTGGGCGTCCTTTGATTGTACAGGATAAATATGTAATTTTCGGATTATAGAATTTTTCTGAATCTCCTTGGTATGGAGCAGCTTACTTACTTACTTACGCCTGTCACCCTTACCCGGATATAGGCCGTCGACGAGAGACCTCCAGCAACTCCTGTCCTGTGCTTCTCCTTCGATTCTACTCCAGGTGGTTCCCAGTCTCTTGATGTCTGCTTGGAGGTCTCGACGCCAGGAGTTTCTCGGCCTACCTCTTTTCCTCTTTCCCTGGGGGTTCCATGACAATGCCTGCCTAGTGATACTGGAAGCTGGCTTTCTCAGACTGTGACCGATCCATCCCCATCTTCTTCGCCCAATTTCATTCTCTGCTGTTATCTGCTCTGTTCTCTCCCAGAGTCTGACGTTGCTGATCTTCTCTGGCCAGTGGATTTTTAAAATTCTTCTAAGGCAACTGTTCATGAAGGTCTGTACTCTGTTGATTGTGGTTTTTGTCAATCTCCAAGTCTCTGCTCCATATCCTCCTCCTTGGCTTGACTTCGCGAACGAAGATTCTATAGGGCTTGCCCACGTCGTCTGCAGGCATTTTCGTGGCTGCGGAGGCCAATCCGGGACAGGCAGGTTCGACCGCAGTGGCTGCAGGGGAAGGTCTGGTCAGGGTTCTGAGTTACGGCAACTCGGTTTTTTCTCCTGAGCCGTTTGTCCTTAAGGTTAGCTCTGCGAGAGTCCTCAAAGGAGACGGCTGCCTTGTAGATGGTGGAGCGCCAGGTGTCACGGTCCGCAACAAGCGAAGACCACTGGCGGTGGTCGATTTGGCAGGCACTAAGTGACTTCTTGAGACCGTCTTTGTATCTCTTCTTTGGTGCCCCTCTGTCACGGTGTCCAGTAGCAAGCTCGCCGAACAGAGTGATCTTAGGTAGGCGATGATCCTCCATCCTGGAGACGTGCCCCGCCCAGCGAAGCTGTGTCCGCAGCAACAAAGCCTCGATGCTCATAGTTTCTGCCTGTTCAAGGACCTCGACGTTGGTGACATGGTCACTCCAGTGAATGCCCAGGATGGTACGCAGGCAGCGCTGGTGAAAGCGTTCGAGGAGTCGTAGTTGGTTGCGGTAGAGGGCCCAGGACTCGGAACCGTACAGCAGGGTGGTGAGGACGACAGCTCTGTACACACTGATCTTGGTGCCCGTTTTCAGCTGTTGATTGTGCCACACCCGCTTGAAAAGTCGCCCAAAAGCGCTGTTCGCTTTTGCCAGCCTGCTGTCAAGCTCCTTGTCCAGCTTGGCATCTGACGTGATGATGCAGCCAAGGTAGGTAAACTGGTGTACTGACTTCAGTTCAGACTCGCCGATGGTGATGTGGGGAGGGCGATGCTCTACCTTGGGTGCCGGCTGATGAAGTACCTCTGTCTTTTTCAGACTGACCTCGAGTCCAAAGAGCTGGGCAGCATCTGCAAAGCAGGATGTGATGCGCTGCAAGGCTCTCTCTGTGTGTGCAACAAGGGCAGCGTCATCAGCAAAGAGCAGCTCACGAATCAGTTGGTCTAGGGTTTTGGTGTGGGCCTGCAGTCGTCTGAGGTTGAACAGGCTGCCATCGAGACGATACCTGATGTACACTGCATCGTCATCGTCGAGGTCTACTGTGGCCTGCTTCAACATCATGCTAAAGAAGATGGTGAAGAGGGTTGGTGCCAGCACGCAGCCCTGTTTCACGCCGTTGATAATGGGGAATGGTTCTGAGAGGTTACTGTTGAGTCTAACCTGGCCTTGCTGGTCCTCGTGGAGCTGGACGATCATGCTTAGGAACTTTGGGGGACAGCCAAGTCGCTCCAGGATCTGCCACATGCCTTGCCTGCTCACAGTGTCGAACGCTTTTGTTAGGTCGACAAACGTTACGTACAGCCCTTTGTTCTGCTCGCGGCACTTCTCTTGAAGCTGTCTCAGCACAAAGACCATGTCGGTGGTACTCCTGTTGGCTCTGAAGCCACACTGGCCCTCTGGGAGGTGGTCTTCAGCGATGGCAGGTACCAGCCGATTCAGGAGCAGCCTTGCGAGAATTTTCCCGGCAATGGACAGCAGGGTAATTCCACGATAATTAGAGCAGGCAGATTTCTCTCCTTTGTTCTTGTATAGGGTGATGATGACTGCATCACGGAGATCCTTTGGTAGTGTTCCTTTCACCCAGCAGCAGAGAAAGAGGTCATGGAGCTTGTTGTGCAGTGCTGGGCCTCCATGTTTCCAGATCTCTGGCGGGATTCCATCAATGCCTGCTGCTTTGCCACTCTTGAGCTGGTGGATGGCTGTGAGGGTCTCTTCGGCGGTGGGCGGTTCGTCCAATTCAACCTTTAGTGGGAGCTGTGGGATTTGGAGGATGACTGTTTCTTGAACAGTGCGCTCAGCGCCGAAGAGGTCCTGAAAGTATTCTGACCAGCGGTTCAAGATGGAGGTATTATCTGTGAGGAGTGCCTGTCCATCGGCGCTTCGCAGGGGACTTTGTACCAGGTGCCTAGGGCCATACACTGCTTTCAGTGCTTCATAGAAGCCCCTGTAGTCACCGTTGTCAGCGCAAAGCTGGGTCCTCTGTGCCAGTCTCGACCACCACTCGTTCTGGAGCTCTCTAAGCTTGAGCTGGAGACTGCTGCAGATGAGTCGAAAGGCAGATTTCTTCACAGGGCAGAAAGGCTGGGCTAGGTGGGCCTGGTGGGCGGCTCTTTTGTTTGCTAGAAGTTCCAGGATCTCCACGTCGTTTTCGTCAAACCAGTCTTTGTTCCTCTTTCTAACAAAGCCCAAGACTTCCACAGAAGATTTTACAATAGCAGTTTTCAGTTGCTCCCAGAGTGTTTCAGGGGAGGAGTCTGCTGGATCAACTGTGTCTTTGAGCATGCGCTCTAAATCTGTCTGAAGGGCAGCTTTCTTGTCATCACGCTGAAGGCTGGCGACATCAAGCTTTTTCTTGAGGGGGCCTCTTTTCTTGGGTTTCAGCTTGAGGTGGAGCCTGAGTTTGCAGCGGACAAGGCGGTGGTCAGTGTGGCACTCTGCACTGGGCATCACTCTGGTGAGGAGGACGTCACTGCGGTCCCTCTGACGCACAAGGACATAGTCGATAAGGTGCCAGTGCTTGGAGCGAGGATGCATCCAGGTGGTCTTTCGAATGTCCTTTTGCTAGAAAGTAGTGTTGGTGATGACAAGTTGCTGTTCTGCACAGAACTCCAACAGCAGGCGGCCATTGTCATTGCAGTTCCCAACGCCATGCTTGCCGAGGACTCCTTTCCAGGCTTCAGAGTCTTGGCCCACTCTGGCGTTGAAGTCGCCAAGGATGATGACTTTGTCGTCTGCGGGGGTGCTCTGCAGGAGGCTGCGCAGGTCAGAGTAGAACTTGTCTTTTTCTGCAGGCTCTGCCAGGAGGGTTGGGGAGTACACACTGAGAAGGGTGACGTATTGCTGGTGTCTCAGTGGGAGGCGCATGGACATGATGCGGTCGGAGTGACCCATTGGTAGGTTTTCCAACTTAGTCGCAATGGGGGTCTTCACCATGAAGCCCACGCCTGAGAGCCGTCTTTCTAATGCAGGCCTGCCTGACCAGTAGAGGGTGTAGCCAGCGCCAAGTTCTTGGAGGCTGCCTACCTCCGGGAGGCGTACTTCGCTGAGCGCGGCGATGTCGATGTTTAACCTCCGCAATTCATGGGCAATAAGGGTGGAGCGACGTTCAGGGCGTCCGCTGTCTGCTGTGTCGAGCATGGTTCGGATGTTCCAGCATGCTACGTTGAGTCCGGTCGTGGTCGTCATGAAAGTGGATCCATTGTTTTTTCTTGTTTTCTGACCGCAGGAGAAGATGCCCGTTGACCGCGGCTAGCCAACTGGGGTTACGAGGGGATGAGCTTTGGTTAGGCCACCTTTTCTAGGCCCCTCTCCGTGTGGAGCAAGCAGTGCTGTCCCTAGAGAAGGCTGCTTGGTCGTTCAGGGTGTGCCGAGTGACGTTGTCATCCCCAGGTCAACATCAGGCGACCAATATCCTGAACCGCCTGCATGCAGGTTTGAGACTGCGGCTGCCAGTGACATCTTTCACCTGCCGTTTCGCCCCTTGCCCATCGCTACAGGACTTGGAAAGGTCGTTGTCATGGTCCGTGGGCGTTTCCTAAAGCCTGCGCGGTGGAGCTTTTTGGTGGAGTGCAGTGTGCGCAGTACTGGCCCCACCCTTTAAACCCTTGGTTCGTCTGCCATGGCCTAGCATGCTAGGACGGTGGCATCGAGGTCCTCGGGTCATAGGTTTTATATCAGACTGTCCTTGTCCTAGTCTCTGGCTCAAAAACCTTCCCCGGAGACACGTCAGGGTGTGATGTCAGGGTTTTAATGTCAGGGTTTTCCTCCCTTAGCCTTTCCGCAGCCAAGCGGCCAGTCCTGCAAGGCAGCAGGGGACTCGTGGAGGGCGGGGTCGTCTATGTCCCGTGCAGATGTGAACATCTGCCCACTGCCCACTGCTCCATATAAGAGAACTGCTTTTACATTGGAGTTGAAAATCCGGACTTTGGTGTGTTGTGACAGCTCTCTGGAGCTCCACACTTTTTTCAACTGGAGAAAGGTTGCTCTGGCTTTACCGATTCGTGCTCTGACATCTGCATCAGTGCCGCCTTTTTTGTCTATGATGCTCCCGAGATAGGAGAAGGACTCCACCTCCTCCAACGGGGTGCCAGCAAGCAAGACTGGTTCTTCCCTGGTTGAGTTCAGCCTCATTGTCTTTGTTTTCTGTTTGTGAATGGTGAGGCCCACTTGGGACGAGATGTCAGCAATCCTCGTGGTCTTGTCCTGCATTTGTTGATGAGTGTGGAACAGTAATGCCAAGTCGTCTGCAAAATCGAGGTCGTCAAGCTGTGTCCACAGTGTCCACTGTATTCCACTTCGTCTGTGCTCTGTGGTCATCTTCATGACCCAGTCTATGGCCAGTAGGAAGAGGAACGGAGACAGCAAACACCCCTGCCTGACACCTGTTCTGACCTGGAGCTCCCTGGTGAACTGCCCTTCGTGGATCACGCGACATGTCATGCCATCGTAGCTGCTCTTGATCAGGCGGACGAGCTTTGTGGGTACACCGTAGTGTCGTAGGAGTTTCCACAGAGTCTCTCGGTCCACACTGTCAAATGCTTCCTTATAATCCACAAAGTTGACGTACAGCGGGGAGCTCCACTCCAGAGACTGTTCCACGATGATGCGGAGAGGGGCGATCTGGTCTGTACATGATCGGTTCTTCCTGAATCCTGCTTGCTGGTCTCTCAGCTGGGGGTCAACGGAGCTCTTCATTCTCTCCAGGATGATCCGGTTCAAGACCTTTACTGGTACTGACAGCAAGGTGATTCCTCTGTAGTTGGTTCGTCGGCGTTTTTGTAGCTATTTCCTTTTTTGCAGGGTGGGGAAACTACCCCCACGCCCACCCCCCTTACTAGGAGGACCAGGGGTTTTCTGTTGGGGTCGCCTTCCCTTAGACCATGTTGGTTCACGGCACCTTATTTCATTCGGTGCACCCCTCTCACGAGGGACCCCCTATCCACCACCCAGGGGACGCGCCTCAACGCCATATGGTCCCAGCGCGAGGATGGAGCAGCTGGTTCAACAAATAACATAAGAATGCCTTTCAGTGACCTAGCAGGCGTGTTTAGGTTGATGTTCCAAATCTGGTCACTTTTGTTTTTATTAATCAAACTGTCTCTTATCACACGGTCATAATAAATCGGCAGTCTTGACTGATATTGATTTTGTATGAGTGTAGCTAGTTCAGTGTGTGTGACAATTTCATATTCCAAAGAGATGTTAGAAATCTTATATGTTGCGTCTGTGCCAGTTGATTTGATAACTTTGGAGTAGTCATTAAAGATTAGTTCAAAACTCAGACGGTCATTCAGTGCTCCTTGGTAATAAGGCAAATGCGCTGTTAGGATTTCAAATTCAAGTGGAATGCAAAACCTATTTCCATATGTTTCTGCCACTATAACGTCCTTGGCTTCTGTTGTTGTTTTGTCTCCGGCATTGATTCGAATTTTCATAATGCTATCTGACTGTATGCCTTGATAAACACGGTCTTCTCGTTCTTCCCGTGTAAGCCACAAATCTTTGTAACAGTAGAACACATCGGAATCGTCAAGACTAAACACTTCCTGTCCTTCAAGTTTAACTTTAATATTCTTAATAATTGCTCTGCCTAGGTTGTTAACTAGTGTTCTTTTGTCATCTGTGTTTGATAAAAATTTGATATTAAATGCAATGCGTGCAGTACCAGGAACAATAACGTCACTGGGGCCTAGGTTAGGAAACTTGACAGTAAGGGTTTGGTTTGGATCTATAGTACTAGGATTGTTAGTGATGACAATTAATTGTCTAATGCCCTTAACACCAAAAGGTTCACGTAGTTTTCTGTATGGGTCTAACTTTGATCCGTAGGACTGTGTCATTTTATTATGCAAAAATCAAAAATATTAAATTAATAAAAACAATGACAGCAGAAGGATTTAACCATGAAGATTTTGAAATGGATGACATAAATGACTATGATACTGGTGCAACAGATATGGCAGATATGGCTGGCACAAGGAATACTTACAGTTTACGCCACAAACTTTTAGAAAGCAAAGTGAACTCGTTTTATGATCATGTTGGTGACCGCCCAGACAACATAGATCCTAATCAGTTTGAACTTGATAACAAGGGCCATTTATATTTAAACACTGTTGACAAAGGAAAAGTACAATTGACTAACAAAAGAGACACTGGTAAGTTTAGAGCTTTAAGTACAATCAAAAATGAAGGTGGTGTTGGCGCCTTGCGTCAACTTGGTATTGGAGATAAAAAGTTACCGCCTCAACTTGCTAGTACCCTTCATGACGTACAAACAAGGTTGCCAACTGGACAAGAAATTGAAATGGCAGCAGTAACAAGCCTGCCAGAAATAGCAAACACAGTAATACAAGAAACTTCATTTACAGAAGGGCAAATAAATGAGGCTATGAAAACAATGGGTGACTCTCCTTTGACAATGCGGGAAATTATGGGGTTGGATAAATCACTGCAGTCAATAAGAGGTGAGCTTGTGAATAATGTAGCCAAACTAGGCGAGCTTGATAATCACATAGAAAGAGAAAAAGAAAAATTACCTAAAGCTGATGATGAGAATTATGACACAGAAATGAAAGAAAGAATACAACACAGATTAAATGATTTGCAGATAGAAAGATCAGCGCGACTAGAAGTGATTGAAATAGGAAAAGAAAAACTAAAAACACAGATTAACAGAATTAGAGAAACTATTCCGAAAATACTTCATGAAGACACAACTTTGGCTGAGAGATTGAAAACACTTATCAGAGAGCAGGGTATCACCATTGCAAGTTTAATTACTGCTCTTGGATTTATTATCAGTACTGTAGTGTTAGCTGTAACGGGAGGACCAGGGGGTAGCGCTCCGGCCCCACCAGCACCACCAACTGATCCAAAAGATTTACAGTTATGGGTAAAGAAACAATTGTCTCATATATCAGACTTACTTAAGAAATTAGCTCTGAAAGCGATGGACGCTTTACCTGGCATTTTAGGCTCACTTGTCAGTTGGCTGATAAATACTGCAGCGAAGGTAGTTGGCTTTATGGCAGAACATGTGTGGGTCTTTTTGGTGACAGTAGGAGTTAACAGTTAATGGTGGGTTATTTAATGAAACAGGTAAAGAAGTAATATTCCTACTCCAGTGAGACCTATTGTCAATGCTGTTTTCTCAGAATCATGTGTGGAGTCAGGGGACTGAAGTATTACAGCTTGTGTTAATACTGGGGCAGGGGAAGTAACCGCCTGTAATGGTTTTAACAACTGTACATGCGCAGTTGTTGCTCCTAAGTTTACAGATTGATTGAGACCGAGTTTTTGACCAACACCTGCAACTATTATTTCATTATTATAATTTGTTATTGTTCCCATTTGGAGTTGAAGATCAGACGGCAACATGTATAACCTGATGCCAACTACAAAGTCAACTTTTGATCTCGCATATCTGAGAACGTCTTGATAGCGCTGTATGCTTGACGGGACATCAATTACTGAGTTGATCGAATCTTCAAGATTTGCGAGAAACTGTTTTTGAGATTCAAAATTTTTGTTCAAAATATTCGATTTTGTTAATCAATCCAGACCAAAAAGGTGACTGCCAAGCGTGTAATATGCAAAGAAGTACCCAACGGAGAAAGAAACACGCTTAGAAAAGACGGGTACAACACAATTTATTAATATTTCGGGTAAATACCCTTTGTCAAAATAGACAAACAAACAAACATAGACATTAGCCGCTACTTATCTTCAATGGCAGAAGGAATGTGGCAACCCTTTTGTTAATGATTGTGCACCTAGTAAACACCAGACATATGTTCATTTACGCGCTCCACTCCCGCTTGAGTAAACCCGTCACTCCTGTCTAAGATAAATGTGGTCCAGGCATTAGACTGTTTCTGTTCTATTGATCCTAACCATACTTGTGATTTTGATAAAAATGAAGTGTAACCAGGGTAATAATCTTGTGGGTATTGTCTGTGACTCATAGCGTAATACAATGTACCCATGCCGTTGTGATCATCAAGTTTTTGTGTGAAGTCATACCCAGCACGGGGGCTTATGTTAAACTCATTACAAATCCGTTCAAATGCTTTCATATCCATGGGGTTGTTATACCTTTTGAAACTAGATTCAGTTGGTAGTGGGGTATGCAGTTCTGACAGTATTCTTCTAAGCTGGTAATAAGTGTGGAAACAATAGACAGACTTAATCAGTTTGTTTGGGTGATTCAAATGGTCTGTAAAAGAAATGCCGCATCCTGTAGTACTACACAGTATAGCAAAGTTGAGTTGGTTTTGAAACATCTGTAGTGGACTTGAAGACCACTTTCTTGCAGTAGCATCGTCTGTTATTGGAGGGTTTAGGTAATGATCAAAAGGGTTGGGTACTTTGACTTGAAATAAATCTTGTTCGCTTACAGCTATGTCGAGTTGATTTAGTTGAATTATTTTCTGTTCATAAGTAGGGGCGACATTGTATTTGGCATTCACGTTAAATTGAAATGCGTTTATTGTGGTAATGGTTGGTGATTTAAATTCCATCCATTTTTTTTTATGAGATAATAAAAATGTTTATTACCTTAACAAATCTTGACACAAGCAAACCAGTGTGGTTAACTAATGGGATTGATAATCGTGATGGTAGCAAGGCTGTAGCTATCCATGAAATGTTTTATACAGTAAAGTGGTTTAATGTAACAGATGATAACAATTATTCTGTAAGTGGAACTCTTGATGGTTTAGAAAAGGGTGATATTTTACGAGCTGGATATTATGACTTTTGTACTTGCTGAATGGCTTCAAAATGAATTTAAAATGAAAGCAACTTTAAACCCAGCTAATTTACTTGTTACAATTGATTTTCCGAAAAGTGGTCAGTTGTCTTTATCAATTAGTCTTTTATTATTACTTGGTTTTTTAGGCAAAAAAAATAACATATCCAGATGAAGATTGGTCACAATCAGATGGACGTCTACTATCACCAAAAAAATTAAGAATAACTGGCAGATATCCTGTTCATTTGTCAGTACACACAGTGCTAAATGTTCATTTGAAAGAACTGAACACTACTGAAAATGTTCACAATGGAAAGCCTTCATCTTTGTTGAAATGTGTGTCGACTGGAACTGCCCCTTATTGTGAAAATGTAGTTGTTAGATTTCCTAATTCTCAGTTTAAAAAATTGGGCTGCAGTTTCTTTGAATCATTGTGATTATATGTAACTAATCAGGATGGCAAACCAGTTGTAATGCATGATTTTTATGTTGTGTTGGAAGTGAAATAAATTTTATTTTTGCTAAAATAAAAAATGAGCGGTCTTGGTCCAAAGCCGAGAATTGTTCCAGTTGCATGTCGATCAATAGAGTTGAAAGATTTGGCTGACGTGCAAGATTTTGATAAAGAAGGTGAGGTAGGAGAGGTGTATGGCCTTGAACTTGTTTCCGTTGGATTGTACAAACGACAGGTAATTGATGATGTAAAAGATGGCGCATTTCCTAAACTTAGTCAACTTCGTGATGTTACTGTTCCTACTCCTATAAGTAATGTGCTCTACAGCTTAAAACATGTGGGTAATAAGTGGGTAATTATTCCTACCCCTGTTCCGCTTGCACCTATTCCCATTGTATGGGACGTAAAGTTTGTTTTTATCAGTCCTTATGTTTATTTTACTGATGAAGGTGCCTTAGTATTTAGAAAAGTTGTTAACTCTGAGCCAATGCTTGTAAGTCTTGTGCCAAGCTATTCCGAAACCAATAGCAGAGAAAAACTAAAACTTCAAGAGTATGGAAAACGAAGGTATTTTCTTACAAATAGAAAGGGTAGGACAGATACTTCTATTTCGTTCATACCAGCAAATTTTACCATAGATAGAGAAGCGAAAATAGTTTTTGAAATTATCATGAGGTCTGTAGATACTGCGAAAGAAGCAGATATCGCATAGGGAATCAAACTTACGTGGGATAGCTCAGTAGCAGAGTCAACAAAGGTTGTTATTGCTATTAGAAAAAGCAACACAGATTTTGAAGTTTTGAGTAGTGTCCCTGCTGTTAAGGTAGTGATTGATAAAACAACTCTAGTTTATCTAAGTTTCATAAATCTGGAACACATAGATCTTGTTTCATTTTATTACGCTAGCAAATTGTATACCTTTGAAGAGTTGCAAAATAAATTAGAAGATTAAAAAAATATTTGTCAAAAAAAATGCCACCACTGTATCCGCAAATACCATCTGAACCACCTGAACGTGATGAAACATTACAGGCAGACTCATTCCGATTAATAAATATTACAGAAGCGTTGAAGTATTTGGAAGGAGAACAAGCAAAATACTTAAGGTGTAAACGACGTTACAAAACGGTTTTCAATTCTGTACACAACACATCAATGGCCGTGGGTGTGGTTTCAGCTGGATTATCTGTAGGAGGTATAGCTCTGTTTGCAACGGGAGTGGGAAGTGTCATAGGAATTGCTATTGAAGGTGTTGGCCTTGCCACAAGCCTGGCATGCTTTGGTATGGAGGCCCTTAACAAAAGATTTTATACAAAGTTGCAAAAGCATGTAGCCTTGAGTACGCTCACAGCAGCTAAGCTGAGCAGTATGAAACTTATTATCAGTAAGGCTTTAGAGGATAATCAAGTTGAAGATCACGAATTTAAAAGAGTGCAAGATGATTTGGCCAATTACAAACAACAAAAGTCTGAAATACAGAATAAGATGCGTAATCAACCCGTGAACGTTGAAGAGCTAAAGAAATCTTTTTTAGAACAAGGGAAAAAGATAGGTTTAGAAGAAACTATGAAAAAGGTTCAAGGACTTATAAGCAATTGACGATAGGTTTTGGTAATCCATTATTTTTGTCATACACTTCGCAAAGAGATGTCATGCCTTTCACGTCTGCCCATCTAACACCATCTGCCCCTCCACCAGAGTACTAAAAAAAGTTTTCTTGTTGTCCTTGTAACTTGAGAAATCTGACCGAGTGTCTTATTGTCTGAAGTCAAGAACTTATAAGAACTTGTGACAACTAACTTCAAAGTTAATGTCAAAGTTACTTGTAAGTTGTAGGTAACTTTGAAATTAGTTATCAAGTAAGATCATAAGTTATTCACAGGTCCAAGCAAAGCTGTGTTATTTTTTTTATTTTTCATTATAAAATGAACCAAGATGAATTACTTCTTCTAAGCGATATCTGTGCTGTAGAAAACAAAGACTCGAAAAAACAACGTCTTATCTCTGTAGTTGTTTCCGGAAAATCAAAAGCTTTTCTTGGTAAACAATACATGACAGAAGACATAAAATCTCTTACCGCTGACGAGCTAATCAAACTACATTCAAAATATGAAAATCACATTGCTTCACTAATGACTCGTGATTTGAGTCGATCTCTTGTATGCCTATACACAAAAGCAGTGAGTCACTTCCTACCTGTTGATAGTGACAGCCTTTCACATGATTTAGAAAGCAACCCCATAGTTTCAAGTTCAATCGGCAAATTAGCATGCCTTATGTCTTACAAGTTTGGGAATTACCTTGCACCTGTGGTAACCTTACTTGTTACTAGTAGTCATATTGATTTTTCTAAAATAAATTTTAAATTAGAAGAAAATGGACGAGACCCAGACGACTCCACATCAGAGTCCTGTCTTGACACAAGTTCAAACGGTGACTAAGGTTAAAAGTCCAGGTCGAATAGAGGCTGGGAAAAGATTAGCTGAATATAACAGACAACAAAAATTACAGACATTAACACAAAAGACTGACACACCATCAACAGCACCAGTGTCACTACCGTCACACCCCCCACAAAGTGAGAGACAAACAACTGAGTCTAAACCTGAAACAACAAAATATATAGTTGCTGGAGTTGTTGTCGGATTTGGTTACGTAGGTTACCAATTATACAAAAAATACAAACCACAGACTCAAACAGTGTCCAAAAAATCAAGCACTCCAAAAACAAAAGAAGTAGTCGCCACATTACCAGCAACACCCAAAGCCGTGGACCCATTTTACATGCAGTAAATAAATTTATTATTTTAATTTTTGTGGAATAAGAAAACGAGCGACACAAAGAACATAATGAACCTTGTCTATCACTCTGCTGTAATAAGCGGGATAACAGTTGCTTATTCTATGCTGGGGAAAAGTCTTCTCAAAATGAAATCAGCAGACTTGAGTAGATTAGACTTCGAAGACAGTGCTAAGCTAGTAGCAGTTGTCACAGCATCAATTGCCACAAAAGACCTTCTCGTCAAGCAAGAGAGAGGAATACTGAGTGGTCTGAACCAGCATTAACACAATGACTGAGTTAACCCCCTTGATTATAAGTTTTTGACCCTTCATTTTCCATGTCTCCCGCACAGAGTAAATACCATTGGAAGTTACCCCTAAATCATTATTATTTAAACAGCCACATTTTTATGAAAATCAAAAATAATACTTAAGGGGTTAACTCAGTCATTGTGTTAATAATACTTCAGTTCACTCAGTATTCCTCTCTCTCTTAATTAGCTCATATGACTAATGTCGCAATGCTACTATGTACGTAAACACAGCCCGTCGCCAGCACTTTAGGCAGGACACGACGCGTTGCAAGCCAGCTGACACAGTAGCGCGCCACGAGACCTGACACTCTATGAATAAGCCCTAAGGCTTTGTGAAGTCGACTTCATATATACTTATGACTGGTTCCCGAGAAATCAAAACGGAGGTCATACTCTGCACTATAAACAGCCAGTTGGAAAACTAACAAATAATATCTTACACACACACACACGCACTGACACGCACGCGCACGCACACGCACGTACACGCGCACACGCACGCACACACACACACACAGACACACTCAGACACATATAACTACAGACATACACGCACGCAAACACTCACACTCACACGCACACACACAGATTGTAAGATATTTCTTTTGGGTGCATAGACAACAGATCCTCAAGAGCCCCCAAGACTCCAGGCTTGACTTCCGTTGTAAAACGTTTCAGTCAGCTGTACTCTCAGGACTCACATTATGAGTAGACTGAGGGTCTTGACGTGATTATTTGCCACGAGCAACGTATAGGTTAGCATTTCAGTTTTGAATACTCTGCCGAGATCATAGGGCTCCAAGATTTATGAATATAATTGTCGACATAATTTTCAAGCGATAATGTCGTCGCTCTTTTGTTTGGCTGAATAGGCCTGTCATCTGCTTACTAATGTTTGTGTTGTTACCCTTGGTACCGTCTGTAGGTAACATACATGTCTTCATAGCCACCTCACATAGAGAAAGAGGTCTGATTTAAAAGTCTATATAGATGTGCTATTACGTACCTGCCTCTTTAATCCAGTGTACAGTAACATGAAAAAGCTGTAGACTTGTTTGCTTACAGTGAGTCATAAACACCTGTCTGTCTGCACCGAGATTTTTCTTCCGGGTGCATACTGTCTAAACGCGAGTCATTGAAAACCACCAGCCCGTGAGAGATAATAACTCTTATTCAATTTCACGCCCTGTGGGCTGGACTGGTGTACATGACTAGACTGTAAATAAGGTGAAAAGAGACACCTCAGAAAATCATACCTTGCTTTATACAGACACCGACTGAGTACATAATACAACAGATCTTTAAGATACCCCCCACTCCCCCCCCCCCACACACACACAACACAGACACACACTGACACACACACACATGCACACACACGCACACACGCACACACACACACACACACACAGACACACACGCGCACAATGGTATCATAACACACTTTTCTCAATCATGTCGTCCTAATGTTTATCCGGAATATGTTTACACCACACAGCCATCAATGCCTATGCCATACAAAGTCTTTGTGGCACTCCACCATTGCCAGCTGACAGCCCTGAATACTTGTGTGTACACCCATTACATTCACCCCTGTATGGGCGAACAGGTTTTGTTTACCGGCGTTCTCAGTGAGGTGCAGTGACACTACCCACGTTTCTATTCCAGTGCCATGTGTGTCATCTTTAGACCCAAATGTACTGAAAAACTATCGCCCAGTTTCCAATCTTACATTTCTATCAAAGATTCTTGAGAAAATTGTCCTTGTTCAAACTTTAAAGCATGTCAACTCTAATAGTCTGTTCAGTGTATTTCAGTCTGCATATCGTCCCCATCGTAGCACTGAAACAGCTTTGCTGAAGATATTCAATGACCTGCTTTGTGCTTTGGACGAGCGTAAGATCACAGTCCTTGCTTTGCTGGACCTGTCCAGTGCGTTCGACACTATTGACCATGAAATTTTGCTGTGCCGTCTTCAATCTGTATTTGGCATTGAAGGCACAGTCTTGGCATGGTTTAGTTCATACCTGACTGAACGATCCCAGATTGTTTCTGTCGACGGCTGTCGTTCTGAGCCATCACCTCTTCGGTTTGGTGTACCCCAGGGCTCGGTCCTAGGACCTGTATTGTTCTTACTGTATGTTCAGCCCCTGTCCGACCTGATTTGTAGTCGCTCCATTTCCCATCATGCATTTGCAGATGATACGCAGATGTACAAAAGTGATACTGTCGAGCGAGCTGTGAATGCCGTCCAAAGTATAAGCCAGTGCATTGACCATGTCAAATCATGGATGACCACCAACAAACTGATGTTAAATGATGGCAAAACTGAAGCAATGTTGGTAGCTAATCCAAGATTATCTTCGTCCCTGCCTTTACCGTCATCATTGTCTGTGGATGGAACACTCATTGGCTTCTCTGCGAGTGTGAGAAACCTGGGTGTTACACTTGACAGCGAGTTATCTATGTCACAGCATGTCAGTGCAGTGTGTAGATCCGCTTATCTGGAACTTCGCCGTATTAGTTCAGTTCGACACCTGCTGACCGTGGAAGCCACTAAAACACTAGTTTGTGCATTTGTGCTGTCCAAGCTAGATTATTGTAACTCTTTGCTTTGTGGCTGCCCTCAGTATCTCATTGATCGCCTCCAAAAAATTCAGAACAATGCAGCCCGGCTTGTTGTGAGAGTCCGTAAGACTGAGCATGTCACACCCATCTTGAAGTCCCTTCACTGGCTACCTGTGTCCTCACGTATTCAATACAAAGTTATGTCAATCTGTTTTAACTGCCTTTCAGGCACCAGCCCAGAATACTTGTCCTCTTTGCTGCATGTGTATACACCCTCTCGTGAGCTCCGCTCCTCTTCTGATAAACGGAAGTTGTGTGTACCTTCTGTCCAAACTAAAACATTTGGTCAGCGCACTTTTGTTTATCAAGCCCCAGTGTTATGGAATACACTTCCTCTTGAGGTCAGAAACAGTGAGTCTGTCTCTGACTTCAAGAGGTCGTTGAAAACTCACCTCTTCAAGCTTTACTTTGAATAACTGCCAGTGTTTGATGCCTTAGTTGTAGTTCTGCAATCCTCCTTGTTTAGACTGAATGTTAATTAGAATATAAATTATTATGCATGTATTGTTGTTTAGTTTATTGTAAAAGTGGTGTGTTCGGGCATTGTGCTTTGTTTGTTATGTGCATATGTCATTGTATTTTTATTTTTGTGTACAGATTGTAAAGCGCTTAGAGCTTTTGAGTAAGATTAAGCGCTATATAAATACTCATTATTATTATATTATTATTATTATAACTGTCACTTTGAAAACATGCTATTTGAGCCAAACAGGTTTTGTTAGAGGTACATAACACACATACACACACGCACTGACACACAGACAAACACGCGCACGCACACACGCACGCACTGACACACACACACACAAACACACAGAACATGTATACACAAACACACAGAACATGTATACGCCAATGCACAGCAATACAACTCAACTCACAGTTCAGTTATTTAGGGTTCACAGTGACGTTATGAGTCTACTGAACAAGTAGAGTAATCCCTTCTATGAAAACATTAAAACAAACAAACATGTTTTATTGTACATTTTCAGTAGCCCACTCGATCACAGATTCTTATGAGCATGGCGAGATTCTCAAGAGCCACTGTTTTTTTATTGGGTTTGAGTCAACTGTAAAGATTTCTGAATCTCTGCATAATCCAATGACACACACACACATGAGATATGTCACTGAGCTAAGCCTACAAATGTACATACCTGTACCCTTGCTACACACAAACAAAAACAATATCCTCAATGAGTACTCCATTGCAACACACTCACTCACAAATCAGTGACAAGGTCATTCTTGGGTATGCCACATATAGTCTATGGGAGACAAATCTGTATAGTGGTTAAATCTTCTAATGATTATGTCCCTTATATCATTGACCATGAACAGAAAATACATGCTGGAGTGATGCAAACGTAAAAAAATACTGTTCAGTGTAATTTCCTAGAAAACATGATTCTGCTTGATAACAATTATTCTTTTGTTTGTCCAATAAAAATGACAGACGGACAAATTATACAAGTGCTTGATATCTCACACCTTTTCAAAGATGTTATGCACTTTACTGACTTAATATCACCCAAACAGACTTACATAAGCCTTTCAGCACCATCAGAAATATATGCTACATATAGTGTGATTTTGGATTATGTTGATGAGCATCCAGATGTGGAGCGCATGACAGTTGATTTAAAGACACCTACTTTTAAAGTTGATGATACCAACTATGGTTGGTTAGGGGAAGTTTGTTATAGCATATTTAAACAACTACGCAAACTAAATGTTTATATTGACAGTGTTACAATTAATAAAGTGGTATTACACAAGGTGAGCCAGCAGTAATATTTTTTCATTTATTATTTTGTCGGACAAATAAAAATGACGGACAATGTTCAAAACCCTGGCTCATCTAGTTTAAGAAACGTGTTTCACACAACAAACTTACCCATATCCAATACTAATAATGTTTACGAATCAATAGAAAACTCTTTTTCTGTCATACAACAAAATCTTCTGACAGGCAGTGTTAAGATTCAGATTGTTGCAAAAATCGAATTCACTAGGGTGGGCGGTGAGGTAATTGTATCGTATATATCAACAAGACAACACACAGTTAACACAAGAAGAGAATTGGAGAACGTGTTTAGAGACAGACACCTGACTTTCTCCAGGCGATTGACAGTGCAAAAATGAAGGGGTCTGGTTGGCACGAAGGACATGTACATGAACTACAACTAAAGCAGTCTAGGTATCATCCTATATTAGGTAAATCATGGTTGCCACTGCCAACAGAAGTAGTAAACAAAAAGGCTGTCGTCAACATACAGAACAATGACAACTATTGTTTCATGTGGTGTGTGCTTGCTAAACTACACTTTGTAAAATCAAAACCAGAACGTGTATCTAACTACACCAAATTTGTAAATGAACTCAACTTTAGTGGCATTGAGTTCCCTGTTAAAATAGAGGACATAGACTTGTTTGAAAAACTAAATCCTGGTATATCTGTAAATGTGTATGTGTGGGATAATGAATTTGTGAACAAGTTGCAACCAATTAGAGTATCCCCACTGGCACCAACCTATGGTCAGTCAGAAGATAGACATGTTGACATGTTGCTAATCGGAGATGACAATAACTTCCACTACACAATTATCAGAAATATGTCACGTCTAATTCATGGACATACAACAAAACACAATGGGAAACAGGAAGTTTGTAAAAAATGTTTACAAAGATTCTCCTCCATAAACGTAGCACACAAACATGTTTTACACTGCAGGTCACCTGATGATATACAGACTGTACTTAAGTACCCAGATCCTGGTAGTCAAGTGTATTTTAAGAACTATGGGAATCAGCAAAAGTTGCCGTTTGTAGTGTACGCAGATTTTGAATCATTAGTTGTTCCGTATGAGGGTCCTGTTCCAGAGTCATTACCAAAGACTATAAAACTAAGTGACCAAGTGGTGTGTTCTTTTGGATACATTCTTGTTAGGTCAGATGGTCTTCATTCAGAGCCTGTTATCTACAGGGGTGAAAATGCAGCATGTCTGTTTTTAACAGAAATGAGACATCTGTATAGTCAGGTAGTACAATATCTCACAACATGTCAGATGCCTTTGGTGATGACAGAAGAAGACAAACTGAAATTTGATACAGCTGAGACGTGTTGGATTTGTGAACAACCTTTAGGGGGTGACAAAGTTCGTGACCATGATCACATAACTGGATGTTACAGAGGTGCTGCACATAACAATTGTAACTTGTTATTAAAAACAGATCCCAAGACATACAAACTGCCAATCTTTTTTCACAATCTAAAGGGATATGATTCACACATTATCATGCAGGCTGTAGATGAGTCGTACAAAAACATAAGTTGTATTGCCCAGACAACTGAGAAATACTTGACTTTTAGGTTAGATAAATTAGCATTTTATGACTCCATGCAACATTTGTCTTTAGGTCTTGCTAGTTTGGCAGAAGGACTGACTGAGTATCCAATAACAAGTAAATATTTTGAACCAGACTTGATTAAGAAAGGAGTTTATCCGTATGAGTACATTGATCACTGGGTTGTGTTTGAGGAAACAAGACTGCCACCAAAAGAGAAATTTTATTCTACACTAACTGGAAAAGGTATTTCTGACTCTGAATATCAACATGCACTTGATGCGTGGGGGAAGTTGGGGTGTCAGACAATTGGTGACTACCATGACCAGTACTTGAAAGCTGACGTTTGCTTGCTAGCAGACGTATTTGAAAGTTACCGTGAAAAGGGTTTGTTACACTACAAGCTTGACCCTGCTTGTTACATAACTAGTCCTGGCATGACGTGGGATGCATTTTTGAAATCCAGTAAGATATTTATTGACCTGTTGTCTGATCGGACGATGGGTGAAATGGTGGAACGTGGATTGAGGGGAGGCATTAGTATTGCAGCGAACAATTATGCCAAGGCCAACAACAAATATCTGGACGGTTATGGTGACCTTGGGTTTGACCCCTCAAGCCCGGGGTCAAGGTCATTCATTACGTACTTGGACGCTAATAACCTTTATGGCTGGGCAATGTGTGAGTTATTGCCCTTGAAAAACTTTTGTCTGTATGATTTGTCACAGTATGATGTAACAGAGTCAGGGTTAACTAACAATATTATGAATCTTGACCAAAACGACGCGAAGGGTTGGATCTTTGAAGTCGACCTGGAGTACCCACACCACCTACACGATTACCATAATGATTATCCATTAGCTGTTGAGAAAATGAGTATGACAGGGAAAAAAGAAGACACCAAACTTGTACCAAATTTAAATGACAAATTCAATTACGTTTGTCACTACCGCTTGCTGCAGTTTTACATCAGACATGGGTTAGTACTAAAGAAAGTTCACAGAGGTATTCAATTTGATCAGAGTGCTTTCATGAAAGATTACATAATGAAGAACACAACCCTTCGTGCCAGAGACGGCAACACTGCATTTGACAAAGACTTCTTTAAGCTTATGAACAATGCCTGTTTTGGCAAGACAATGGAAAATCCTCATCACAGAAAAGATGTGAGACTGGTCACAACTGAATTGGGCGCAATTAAACTTACAGGCAAGCCACAGTATACAGGGTATAAAGAGTTTCATTCATCATTGTATGCTGTGTCACTCAAAAAAAAGATTGTCAAACTGGACAAGCCAGTATTCATTGGTATGGCAATTCTTGAGTTGTCAAAACTGTTGATGCTTGAATTTTATTATGATTACTTCAAACCAAAGTATCCTGAGTGTCGTCTGTTATACACTGACACTGACTCTATGATCATTGATGTGTGTACTGAAGACTTTTATGAAGACATGAAAACAGAGTTACACATGTATGACACGTCTGACTACCCTAAAGACCATCCACTGTTCAGCACACAAAACAAAAAAGTGCCTGGTAAGTTTAAGGATGAACTAAATGGTGTGCCAATAGTTGAGTATGTTGGACTGAGATCAAAAATGTATTCTATACTGCACCAGAAGGGAAGTCAGTCAAAAGCCAAAGGAATTAAAAAAACAGCAATAAAAAATAAAGACATTCGTCATGAACATTACAAGCAAGTGTTAGACGGTGCATTAATGCCTGATTATCCAAACAAGTCACTGAGATCAAATAAACATAATCTTGAAATGATCCAAACACATAAGAAATCACTGGCAGTTGGAGACACGAAACGTGTTTTTCACACTAAGGAAAAAGCTTATGCACCTGGACATTACAGGCTCAAATTATCTGAAGACATTTGTGATGAACTGGTTGATGAATTAATTGACGACTTAGTTACTGAAATGAGTAACGGTGTCTGAGGGAATAATCTGTAATTCTTCTCTGACAAATGCCCTCTGTGGCGCAGGGTCATACAGATAATATATTGTTGCGCCAGGACCGTCAGGACCGGGAATTATTTTTTTTATATTATGAACGGACGTTGACCAGATGGGGTCTGTTGCCCTGCGCTTTACGTCATTTTCAGCTTCACCTGGTTGATATAAATATCTCACCTGTTTAGTAAATAAACTTGTGTCTGGTGCAAGCGGTGCCTGGGTTGACATTGTTTTTGGCTCTGTAATTGATTTCAATTTAATAGCATCAGCAGGCTTTGGGTGTCCTTCGTTGTTCATTGCTTTTATCACATGTGGTAATCTCTTAACCCACTCAGTGTTACGGGTGTCATGCATGAGTTCCTTAGAATACTGGTAGCTGAAAAGTCTTTCTGATAACTGTTTGTTAAAGTTTTCAACAATTGCCTGTGATCTGTGCACACCTGGAATGCCTCGTCTGACCAGTACGCCATGCTTCGCAAATAACTGATTAACTGCACCTTTGAATTCAGATCCGTCATCAACCTGCACTAGTCTGGGGTATCTTGAAGGGCCTCGACTATATATCTTTGATAAAGCAGTAGCAACTGTACTGGCTGTTTTGTCAGATATGGGTTCAGCGTCTTTATACCTTGAAGCAATGTCTACAACAGTTAATGCATACTTGTATCGTTTCTTTCTTATTGTGTCATGTGGTAAAAACAAAAGGTCCATTTGGTGTGTGTCATTAGGTGTTGTGTTCTCAAAATGAGGTCTTGTTATTTTTCTTGGAGCAGGAAGATATATCTGCCAAATTGCCTGTCTCTGTAACCATTGCTTGACTTGATTGAGTGTTATATCTCCGCCCACAGCGGCATGTAATTTTTCAATAGCTGTTTGTCCTTTCCAATAGCCTGATGGCGAGTAATATATTTTTGATAGTTTATTTTCGGCTGCCATTTTTTCTAGCAATGAAAACTCCTGTAAAATAAACAAATGTCATTCCCACTAGAACAAAGATTATCTCCCCGTTTCTTTGTTGTGTGCTTGGTTTGTAATAGTCACTTAGTTTTGGTTTAGGGATAGACATGTCTTCACCTGTGACAAGAAAATATTCCCTGATTGCTTCGTCTGTATTTGAAAACGTATGTTGTGCGTGGCCTTCAAGCCTGAGTTTTTCATTGATGAAATCAAGTTTCTCAATTCGTTGCTTCTCATAATCCTGTTGGGCTTGAGCAAGTTTCTCAGATGCTTCATTATGACGTTTCAATTCTTCTGCAGATTCTTCTCTACCCATTTTTGAAAAGAGATAATTAGACCCACTGAAAGCCAATGCATTAACCATTGCACCTCCTATCATAATAGCTATCGTCGCCATACTTATTTTTATTTACATAGAAACATTTTCGGGAATAATTCCTTGCTTAACAAGAAAATCTTTTGTCGCAATCGACGCTGTAACAACTACAATTAGCTTAGCACTGTCTTCGAAATCGAGTCTACTCAAGTCTACTGATTTCATTTTGAGTAGACTTTTCCCCAGCATAGAATAAGCTACTGCTAATCCACTGATTACGGCAGAGTGATACACAAGGTTCATCATGTTCTTTGTGTCGTTCATTTCTTAGGCAAGAAAAATTAAAATAATATTTTTATTTACTGCATATAAAATGGGTCAACGGCTTTGGATGTTACTGGTAATGTGGCGACTTCTGGTTTTGTTTTTGGAGTGTCTGATTTTTTGGTCACTGTACGAGTCTGTGGTTTGTATTTTTTGTATAATTGATAACCTACGTAACCAAATCCGACAACAAATCCGGCAACTATATATTTTGTTGTTTCACTGTCAGACTTAGTTGTTTGTCTCTCACTTTGATGAAGGTGTCCTGTCGGTGTCAGTCCTGACGGTACTGACACAGGTCCTGACGATCCTGACGGTGGATCAGTTACATGAGTCTTTTCTGTTTGTGCCTTAAGCTGTAATTTTTTTTGCCTATTATATTCAGCTAATCTTTTTCCAGCCTCAACCCTGCCTGGACTTTTAGTCTTCATCACAGTTTGAACCTGTGTCAAAACAGGGTCGGGGTTCAGTTGTGGAGTCGTCTGGGTTTCGTCCATTTTCTTCTGCAGTAAAATTTATTTTTGAGAAATCAATATGACTCCCGGTAACAAGAAGGGTTACTACAGGTGCAAGGTAATTTCCAAACTTGTAAAACATGACACATGCTAATTTGCCAATTGAACTTGAAACAATAGGATTGCTTTCAAGGTCGTGTGAAAGACTGTCACTATCCACAGGTAGAAAGTGACTCACTGCTTTTGTGTATAGACATAGTAAAGATCGACTCAAATCACGAGTCATTAGTGAAGCGATGTGGTTTTCATATTTTGAATGAAGCTTGATTAGCTCATCAGAGGTAAGAGATTCAATATCCTCTGTTGTGTATTGTTTCCCGAGATAAGTCTTTGATTTGCCTGAGACAATCACAGACAAAAGACGCTGTTTTTTTGAGTCTAAGTCTTTGTTCTCAACAGCATTGATATCATTCAATAGAAGGATTTCATCAGGGTTCATTTATATTGTTATTTTTAAAAAAACAAAAATTAATTTACTAACTCATACCCTGTGGGCTGATCTGTCTTTAAAATGAGCTTTAGATGCTTAGTTGATTTCAGTTTATTTTTTACATCATCACGTTCATGTTTATTTGGTATGACATCGTTTTCTCTGAGACAGTCTTCAAAGCTGTCACGATCCTTGCAGTAAAACAAACAGATAAACTTTAACTGTTCTCGAAAATCTTTCAGTACTGCATTATATTTCTGAGTGAGAATCCATACACTGACGTTTGCGTGTCTGCCACTGAAAGCAAGTTCTGCTAGAGTGTTTCTCTTTTTGACAATGTCTTTCTCTGCTGAACAGTCATCAACAATAAACAAGGTTGGCTGTCCTTCAAATTGCTTGTAAAAATATTGTAGGTAGTCATTCAGTTTTTTCTCAGGGTCAACTAAATATATGTTGTTGTCAGTCCAAATGAATAAACGGTTGTGATAAGCTTTGTTGTGTTTGATTGTAGGACAAAATATTACAATGTTTTCAAAATGGTGGATGTATCTTGTTTGTAATAAGTTAAGAACAAATTCAGTTTTCCCACACCCTGTGGCACCACAAAACAATCCACAGTGTGGGTCGAGTGTCATTAAGCTCAGGTTCATTTTAATACACAATATAATTTTAATATATGTGTCCACTCAGTCTACTGTCTTGTATATTGAGTTGTGCGTCATATATCAGGTACAAATATATGTTAATGGCTTCGGCTTTTTCAACCTTCTTTTGTATCTGAATTGTAATTCCATCACTGCCGTTCTCAACAGTTCGTCCTGACCCATGAAGGTAATCATCATCTGTACTGCGAAGATCTAACCACAGTGCATACTTGTTTGTAAGGTATTGACCAATCCTAACATCATACAGATGTAGATCTTTGCACGCAATGTTTGCAGGTTTATCTCTAATCCTTCCACCCGCAAAATACTTTGTGATCTCATCGTAGTGTTGATAAGGTAACATTCCAGACGCGTACACTTGATTAGGGCGGCCTTCAATTGTACAGGACAAATGTGTAATCTTAGGATTGTAGAATTTTTCTGAATCCCGTTTATATGGATCTGCTGGTTCAACAAACAACATAAGAATACCTTTCAGTGACCTAGCTGGTGTGTTCAAGTTTATATTCCACATCGGGTCACTCTTGTCTTTTTGCATTAAACTATGTCTAATCACCCTGTCATAATAAATTGGCAGTCTTGACTGATACTGATTTTGAATGAGTCTGGCTAGATCAGTGTGTGTGACAATTTCATATTCCAAGGAAATGTTAGAGATCTTGTATGTTGCATCTGTGGCAGATGATTTTATAACTTTGGAGTAGTCATTGAAAGTTAGTTCAAAGCTCAGACGGTCATTCAGTGCCCCTTGATAATAAGGCAGATGAGCTGTGAGGATTTCAAACTCGAGTGGAATGTAAAACCTGGTTCCATATGTTTCAGCTATAATAACTTCCTTTGGTACCCCAGTAGTTGTTTTGTCTCCAGCATTGATTCGAAGTTTACCAACATTATCTGGCTGTATGCCTTGATAAATACGATCTTCTCGTTCTTCTCTTGTGAGCCAAAGGTCTTTGTAACAGTAAAATACATCTGAGTCGTCAAGACTAAACACTTCCTGTCCTTCAAGTTTTACTTTAATAGTTCTAACAATTGCTCTACCAAGATTGTTAACTAGTGTTCTGTTTACGTCTGCGTCTGATGTTAGTTCAATATTAAATGCTAGGCATGCAGTGCCAGGAACAATAACGTCACTGGGACCTAGGTTTGGAAAATTGACTGTAAGTGTTTGATTCTGGTCTATGGTACTTGGATTGTTTGTGATGACGATTGATTGTCTTATGCCCTTAACACCCAGAGGCTCACGTAGTTTTCTGTATGGGTCTAACTTTGATCCGTAAGACTGTGTCATTTTTATTATGCACAATAAAAAATAATAAATTAATAAAACAATGGCAGCGGGAGGATTTAATCATGAAGATTTTGAAATGGATGACATGAATGTCTCAGATACCAGTATCACAGATATGACTGAAATGGTAACTAGTAGTAGTAGTATGTATCACGAACTGCTAAAAGATAAAGTAAACTCATTTTATGACAGTGTTGGAGCACGCCCAGATGTAATAGATCCTAATCAATTTGAATATGATAAAGGGCACTTATTTGTAAATACAGACAGAGGGAAAATATATCTAACACATAAAAATAATCCTTCTAAGTTTAGGGCTTTAAGTACAATTAAAGGTGAAGTCAGTGGTAACTCTGGGTTGGCAAGGTATCTTGGAATTGGAGGGTCTCCTGTCACGCCAAGACTGGCTAGTGTTCTTCACGACACGCAAACAAAGTTGCCAACAGGGCAAGAGATTGAAATGGCACCAGTAACAAGCCTGCCAGAAATAGCAAACACAGTGATACAAGAAACCTCATTTACTGAAGGTCGGGACGTTAAGCACTGTACAACCAACCATCATTTACTGAAGGTCAATTAAATGACGCTATGAAAACAATAAACGACCCACCTTTGTCAATGAGAGAGATTATGGGTTTGGATAAATCACTGCAGACAATAAGAGGTGAGATGGTTAATAATGTTGCCAAACTAGGTGAGCTTGATAAACACATAGAACGTGAAAAAGAGAAACTGGCTACAGCAGACAATGGAAATCTTGACACAGAAATAAAAGAAAGAATACAGCACAGATTAAATGATTTGCAGATAGAAAGATCAGGACGGTTAGAAGTGATTAGTATTGGGAGACAAAAACTTAAAACCCAAGTTAACAGAATTAGAGAAACTATTCAGAAAATACTTCACGAAGACACTACTCTGGCTGAGAGACTAAAAACACTTTTCAGAGAACAGGGTATCACAATTGCTAGTTTAATTACAGCTCTTGGGTTTATTATTAGTACTGTAGTGTTAGCTGTCTCCGGTGCTGGTGGACCCAGTGGTTCAACACCGCCAGCCCTGGCACCACCAACCCCTGGCCCCCCGGCTCCAACAGACCCAAAAGATTTACAGTCATGGGTAAAGAAACAACTGTCTCACATTTCAGACTTGCTTAAGAAATTGGCTCTGAAAGCAGTGGACGCTTTGCCTGGCATTATAGGCACTGTTGTCAGTTGGCTGATTACTACTACAGCAAAGGTAGTAGGGTTTATGGCAGAACATGTGTGGATCTTTCTCGTTACAGTAGGAGGGTTGATGGTGGGTTATTTAATGAAACAGATAAAGAAGTAATACTCCTAATCCTGTTAGACCTATTACCAATGCAGTTCTCTCTGACTCATGTGTGTCAGGGGTTGACTGTACTGGTTGTATGAATGCCGGGGCCGGGGCTGGGGCTGGGGCCAGGGCCGGGGCCGGGGCCGGGGGTGTTACCGTCTGTAATGATTTTAATGGCTGTACATGTGTTGTTGTTGCTCCTAAGTTTACAGATTGATTGAGACCAAGTTTTTGACCAACACCTGCAAGAATGATTTCATTATTATAATTTGTTATTGTCCCCATTTGGAGTTGAAGGTCAGATGGTAACATGTATAACCCGATGCCAACTACAAAGTCAACTTTTGATCTGGCATATCTTAAAACGTCTTGGTAACGCTGTATGCTTGATGGGAGATCAACTGTTGAGTTGATTGAATCTTCAAGATTAGCAAGAAACTGTTTTTGTGCTTCAAATTTACCACTTCCATTCAAAATGTTTGATTTTGTTAGTGATTGTGCACCTAGTATACACCAGACATATGTTCTGATAGACTCATTGACGCGCTCGACTCCTGCTTGAGTAAACCCGTCAGATTTATCTAAAATAAATGTAGTCCACGCATTAGTCTGCTTCTGCTCTATTGATCCTATCCAGACTTGTGATTTTGATGAGAATGAAGTGTAACCAGGGTAATAATCTTGAGGGTATTGTCTGTGACTCATAGCATAATACAGTGTACCCATACCATTGTGATCATCAAGTTTTTGTGTAAAGTCATACTTAGTGCTTATGTTAAATTCATTACAGATGCGTTCAAATGCTTTCATATGCATGGGGTTGTTATATCTGTTGAAACTGGATTCAGTGGGTAGTGGTGTATGCAGTTCTGACAGAATGCGTCTAAGCTGGTAATAAACATGGAAACGGTAGACAGACCTAATCAGTTTGTTTGAGTGATTCAAATGGTCTGTGAATGAAACACCACAGCCTGTAGTTGAGCATAGTATTGCAAAGTTGAGTTGGTTTTGAAACATCTGTAGTGGACTTGAAGACCACTTTCTTGCAGTTGAGTCGTCTGTTATTGGAGGGTTTAGGTAATGGTCAAACGGATTTGGTACTTTGACTTGGAATAGATCTTGTTCAGACACAGCTATGTCAAGCTGATTTAGTTGAATTATTTTCTGTTCATAAGTTGGTGCAACATTATATTTGGCATCCACATTAAATTGAAATGCGTTTGTTGTGGTAATGGTTGGTGATTTAAATTCCATCCTTTTTTATATGAGATAATAAAAATGTTTATTACCTTAACAAATCTTGACACAAGCAAACCAGTGTGGTTAACTAATGGGATTGATAATCGTGATGGTAGTAAGGCTGTAGCTATCCATGAAATGTTCTACACGGTAAAATGGTTTAATGTAGAAGATGATATATATAATAAAGTAATTTTTGGTGGTAAGACGGAAGCTTTACCGCCTGGGTATTATGACTTTTGTACTATAGCTGAATGGTTTCAAAGTAATTTTAAAATTAAAGCAACTTTAAATCCAGCTAACCTACTTGTTACATTAGAATCTCCGACACAAGATTGGTTAAAGATCTCAGATAGATTTGCATATTTACTTGGATTTTATATTGACGAAGATTGGTGGAGATCAGATGATTTAGATGAAGCTATGTTTGGTATTATAACAATGAAGACAAAAAAACTTAAAATAACTGGAAAACGTCCTGTCAATTTGACAGTACACACAGTGCTAAATGTTTATTTGAAAGAACTAAACACATCTGAGAATGTTCACAATGGAAAGCCTTCAACTTTGTTGAGATGCTTACCTACTGGAACTGCACCGTATTGTGAAAGTGTGGTTGTTAGATTTCCTAATTTACAGTTTAAGAAATTAGGTTCCAGTTTCTTTGAGTCACTGAGTATATCTGTAACTAATCAGGATGACAAACCAGTTCTTATGCATGATTTTAGTGTTGTGTTAGAAGTTAAATAATTTTATTTTTGTTTATAAAAATGAGTGGTCTTGGTCCGAAGCGAACAATCATACCAGTTGCGTGTCCAGTAACAGAGTTGAAAGATTTGGCTGATGTACAGGATTTTGAGAAGGAAGGGGATGTTGGAGAAATATATGGTTTTGAACTTGATTCAAATGGCATGTACAAGAGGAAAGTAATTGTTGACATGAAAGACGGTGAAAAACAGATTCCTAATTTTGGTCAGCTGCGTGATGTTACTGTACCTACTCCACCTGTAAATAATTCGCCCTACAACTTAATACATGTGGGAAATAAGTGGGTGGTTTCACCTGTACCGGCACCAGTACCAACAATTGACTGGGACATAAAGATTGAATTTATTAGTCCTTATGTATACACTGATGACGAAGGTGCCTTAGTGTTTAGGAAGGTTGTTAACTCGGGGCCGCTTATTGTAAGTCTTGTTCCAAGCTTTGCCCCAGACGACAATAGCAGAGAAAAACTGAAAGTTGAAAATTATGAGAGACGGAGATATCTTCTTACACATAGGAAGGGTAGGTCTGATGCGAAGGTCGTGTTTATGCCAATAAACTTTCCCATCGCAAGAGAAGCGACAATAGTATTTGAAATTATCATGAGATCAGTAACTACTGCTAAAGAGGCTCAAATTGCACAAGGAATTAAACTTACATGGAATAAAACAGTAACAGAATCATCAAAGGTCTTTATTGCCATTACAAAAAATAATGATGTTATTAATGTTTCGAGCAGTGTTCCAGCTGTCAAGGTGGTGGTCGACAAAACAACTTTTGTTCGTCTAACTTACATAAACCTTGAACACATTGATCTTGTTGCATTTTATTATGCTAACAAATTGTATACTTTTGAAGAGTTGCAAAATGTAATTGCTGATTAAATTTTAAAAAAATATTTGTGAATAAAAAAAATGGTAAACTTCTATCCGCAACTACCAACGCTTGATCCGACTGAAACAAATGTGATGACTAAAACAACGCTTGCACCTGATCCACAGGTGACAGCTGTGCCAATTGCTTCAGATAAAACATTACAGGCAGATGCATTCAGATTAAATAATATTACAGAAGCTTTGAAATATTTGGAAAGTGAAGAGGCTAAGTACTCACGGTGCAAAAGGAGGTATAAGTCAGTATTTAATTCTGTTCAAAACACTTCTATGGCTATTGGTGCAGTTTCAGCTTCATGTTCTGTAGGGGGTATAGTTCTGTTCGCCACAGGAATTGGAAGTTTGGCTGGAATAGCAGTTGAGGGTGTTAGCGTTGCTACATGCCTGGCTTGTTTTGGTTTGGAAGCCTTGAACAAGAGGTTTCACACAAAATTACAGAAACATGAAGCATTGAGTACGCTTGCTGGTGCAAAGCTGAGCAGTATGAAACTTATTATCAGTAAGGCATTAAACGATAATTTTATTGATGACGAAGAATTTAAGCGGGTCCAGTATGATTTAAATAATTACAAAAAACAGAAATCTGAAATACAAAATAAAATGCGTAGTCAATCTCCCGTGAATGTTGAAGAACTAAAGGCTAGTTTTTTAGCAGAGGGAAAAAGGATCGGTGTTCAGGAAACCACAGAAAAACTACACAATCTTTTAAACAAATAAAAATCAGATTTGGTAATCGTTTATTAATGTCATACACTTCACAGAAAAATGCCATGCCACTTACACCACTTGTACCTGGTTATTTAACCCCATCTGCACCACCGCCAGAGTATTACTGAGAAAAAAAAGTTTTTTTATTGTCCTTGTATCTTGACAAATCTGACCGAGTAAGTTGTGACTTAAGTCAAGTTGTTGTAAGAACTTAGGGTAAGTACTTGTAAGAACTTAGGGTAAGTACTTGTAAGAACTTAGGGTAAGTAATTAATAAGTTCTTATGGCAACACACTTAAAGGTTACCTCTGCAGGTTCCTAACAGTTAGTTGCAACTTGTTAATAAGTATTAAGTTTCACTTGGCATCACTTGATCAGGTAAATGATTAGGTATTGACAGAGACAATAGTTATAGAGAAAGATAATAGGAGACCCGTAAGATAATCAGATCAATAAGGCCGCATCAGTCATACTCATCACTTTTTAAAAATCAAAGGGTTGATTCAGAATTAACGGGGGTAAAATTGGGGTCAAAATTTTGATATTAAAAATGGCGTAAATTAATGACGGATGCGGCTCTATTGAATTCATTGTCTTACGGGTCTCCTATTATCTTTCTCTCAAGCAAGGACTTATTCCAGAAAATGTTTCTATGTAAATAAAAAATATGGCAACTATAGCTATTATGATTGGTGGGGCCGTTGTTAACGCACTTGCATTTAGTGGATCAAACTATTTCTTTTAAAAAATGGGTAGAGAGGAATATGCAGAAGAAATGAAGCATCACAATGAGGCATCTGAAAAACTGGCACAAGCGCAACAGGATTATGAGAAGCAGAGAATTGAGAAACTTGATTTCATTAATGAAAAACTTAGCTTGAAGGTCATGCACAGCATACATTTTCTAATGTCGATGACGCGATCAAAGAATACTTTCTTGTTACTGGCGAAGACATGACCATCCCATGACCAAAACTTAGCGACTATTACCAACCAAGCCCAGAACAAAAAAATGGAGAAATAATATTTGTTCTAGTAGGAATGATATTAGTATATTTTACAGGAGTTTTTATTGCTAGAAGAAATGACAGACGTCGGAGCTAAACTATCAAAAATATATTACTCTCCTGTTGGTTACTGGAAAGGAAAAACCGCAATAGAAAAATTACATGCTGCTGTGGGTGGGGATGTCACACTCGAACAAATAAAACAGTGGCTACAAAAACAAGCAATTTGGCAAATATATCTTCCTGCTCCAAGAAAAATAACAAGACCTCATTTTGTAAACACTATTCCCAATGACACCCATCAAATGGATCTCCTGTTCCTACCACACGATACAATAAGAAAGAAATGATACAAGTATGGATTAACTGTTGTCGACATAGCTTCAAGGTATAAGGATGCCGAACCCATAACTGATAAAAATGCTAGTACAGTGGCCACTGCGTTAACAAAAATATATAGTCATGGTCCTTTAAAATTTCCTAGGCTTGTGCAGGTTGATGAGGGATCTGAATTTAAAGGGGCTGTTAATCAGTTATTTGCAAAGCATGGCGTACTGGTTAGACGAGGCATACCAGGCGTGCACAGATCACAGGCAATTGTTGAAAACTTTAACAAGCAATTATCGGAGAGACTTTTCAGCTATCAGTATTCTAAGGAACTCATGCATGACTCACGTAACACTGAGTGGGTTAAGAGATTACCGTCTGTGATAAAAGCAATGAATAATGAAGGTCACCCTAAACCTGTTGATGCTATTAAATTGAAAACATTGCCATCAGGGTCAGAAATAAAAACAAAAGCGCCTGACACAAGCTTGTTTACAAAACAGGTAAGATACTTGTATCAACCTGGCGAGGCCGAGAATGACGTCAGACATAGGGCAACTGATCCAATTTGGTCTACGTCTGTCCACAATATTAAAAAAATAGTTCCTTCCGCTAATGCATCGATTTATTATCGGTATGAGCCTGCGCCTCAGAGGGCATTTGTTAGAGAAGAATTACAGATTATTCCCCCAGACACTGTTACACATTTTTAACCATTTCATCAACTAATTCATCGATTAGTTCATCAGCTATTTCTTCAGATAACTTGAGCGCATAATGTCCAGGTGCATAAGCCTTTTCCTTAGTGTGAAACACTCGTTTTGTGTCCCCTACTGCTAGAGACTTTTTATGTGTTTGGATCATTTCAATATTGTGTCTATTTGATCTCAGTGTCTTGTTTGGATAATCAGGCATTAGTTCTCCATCTAATACTTGCTTGTAATGTTCATGACGGATGTCTTTATTTTTTATCGCTGTTTTTTTTTTTTTATACCTTTGGCTTTGGACTGACTACCTTTTTGGTGCAATATAGAATACATTTTTGATCTCAGTCCAATGTACTCAACTATCAGCACACCATTTAGTTCATCTTTAAACTTACCAGACACTTTCTTGTTTTGTGTGCTAAACAGCGGGTGATCCTTAGGGTAGTCATACATATGCAGTTCTGTTTTCATGTCTTCATAAAAGTCTTCAGTAGGCACATCAATGATCATAGAGTCAGTGTCAGTGTATAGCAGACGGCACTCAGGATACTTTGGTTTAAAGTAATCATAGTAAAATTCAAGCATCAGCAATTTTGATAACTCAAGTATTGCCATACCAATGAATTCTGGCTTGTCCAGTTTGACAATATTTTTTTTGAGTGACACTGCATACAATGATGAATGAAACTCTTTATACCCTGTGTACTGTGGCTTGCCTGTAAGCTTAATTGCACCCAATTCAGTTGTGACCAGACTCACATCTTTGTGGTGATGAGGATTTTCCATCGTCTTGCCAAAACAGGCATTGTTCATAAGCTTAAAGAAGTCTTTGTCAAATGCAGTGTTGCTGTCCCTCGCACGTAATGTTGTGTTCTTCATTATGTAATCTTTCATGAAAGCACTCTGATCAAACTGAATACCTCTGTGAACTTTGTTTAGTACTAACCCATGTCTGATGTAAAACTGTAACAAGCGATAGTGGCAAACGTAATTGAATTTGTCATTCAAATTTGGCACAAGTTTGGTGTCTTCTTTTTTCCCCGTCATACTCATTTTCTCAACAGCCAACGGATAATCATTGTGGTAATCATGTAGATGGTGTGGGTACTCCAGGTCTACTTCAAAGATCCAACCCTTCGCGTCGTTTCGGTCATGACTCATAATATAGTTTGTTAACTGTGTTATGTCATACTGTGACAAATCATATGGACAAAAGTTTTTCAAGGGCAATAACTCACACATTGCGAATCCATACAAATTGTTAGCGTCCACGTATGTAATGAATGACCTTGACCTTGAGGGGTCAAACCCAAGGTCGTCCAGATATTTATTGTTGGCTCTGGCATAATTGTTCGCTGCAATACTAATGCCTCCCCTCAATCCACGTTCCACCATTTCACCCATCGTGCGATCAGACAACAGGTCTATAAATATCTTACTGAATTTTAAAAATGCATCCCATGTCATGCCACGACTAGTTATGTAGCAAGCAGGGTCAAGACTGTAGTGTAACAAACCCTTTTCATGATAACTTTCAAATACGTCTGCTAGCAAACAAACGTCAGCTTTCAAGTACTGGTCATGGTAGTCACCAATCGTTTCACACCCTAGTTTACCCCATGCATCAAGTGCGTGCTGGTAATCAGAGTCAGAAATACCTTTTCCATTTAGTGTGGAATAAAATTTCTCTTTTGGTGGCAATCTTGTTTCCTCAAACACAACCCAGTCACTGATGTACTCATACGGATACACTCCTTTCTTAATTAAGTCTGGCTCAAAATATTTACTTGTTATTGGATACTCAGTTAGTCCTTCTGCGAGACTAGCAAGCCCTAAAGACAAATGTTGCATGGAGTCATAAAATGCTAATTTGTTGTCCAGCCTAAAAGTCAAGTATTTCTCAGTTGTCTGGGCAATACAACTAATTTTTTTGTAAGACTCGTCCACAGGCTGCATGATAATATGTGAATCATACCCTTTGAGATTGTGGAAAAAGATAGGCAGTTTGTATGCCTTGGGATCTATTTTTAATTTCAAGTTACAATCACCATGGGCAGCACCTCTGTAACGCCCAGTTATGTGATCATGGTCACGAACTTTATCACCCTTCAGAAGTTGATCACAAATCCAACACATCACTGCTGTATCAAAATTCTGTTTGTCTTCTTCTGTCATCACCAAAGGCATCTGACACTTTTCCAAATAATGTACTACCTGACTATACAGTTGTCTCATTTCTGTTAAAAACTCAGCTGCTGCATTTTCACCTCTGTAGATAACAGGTTCTGTATGCTGGCCGTCAGACCTAATGTTACGATTGTGGTTGTGTTATCCTGTGAGAGCGTACATGTGTTGTTCGTAGGTAACGATATGTTGTTTATTTGAGCTATCACGGTTATGATTTCGTACCTTTTTAGTAAGATTTTCTTTTGTTCGTGAGTAGAGCCGTTTTCGTTTTGTTAAGTTTAGTCCGGTACGCTGTAGACAGGTCGCACTGTCTGGTGGCCTCGTAAGTGTCACGTCAGGTTAGGTGACATCGCAACATTTTTTCGCTACTTTTTGTTTTCCTGTGCGCGTGTAGTGAGCAGCTTTTTTTTTGTTTTGGGAATGTTCTCGTACCTTTTAGAGCTATCATAGATAGGGATACCATACTTTTATGTGACTTAATTATACACTAGAGTTTAGAGCTGAAGTAAGCAGCCGTGTTTTTGTAGCCTGATATATTGTTTCTGGAAAGTTTATGTTAATGAGCTTCGGCTGCGTGTTTCATTCTGCCGGGTGTTTGAGTTCATGATTTCCGTAGAAGATTCTAGATTTTGATAGTGTATACAAGGAGGGCGCTGGGAAAGCCCGTGAGTACATTGTCTTGCTTTAACAGTTGTAGAGATACGCAGTTTATTGCGAGAGACGCTGTGTATGAGAAACTTTGAGTCGTAGTGAGGACATCGCAGAAGAGACTTTGAATTCAGTAGTTTGTGCATTTGAGAGTGCATTACTGTGTGGATATCGCATAGCTGAATTAAATATTGTTGGAACTGTTACTCCAGTTTTGTCTACATCCTTAAGCCACGGTTGACGGATTGCAGCCGAATGAGGTCTATTTAAAAGAACTCTACGTGCGTGTGTGTCTGGTGTGTTTATCATACTTCGACTACAACTCCACCACGTAACATTTTGGCGACCCCGACGAGACCTCTTCAGTTGGTTCAGTGGAAAGGGTAGCAGGAGAAAACAGCCAGCAGTGAAAAGCAGAGATGGCGACATCGGAATTGGAGACATTCCTGAAAATTGGAAAGGAATGTGGACTCGAAGGAGCTCAACTCCTCGAGTTTGTAAAGGAGAGAGACTGAGAAAGAAGAAAAGAGACGAGAGAAAGAAGAAAAGGAGAGATTGGAGAGAGAAGAAAAAGAAGAAAAGAAACGAGAGAAAGAAGAAAAAGAGAGACTGGAAAGAGAAGAAAGAGCCAAAGAACGTGAAATCAGGAGACTCGAAATCCAAGCAGAAGAAGCAGAGAAACAGCGACGAGAGGAGCGAGAAGAGGCGGAGAGGCAGCGTCAACACGAAATTCATCTAAAACAGATGGAGATTGAGGCACAGAGCCAGAGAACTAATGAAGCAACAGCATTAGGGAGCAGAGAACAAACAGCCCGTTCGCCAAAACTTCCACCTTTCATTGAAAATTCAGATAAGATGGACACTTATCTGGAGCGATTCGAGCGCTTCGCAAATAGCAACAATTGGAAACAAGAGACTTGGCCTATTAAACTGAGCGCACTTCTAACTGGCAAAGCGCTTGAATTTTACACCCGCTTACCAAGAGAAGAAGCCGAAGATTATACTCAGTTGACAGCCGCCCTGTTGAGACAGTACGACTTCACTGAAGAGGGTTACAGGCGACGATTTCGGAACTGCAAGCCTCAAGAAGGAGAAACGCCCGGCCTATTCATTGAGAGAATCAGAAGCTACCTGGAGAAATGGATAGAGCTGGCTGGTCTAAACAGAGCGTACCAAGACCCGTGCGACCTCATCATCAAAGAACACGTTTTCAGCGCATGTTCTAAGGACCTGGCCGCCCACCTCAGAGAGCAAAAAGACCAGTCACTAAAGGCCCTGGCCGACTTCGCTCAAAGATACCTTGACGCTCACAACATGAAGTTCGGGTCCAGTAAGCCACAGCGTGGGTCTACACCAGCAGAGGAAAACCAGAATGTCAGAGACACCCCGAGATACAAGCCGGTGGAGAACCTGACATGTTTTCTCTGTGGAAAGAAAGGTCACAAAGCGATACGGTGTCCTTCTAAAGACATTCCCCGAGGCGACAACATCAGAAGATCCAACCAAGATCGTGGGATAGCATGCAGAAGCAGTACCACGTCTCAGCACAGAGCTGCCGCTGGATTAGCCAATGATGTGACGTCATCCAATGACTTTGAATCCAGAGAAAATCGAGTTACACCAGAGCTGATCGAATCTTTCAGAAAGAATGGATGCATCCCAGTAGGAGATGGGACTACATTTTTACCAGTCTCAAACATCGCGCTGCCTGAGAATGAAGTGCCGAACATGCCGGTGGTGTCAGGATTCGTCGGCGACACACCAGTGAGAGTGTTGAGAGACACTGGTTGTATCTGCATCATCGTGAGAGAGGACCTAGTAGCTGAAGACCAGAAGCTACAGGAGTGGACCACCCTCATTTTGGCTGACGGAACTGTAAGGATTATCCCCCTTGCCAAAGTCAGTGTCGACACCCCATACTTGACAGGAGAGGTGAAGGCGTTGTGCGTGAAGACGCCAGTCTACGACCTCATCATCGGAAACATTGGTGGTGCCAGAAACTCAGACGATCCAGATCCAGAGTGGAGACCTGAAATATGTTCTGTTACCACGAAAAGTCAAGCAAAGAAGAGTCACCAAACCATCCCTCTTAAAGTGGCGGACAACACGGAAGCAGCAGTGGTGAATAAAGAAAAGCTGGTGGAGCTACAGAGAGGTCAAGACAAACCAAAATTGGTGGAATCGGTGCGTCTTGATGATGACGAAAGACTAGACGACGAGAACCTGTTTGACCTTAATGAACTCCGACACAAAGAGAATGTAGAAGATATCCAGTTCGGTCAGAATCAGACCCAAACTCAACGTGAAGAACTGCCCGTCCTGACTCAAGAGTTCGAGCATCGGTTTACACCTGACCCAGGGACAACAGACACCATCCAGCCCGAGGTTATTCTTACATCCGACAATCCAGTTTGCGACGAGTCGTGTCGTCTGTTTCGCTACACGAGTAAAGGACCGAGAAGGAATGTTCGAGAGACGCCGGACCTGAGAGACGACAGGGATGCCAGATCGCCAGTTGTTATCGCGAAGGAACAAGAGAGATCCAATTTGGTGTGTATAAACTGTGACGCTTTTCCTAAGCTGACAGTGTTCGACCCCGGACCAGTGACTTTTGAACTGGGAACTGTAACTTATGGTTTGGTGATGTTCCTGAAACATACTTTGACTTTAATTTTAGTTTAACCCAAGGATTCATAGAACTTTGGAGCAGACTACCTGAGCCGAGCAATTTAAATGAACATTTCTGTGTCCAGAACATTTTGTATGAAACATTTCGATGCTCAGGACTGTTTACAGGAACTGTGAGACGCTTTTTTTTAAATTCGATTTTTGATGTGTAGTTATATTTGTTTAGGGTTTTGTGTAGGTTTACACAGCCACAACCGTATTTTTGAATTTGAGAAGAAATTTTTGTGAAATTTCATTCTTAAGAGGGGGGGGGGGGTAATGTTACGATTGTGGTTGTGTTATCCTGTGAGAGCGTACATGTGTTGTTCGTAGGTAACGATATGTTGTTTATTTGAGCTATCACGGTTATGATTTCGTACCTTTTTAGTAAGATTTTCTTTTGTTCGTGAGTAGAGCCGTTTTCGTTTTGTTAAGTTTAGTCCGGTACGTTGTAGACAGGTCGCACTGTCTGGTGGCCTCGTAAGTGTCACGTCGGTTAGGTGACGACATCGCAACATTTTTTTGCTACTTTTTGTTTTCCTGTGCGCGTGTAGTGAGCAGCTTTTTTTTTTGTTTTGGGAATGTTCTCGTACCTTTTAGAGCTATCATAGATAGGGATACCATACTTTTATGTGACTTAATTATTAAGGAGCCGTGTTTTTGTAGCCTGATATATTGTTTCTGGAAAGTTTATGTTAATGAGCTTCGGCTGCGTGTTTCATTCTGCCGGTTGTTTGAGCTCATGATTTCCGTAGAAGATTCCAGATTTTGATAGTGTATACAAGGAGGGCGCTGGGAAAGCCCGTGAGTACATTGTCTTGCTTTGTCAGTTGTAGAGATACGCAGTTTATTGCGAGAGACGCTGTGTATGAGAAACTTTGAGTCGTAGTGAGGACATCGCAGAAGAGACTTTGTATTCAGTAGTTTGTGCATTTGAGAGTGCATTACTGTGTGGATATCGCATAGCTGAATTAAATATTGTTGGAACTGTTACTCCAGTTTTGTCTACATCCTTAAGCCATGGTTGATGGATTGCAGCTGAATGAGGTCTATTTAAAAGAACTCTACGTGCGTGTGTGTCTGGTGTGTTTATCATACTTCGACTACAACTCCACCACGTAACACCTAACAAGAATATATCCGAAAGAACACACCACTTGATCACTCAATTTTACAGTCTTTGATAATGATTCTGGAACAGGACCCTCATATGGCACAACCAGTGATTCAAAATCAGCATACACTACACTACAAACGGCAGCTTTTGCTGATTAACATAGTTCTTAAAATAAACCTTGCTACCAGGATCTGGATACCTAAGTATTGTTTGAATGTCATCAGCTGACCTACAGTGCAGGGTATGTTTATGTGCCACTTTTATAGAGGAAAACCTTTGTAAGCATCTCTTACATACTTCCTGTTTGCCATTGTGTTTTGATACATGGTTGTGAATTAGTCGTGACATACTCCTAATAATTGTGTAGTGAAAGTTATCACCAGAGCTTATTAGTAACATGTCAACATGCTTATCTTCTGACTGTCCGTAGGTTGGCGCAATTGGTGACACTCTAATTGGTTGTAACTTGTTCTCAGACTCATTATCCCAAACATACACATTCACAGATAACCCAGGATTTAGTTTTTCAAACAGATCTATATCCTCCACCTTAACAGGAAAATCTATGCCACTGAAGTTGAGTTCATTTAAAAATTTGGTATAGTTAGATACACGTTCAGGTTTTGTTTTTACAAAATGCAGTTTGGCAAGCACACACCACATGAAACAGAAATTATCTTTGTTCTGCACATTGACGACAGCCTTTTTGTCTGCAACCTCAGTTGGTAGGGGCAACCATGATTTGCCTAATATAGGATGATATCTTGACTGCTTCAGTTGCAGTTCATGTACACGGCCTTCGTGCCAACCAGATCCCTGCATTTTTGCTCTGTCAATTGCTTCTAGAAAGTCAGCAACAGTCTTTCTCTAAACACTTTTTCCAATTCCTCTTTTGAATTAACTGTGTGTTGTCTTGTCAAGATATATGAAACAATCACTTCACCATCTACCCTGGTAAATTCTATTTTCGCAACAATCTGAATCTTTACACTACCAGAAAGAAGATTATCTTGTATGACCAAAAAAGACCTTTCTATTAATTCATAAACACTGTAAGTGTTGGATATAGGCAAGTCTGTTGTGTGAAACACGTTTCTTAAGCTTTGGGCATTGTCCGTCATTTTTATTTGACCGACAAAATAATAAATATGAAAAATTATACCTGTGTAATACCACTTTATTGTCTGTAATCCCTATAATAATAAATATTTAGTTCATTTCCCAACAAATCAACCACTTCCCCGGTATGTGTCTTAAGGTCTTGTGTTCATGCTGCAGGTGTAATATCACTTTATTGACAGTAACAAATTCAATATAATCATGTTGTTTACTTAGATGGTAGAATATGTGTAAACACATACTCTCAAACCAGGCACAGTTAGTATCATAAACTATAAAATCTTGTGTCTTAAGATCAACAGTCTTGTAATTATAATGTGATGGACAATTAGAATATCCAAAAGTTACATTAAATGCCATGTATATCTTCGTTGGTGTTGAGAGTTTTATCAAAGGCTCAAACGAATGTTTAACTTGTGTTTTTAAGTCATAAAAATGCACAACACCTCTGAAGCTCTCTGTGATATCAAATGCTCGCCCGCTTTGTCTGTCTATCATTTTTTATGGACAAATCCATAAGGCTAAATTAATTCACTAATCCATACCCTGTGGGTTGATCTGTCTTTAAAATAAGCTTTAGATGCTTAGTCAATTTCAGTTTATTTTTCACACAGTCTCGTTCATGTTTATTTGGTATAACATCGTTCTCTCTGAGACAGTCTTCAAAGCTGTCACGATCTTTACAGTAAAACAAATAAACTTTAACTGCTCACGAAAATCTTTCAGTACAGCATTATATTTCTGAGTGAGAATCCATACACTGATGTTTGCATGTCTGCCACTGAAGGCCAGTTCTGCTAGTGTGTTTCTCTTCTTAACAATATCCTTATCTGCAGAGCAGTCATCGACTATGAACAGGGTTGGCTGTCCTTCAAATTGCTTGTAAAAATACTGCAGGTAGTCGTTCAGTTTCTTCTCAGGATCAACTAAGTAAATGTTGCTGTCAGTCCAAATGAATGAACGGTTGTGATAAGCTTTGTTGTGTTTGACAGTAGGGCAGAATATCACAATGTTTTCAAAATGATGAATGTATCTTGTTTGTAATAGATTAAGTACAAATTCAGTTTTTCCACAGCCCGTGGCACGAACAAATAAGCCACAGTGTGGGTCGAGCGTCATTAAGTTCATTTTTAAAACACAATATATAAACTGTGTGTACAAAACACTATGCATGCCTTTCTGGTTATGAAAGGGGTACAATCTAGTAAACTCACCATACCGCAAGTGTTATATAATGACTACACAGAGCAGGCACGTCACCCTTGTGTTCTTAAACTCAGACTAAACTGAAAATAAAAGGCCTATTGTACAGGGTCGTCCCCACTGAGCATAAACAGGAAACCGTTTCACTACCGATTTCAACCTTCCTGGTCATGAAAGGGATGCAATCTAATAAACTCACTCACACGGCAAGTGTTATATAATGACTACGCAAAAGCTTGTCTGGCTTGATTCTCCCACCTGCTCTGGCCCGGGTTGGAAGGCAATAAACACATGCAACAGCGCAGATATTCACTGATTGGGTTTCAAACTAACAACTCACACCCAATTTTCTCCTCGCGTGAGTTGGTGATCTAAAAACACTCGTAAAACAGGGTGGGTGTATAGTGACTTTGAATCACTGAGGTCTCTCACTGGGAGTAGAGTTATGGGTTTTGTCTTTTATTTTTAATGCTCGCAGCAGTCACGATGTGCTGATGAGTGAAGTGAAAACTTTTTCTTCACACAGACGTTGAAACAAAATTCTTTTTCCTCCACACAACTCCTCACTTGGGGAGTTTTATTTTATTTAGGAACGACTTGGTGCTCCATATTTGGGAAAAAACCCTATTTTTAAGGTTTGTAACACATTAAAAATCTGACCTAGTGGCTTAGTGACATAAATTTGAAGCGTTGACACAGAACGGAATAATTTGACCTAATAATTATGTTTGTGTGTGCTTGTGTGTGTGTGTGTGCGAGGTGGGTGGGGGTTGGGGTGGGTGCCTGGGTGGTGTGAGGGGCTTTGTAGGGTGGTGGGTATGTGTGTGTGTGTGTGTGTGCGAGGTTGGTGGGGGGTGGGGTGTGGGGGTAGGGGGGTGGGTGGCGTGTACAGGATGTAGTCGCTATTTCTCAGGAACGCCAACAGTGACAGCATTGATATTTTAACTAGCCTTTGTTTGCAAGGGGCCGGGTGGCCTGACTGGTGGTTGGTGGGGTGTGGGGTTGGTGGGGGGTTGTGGGGTGTGGGGGTAGGGGGGTGGGTATGTGTGTGTGTGTGCGAGGTTGGTGGGGGGTGGGGTGTGGGAGTAGGGGGTGGGTGACGTGTACAGGATGTAGTCGGTATTTCTCAGGAACGCCAACAGTGACAACGGGAAATTAGAAATTCTGGACCGTAACGTAATTACGTACGTAATTTACCCTGATTTATAACTATCGATACGGCATTATTGATTTAGGTGTCCGTCTGCTCTCTAATATTCATCTCTCTATTGTGACCCTGGACCTTTTCAAAGGGGTCATGCAAATTAGCATGCATACACGGGTCCTACCATCAGGTATGTCTGGTTTGGGATGGAAGTTGAAAATAGTATTGAGAAACACATTTTTGGGGTAAAAACAATGATCTATTTCCTGATCTCTTTTACCTTGACCTTTCCGATGGGTCATCCAGATTAGTATGCATAAGAAGGTCTTACCATCAGGTATCTTTGTACAAAGTTTGGGTTTATAGTATTTGAAACAGTATTTGAAGAGTATTTGAAAAAAAGGTCTTGTCAAAATATTGCTAGTTTTGACGTATTTCCTGATCCCCTGTGACCTTGACTTTGAGAGAGGTCACTAAAATTGGTACATTTAGAAAGGTCTGGCCTGGGCCAAGTTTGAAGTCTGTAGCTTGAATCGTTAAAGTTTACGACAGACGACGGACCACTGGCCCATTTCGTAGACTTACTTTTGCTATCGCACATGAGCCAAGAAGTGCATGGAGGACCACTTCAATCCGGGCAGAATATACCCACAAAAAGAAGACGAAGAAGAAGAAATACGGTTGGATTTACAAATCTTGCTTGTTTTTTTTTTAGGCATACGTAACTATGGTAATAAAACTAACAGCTGATGCTAGTCGTGTTACATGAAGAGCTGTGGGTATGCTCATTGTGTTTTCTAATGGCCACGTTGCGAGCTTCACCTAAAGACGATGTAAATTAAGCTGAACAGTTTGCAAGCTCTGAAACAACAAGATATTTTGTATCTTTATTGTGCTGTATTGAACCAGATGTAAATCGCAACATGACTGACAAGATGACTGTCAGTCATGTTACGATACTGTCAGTTGTGTTACGAGACCGTCAGTCGTGTTACAGGCAAATCTTACCCTTTTATTCAGACGTAAATATAATATATTCCTACCATAGTTTGAGGCTTTAAATCGTCATATATCTGTTCACCATTAATAACAAATGTTGCAGAACAGCTGGTCACATCTTTATGTTTTTACCGACTTTGCTGTTTTGCAAATATAATTTATTTCACATAATACACATTATTTGCTTAAATATCATATTTGCTTTACTTGAAATGTAAATTTTTGTTTTGGCATTTGGAAATGTCATACCTACTACTTGCACTGCAAGTACTTCAAACAAGATGTTTACTGTTTCTGTGGGGAAATCATGTTTAAAATGTAAGGCCTGTCCCCTCCTATGTTTGCTTAGCATCCTGGACTTGAAAGGCAGTCAGTAGAAAGGCCTTGCCTGCACCCCAGCAGGTGTACCCTGCCATGAATACACTTAAGTTTGACTCGCATGGCTTGGTTTTGTAAACTCACTCAGATCCTGTTCCCACCATGGAGTTAAAATGGTTAAAATGGCCTGTTTGAATAGAACTGCACTCTGCGTCCTTCCGATTATAAATGAAACACATGCATCTGATTTTCACCTCCAGACTATTACTGAGAAGAAGAAAAAAAGAAAAAAGAAAACAAAAAAGAAAAAAGGATCGAGCCGCCTCTCTCTATCCAGGGACACAATGATGGGAACAAGGAATGTCACGACCGGAGCGGGAAGTCCGCCCAGATAGCAGCGGAAATGCAAAAGTACAACATTTTCCTGCTAGGTATCAGTGAAGCCAGATGGACGCAGTCTGGCCAGAAAAGGTTGTTAAGTGGGGAGATGATTCTGTATTCAGGTCATGAAGAGGATAATGCCCCCCAAACAGAAGGTGTAGCATTCATGCTGTCACCAGTGGCACAGAGAGTGCTGATGGGCTTGGGAACCTCTTGGGCCAAGAATTATCACAGCAGCCTTTAGAAACAGGAAAAAGATCAAGCTGAACGTCATCCAGTGTTATGCGCCCACTAATGACAGTGACGAGGAAGAGAAACAAGAGTTCTACGACCTACTCCAGAGTGCTGTGGACAAATGTGCGGAGCGAGACATCACCATCATCATGGGCGATTTTAATGCCAAAATAGGGGAGGACAACACCGGATATGAAGAGATCATGGGGAGACAGGGACTAGGGGAGATGAGTGAGAACGGAGAGAGGTTCGTAGACTTTTGTGCTCTAAACAGACTTGCCATTGGAGGCAGCATCTTCCCACACAGAAGAATACACAAAGCAACGTGGGTCTCACCTGACCATACTACAGAGAACCAAATAGACCATAATTAGCAAGAAATTTAGAAGATCCCTTCAAGATGTTCGAGTGAGGAGGGGAGCAGATGTCGCTCAGATAAAGCTCAAGTTAAAGAAAAGCAGCACAGGGACAACAAGAAGACAGCGCTATAATGTAGGCCTCCTGAGAGAGACTGGAGTGAGTGAAGAGTTCAAACTGGTGCTGTCCAACCGATTTCAAGCGCTACAGGAGCTAGTAAATGAAGAGGAGGCTGTCACCACAGACCAGCAGTGGAAGGCAGTTAGAGAGGCACTGAACTCAACCTGCAAAGACACTGTAGGGTTCAAGAAACACCATCACAAGGACTGGCTGTCGGCACAGACCTTGAATAAGATAGAAGTGAGGAAGCAGAAGAAAGCAGTTGTCAACAACAGTCGCACGAGAGCAGCCAAAGCAAGGGCACATGAGGAATACTCGGATTGTCTGGCAAATATGTCCATACAGAAAGACCAGTAAAAGACAAAGAAGGCAAGCCTATTGCAGACACAGCAGACCAACTCGACAGATAGGCCGAGTATTTTGAAGAGTTACTGAACAGACCCACCCCAGACATCCAGCCAGCAGAGACTGACCTACCCTTTAGCTGTGACAGACCCAGCCGGAAAGAAATCAGAAGAGCAGTGGCATTTTTGAAGAACGGCAAAACAGCAGGGCCAGATGGCATCCCAGTGGAGGCTCTGAAAGCAGACCTAGAAACAACAGTAGAGATGCTGTACCCACTGTTTGGAAAGATCTGGGAAGAGGAGGTGATGCCGGCTGACTGGAAGGAGGGGTACCTAATCAAGCTTCCCAAGAAAGGCGACCTCAGCAAGTGTTCCATCTACAGAGGAATCACTTTGCTGTCAGTACCAGGAAAGGTCTTCAACAGGATCATCCTGGAGAGAATGAAGAGCTCCGTCGACTCCCAGCTGAGAGACCAGCAAACAGGATTCAGGAAAAAACGATTATGTACAGACCAGATTGCCACTCTCCGCATCATCGTGGAGCAGTCTCTGGAGTGGAGCTCCCCACTGTACGTCAACTTTGTGGATTACAAGAAAGCATTTGACAGCGTGGATCGAGAGACTTTGTGGAAACTCCTACGACACTACGGTGTACCCACAAAACTCGTCCGCCTGATCAAGAGCAGCTACGATGGCATGACATGTCGCGTGATCCATGAAGGGCAGTTCACCAGGGAGCTCCAGGTCAGGACCAGCGTCAGGCAGGGGTGTTTGCTGTGTCCGTTCCTCTTCCTACTGGCCATAGACTGGGTCATGAAGAGGACCAAGAGCAGAGAAGAAGCGGAATACAGTGGACACTGTGGACACAGCTTGACGACCTCGATTTTGCAGATGACTTGGCTTTACTGTCCCACACTCATCAACAAATGCAGGACAAGACCACGAGGCTTGCTGACATCTCGTCCCAAGTGGGCCTCACCATCCACAAACAGAAAACAAAGACAATGAGGCTGAACACAACCAGGGAAGAACCAGTCTTGCTTGCTGGCACCCCGTTGGAGGAGGTGGAGTCCTTTACCTGTCTCGGGAGCATCATCGACAAAAAAGGTGGCACTGATGCAGATGTCAGAGCATGAATCGGTAAAGCCAGAGCAGCCTTTCTCCAGCTGAAAAAAAGTGTGGAGTTCCAGAGAGCTGTCACAACACACCAAAGTCCGGATTTTCAACTCAAACGTAAAAGCAGTTCTCCTATGTGGAGCAGAGACTTGGAGGTTGGCAATAACCACAGTCAACAGAGTACAGATCTTCATAAACAGTTGCCTTCGAAGATTCAGAAGAATCTTGAAAATCCACTGGCCAGAGAAGATCAGCAACGTCAGACTCTGGGAGAGAACCGAGCAGATAACAGCAGAGAATGAAAATAGATGAAGAAGATGGGGATGTATTGGTCACAGTCTGAGAAAGCCAGTTTCCAGTATCACTAGGCAGGCATTGTCATGGAACCTCAGGGAAAGAGGAAAAGAGGCAGGCTGAGAAACACCTGGCGTCGAGACCTCCAAGCAGACATGAAGAGACTGGGAACCACCTGGAATAAAATCGAAGGAGAAGCACAGGACAGGAGTCGCTGGAGGTCTCTCGTTGATGGACTCAACCCTGTGAGGGGTGACAGGCGTAAGTAAGTAACTTGTTTTAACTCACTTATAAGAACTTGCAGAGGTAACTTTGAAGTTACTTACAACTTGTAGGTAACTTATGCAATTTATTATCAAGTGCCTGTAAATCACACCAGTAAAATATTTCTCTAGGGGCCCTGACTTGAATGAAAGAGGACCCCAATTTGCACTGGGTTTTCAATGCTCTTAGTCATGAAGGGCAGGCTATTCAGCTCACCACTCTCAGTCACGTGGGGTGGCCCATTCATGTCACCGATCCTAGTCATGAAAGGCGGCCTATTCATGTCGCCAGTGCTATTCCGAAAAAATTATCTTAACCCCATACTGGGTGATATGTAAATAGGTTTGAGCAGTATGCCCCCCTGGGTTGACAGCGATCAATGATTTGAAATGTACTGTATGCACTGAGAAGGTGAGGTGTTTCGTACTTAAGTCAATTGGAGATGATTCTCAGGAGCCCCCTATCCTCTCAAAATACAGTTTGTGGTTAGGGTTGAGGCAGGGTTTTTGTGATCTATGTGTAGCGATGATTATAATAACCTTTGTTTTAGACGTAGACTCGGATATTGTGACATAGGCGTCGGTCCAGTCTGAAATGTAGCATATGGGGTGGTATTAATTTGGTTTTGTGTGGACTATGTGCGGCGATGTTCAAAAAGGCTGTGTTTTAGGCGTGGACTTTGTCATTGTAATGAAGGTGGTTTTGGATTGTACTTTTCTCTATCTCTAATGGTGCAATACATGTCTGGCTTTCGTTATATCCCACCTTGTTATAGGCGAAGTTGACTGTATTATCTTTCACCAGTTTGTCTCAGCACTCAATAAAGCAGCTAAAATACAGGTAGTTAATACAAGCCACTTTCTTAACCTCAAGTCTCTATATAGGTTTTTACAATGCTGTCTTATGTGGGGTGGGTTTGGGAGCGGGCGGTATGGCACCTATTACCATGTATGTGTATGTTCTGATGTTCCACCGCTGAAGAGACCCTCACAGCCATCCACCAGCTCAAGAGTGGCAAAGCAGCAGGCATTGATGGAATACCGCCAGAGATCTGGAAACATGGAGGCACAGCACTGCACAACAAGCTCCATGACCTCTTTCTCTGCTGCTGGGAGGAAGGAACACTACCAAAAGATCTCCGTGATGCAGTCGTTATCACCATGTACAAGAACAAAGGCGAGAAGTCTGACTGTTCCAACTATCGGGGAATTACCCTGCTGTCCATTGCTGGGAAAATCCTTGCAAGGCTGCTCCTGAATCGGCTGGTACCTGCCATCGCTGAAGACCAACTCCCAGAGGGCCAGTGTGGCTTCAGAGCAAACAGGAGCACCACCGATATGGTCTTTGTGCTGAGACAGCTACAGGAGAAGTGCCGCGAGCAGAACAAAGGGCTGTACGTAACATTTGTCGACCTAACAAAAGCGTTCGACACTGTGAGCAGGCAAGGCATGTGGCAGATCCTGGAGCGACTTGGCTGTCCCCCAAAGTTCCTCAACATGATTGTCCAGCTACACGAGGACCAGCAAGGCCAGGTCAGACTCAACAATGACCTATCAGAACCATTCCCTATTCTCAACGGCGTAAAGCAGGGCTGCGTGCTGGCACCGACCCTCTTCACCATCTTTTTTAGCATGATGTTGAAGCAGGCCACAGTGGACCTCGATGATGACGATGCAGTGTACATCAGGTATCGTCTCGATGGCAGCCTGTTCAACCTCAGACGACTGCAGGCCCACACGAAAACCCTAGACCAACTGATTCGTGAGCTGCTTTTTGCTGATGATGCTGCCCTCGTTGCACACACAGAGAGAGCCCTGCAGCGCATCACGTCTTGCTTCGCAGATGCTGCCCAGCTCTTTGGACTCGAGGTCAGTCTGAAAAAGACAGAGGTCCTCCATCAGCCGGCACCCAAGACAGTGTATCGCCCTCCTCACATCACCATTGGCGAGTCTGAACTAAAGTCAGTGCACCAGTTTACTTACCTTGGCTGCATTATCACGTCGGACGCCAAGCTGGACAAGGAGCTTGACAGCAGGCTGGCAAAAGCGAACAGTGCTTTCGGGCGACTTTTCAAGCGGGTGTGGCACAATCAACAGCTGAAAACAGGCACCAAGATCAGCGTGTACAGAGCTGTGGTCCTCACCACCCTGCTGTATGGTTCCGAGTCCTGGGCCCTCTACCGCAGCCAACTACGACTCCTCGAACGCTTCCACCAGCGCTGCCTGCGTACCATCCTGGGCATTCACTGGAGTGACTATGTCACCAACGTCGAGGTCCTTGAACAGGCTGAAACTGTGAGCATCGAGGCTTTGCTGCTGCGGACACAGCTCCGCTGGGCGGGGCATGTCTCCAGGATGGAGGATCATCGCCTACCAAAGATCACCCTGTTCGGCGAGCTTGCTACTGGACACCGTGACAGAGGGGCACCAAAGAAGAGATACAAAGACTGTCTCAAGAAGTCACTTGGTGCCTGCCAAATCGACCACCACCAGTGGTCTTCACTTGCTGCGGACCGTGACACCTGGCGCTCCACCATTTACAAGGCAGCTGTCTCCTTTGAGGACTCTCGCAGAGCTAGCCTTAAGGACAAGCGGCTCAGGAGAAAAAACAGAGATGCCGCAGCTCAGAACCCTGGCCAGACCTTCCCCTGCAGCCACTGCGGTCGAACCTGCCTGTCTCGGATTGGCCTCCGCAGCCACGAACAAGCCTGCAGACGTCGTGGGCAACTCCTATAAAATCTTCGTTCGCGAAGTCAAGCCAAGAGAGAGAGTATGCTGATGTGTATGTACAAAACCTACATTACCAAAAAAATAATATATAATAAAAAAAATAAATAATTTTAATAAATGGTTATTTGGGTTTAACGCTGAGCAGGCGACTAAGGGCATCTCACGGCGGTTAAATAAATAAGATAAAGTAAGTCAAAGTTACCTGGAACATATGAATGCTAAGTAAAGGATAGATTATGAACTTGCACGGATGTTCATGTCTTTTGGTGGGTGTTCTGCAGATGTATGTGTGTATGTGGAGTGGGGTTGGAAGCGGGCGGTATGTCATCTATTATCATGTATGTGTATGTTCTCATGTTCTATGCCGATGTGTATGTACAAAACCTACATTACAAACAAACAAAATAAATAAATGAGTTAAATAAATAAGATAAAGTAAGTCAAAGGTACCTCGGACATATGAATGCTAAGTAAAGGATCAATTATGAACATGCACAGATGTACATGTCTTTTGGTGGGTGTTCTGCAGTTTTGTGTGTGTGGAGTGGAGTCAGGAGCGGGCGGTATGGCATCTATATATGTGTATATTTTTTGTTGTTGTATGCTGATGTGTATGTACAACACCTACATTACAAACAAAGAAAAATAAATAAATAATAAACTTAAATAAATAAAATAAAGTAAGTCAAGGATACCTGGGACATATGAATGCCAAGTAAAGGATAGATTATAAACATGCACAGATGTGCATGTCTTTTTATGGGTTTTCGGTGGCTTTGTGTGTGTGCATATGGGGTGGGGAGCAGGTGGTATGGCACCTGTTACCATATTATCAGTTTCAGCCAACTTAATAAAATTTAAAATCCAAACGATTTCCCAAAACAACTTCAGTAGCTCGCTTGAGCTTGCCCTTAGCACCACATGAATGTTCTGTGTTTATGTACAGTGTGTGAGTGAATGCGCGTGATTCACGTGAGCGTGCTTGTTGGGTTCAGTTGGCGGCGACATTCTGCGCATTGAGTTATATTATAAATATGAGAAATGCGCTAGATAAATACCATGTAATAATATGTGTAGATGTATGTTCTCATCTTGTATTCTGATGTGTATGTGCAAACCTACATCACAAACAAACAAAAATAAATAAATAAATTTAAATAATAAATAAATGTATAAAATGAGTCAGAGATACCTGGGACATATGAATATGCATGCTAAGTAAATGTTAGATTATGAACATGAACAGATGTATGCATATTGACAAATTTCTTCCTTTCATATCCTTGGTGGCCATCACATATTCCTATAGTAATCATGTGCATCAAGGAATTCCTTCCCTCCATAATTAAAAGGATATATAGTAAATAAATATGTAAGCGAATACGTAAATGAATCAATACTAAATAAATAGAGCTACAGCTTGACCATAAGAGTTCTTGCGAGTACTTGAGTGCGGATTGGTTGAATGTGTTGCAAAAATTAAAAAAAATTATACATTTAGCTGAACATGGTAATTTAGATAGAAACGGTTCGGAGATGGATTTCATGCTGCCTGGCTTGTGCCTAAAACCAGACGGATAAGACCAGTTATAAATTCCATCTCCAGTAATCAAAAAGAGCAGGCCTACACATGATAGATCCGTTGGCTGGAAAACAGACGAACAACATGCATGTTATATCTGGTCAAAAAGTCTTCAGAATGTTGAAGATGGTCGGCAGACTGTGCAAAACATGCGCGAAGCGAGTTTATTTTTGATATGCTTTCCTCCCACAAAAGACCGAGTTCTATGGATAAGGCTGCTTTCAAGACCAGGAAAAATAACGCATATGATGTTGATAATATGTACTTCAAAGTTCAAATCCAAAATAATCTCTGTCTCGCTTCAAGAGCAAAGTCAACCGTACGCGTCTGATTGACTTTTTCGAAGGCATCTCGTTGACCGCCATTTTGAAACTAGCGACGCGAGTATGCTTACGGCATTAAAAATATTACTTTTAAAACGATGATTATTTTTTCGAAAATATGTGTACATGTTTACTTGCTCATGATTTTAAGTTGATCACCGGAATAAACTTGTAACTTGTATGACTGAAACTTCGCGCTGGGACCATATGGCGTTGAGGCGCGTCCCCTGGGTGGTGGATAGGGGGTCCCTCGTGAGAGGGGTGCACCGAATGAAATAAGGTGCCGTGAACCAACATGGTCACGCCGACGAAAAGACTAACAGTAATTCCTTTCCTGGAGGAGGAAGGTTCTTCTACTAGAAGACTTATGACGTCCTGTGGTGAAAGCCGGAAGTCTTCGGAAGCCACAGGACCGAGCCGCCTCTCTCTATCCAGGGACACAACCATGGGCACATGGAATGTCAAGACCATGTACCAGAGCGGCAAGGCCACCCAGATAGCAGCGGAAATGCAAAAGTACAACCTTTCTCCCTGCTAGGTATCAGTGAAGCCAGATGGACGCAGTCTGGCCAGAAAAGGCTGTTAAGTGGGGAGATGATGTATTCAGGCCATGAAGAGGAGAATGCCCCCCATACAGAAGGAGTAGCATTCATGCTGTCACCAGTGGCACAGAGAGCGCTGATGGGCTGGGAACCTCTTGGGCCAAGAATTATCACAGCAGCCTTTAGAACCAAGAAAAAGCTCAAGCTGAACGTCATCCAGTGTTACGCGCCCACCAATGACAGTGACGAGGAAGAGAAACAAGAGTTCTACGACCGACTCCAGAGTGCCGTGGACAAATGTGCGGAGCGAGACATCACCATCGTCATGGGCGATTTTAATGCCAAAATAGGGGAGGACAACACCGGATACGAAGAGGTGATGGGGAGACAGGGACTAGGCTCAGAGATGAGTGAGAACGGGGAGAGGTTTGTAGACTTTTGTGCTCTAAACCGACTTGTCATTGGAGGCAGCATCTTCCCACACAGAAGAATACACAAAGCAACTTGGGTCTCACCTGACCATACAACAGAGAACCAAATAGACCATATCTGCATTAGCAAGAAATTTAGAAGATCCCTTCAAGATGTTCGAGTGAGGAGGGGAGCAGATGTCGCCTCAGACCACCATCTGCTTACCTTAAGAATGAAGCTCAAGCTAAAGAAAAGCCGCACAGAGACAACAAGAAGACAGCGCTATAATGTAGGCCTCCTGAGAGAAACTGGAGTTAGAGAAGAGTTTAAACTGGTGCTGTCCAACCGGTTTCAAGCTCTACAGGAGCTAGTAAATGAAGAGGAGGCGGTCACCACAGAGCAGCAGTGGAAGGCAGTTAGAGAGGCGCTGAACTCAACCTGCAAAGACACTGTAGGGTTCAGGAAACACCACCACAAGGACTGGCTGTCGGCACAGACCTTGAAGAAGATAGAAGCGAGGAAGCAGAAGAAAGCAGCGGTCAACAACAGTCGCACGAGAGCAGCCAAAGTAAGGGCACAGGAGGAATACTCGCAAGCCAACCGCGAGGTGAAGAGGAGTATCAGGGCAGACAAGAGGGCCTACACAGACAGCCTGGCAGCAGAGGCAGAAAAGGCAGCAGGCAGCGGCAACATGAAACGGCTCTACGACATTACCAGAAGATTGTCGGGTAAGTATGGCCATACAGAAAGACCAGTAAAAGACAAAGAAGGCAAGCCTATTGCAGACAGAGCAGACCAACTCGACAGATGGGCCGAGTATTTTGAAGAGTTACTGAACAGACCTAGCCCACCCGACCCCCCCCCCCCCCCCCCCGACATCCAGCCGGCAGAGACCGACCTACCCATCAGCTGTGACAGACCCAGCCGGGAAGAGATCAGAAGAGCAGTGGCATTTTTGAAGAATGGCAAAGCAGCAGGGCCAGATGGCATCCCAGCGGTGTCTCTGAAAGCAGACCTAGAGACAACAGTGGAGATGCTGTACCCACTGGTAAGATCTGGGAAGAGGAGGTGATGCCAGCTGACTGGAAGGAGGGGTACCTAATCAAGCTTCCCAAGAAAGGCGACCTCAGCAAGTGTTCCAACTACAGAGGAATCACCTTGCTGTCAGTACCAGGAAAGGTCTTCAACAGGATCATCCTAGAGAGAATGAAGAGCTCCGTTGACCCCCAGCTGAGAGACCAGCAAGCAGGATTCAGGAAGAACCGATCATGTACGGACCAGATCGCCACTCTCCGCATCATCGTGGAACAGTCTCTGGAGTGGAGCTCCCCGCTGTACGTCAACTTTGTGGATTATGAGAAAGCATTTGACAGCGTGGACCGAGAGACTCTGTGGAAACTCCTACGACACTACGGTGTACCCACAAGGCTCGTCCACCTGATCAAGAGCAGCTATGATGGCATGACATGTCGCGTGATCCACGAAGGGCAGTTCACCAGGGAGCTCCAGGTCAGAACTGGTGTCAGGCAGGGGTGTCTGCTGTCTCCGTTCCTCTTCTTACTGGCCATAGACTGGGTCATGAAGATGACCACAGAGCACAGACGAAGTGGAATACAGTGGACACTGTGGACACAGCTTGACGACCTCGATTTTGCAGATGACTTGGCATTACTGTCCCACACTCGTCAACAAATGCAGGACAAGACCACGAGGCTTGCTGACATCTCGTCCCAAGTGGGCCTCACCATTCACAAACAGAAAACAAAGACAATGAGGCTGAACACAACCAGGGAAGAACCAATATTGCTTGCTGGCACCCCGTTGGAGGAGGTTGAGTCCTTCACCTATCTCGGGAGCATCATAGACAAAAAAGGCGGCACTGATGCAGATGTCAGAGCACGAATCGGTAAAGCCAGAGCAGCCTTTCTCCAGTTAAAAAAAGTGTGGAGTTCCAGAGAGCTGTCACAACACACCAAAGTCCGGATTTTCAACTCAAATGTAAAAGCAGTTCTCCTATATGGAGCAGAGACTTGGAGATTGACAAAAACCACAGTCAACAGAGTACAGACCTTCATGAACAGTTGCCTTAGAAGAATTTTGAAAATCCAGAGAAGTTCAGCAACGTTAGACTCTGGGACAGAACAGAGCAGATAACAGCATAGAATGAAATTGGGCGAAGAAGATGGGGATGGATCGGTCACAGCCTGAGAAAGCCAGCTTCCAGTATCACTAGGCAGGCATTGTCATGAAACCCCAGGGAAAGAGGAAAAGAGGTAGGCCGAGAAACTCCTGGCGTCGAGACCTCCAAGCAGACATCAAGAGACTGGGAACCACCTGGAGTAGAATCGAAGGAGAAGCACAGGACAGGAGTTGCTGGAGGTCTCTCGTCGACGGCCTATACCCGGGTAGGGGTGACAGGCGTAAGAAAGTAAGTTGTATGATTGAAATGTCACAACGTTCTGCACAAAGAAATGTCTTGGGCCCTCACAGGGAACAAACAGCGCTCGAAATACACTTCTACAAAAATGTCTCCATCCCAAGGACAAATATTGTTGTTACGCATAAACTATATGGCATTAGTACTTTCATTTCGTACTTGCAAACCATTGTTACTCTTTTGACGAACTACTTACCTCTGTAGAAACTGCGTCGTCGTAATCTGCTAGACTATTAATGACTCATGAGCCGCGGCATGGGCGTACTATTTAGGAAAACTATATAAGGCATTAGATGTTGCTGATATGCACGTGTGTAAGTTCTAAGTATATTGACGTGTGTGTAACAGTATAATATAATGTATTATATATTAGATACTTTTTTCTGAATACTGAGTGCGTCCATGCTCATGAGTCATTAACTCAGTATTGATGTCATAAGGAATGACAGGAATGATGTACTAGAATTTATGAACTCCACGCTTTCTCCGTACATCCGTCTTGCCTTCAACTTCGGGCCGACGGCTCTGTCCAACTCCTCACCAGTCCTTCCTTTTTGGCCAAGAACAGGCTCCCGGTTCATGCAAAGACCTCGCCGATCTTATGGCTCATTTTGACCGGGTCGACTCAATGTGTTGGCGGATTCTCTGTCCCGTCCGGATCACATTCTCCATACCGAGTGGACTCTCCGTCCCGACATTTTTCGCATGATTTGTGCCCAATGGGAGACACCCATGATCGACCTGTTCGCGACACTGTGGAATGCTCAACTTCCCCTATTTGTCTTATGGCTCATTTCGACCCTTTCGGCGCTTCCCGCACCCGCTCCCTTCCCCTCACCGCCCACACCCCCTCTTGGCCTGGTCGGGGCCGACGGCCCGGTCGGGGGAGGGCCCGCTGACTCTCTCCCGTCCATGCCCCCGCCACATTCGCTCGGGTCTCCAGTCGGCGGGCGGCTATCCCGACACAGCGCGACTTGGCGCTCACTTTTCCCGGGCGATCCTTGGATCCTCTCTATAATTAAATATTTCATTGAGACTTTTTTCTTCTCCCCCGGCTCTCGCTTTGGGACGGGAAGCGCCGAAAGGCATACTGGTGGTTGGACGAGGAGCGGGTCTGCAGGCGTGTGAGTGTGTGTGTGCGTGTGTGTGTGTGTGTGTGTGTGTGTGTGTGTGTGTGTGTGTGTGTTTGTCCGCGCTCGCGGGCGTGTGTGGGCCTATGTATAGTTATGGAGGAGAGTGGTGGGGGTGGAGGGAAAAAGAAGGGAGGAAGCGGTATCTTGAGGGTGAGAGAGAAATTTATAGACGGCCACATTCGGAGACTGAACTTGGATTTTTCTTAACTGTGAAAATTTTGATTATGATGATGATGTTAATGATGATGATGACGTTATTATTAATTTATAAATATTTCATTGAAACTTTTTTCTTCTCCCCCCCTCACCCCCCCCCCCCCACCGATCCCACACCACCACCCCCCCCCCCCCCCCCGCACACTGCATGTTCATACTCGTGTTTCATAAACGTTTCATGGGTAGACCATCGAAACCGATGATGTCGTCATTGTGCATGACTTCTATTTGTGGGTGCGGGTTTAGCTGGCCAAGCCAATCCTGGAGCCACACCTGCGAGGGCAATGGGGGCACTGGAACGTAGCTGTGGGGAGAGTCGACGCTGTCTTTCTGCGAGCTCTGGCACTGGTGATCCGTTCGCGCCGATTCAGTGTGTTCAAAGAGCGTGCAGGCTTTCCTGGTGGCGGATCTGTCTTGTACTTGTGCTTCAAGTTCCTTTACCGAGAAGACGCAGTGCTTGAGGCTGTCTCTTATGCAGTCTTTGAAACGTTTCTTTGGCCGTCCTTGCTTCCTGTGGCCTTTTGAGATTGCACCATACAGGAGTTGGCGTGGCATGCGAGAATCATCCATGCGTATGACATGACCTGTCCAGCATTAGTGACGCACTAAATATTACAAACTTATGCACATGCACTTGTACCTCAATCTATATATGTAAAAGTATTACGATAATAGAATCTCAAAAGTGCACTTGTGTAAATTCTATATCTATTGGAAGAAAAAAATCCATATACACCACATGGTATAGGAGTTATGCTTTTATTTTCAAAAACATTTCGCCCTCTCAAAGAGCTATCTCTCTGTATGTACTTGAACCTTATAAAAATATACATTTTCGTATAGATCAAGATCGAATTCCTCAACTCACTGGAACCTCAAGGTTTACCAACACATAAATCTAACATCAAGATTAATTGCCCAGGTGCGCTACTGCAGAACATCGATGCACCCAAATTCTGCAATGGAACCCGCCTTATCACCTGACAAATGAAAACCCATTTCATTGAAGCCACCATCATCACAGGACAAGCAAAGGGACAAGATGTATTTATTCCTAGAACTTCTTTAAGACACCTGTTCAGATGTTCCGTTAAAAAAATAATAATAATATTAAAAAATAAAAAAAAAACATTGCCAGGAGATTTAAACCCACCTAGCGGTCAAATCAGCTAGTTCTAGTATATGCTCTATCGAAAATCCGAGTATCCATGGTGCAACTTGAAGCCAGTATGTCTAATTTTAATCGGCAGAGCTATCGTGAATTCCATTGAAAGGCAATTCTGTCAGTGACACTTTCTGCATAGATGGATGGATGGATGAGTTGATGGAGAGACGGAACAGCTGCTAGTGCCTACTCAGTCTACCATCAACACCACCGAGTGGATGGATGGAGGAGGGAAGGAGTGATGGTGGGATTTGTCGTGTGATGGATGGATGAAGGGGCGGAAGAAGAATGACTGGTTGTTGGTTGTTATTTTATAAATTGTATTGCTTTTTTATTTTAAATTATTTTAGTTCTTTCTTTTCTTCTTCTTCTTCCTCTCTGTCTCTGTCTCTCATTATGTGTGTGTGTTTGTGCATGACTGTGCGAGCGTGCGTGCATTTTGGAATGTCCTTTCTTGGTAAGGTTTTGATCATTAGAAACACACACCATTCGAACTACATGTCAATAGCACTGCAGTCAAAACAGGTCTATGGACACACACAGACTTATGTACTTTGCAATGCGTAGTGCTATCAACAGGTAGCGCCATCGCCAAGTAGTGCTAGCGACACGTCGTTCTAGCGACACGTAGTACTAGCGCTCAGCGTGCGAGTAAACGCGGCTTCGAACACATCTGGGGTCAAAATTTGTTCAAAGTCCCGTCTGTGAAATCACCTTTGTGGTGGACAAAAGGACGCTACGCCCTAAACGTTTAAACGTTGTCAGTGTCGTAGGACATGAGCTTGCTTATTCTTACCTGTTCAGCCGTATCACAACCACTGCAGTAGGAAGCTTTTTTTTTTTTCAATTAAAAACTTAGCCGGTTATAACAAACTTCGAATATAACAACAAAAGCAAGAGGTATAGATCCTTATGAGTCCCCCGCGTCAGCGGGGGGCCCATGAGGATCATAGTCTATGCCTCTTGTGGATTTTCCCTTGGCATTTATTTATATCCGAAGTTCACTGTACTTACGTTGTCCGTTCGACCGGCGGATGATGTTTTCCAGGAATGTATTCTGCGGGGCAACAAGACCCCGTCTTGCACCAGGCATACTGTTGGATTTAGTACTCAAAAACAGCGTGTATGTTCACAGTCTCAACCTCAGTCGTTCGCTACCTGGTAGCAGGCAGGTAATATTTTTGGTCATCCCAATACGCAGCATCACACGAGTGAAATTATGTTCACAATGAAACCCAATCATATCCACATTTATGGGTGGTTGAACACCTGGCAGGTAAAAACGTTTCACTGAAGTACTATTTCCACTTCACATTCGGCACTGCGCATGCCTAATCTCATTATGCGCAAAGAAATCTAACGGAGAACCCAGGTCCTAGTCCGTTTCTCGAGCTGTGATGTAGTGGTCGCCTTGGCGACGGTTGACACCGCTCGCTTTGTGTCACAGTCTGCAGCGTAGGCATCATAGAATATCGATCCAATACGCGTGCAGTTTCACAAGATCCAGTTTCTGAATAGGGAATGTATAAAATCAATTGTTTCATCCACTTCTCGCGAAATCTTATATCGTTGCCCGTATCAGTAGTGCCTGTTGAGACTTACTGCGTTCTCGGCGAGCCCGGGCCGGGGTGGACGGACCGGAGGTTTGTCACGAGTGCGGTCTCTACCTGAGAAATACCACGGTTACATTTATTGATTTCTTGTTGCAGCCAGTTTCCAGACGGATAGAGAAGCCCTAAATGGCTTACGCCACACGCAAACAGTGCTGTGCGCGTATTTGCACCACTCCCATGGTTCATTGTCAGTCGTATTAATAATACACTGGCAGCACCCCCAGCTTCAGGATCTTAGCCTGTCCGGTCATAGGGCCTAACTTGCATTGTCCGAAGTACAAAATGTTTTAACGGATCCTGAATGATATGGGGGTGGCTGGGGGGGGGCTGGGGAGGGGGGGGCTGAATTCGAATCCGTAGTATGCCCCGCCTGAAATTTTGAGCATTTTTCTGTATAAAGCAAGATCAAGATGGCCGCCATGGAAAATACTGATTTTCGTTTCGGCACATGTATGTGCAATTTAGACACGAAAACTCTGTTGAAATGGCTCCTTTTGTTATATTATGTCCAAAGCAATTTAGTAAATATATTATTTTCTACATCGAATCAAGGGCGGATCGCAAGGGGGGGGGGAGGGGGGCAGAGGTTCCGAACTCCGGACCTCCCATCCGTTCGGCTTAGAAAATATTGCCCTGGGGGACTTAATAATAATAATAATAATTACGGTATTTATAATGCGCTTATCTTATAATAATTATAACTCTAAGCGCGCACTCACAACTCGCGCACGCATGCGCACGCTTTAGACGACTCACGTACAACAAATGGTGAAATATATTGCGACAGTCATCTTTTGTGGGGAGTGTGGTGATATAGTGCTAGAACTGTTGAAAGAGGTGAGTTTTGAGGGCGGACTGAAAGGAGGAGAGAGAGTCTTTCTGACGGAGAGAGAGTGGGAGAGTGTTCCAGGTGGATGGACCATAAACTGAGAAGGCGCGGGGGCCGAAAGTGCTGAGTTTGGTGCGGGGGATGTGGAGACGGAGAGGGTCGGAGGCGGAGCGGAGGGAGCGGGAAGGAGTGTAGGGGTGAAGTAAGTTGGAAAGATAGGCAGGAGCGCAGTTGTTCAGGGATTTGTAGCAGAGAGACAGAATCTTGTATTGGATACGCTGTGGGATGGGAAGCCAGTGAATAAGTTTGAGCAGGGGTGTGATGTGGTCGGATTTTTTCTTTCTGAGGACGAGGCGGGCAGCATTGTTCTGGACGCGCTGGAGAGTGGAAGTGGTAGAGTGAGGGAGGCCGGAAAGGAGAGAGTTGCAGTAGTCAATGCGAGATAGAATGAGAGAGACAGCAAGTTTGGTGGCAGCTTCGGTGGTGAGGTATTTTCTGATCTGACTGATGCGGCGGAGGTGAAAGTAGCATGCCTGGGCAGTGGCGGAGACGAAGCTGGTCATGGTAAGAGAGGAATCAAGAATAACGCCAAGGTTTTTGGCCGAGTCACTGAGGGAGATGGGGGTGCTGTCGAGTTGAAGGTGGAGAGAGGGAGGGAGCTGGGAAAGTTTCTGGCGAGTGCTTACCAACATGGCTTCCGTTTTGTCGTCGTTCAGTTTAAGCTTGTTTGCTGTCATCCAGTTTTCACGTCTTCATAGCAGTCAGCCGTGCGAGTCAGTAGTGACTGAGTGTTGTCGAGTTTGTCTTTGTCTAGTAGTTGTGAGTCGTCAGCGTAGAGGTGGTGGCGTATGTGGTGAGACTGTATGATGTTGGACAGGGGGGAGGTGTAGAGTGTGAAAAGGACCGGGCCCAGGACGGACCCCTGTGGTACTCCGCAGGAGAGCGTGACTGGGTTGGAGGAGACGCCGTCAATGGTGACGGACTGCTGTCTGTCGGAGAGGTATGAGAGAAACCAGGAGTGAGCAGAGTCAGTGATGCCAAAGGAGTGACGAAGGCGGTGGAGGAGGATAGAGTGGTCTATGGTGTCGAAGGCGGCAGAAAGGTCGAGTAGCGTAAGAAGGGAGATGTTGCCTGAGTCGGTGGAGAGAAGCAGGTCGTTTAAGATGTGTAGAAGGGCTGTTTCAGTGCTGTGGTGTTTGCGATAGGCAGACTGGAATGGACTGAGGAGGTTGTTGTCGGCAAGGTGGAGGTTGAGCTGGTTGAGAACAACCTTCTCAAGAAGCTTGGACAGGAAAGAGAGATTGGAGACTGGGCGATAGTTTTTGAGTTCGTTTGGGTCGAGGTTGTGTTTTTTGAGGAGAGGACGGACGATGGCGGACTTGAAGATATCAGGGACTGAACCGTTCTCAAGAGATGTGTTGATGATGTCGGTAATGAAGGGCAGAAGTTTTGGAAGGCCGTCCCGGTAGAGAGAAGCTGGGAGGGGGTCTAGTTCGCAGGTTTTGAGAGGCATGGACTTTATGGTTTTGAGGACTTCTTCTTGAGAGACGGGGCGGAAGGACGAGAGGGGGGTGCCGGAAAAGGGGGTGTCGGGAGGGCAAGGAGGGGAAGGCAGAGAGTCGAGTGTGTTGCGCAGAGTTTGAATTTTGTCGGAAAAGTAGTTGGAAAAAGCGGACGGGAGTTCTTCTCTGCTGTGTGTGTTGGGGAGAGGAGTGTCTTTAGGAGTGTCTAGGAGTGTGTTCATGGTAGCGTAGAGGGTTTTGGAAGAAGTAGATTCCAGGATTTTGTTTTGAAGGTGTTTACGTTTGGAGTCGGAGATCATTCTGCAGACTTTGGATCTAGTTGCTTGGAAGATCTGTCTGTGAACGGTGAGGTCAGATGAGCGCCAGAGGCGTTCCGCTTGTCGGCGCTCGCGCTTGGCCTCAGCTATGTCGTCAGTGAGCCAGGGGGAGGGGGGTCGGTTGGGTATGGAGCAGGTGGTGACAGGTGCATGGGTGTCTAGAAGTTTTCGAAGGGAGGAGTCGAAGTGGGATGCAAGATCAGGAGAGGAGGCGGGGTCCAAGAGAAGGTCGACAGCTTCATCGAAGAAGCTCTGTCGGTTGACAGATTTCAGTTTGCGGCGAGTGACAAGGAGCTTGGTTTTTTTCAAGGGAGGTAGGTTGAGGGAGACGAGAATGGCGAAGTGGTCAGAGGGAAGCACAGAGGAGGTGTCAGATTTGAGAAAGAGTTGATCAGAGGTGCGGGTGATGATCCAGTCGAGGGTGTGGCCGAGTCGGTGGGTGGGTTTGGTGATGTGTTGTGTAAGATTGTGGTTCGAAAGTGATGTGCAAAGGCGTCTTGTGTCAGGGTGGTCGGGTTTGTCGAAGTGAAAGTTAAAGTCGCCAAGAAGGATATGTTTTCCGGGTCGTGTGCTGTAGTGGTCGAGGAGGAGGTCAAACTCGGTGAGGAACATGGAGTTTGTGAGTTTGTTTTGAGGGCTTGGAGGGGGGCGGTAGATACATGAGAAGATGAGGGACTGGCCAGGGAGTGTTGCTACGGCCTCGACAGATTCAAAGGAGGGATGAGCGAAAGGGAGAGACTGAGAGAAGTAGAGGTGAGCGGAAAGACAGTCCCTGTAGATGATGGCAATGCCACCACCTCTGGAGGCACGCGGGAAGGAGGCAAGGCGGTAGCCACTCGGAGTGACGCTGACAATGATGGGTTCATCGCCAACTAAGCGGAGCCACGTTTCGGTGATCACGACAACGTCTAGGTCGTTGTCTAGAATGAAATCTGAGAACACGTCGGCCTTGCCATCTTTGCAAACAGACTGTGCATTGAACAGACACAGTTTTAGGTTGGGTGAGACAGAAGAGGAGGAGGAAGAAGAGACGGGCGGAGAAGAGGACAAAGGAGGAGGAGGGTGGGTAGGGGGGAAAGAGGATGGATGGGGGAGAGATGAGGGAGGGAAAGAGGGGGGAGGAGGACGGGACGGAGGAGAACTGGGCAAGAAAGAAGATGCGAGAGGAGGGTGAGGGGGTGAGGGGAAAAGGGGAGGCAGTAAAGATGAGGAAGAGGGAGGGGGAGGGTGAAGGGGAGGTGAAAGGGAGGGGTGGGGACGAGGAGGAAAAAGAAGGCGAAGGAAGAGGGGGTGAGGGGAAGGTGGGAGAGGAGGGTGGGGGAGGAGGCTGATGAGAGCCGAGAGCAGTAGATGAAGAAGAGAGGAGTAGAAATGGGAGAAGAAGGAAGGGATGGGGGGAAGACGGGGAGACGGGGCGAGGCGGAAAGGGTGGAAGGACATAGGAAAAGGTGAAGAAATGTGTGGTTGCGGGTGTGATGGTGAGTTGTGCCTTCTGCTAATTCCCCCCCTGCGGCCTCTCTTTCGCGATCGGATGCCATGTAGGGTGTTTGCAACACTGTCGGCGGCACTGGCTGCGCAGTGGGTGGCGTGGCGACGTAGAGATAGCAGTTGTTGGCGTGTGTATCTGATGAGCATGATTGTTTGTGAGGACAGGAAAAAGAAAGACGGGACGAGGGTGCCGGTGGAGTTAACTACTTTTTAGTTCCCAGGGTCACCCTGGTCAGCCCGACAGGGTGGGTTTTCCCCTCTTTTCTGGGGCATGAGTTTCTGTCTACCATTGGCGCACTTTTTTTTTTTAACTCTCCGTACTGTCTTGATATTGGATGTGTGTTGCTAAATGGTCTTACTTATTTAGCGTATTAGACCAGCTGGCAACATACATTCAATATCTGTTTATTTATTTATTTTTTTCACAAGCAGTGCAGGCACGTCCTGAGAAAGTCTTGTTGCTGTCGGGACGTTAAGCAATGTGCAAACAACCAACCATCCGCTTAAAAAACAAAACACTGACAACCTCCGAGGTTGTTTTGCTAGTGTGGACACTTCCCCTTTAAAATACTGCCACTCCCCACGCCCGGCCCCCCCCCCCTCAACCCCTCCCCTCCCCCCCTTCCCCACGCACGTTTTTATCTACCGTATTTAAAAAATACGGTAGACTTTAAGGTGGTATGACACACCTCTTTCGCGCATCTTTTCGATATCTTGCGTCTGACCTGAGACTGGAGTTCACGTACGGCAGGTCGTATTGCAAACAAACTCAATTTATCGATAGTTGACAAAAGAGATATACTATCTGAAATAGTACAACAAACCAAGGGGAATTACTCAGCGCTGGACAACAGTTAGATCTCGGGCAGGGGATCTAACTGTTGTCCAGCGCTGAGTAATTCCCCTTGGTTTGTTGTACAATTCTGCCAGCGCTAGCCTCACCTATCTGGTTTGTGAGTATCTGAAATAGGTGTGTAAGATGACTTTCTATGCATAAAATGTTTTGTTTCCTCAGAAATGAGATACTTTTGCATAAGTTGCGACAAGTCATCGAGCGTAACGTATAACCTGCGTAAGATGGCGCGAAACAAAACGTAATTTCTGAAGAAATAAAAAAATGAACGGGCCAACCAAACGAGAAGCAGTCTACGTGGCAGCCAGGAAAACAACAAAATCTCTTCAGACATCAGCAACGAAAAGGTAAACTAAATGAGAAAAAAGGGTGGTGGTGTTTGCTAAGTGACTAGAACACGAGTTACTAGTGGAAGCAAAATGTCGTACGTAAGTGGCATATCTCACTGGTTTTCCAACCCTTTTATGCACTGCCGTGAGATGTCACCTGCACAGCGTAAAACCCCAATAGCTAACTGTCCTTTTATGCATGAAAATTTAGGTCCCCACAGTAGTATTGCCGTCGCCACTGCCTACCTGCAAAGAAGACTACATTTTATTGTGGGTTGACAGGGGCATGCATTCCATGTCGGTCACCACCTAGAAGTAGAAGTAGAACATTTCATACATTCTCAAAGAGCCTTTACTAATACGGTGGAGGGTATGTAGTTGACATTGTAGTTATATTAAACCAGTGCCAGTGCTTATTATATAGGAAAACGTACTGTGTGTATGAAAAAGTCCTGCTAAGGGAGAATTTGGCATTATGGACCACTAACTCAGTAACTGCTTCCAGTACTTAGTAACTTAGTTTGCGCATCCATTCCTTTACTGTCTTATGAACGCTATATTACAGATTAGGATATAGGTCCAGCATTTTGTTTAGTTGAAGGATGGTGCCAGAATAGCTTGGCGGATGAGACGCCAATCTATTCTGGCACCACCCTTGAACTATCATAGTCACATTTATTCCAAGCAGTGGGTTTATCAGGATTAAAAGGGTTACCTAGTACTTTATAGGTATGTATGTTCAGTTAAACCTACGCTACTTTGACTGAAACCCTAATATATTTGGATGACCATGGAATGTGTGAAAAATGCTTATTTATTTTTTCAGTGTATGATTGCAGTTTGTATCAAAGTTTTTGCAATTCTCTATCAAATTTGGCACAAAGGTAGCTGATGATGCAATCTTCCTATAGATACTAATTTGGTTGACTTCTTACACAGGTCAAGAGTCACAGAAGGTTGACAAAGTTGTGAAAAATGCATAATTGTAGAGAAAATACAAATTTCACTAGTACAAAAGCAAGCCTTTATTTATGTTGAGACTTGTGACACTTAATTCAGCTACCTTTTGGAAAGGTCACACAGTTTATATGTGAATCAGTTATGCACATGAGGCATACAGACTTTCCTATTGTTGTTTGTTCTTTGCGGTGTACACAGTTTATGTCCCCCCCCCCCCCCTCCGTCCCAGCCCCGAATTGTTTATAATGCTATAACAAAGTCCCCTTTTGGGGAGTTTGGAACTGACTCACCCTGAAATAAGATCAGAAGTGAAATTGTCATGCTGCGAAACAACATGGTAATAAACATGTATTTCATTTCAGGTCAATGCTGAGGTTGATGTCTCACTCCGGAGTCTCGCCCAGAGCGTATACTTGCAAACAAGCACAGAAGTATGACGCATACACCAAGAAGAGGCGGGAGCTAGTCAGGTCATGTTTGCTCAAAAGGAGACATCCACAGCTGAAAGCAGGCAATGCCAGTTCCAGTGGATCAACTAAAGTGAGAGAAGGCGACACTTATTCTCCTGGACTCAAGGTAAATCATACCGGTTTATTTGTGAATAGAATCAGGTTCAGAACAAAACACAACTGGTGTGTATAAACACATCATACTGTAATGCTTTCTATCATTTTGAAGACGGTGTAGTACCAGTACCAGCATTCTCTACAACACCGAATGCTAAAATCACTTGCTGTCAACAAGTGGCATTATATTGCATTTGATTTGGAAACTAGACGCTTGAGCAAGTCTGCAAATACTGTCGTTTTCTTTAATAAGCACTTAGTGCACACAGAAGGACTAGAAAACACTAAATACTACCCTTTTGGTCCAGTGTGTGCTGTTAATGCGTTGTGTCCTGTTTGAAACATTTTCTGCAAGTTACACTTTGATGCTGATTCTAGATATGTATACACTGATTGTGGTCATTTCAAGCTCAGTTTCATCTCATTTTTGGCTCCCGTGTGATAGCAAAAGTAAGTGTTTGTAATGGGTCATCCGTCGACTGTCTGTTACCTGTGGGTAACTTTAACATTGGCATTTCCTCGGAGACTATTCAAGCCTCAGACTTCAAACTTGGCACAAGGGTACTTTGTGGTAAAATCTTTATAAACATACCAATTTCTGTGACCTTTCAAAGGTCAGGGTCACAGGGGAGGACCAGAAAGGGGTCAAAAATGGCCAGATTTTGACACAAATTGTTTCTCCTCATATATTACTTTCAACTTCAAACCCAGATGTGGTACGGAGATGCCTGATGGTAAGAACTTTCTATGTGTACAAATTTACTGGTCCTCTCGCAAAGGTCACAGGTCATGGGGAGTCCACAAAGGGGTTAAAAAATAGCCATATTTGGACAAAAACTGTATTTTCTCAAGTACTATTTTCAACTTCAAACTTGGTATGGAGATACCACATGATAAGACCTTAATTTGGATGACCCCTCGGAAAGTTCAAGGTTGGCAAGAGGGTGACAAAAGTTAGTTTTTGGTAGAATTGTAGTTTTTATCAAAGTTTTTGCAAACTTTTCAATAAAATTTGGCATGATGATAACACCTTTCTGTGCATACTAATTTAATCAGCTCCTCACAGAGGTCAAGGGTCACAGAGGGTTGACAAATTTGTGAAAAATGTAGGCATTGTGAGAAAACTCAGGTTTCACTGGTACAAAATCCAGCCCTTTACTTATGTTTAGACATTTTCAGAGACCTGTTGGAGAAGTCAAGTTCACAAAGGTCAGATGTATTATGTGGATTGGTCATGCACGTGAACCATAAGGACATTGCCTTTCTTGTTCTTGCTCTGACTACTGTCATATTATGGCATGTATGTACCTTGTAAAAATACTTGCAAACACATATATGCACGCATGATGTGCATTTCAAAACTGTTTTTGATTCTAAATTATCTTTTGCAGGTTGCAATAGCCACATTGTTGAAAGTGCTGCGAAAGATGAGGAAAGAAGAGTTCAGCGGGTACGTCTCTCCGGGATGGCCAACCGACGAGAAGGCAAAAGAAGTGAACTGATTGGACATCAAAATAACAGGACGTCTGCCCTCTGTAGGAGGGCAGACGTCCTGTTATTTTGATGTCCATCCACCAGGCTGGCCACAATGTCAAGGTTTTGGACAGTCACATCTTTCGCAATGCAGCAAAAGCCTGTGCCTTACTGCCTGAGCTGATGCATAGCCATATATTAAGAGAAGGGCAAGCAGGCTTTAGGCCTGGCTGTTCAACTGCAGACACAACAGCAGTGGGGCAGTGACAACAAAGTGACAGTGACAAAACTCGAGAACATAGAAATAAAGAGGGAGTGTTTCCATAAGCCTGACATAGAAGCAGCGCGGTGACAAAATTGTAACGTGCAGTCGAGCGGTTCAGGGGCTATTGTACAGTGATGGGGGCGTGCTTTGTGTGTTTTCATATAATAATGCATCGCATTTATATGGCGCATTTCTCATATTTATAATATAACTCAATGCGCGGAATGTAGCCGCGAACTGAACCCAACAAGCACGCTCACGTGAATCACACGCATTCACTCACACACTGTACGTAAACACAAAACATTCACGTGGTGCTAAGGGCAAGCTCAAGCGAGCTACTGACGGTATTTGGAAATCGTTTTGTATTTGAAATTTTATTAAGTTGGCTGAAACTGATACCAAAGTGGAGGGGGAGGAAGAGCCGGAGTACCCGGAGAAAGAACCCCCGACGGTCCGCCCGAATTAACGGTGACACTTACTAGAGGAGAAAAATCCGACGCCGGAACCCGGAATCGAACCTCGCACCTTTAGCATTGGTGGCAGGCGCCTTAACCACTGCGCCACGGACCGCCCATATAACAACATGACAAAGGGATTTGACACCCATGTTTTAATTTGTAGTGCAGTAAAAACCACGCCCCCATCACTGCAGTAAAAGCACAACCCATTCAGCAAAATCGCCTCTGAATCACTCGACTGGGCAATACATTTTGGGCTGCTGTTGCTTTAGCCCGCTGTCGCATAGCTTCGATGTCACGCGTACGTGCGAAGCAAAAGTGCGTGTCTATGTTTTGGCCCAGTGGTCATCTGTCCACCATCGTCCGTGGTAAACTTTGACATTGGCAATTTTTTGGAGACTATGCAAACGTCAAGATCACAGGGAATCATAAAATAGGTGAAAAATAGCCGTATTTTGACAAAAAAATGTTTTCTCAAGTATACGCAACTTCAAACCCAGACTTGGTACAAAGCAGTAAGAACTTTTTATGCATACTAATTTCATTGGCCGCTCAGAAAGGTCAAGGGTCACAAGAAATCGGGAAATAGGTACAAAATAGCCATACTTATATTGCCCAAATATGTTTTTTTCTCAAATATTATTCACAACTGTAAAAAAAGACTTGGTAAAGAGATACCTGATGGTAAGACCTTCCTATACATATTTATTTGGATTACCCCCTCAGAAAGGTTACTTTTTTGTCACTCTCCTGTCATGTCGCGATTTGGAAATGCAGCTTAATTTGTATTAGTTTTTGATTATCCATGGAAAACTCCTTTACTGCCAATGTGTTCATTTTTCGAAGACATTTCATCATATGAACAGGTCTTTTTTGTGACAAGTTCCTAAATACTGGCATACATCAGTCAGGGGGGGGGGGGGGGGTATATGTATGTCATTAAACCCTCAGCTCAAAATGTTGTGCCAAATGTGGACTTGCTCAATAAAAAACCCCGCAATATTTCTCAAGAGTGAGTTGACCATGCAGTTCTTGCATTACCCTCCAGCTGTCACAGTAGATTTAAGTGGTTGGGTGATAACTGATCATAGGCATATGATATGTACTGTACTTTGTGTTTTTTTTTTTTTCTTCCACTGTCAATCTTTGACTTTCAGCTGTGTGGCTTTACTTATCGTATCAGAATTGCTAACCACATGGTTCATTTCACAAGTTTTCCAGATGTACTGTACATGACACACACCAGCAAACAGAATGACCTAACTATGATCTGTGTCCATACAAGTCATTTGTGTGTCTAAGGAACATGTGTACAGTGTAGTAATAAGGGTAATATTTAATTTTTGAGCACATTCATGTAAGGTCTTTTGTGATTTTTCTCATGCCCCCAGCGGGAGAGATATAATATTAGACATTTCTATGAAAATTTATTTTATCTTTAATTATCCTAATTAAACAACCTTTAATTAACTATTTTTGCTAACATCGCTCATAATGACCACATCGCTCAAAATTTCCCAAATCCTCTCTATCTTACTCTGTGAAAATAAAGATTTCCAAAATCAATGCCATTGACGACTAAAGTAAGATTAGCACCTGAGCTAATTAATCTATCAATGATGTAAGTCTGTACATTGAGGAATGTACGCGATAAATCAGCACCCCGGACTTGCCTAGCCACCGCTGTTTATTGACTTCCGCTAACAGCTGAGTCACACGTTGGCTCGCGCGCACCTCTGACGTCAATATCACTGAGGGCAACAGTCATGTGACATTCTGTAAACACTCAACCGGTTGCTCATTTCTTTATGCTGTGTGTGTGACGGGTGTGTTTTTCAGTGACGGACTAAATCTCAGACTTGATATTCAGTGTTATTGCTAAATGTTGTGAAATATATACTACAGTGAGATCGATAAGTGACTGTTAAAATTTGTGGTATTTTGAAAAACAACATAAAGGCCTTACAGTTATGGCCTGCAGTGCGCCGAGAAAAGAAAATCTTACTGTTAAATTGTTAGCCAGGCTAGTCTAGTGTAATTTGTCTACGCTGACTAACATTGAGTACGTTAAAATAAACTTAGTGACTGCCTACAGGACACTGACGAGTATAAAAGACACTCAAATAACAGATTTTTACATGTTTCAGAATGAATTGGGTTGAGGAAGACCGGTTGATCTTTCAATCTCATTTAGACTATCATAAAGAAATGACAACTTTTTTAGAGTCAGAATTAGCAAACCAGCAAAATCAATACCAAAAAAAAAAAAAATTGGTAATTTGTCCGATGTACTTGAAAGAAGTACACAAAAAAAGGTGAGTGATCCAAAAGATCTTCATTTGTATTTAGAAAAAAATCTTTAAAACTGATCGCTTCCTGTTGTATTGCAGTAGCCGACTGTGATTTGACTGCACTTTCATTGGCAACCTTGAAACCATATTTAGTAAAAGGCTATATGATAATACAAGAAACAGAAAGAAAAAACTTGATGTCTGCTATCTTGTTTGGAGAGTGGCTAATCGATTGATTGATTGATTGTACATTGCTTAACGTCCCGACAGCAACAAGGCTTTCTCAGGACGTGCCTGCACTGCTTGTGAAAAAAAATAAACAGAACATTGAATGTATGTCGCCAGCCGGTCAAATACGTTAAATAAACCTAAGCACATGGGGCTAAATAAAGCTAAGACCATTTAGCAACACACATCCAATATCAAGAGCTACAGGCAGTGCAGACAGTAGGGAGAGTTTTTAAAAGGCAAATACAGGTGAATGGGCAAAGGGTAGACAGAAACACATGCCCCAGAATAGAGAGAAAAACCCACCCTGTGGGGCTGACCAGGGTGACCCTGGGAACTAAAAAATACCTAACCCCACCCAAGTCCCCCAGGGCAGACCCGGGTGGGGGGAGTGGCTAATCGAGGGTGCTGAAATTCATAAAAGACAAAAAACACAAAAGGAAACAAACTTAAACTGGACAGATTGGCTAAAATTAAACGTTAAAATTTTGAAGTCTTATGCTCATCAGTTGAGTGTTTTAGCCAGGTTGCTACAAGGGTACCCAAAATTTTATTTTCTTTCACTGTCTTTCTGAAAGGTGTTTAGTTTGCGAAAGCAAATTGAAGAAATGCTTAAAGAACAGGAAATAGCAAATTTTTGGAAAACACCTAACGCTGGTCCATAACCTTGTTTATACTGTTTTGTACAAAGGCTCTGGCGCGACCTAACGGTCCGTAACCTTGTTTGTACTGTCTTGAACAAAGGCTCTGGCGCGACCTAACAATCCGTAACCTTACTGTTTTGAACGGTCCGTAACCTTGTTTGTACTGTTTTAAACAAAGGCTCTGGCGTGACCTAACGGTCCATAACCTTGTTTGTACAAAGGCTCTGGCGCGACCTAATGGACCATAACCTTGTTTGTACTGTTTATATTGTCATGTTGTACAAAGGCTCTGGCGCAAACTAATGGTCCGTAACCTTGTTTTTATGTTTGTATTATCCTAAATGTTGTGGACCAAGTGTGAGGTGTTTTCGCCGCGACTCATGTAAGTAGCTTGCTTTTTGCAAGTGAAACTGACTTTACATAGGTTTTAGCAACAGGACTGATGGTGGGGCAGACCTGTAGCACCCTGGCAAAGAAAGGTGATTTTGGCTTTGTATCTGAATAATTGATTTATAACTCACTCAGCACCCTGGTCAAGCCTTCAAATCGTGATATCTAACATAAAAAATGATGTATGATCTTAGCAACGGGTCCGACGTTGTCGGACTGGTATCTAACATAAACAATGATGTATGGTCTTAGCAACGGTGTCAGACTGGTATCCAATGTAAACAATGACGTAGGGCCTTAGTAACGGGACTAAGTGCACAGTGCCAATTTATGTACACAGCTGTATATCATGTGTCATACAACTGAAGTGTTCTGCGGACTGGAGTCTACAATATTCATGCATGCTAAATAAAGATTTTGTGTCTGTGTGTTTGTCTGTGAGTGCATGTGTATTTGTCTGTGGGTATGTGTGAGTGCATGTTTATCTGTTTGTCTGTGGGTATGTGTGAGTGCATGTTTGTCTGTGGGCATGTGTGTGTGTGTGTGTGTGTGTGTATGTGTGTTTGTCTGTGGGTATGTGTGTTTATCTGTGCATGTGTGTGTGCGTGCATGTATGTGTGTTTGTCTGTGTTTGTCTGTCTGTGTTTGTCTGTGTGTGTGCATGCGTGTCTGTGCCTATATAGATCAATGTTAGAGATATGAAAAAAGACATTTCAAGACCATTTGAGGCAATACCCAAAAGCACAGTTATTTTAATAATAACCACACACACACACATATACAAAAAAAAAACAACAACAACAACAACAAAAAAAAAAAACAAACAAAAAAAAACAAACAAACAAAACAACAACAACAACAACAACATGCACTTGATAACAAATTTCCAAAGTTGCCTGCAGATACTTGATAAATTTTCAAAGTCACTACAACTACCAGGTAACTTTTTAACTTCTTATAAATTAGTGACATAAGTTCTTATAAGTTGACATAAGAACTTATAAGTGTCTTAAAATAAGACCTTATAAGTTCTTATAAGAACCTAAACATAACAACTTGTAAGTTCTTGACTTAAGTCAACAAGATACTCCGACAATTTTGACAACTTACAAGGACAAAAAATTAACTTTTTTTTCCCTCGATAGTAGTACTCTGGCAGCGGAGCGGATGGGGCTAAATAGACAGGCGCAAGCATGGTGTGTCATCTCTCTAAAAATGAACAATTACCAAAACTGATTTTTATTTGCTTAAAAGTCCTTGAAGTTTATCTGTGGTTTCCTTTACTCCAATTTTTTTTCCTTCCTCTAAAAAATTAGTCTTTAGTTCTTCAACATTCATGGGAGATTGACTATGCATCTTAATTTGAATTTCAGACTTCTGTTGTTTGTAATTGCTCAAATCATCCTGCACTCTGAAAAGAAAAGGGGAGACCGCCAGTGCTAATATTTTAGGAAGGTTACAAAGTAAAGTAGGTTATAGCACTGTCATTCATCATTCATTCAGTCCTCTCTGCGCCGTCTGGTGCTTGAGGCGACGGCAAGGGAGCGCCACTTTTGTCTGTCAGCTGCTATTTTGGGTGCTGTTTGCAGAGTAAGGCCTCTGTTCTTGAGCTCTCGCTCCACGGTTCGGCGCCACGTCTCCTTTGGTCGCCCACGGTTTCTCTTCCCCTGTGGTGTCCATCTCAGTGCCACCCTTGGTAATAAGTCGGGTGACATTCTGCAAACGTGGCCTAGCCATCTCCATCTCCGTGTGGCGATGGTTTCAGCGATGCTGTCTGCGCCTGCTCTCTTCCGTAGTTCCTCGTTTGTAATCATGTTTGGCCAGAAGACCTTCATGATCCGTCGCAGGCACTTGTTCTGGAAGACTTCCAGCTTGCGTTCCGTAGCAGTAGTGGATTTCCAGCACTCTGACCCATAGAGAAGGACACTCAGCACGTTACTCTTAAAAATACGAAGCTTGGTGTGGATGCTCAGGTTTGTGGTCCTCCAGATGGGTTTCAGCATTGCGAAGGCTTGGTTGGCTTTGCTGATTCTTGTGGTGATCTCCCTTGTGCAGTCTCCATCTGTGGTAACCTTGCTGCCCAGGTACGTGAACTCGTCCACCTCTTGCAGAGGTTGGTCATTGATGGTGATTGGGTCGCCCACTATGGTGTTCTTCCTCATGACTTGAGTCTTCCTAATGTTGACCCCGAGACCTATGGAGCTTGCTGACTGTGTCAACTGTTGCGTCTTCTGTTGCATGTCCTGGTTTCTGCTTGCCAGCAGCCCGATATCATCGGCGTAGTCGAGGTCATCCAGCATTGAGGTCAGCGTCCACTGAATTCCCTGCCTCCTTCCCTCTGTGGTGCGGCGCATGATCCAGTCAATTGCCATTGAGAAGAGGATCGGCGAAAGAATACATCCTTGTTTCACTCCGGTTTCCACCTTAAACGGTTCGGTGAGCTGGTTGTTGTGGACGACTCTGCACTCAAAATTCTTGTACAGGGACCTGATGACGTTGACAAGTTTCTGGGGAATTCCATAGTATCGCAGGATTTTCCAAAGGGAGTCTCGATGCAGACTGTCGAAGGCCTTCTCAAAGTCCACAAAGACCACATAGAGGGATCCATTCCATTCGTTAGTATAGCACTGTCAGGGGAGAGAAATGTGCATGATCGACCAGTGATCATAGATCTACTGTGGCCAAAGCACAAAAAAAAAAAAAAAAGATAGGAAAGAGAGGGGGCGCTAAGAAAGTGACTGAAAGCAATGCATATGGAAGCCCCCCCGAAGGGGGGCGTATCACATATCCACTGTTCCAGCCACTCAGTGCATGGAAATTTAAATCTAGGTCCCCCCAAAGGGGGTCCAGATATTTAGCCGGTGTGGACAGCTGTTTCGGTCTTTGCGACCTCGTCAGCACACCATCGGCAATACTGGAGGAGGCAGGAAATTCTGCCTACCTGCAATGACAACCACATTTTACTGTGGTGTCTGCAAGGGCATACATTCCATGCCACCACCTAGAGTTAAATTTCCATGCACCCTAAAAGAGAACCTACCAAAAGGGGGGAAGGGGTTGCAGTCGATATTGTAGTGATAAATGAAAAGAAAAGGGGAGACCGCCAGTGCTAATATTTTAGGAAGGTTACAAAGTAAAGTAGGTTATAGCACTGTCAGGGGAGAGAAATGTGCATGATCGACCAGTGATCATAGATCTACTGTGGCCAAAGCACAAAAAAATAAGATAGGAAAGAGAGGGGGCGCTAAGAAAGTGACTGAAAGCAATGCATATGGAAGCCCCCCCGAAGGGGGGCGTATCACATATCCACTGTTCCAGCCACTCAGTGCATGGAAATTTAAATCTAGGTCCCCCCAAAGGGGGTCCAGATATTTAGCCGGTGTGGACAGCTGTTTCGGTCTTTGCGACCTCGTCAGCACACCATCAGCAATACTGGAGGAGGCATGAAATTCTGCCTACCTGCAATGACAACCACATTTTACTGTGGTGTCTGCAAGGGCATACATTCCATGCCACCACCTAGAGTTAAATTTCCATGCACCCTAAAAGAGAACCTACCAAAAGGGGGGAAGGGGTTGCAGTCGATATTGTAGTGATAAATGAAAAGAAAAGGGGAGACCGCCAGTGCTAATATTTTAGGAAGGTTACAAAGTAAAGTAGGTTATAGCACTGTCAGGGGAGAGAAATGTGCATGATCGACCAGTGATCATAGATCTACTGTGGCCAAAGCACAAAAAAAAAAAAAATAGGAAAGAGAGGGGGCGCTAAGAAAGTGACTGAAAGCAATGCATATGGAAGCCCCCCCGAAGGGGGGCGTATCACATATCCACTGTTCCAGCCACTCAGTGCATGGAAATTTAAATCTAGGTCCCCCCAAAGGGGGTCCAGATATTTAGCCGGTGTGGACAGCTGTTTCGGTCTTTGCGACCTCGTCAGCACACCATCGGCAATACTGGAGGAGGCAGGAAATTTCTGCCTACCTGGAATGACAACCACATTTTACTGTGGTGTCTGCAAGGGCATACATTCCATGCCACCACCTAGAGTTAAATTTCCATGCACCCTAAAAGAGAACCTACCAAAAGGGGGGAAGGGGTTGCAGTCGATATTGTAGTGATAAATGAAAAGAAAAGGGGAGACCGCCAGTGCTAATATTTTAGGAAGGTTACAAAGTAAAGTAGGTTATAGCACTGTCAGGGGAGAGAAATGTGCATGATCGACCAGTGATCATAGATCTACTGTGGCCAAAGCACAAAAAAAAAAGATAGGAAAGAGAGGGGGCGCTAAGAAAGTGACTGAAAGCAATGCATATGGAAGCCCCCCCCCCCGAAGGGGGGCGTATCACATATCCACTGTTCCAGCCACTCAGTGCATGGAAATTTAAATCTAGGTCCCCCCAAAGGGGGTCCAGATATTTAGCCGGTGTGGACAGCTGTTTCGGTCTTTGCGACCTCGTCAGCACACCATCGGCAATACTGGAGGAGGCAGGAAATTCTGCCTACCTGGAATGACAACCACATTTTACTGTGGTGTCTGCAAGGGCATACATTCCATGCCACCACCTAGAGTTAAATTTCCATGCACCCTAAAAGAGAACCTACCAAAAGGGGGGAAGGGGTTGCAGTCGATATTGTAGTGATAAATGAAAAGAAAAGGGGAGACCGCCAGTGCTAATATTTTAGGAAGGTTACAAAGTAAAGTAGGTTATAGCACTGTCAGGGGAGAGAAATGTGCATGATCGACCAGTGATCATAGATCTACTGTGGCCAAAGCACAAAAAAAAAAAAGATAGGAAAGAGAGGGGGCGCTAAGAAAGTGACTGAAAGCAATGCATATGGAAGCCCCCCCGAAGGGGGGCGTATCACATATCCACTGTTCCAGCCACTCAGTGCATGGAAATTTAAATCTAGGTCCCCCCAAAGGGGGTCCAGATATTTAGCCGGTGTGGACAGCTGTTTCGGTCTTTGCGACCTCGTCAGCACACCATCCAGTATTGCCGATGGTGTGCTGACGAGGTCGCAAAGACCGAAACAGCTGTCCACACCGGCTAAATATCTGGACCCCCTTTGGGGGGACCTAGATTTAAATTTCCATGCACTGAGTGGCTGGAACAGTGGATATGTGATACGCCCCTCTTCGGGGGGGCTTCCATATGCATTGCTTTCAGTCACTTTCTTAGCGCCCCCTCTCTTTCCTATCTTTTTTTTTTTTGTGCTTTGGCCACAGTAGATCTATGATCACTGGTCGATCATGCACATTTCTCTCCCCTGACAGTGCTATAACCTACTTTACTTTGTAACCTTCCTAAAATATTAGCACTGGCGGTCTCCCCTTTTCTTTTCATTTATCACTACAATATCGACTGCAACCCCTTCCCCCCTTTTGGTAGGTTCTCTTTTAGGGTGCATGGAAATTTAACTCTAGGTGGTGGCATGGAATGTATGCCCTTGCAGACACCACAGTAAAATGTGGTTGTCATTGCAGGTAGGCAGAATTTCCTGCCTCCTCCAGTATTGCCGATGGTGTGCTGACGAGGTCGCAAAGACCGAAACAGCTGTCCACACCGGCTAAATATCTGGACCCCCTTTGGGGGGACCTAGATTTAAATTTCCATGCACTGAGTGGCTGGAACAGTGGATATGTGATACGCCCCCCTTCGGGGGGGGGGCTTCCATATGCATTGCTTTCAGTCACTTTTTTAGCGCCCCCTCTCTTTCCTATCTTTTTTTTTTGTGCTTTGGCCACAGTAGATCTATGATCACTGGTCGATCATGCACATTTCTCTCCCCTGACAGTGCTATAACCTACTTTACTTTGTAACCTTCCTAAAATATTAGCACTGGCGGTCTCCCCTTTTCTTTTCATTTATCACTACAATATCGACTGCAACCCCTTCCCCCCTTTTGGTAGGTTCTCTTTTAGGGTGCATGGAAATTTAACTCTAGGTGGTGGCATGGAATGTATGCCCTTGCAGACACCACAGTAAAATGTGGTTGTCATTGCAGGTAGGCAGAATTTCCTGCCTCCTCCAGTATTGCCGATGGTGTGCTGACGAGGTCGCAAAGACCGAAACAGCTGTCCACACCGGCTAAATATCTGGACCCCCTTTGGGGGGACCTAGATTTAAATTTCCATGCACTGAGTGGCTGGAACAGTGGATATGTGATACGCCCCCCTTCGGGGGGGGCTTCCATATGCATTGCTTTCAGTCACTTTCTTAGCGCCCCCTCTCTTTCCTATCTTTTTTTTTTTGTGCTTTGGCCACAGTAGATCTATGATCACTGGTCGATCATGCACATTTCTCTCCCCTGACAGTGCTATAACCTACTTTACTTTGTAACCTTCCTAAAATATTAGCACTGGCGGTCTCCCCTTTTCTTTTCATTTATCACTACAATATCGACTGCAACCCCTTCCCCCCTTTTGGTAGGTTCTCTTTTAGGGTGCATGGAAATTTAACTCTAGGTGGTGGCATGGAATGTATGCCCTTGCAGACACCACAGTAAAATGTGGTTGTCATTGCAGGTAGGCAGAATTTCCTGCCTCCTCCAGTATTGCCGATGGTGTGCTGACGAGGTCGCAAAGACCGAAACAGCTGTCCACACCGGCTAAATATCTGGACCCCCTTTGGGGGGACCTAGATTTAAATTTCCATGCACTGAGTGGCTGGAACAGTGGATATGTGATACGCCCCCCTTCGGGGGGGCTTCCATATGCATTGCTTTCAGTCACTTTCTTAGCGCCCCCTCTCTTTCCTATCTTTTTTTTTTTGTGCTTTGGCCACAGTAGATCTATGATCACTGGTCGATCATGCACATTTCTCTCCCCTGACAGTGCTATAACCTACTTTACTTTGTAACCATCCTGCACTCTCTTAAATTCATTGTCATCAATTCTATTGTCCTGCAAGGCTTTACTGATAATAAGTTTCATACTACTCAACTTTGCACCAGCAAGAGTACTCAATGCTTCATGCTTCTGCAACTTTGTATGAAATCTTTTGTTAAGGCCTTACAAACCAAAGCATGCCGGTACTGTGGCAATGCTAGCTCCTTCAAGACCAATTCGGATTAAACTGCCGATTCCAGTTGTTATCAAAACGATACCCCCTACAGAATATCCAGCTGAAACGATACCCACAGCCATAGATGTGTTTTGTACAGAATTGAAAACCGTCTTATACCGTCTTTTGCATCTAGAGTTGCCTCTTCACTTTCCAAATAATTTAACGCATCTGTAATATTTAATCGGAATGTGTCTGCCTGAAATGTTTTATCAGATGCAATTGGCGCATGCGGATCAGTCGTCGCAAGTGTCTCAGTCGCCACAGGCGCAAGCGTTGGTAGTTGCGGATAGAAGTTTACAATTTTTATGACAAATATTTTTTTTATTATTTAATCAGTGATTACATTTTGCAACTCATCAAAAGTATACAATTTGCTAGCATAATAAAATGAAACAAGATCTATGTGTTCCAGTTTTATGTAACTTAGACGAACAAGAGTTGTTTTATCAACCACCACCTTAACAGCTGGGATACAACTCAAAACTTCTATATCAACACCTTTTTTAATAGCAATAAAGACCTTTGTTGACTTTGCTACTGTGTCATCTCACGTAAGTTTGATTCCCTGTGGGATATCTGCTTCTTTGACAGAAGCTACAGATCTCATGATAATTTCAAATACTATTGTCGCTTCTCTTGCAATGGCAACGTTTGCTGGCATAAACACAACAGAAGTATCTGATCTGCCATTTCTATGCATAAGAAGATACTGTCGTTTCTTATACTCTTGCACTTTTAGTTTTTCTCTGCTATTGTTGTCTGGGGCAAAACTTGGAACAAGACTCGCAATCAATGGTCCAGAGTTAACAACTTTTCTGAATACTAAGGCGCCTTCATCATCAGTATATACGTAAGGACTAATAAATTCAAACTTTATGTCCGAGTCAATTGTGGGTAGCGGTGTAGGCACAGGCGAAAATACCCACTTATTACCCACATGTTTTAAGTTGTAAGGCACATTATTTATAGGAATAGGAACAGTGGCATCATGAAGCTGACCAAGTTTAGGAATCGGTCTCTCTGTGCCATCTTTCATGTCATTGATTACTTTCCGCTTGTACATACCAAAAGAATCTAGTTCAAAACCATATACCTCCCCCACCTCCCCCTCTTTATCAAAATCCTGTACGTCAGCTAAATCTTTAAACTCTGTTACTGGACACACAACTGGTATCATTTTCAGCTTTGGACCAACACTCATTTTTATAAACAAAAATAAAATTATTTAACTTCTAACACAACACAAAAATCATGCGTCAGAACCGGTTTGCCGTCTTCATTAGTTACAGATATAAACAGTGATTCAAAGAAACTGGAACCTAATTTCTTGAACTGCAAATTAGGAAATCTAACAACCACGCTATCACAGTAGGGAGCAGTTCCAGCTGGCACACATCTCAACAAAGTTGAAGGTTTTCCATTGTGAACATTCTCAGTTGTGTTTAGTTCTTTTAAATTAACATTTAGTACTGTGTGTACTGACAAACAGGGCGTTTTCCAGTTACTTTAAGTTTTTCTGTCTTCAATGTCATAATACCAAAAAAAAAAGAATCATCACCATCAAATATAATCCAATATTCATCCAAATAATATCCAAGTAAATATGCAAATCTGCCTGACATTTTTAACCAATCTTCTTTCGAAGATTCTAATGTAACAAGTAGGTTAGCTGTATTTAAAGTTGCTTTAATATTAAATTTACTTTGAAACCATTCAGCTATAGTACAAAAGTCATAATACCCAGGTGGTATAGCTTCAGTCTTACCATCAAAAATTACTTTATAATTTATATCATCTTCTACATTAAACCACTTTACAGTGTATAACATTTCATAGATAGCTACAGCCTTGCTACCATCACGATTATCAATCCCATTAGTTAACCACACTGGTTTGCTTGTGTCAAGATTTGTTAAGGTAATAAACATTTTTATTATTATAAAAAAGCACGATGGAATTTAAATCACCAACAAGTGTAAGCACAAATGCATTTCAATTTAATGTAGATGCCAAGTATAATGTCACCCCAACTTACGAACAGAAAATATTTCAGTTAAATCAGCTCAACATAGCTGTAAACGAACAAAATTTATTTCAAGTTAAAGTACCCAACCCCTTTGATCATTACCTAAACCCACCAATAACAGATGATGCTACTGCAAAAAAAGTAGTCGTCAAGCCCACTACAGATGTTTCAAAACCAGCTCAACTTTGCCATACTATGCTCAACTACAGGCTGTGGTGTTTTTTTTTTTACAGACCATTTGAATCACTCAAACAAACTGATTAGGTCTGTCTATCATTTCCACACACATTACCAGCTTAGAAGAATACTGTCAGAACTCCATGTAAGACAGCCCACTGAATCCAGTTTCAACAGGTATAATAACCCCATGGATATGAAAGCATTTGAATGGATTTGTAATGAATTTACCATTAGTACAAAGTATGACTTTACACAAAAGCTTGATGATCACCACTGCATGGGTACATTGTATTATGCTATGAGTCACAGACTACTACCCTGGTTACACGTCATTTTCATCAAAATCTGAAGTCTGGTTAGGTTCAATAGAACAGAAACAGTCTAATGCCTGGACCACATTTGTCTTAGGCAGGAGTGACGGGTTTACACAAGCAGGGTCAAATGCATAAATGAGTCTATCAGAACGTATGTGTGGTGTATACTAGGAGCACAATCACTAACAAAATGAAACATCTTAAACGGGAGTGGTAAATTCGAAGCACAAAAACGGTTTCTTGCAAACCTAGAAGACTCTGTAAACTCAGTAGTAGATCTCCCATCAAGCATACAATGCTATCAAGACGTTCTCAGATATGCCAGATCAAAAGTTGACTTTGTAGTTGGCATTGGGTTATACATGTTGCCATCTGACCTTCAACTTCAAATGGGGACAATTTCAAATTATAATAATGAAATAATTGTTGCAGGGCGTGATCAGAAATTAGGATTCAATCAACCTATAAACTTGAGCCTAACAACCACACAACACTTGTGCTTACAGTCATTAAAACCATTAATAATGCCAGCCTCGGTACAGACAGTAACAGTCTCAACATCATCACCCATACAGGCAGAAACGATAACTCCGTCACCAAACACACATAAGTCAGAGAGAACTGCATTGGTAATAGGCCTCACTGGATTAGGAATATTACTTCTTTACCTGTTTCATTAAATAACCCGTTATTAATCCTCCTACTGTTACCAAAGAGACCCACACATGCTTCGCCATAAACCCTACTATCTTTCCTGCTGTACTGATCAGCCAACTGACAACACTTCCTATTATGCCATCAAAGCATCCATTGCTTTTACAGCCAATTTTTTAAGCAAGTCTGATATAATCTTTTGGGTCAGTTGGGGCTGGTGGGCCTGGCGGAGGGCTACTGCCTGCGCTACCCCCAGCTCCGGAGACAGCCAACACAACAGTACTGATAATAAATCCAAGAGCAGTAATTAAACTCGCAATAGTGATACCCTGCTCTCTGAAAAGTGGTTTCAATCTCTCAGCCAATAGTGATACCCTGCTCTCTGAAAAGTGGTTTCAATCTCTCAGCCAATGTTGTGTCTTTATGAAGTATTTTCTGAATAGTTTCTCTAATCCTGTTGACCTGTGTTTTCAGTTTTTTTCTTCCAATACTAATCACTTCTAATTGCCCTGATCTTTCTATCTGCAAATCATTTAATCTGTGTTGTATTCTTTGTTTTATTTCTGTGTCATAATTCTCCTCATCTGCTGTAGCCAGTTTTTCTTTTTCTCTTTTATTTGATTATCAAGCTCACCTAGTTTGGCTACATGGGGGCAGTCCGTGGCACAGTGGTTAAGGTGCCGGCCACCAATGCCAAAGGTGCGATGTTCGAAAACGGGTTCCGGCGTCTGACTTTTCTCCTCTGGTAAGTGTCACCGTTAATTCGGGCAGACCATCGGGGGTTCTTTCTTCGGGTACTCCGGTTCTTCCACACCCCCCACACTTTGGTACCGGTTTTAGGCCACTTTACAAATTTCAAATACAAGCGATCAAAAAATCTCTGTAACTTCAGTAGCTGAACTGGCCCTTCGTCTGTCTTGTACTGTGTTTGTCTTAACTGGCATAAATCCGTGTCTGTTACATGAGTGTGCCTGTTGGGTTTCAGTTCGCGGCGCTTTGAGTCGATTCGCCTAAAAATTGAGAAAAAGCGTCTATATAATAATGGTATTATTATTATTATTATTTACCATCTCACCTCTTATTGACTGCAGTATTTTATTTAACCCCATTAAATCCCGCATGGGTAAAGGAGGGTCGTCTATTGTTTTCATTACTTCACCAGTAAATGAGGTTTCTTGTTCTACATTGTTGCTATTTCTGGCAGTCTTTTCACTTTTGTCATTTCAATTTCCTGTCCTGTTGGCAACTTTGTTTGTGTGTCGTGAAGGGCACTAGCAACCTGTGGTGGTAACTTTTTACTACCAATATCAACACCAAGGTAACGCTGCAGTGCTGCCTCACCACCGACTTCACCTTTAATTGTACTTAAAGCTCTAAACTTAGCAGTGTTGTTTTTATGAGTTAGATAACTTTACCTCTGTCTGTATTTACAAATAAGTGTTCTTTATCATATTCAAACTGATTAGGATCTATTACATCTGGGCACGCACCAACACTATCATAAAATGAGTTTACTTTGTCTTTTAAAAGTTCATGATACATATTAGTACTAGAAGTATTCACCATTCCAGTCATATCTGTTGTATTATCATAGTCATGCATGTCATCCATTTCAAAATCTTCATGACCAAATCCTCCCGCTACCATTGTTTTTATTAATTTAACTTTTTATTTTTGCATAATAAAATGACATCAGCTTATGGATCAAAGTTAGACCCATACAGAAAACTACACGAACCTCTTGGTGTTAAGGGCATTAGGCAATCAATTGTCATTAAAAATAATCCAAGTACCATAGATCAAAACCAAACTCTTACTGTCAAGTTTCCAAACCTAGGTCCCAGTGACGTTATTGTTCCTGGTACTGCATGCCTTGCTTTTAATATCAAACTTTCATCAGACAGATGTAAACAGAACACTAGTTAACAACCTAGGCAGAGCAATTATTAGAACTATTAAAGTAAAACTTGAGGGCCAGGATGTGTTTAGTCTGGATGATGCTGATGCATTCTACTGCTATAAAGATCTGTGGCTCACAAGAGAAGAACGAAAAGACTGTATTTATCAAGGCATACAGTCTGATAATGTTGCTAAACTCAGAATCGATGCAGGCGACAAAACAACCACTACAGCCAAGGACGTTATTTTAGCTGAAACATATTGAACCAGATTCTACATTCCACTTGAATTTAAAATACTAACAGCGCATTTACCTTATTACCAAGGAGCACTAAATGACCATCTGAGCTTTGAACTAATTTTCAATGACTACTCTAAAGTTATAAAATCAACGGATCCCAATGTGACATATAAGATCTCTAACATTTCCTTGGAATACGAAATTGTCACACATGCTCATCTTGCTACTCTCATTCAAAATCAGTACCAGTCAAGACTGCCAATTTATTATGACCGTGTGATAAGACACAGTTTAATGCACAAAGACAAAAGTGATCCAATGTGGAACATCAACTTGAACACACCTGCTAGGTCACTGAAAGGTATTCTTATGTTGTTTGTTGAACCATACAAACGGGATTCCAAAAAATTCTACAATCCAAAAATTACTCATTTATCCTGTACAATCGAAGGTCGTCCTAATCAAGTCTTTGCTTCAGGAATGCAACCTTATCAGCACTACGACGAGATCACAAAGTATTTTGCAGGCGGGAGACTTAGAGAAAAACCGGCAAACATAACTTCCAAAGATCTACATCTGTATGACGTAAGAATCGGACAATACCTGACAAATAAGTATGCACTATGGTTAGACCTGCATAGTGCAGATGATGACTACCTACACGGATAGGTCATACTGTTGAAAATGGCAGTGATGGGATTACAATTCAAATACAAAAAAAGACTGAAACCGCAGGAGCAATAAATATATATTTGTACCTGATTTATGATGCACAACTCAATATTGCAGAAAGCAGACTAAGTGGACACATGTATTAAAATTATAAGTAGTATTAAAATGAACTTGATGACAATCGACCCACACTGTGGTTTGTTTTGTGGTGCCACAGGCTGTGTGAAAACTGAATTTGTTCTTGATATCTTACAAACAAGATACATCCATCATTTCAAAAACATAGTGATATTCTGTCCTACTATCAAACACAACAAAGCTTATCACAACCGTTTATTTATTTAGACTGACAACATCTATTTAGTTGACCCTGAGAAAAAACTGAACGACTGTTTACAATCTTTTTACAAGCAATTTGAAGGGCAGCCAACTTTGTTTATTGTTGATGATTGCTCTGCAGAAAAAAAAGATATTGTTAAGAAGAGAAACACATTAGCAGAACTTGCCTTCAGTGGCAAACACGCAAATGTCAGTGTATGGATTCTCACTCAAAAATATAATGCTGTACTGAAAGATTTTCATGAGCAGTTAAAGTTTATCTGTTTGTTTTACTGTAAGGATCGTGACAGCTTTGAAGACTGCCTCAGAGAAAATGATGTGATACCAAACAAACATGAACGAGACGGTGTAAAAAATAAACTAAATTTAACTAAGCATCTAATGCTTATCTTAAAGACAGATCAACCTACTGGGTATGGATTAGTAAATTAATTTATACTTTTGTTTTGTCCAATAAAAATGTCAGACAGACAAACCATGCAAAATTGGCCTATTGGTAAAATCATTGATATTACATACTACTTTAAAGAAGTTCAATATGTAAACCAGCTTAAGAAAAAAAAAAGAGACACCTGGAAATTTATTTATAACACCAGCAACACTGTACATGACAGGTAACTTTGGGTGCCAATAATCCATTTAGACCAACAATAATACAAAAAATAACTGTTAATATTAAGACACAAACTTTTACTGTTAATAAATATTACAGTGACTGGTGTAAGACAGTGTGTAATGATATAGTGAAAGAACTATATCAAACAAATTTGTATTTTATCAATGTTACAGTTAATAAAATGGTATTACACATACAGAGCCTGCATTAATTTTTTTCTATTATTATTTTGTCGGACAAATAAAAATGACAGACAACGCTCAAAGCCCTGACTCATCAGGCCCATCAGGCTTAAGAAACGTGTTTTACACAACAGACTTGCCTATATCAAACACTTACAATGTCTATGAATCGATAGAAAGCTCTTTTTCTGTCATACAAAATAATCTTCTTACAGGCAGTGTAAAGATTCAGGTTGTTGCTAAAATAGAATTTAACAGGATAGATGGTAAAGTTATTGTATCATATATCTCGACGAGACAACACACAGTCAATTTGAAAGGGGAATCGGGGCTAGAAAAAGTGTTTAGAGAAAGACTGTTGCCTGACTTTCTTGACGCAATTGACAGAGCAAGAATGAAGGGGTCTGGTTGGCATGAAGGGTATGTACATGAACTACAACTGAAACAGTCGAGATATCATCCTATTTTGGGTAAATCATGGTTGCCAATGCCAACTGAGGTTGCAAACAAGAAGGCTGTTGTTAATATTCAGAACAATGATAATTTTTGTTTTATGTCGTGTGTGCTTGCTAAACTACACTTAGTAAAATCACACCCTGAGCATGTTTCTAACTATAAAAAATTTGTAAATGAACTCATCTTCAGTGGTATAGATTTCCCTGTTAAGGTAGACAACATAGACTTGTTTGAAGAACTAAATCCTGGGATATCTGTGAATGTGTATGTATGGGATAATGACTCTCCTAACAAGTTAGAACCAATTAGAGTATCACCACTTGTACCGACCTATGGTCAGCCAGAAGATAAGCATGTTGACCTGTTATTAATAAGCCCTGGCCCTGGCCATGGTAATGGTAATGATAGCTTTCACTATACAATTATCAGAAATATGTCACGTCTAATTCTTTGACATACAACAAAATATGATGGGAAACAGGAAGTGTGTAAGAGATGTTTACAAAGGTTTTCTTCTATTAAAGTAGCACATAATCATGTTCAGCACTGTAGGTCACCTGATGACATACAAACAATACTTAAATATCCAGATCCTGGTAGTCAGGTTTATTTTAAGAACTATGGGAAACAACAAAAGCTGCCTTTGTAGTGTATGCTGATTTTGAATCACTGGTTGTGACGGTCCTGTTCCAGAATCATTACCAAAGACAGTAAAGTTGAGTGACCAAGTGGTGTGTTCTTTTGGTTACATTCTTGTTAGGTGAGACGGTGAGCATATAGAACCTGTTATCTACAGAGGGGAAAATGCAGCATGTTTGTTTTTAACAGAAATGAGACAACTGCATAGTAGTGTAGTACAGTATCTAGAAAAGTGTCAGATGCCTTTGGTGGTGACAGAAGAAGAAAACTGAATTTTAATACAGCAGTGACATGTTGGATTTGTGAACAAGCCCTACGGGGCGGTCCGTGGCGCAGTGGTTAAGGCGCCTGCCACCAATGCTAAAGGTGCGAGGTTCGATTCCGGGTTCCGGCGTCGGATTTTTCTCCTCTAGTAAGTGTCACCGTTAATTCGGGCGGACCGTCGGGGGTTCTTTCTCCGGGTATTCCGGCTCTTCCTCCCCCTCCACTTTGGTATCAGTTTCAGCCAACTTAATAAAATTTCAAATACAAAACGATTTCCAAATACCGTGTAGCTCGCTTGAGCTTGCCCTTAGCACCACGTGAATGTTCTGTGTTTACGTACAGTGTGTGAGTGAATGCGTGTGATCCACGTGAGCATGCTTGTTGGGTTCAGTTCGCGGCTACATTCTGCGCATTGAGTTATATTATAAATATGAGAAATGCGCCATATAAATGCTATGCATTATTATTTTTCATTATTACATGATAAAGTTCGCAACCATGACCACATAACTGGGCATTACAGAGGTGCTGCACATAACAATTGTAACTTGCTATTAAAAATAGATCCCAAGACATATAAGTTACCAATCTTTTTTCACAATCTCAAGGGATATGATTCACACATTATCATGCTGTAGATGAGTCTTACAAAAAAATTAGTTGTATTGCCCAGAAAACTGAAAAGTACTTGACTGTTAGGCAACAAATTAGTGTTTTATGACTCAATGCAACATTTGACCTATGGTCTTGCTAGTTTGGCACAAGGACTGACTGAGTTTCCTATAACAAGTAAATATTTTGAGCCAGACTTAATCAAAAAAGGTGTCTATCCATATGAGTACATTGATCACTGGGTTGTGTTTGAGGAAAGGAGTCTGCCATCAAAAGAGAAATTTTTATTCTACCTTAAATGGAAAAGGTATTTCTGACTCTGATTACCAACATGCGCTTGATGCATGGAGTAAACTAGGTTGTGAAATGATTGGTGACTATCATGACCAATACTTGAAAGCTGACGTTTGCTTGCTAGCAGATGTATTTGAAAGTTACCGTGAAAAGGGTCTATTACACTATAGTCTTGACCCGGCTTGCTACATAACTAGTCCTGGCATGACATGGGATGCATTTTAAAAATCCAGTAAAATATTTATAGACCTGTTGTCTGATCGTACGATGGGTGAAATGGTGGAACGTGGATTGAGGGGAGGCATCAGTATAGCTGCAAACAACTATGCCAAAGCCAGCAACAAATATCTGGATGGTCATTGGGTTTGACCCTTCAAGGTCATCTAATTATATCCTGTACATAGACTCTAACAATTTGTATGGATTTGCGATGTGTGAGTTATTGCCCTTGAAAAACTTTTGTCTGCATGATTTGTCACAGTATGACATAACATACTTAAGAAACTATATTATGAATCATGACCAAAATGATGCAAAGGGTTAGATCTTTGAAGTCGACCTGGAGTACCCACACCATCTACACGATTACCACAATGATTATCCATTAGCTGTTGAGAAAATGAGTATGACAGGAAAAAAGAAGGCACTAAACTTGTGCCAAATTTATATGATAAATTCATTTACGTTTGTCACTATCGCTTATTGCAGTTTTACATCAGGAATGGGTTAATACAGACATATTAAATTTGATCAAAGTGCTTTCATGAAAGATTGCATAATAAAGAACACAACCCTTCATGCAAGAGATGGCAACACTGCATTTGACAAAGACTTCTTTAAGGTTATGAACAATGCCTGTTTTGGAAAGACAATGGAAAATCCTCATCACCGCAAAGATGTGAGACTTGTCACAACTGAATCAGGGGCAATTAAACTTACAGGTAAGCCACAGTACACAGGGTATAATGAGTTTCATTCATCATTGTATGCAGTGACACTAAAAAAAAAAAGATTGTTAAACTGGACAAGCCAGTATTCATTGGTATGGCAATACTTGAATATCAAAACTGTTGATGCTTGAATTTTATTATGATTACTTTAAACCGAAGTATCCTGACTGTTATACACTGACACTGACTCTATGATCATAGATGTGCCTACTGAAGACTTTTATGAAGACATGAAAACAGAACTGCATATGTATGACACATCTGATTACCCTAAGGACCACCCGCTGTATAGCACACAAAACAAGAAAGTGCCTGGGAAGTTTAAAGACGAACTGAATGGAGTGCCAATAGTTGAGTACATTGGACTGAGATCAAAAATGTATTCTATTTTACACCAGAAGGGCAGTCAGTGGAAAGCCAAAGGAATAATAATTTAAAAAAAACAGTGATAAAAAATAAAGACATCCGACATGAACATTACAAGCAAGTATTAGATGGAGAACTAATGCCTGATTATCCAAACAAGACACTGAGATCAAATAGACACAATCTTGAAATGATCCAAACACGCAAGAAATCACTTGCAGTAGGATACACAAAACGTGTGTTTTACACTAAGGAAAAGGCTTATGCACCTGGTCATTACAGGCTTAAGTTATCTGAACAAATAGCTGATGAAATAATTGATGAGTTAGTTACTGAAATGGTTAAAAATGAGTAACAGTCTCTTGGGGAATAATCGGTAATTCTTCTCTGACAAATGCCCTCTGTGGGGCAGGCTCATACAGATAATAAATTGATGGGTTAACATCAGCACCCGGAACTATATTTTTTATATTGTGTACAGACGTGGACCAAATTGGATCGGTTGCTCTGCTTCTGACGTCATTCTCAGCCTCTCCAGGTTGATATAGATATCTTACCTGTTTTGTAAACAAGCTTGTGTCGGGTGCTAGGGGTGGTCCTGTCGGTGTTGTTTTTGGCTCTGTCATTGTTTTCAATTTAATAGCATCAGCGGGTTTTACATGGCCTTCATTATTCATAGCTTTTATCACAGATGGTAATCTTTTAACCCACTCAGTGTTACGTGCGTCATGCATGAGTTTCTTAGAATACTGATAACTGAAAAGTCTCTCTGATAATTGTTTGTTGAAGTTCTCAACAATTGCCTGTGATGAGCACACCTGGTATACCTCGCCGCACTAGCACGCCATGCTTTGCAAATAATTGATTAACTGTGCCCTTGAACTCAGATCCATCATCGACTTGTACAAGTCTTGGATATTTCAAAGGGCCTCGACTATATATTTTTGTTAAAGCAGTCGCAACCGTACTAGCGTTTTTGTCAGTTATGGGTTCGGCATCTTTATACCTTGAAGCAATGTCAACAACAGTTAGCGCATATTTGTAATGCATCTTTCTTACTGTATTATGCGGTAGGAACCGGAGGTCCATTTGATGGGTGTCATTTGACGTGATGTTTTCAAAATGAGGTCTTGATATTTTTCTTGGCGCAGGAAGATATATTTGCCAAATTGCTTGTTTTGCAGCCATTGTTTTATTTGGTCAGTTTGATTGATTGTACATTGCTTAACGTCCCGACAGCAACAAGGCTTTCTCAGGACGTGCCTGCACTGCTTGTGAAAAAAAACAAAACAGAATATTGAATGTATGTCGCCAGCCGGTCCACTACGTTAAATAAACCTACAACATGGGGCCTAAATAAAGCCAAAACCATTTGGCAACACACATCCAACATCAAGAGCTACAGGCAGTGCAGACAGTAGGAAGAGTTTTAAAAAGGCAAATACAGATGAATGGACCTCGGGTAGACAGAAACACATGCCCCAGAATAGAAAGGAAAACCCACCCTGTGGGGCTGACCAGGGTGACCCTGGGAACTAAAAGGTACCTAACCCCACCCAAGTCCCCCAGGGCAGACCCGGGTGGGGTTTTATTTGGTCAGGTGTGACATCTCCACCCACAGCGGCATGTAATTTTTCTAATGCAGTTTTTCCTTTCCAGTAGCCAATTGGAGAGTAATATATTTTTGATAGTTTATTTTCGGCTGTCATTTTTTCTAGCAATAAAAACTCCTGTGAAATATACAAATGTCATTCCCACTAGAACAAAGATTATCTCTCCATTTCTTTGTTGTGTGCTTGGTTGATAGTAATCGCTAAGTTTTGGCTGTGGGGTAGACATGTCTTTGCCCTTCATATGCAGAAGGAATGTGGCAACTGAAGGTCACATTCCTTCTGCATATGAAGATAAGTAGCGGCTAATGTCTCTGTTTGTTTGTCTATTTTGACAAAGGGTATTTACCCGAAATATTAATAAATTGTGTTGTACCATTTTTTTTCTAAGCGTGTTTCTTTCTCCGTTGGGTACTTCTTTGAGTGTGTGGTTTGTATTTTTTCCATAGCCTGTAGCCTACGTAACCAAATCCTACAACAAATCCGCCAACCATATATTTTGTTGTTTTGGGTTTAGACTGATGGGTGACAGATTCAGTTGATAATCTCTCACTTTGTTGAGGGGGTGGGAGTCCTGACGGTGGTGGGGTCGGGGCTGGGGGTCCTGACAGTCCTGATGGTCCTGACGTTCCTGGCAGTCCTGACAGTCTTGACAGCGGGTCAGTTACATGAGCCTTCTTTGTTAACGCCTTAAGCTGCAATTATTTTTGTTTGTTATATTCGGCTAATCTTTTCCAGCCACTACCCTCCCTGGACTTTTTTGGTTTAGTGATCGTTTGAACCTGCGTCAAAACAGGGTTCCGTTGTGGAGTCATCTGGGTCTCGTCCGTTTGATCCATCATTTTCTTTTTCTAGAAAATTTATTTTTGAAAAATCAATACCAGTAACAAGCAAAGTTACCACAGGTGCAAGGTAATTGCCAAACTTGTAAAACATGACACATGCTAATTTGCCAATTGAACTTGAAACAATAGGGTTGCTTTCAAGGTCGCCTGATAGACTGTCAGTGTCTACAGGTAGAAAGTGATTCACTGCTTTTGTGTATAGATAGACAAGAGATCGACTTAAATCATGAGTCATTAGTGAAGCGATATGATTTTCATATTTAGAATGTAGTTTAATTAATTCCTCAGCCATGAGGGATTCTATATCTTCTGTCATGTATTGTTTTCCAAGATAAGCTTTTGATTTGCCAGAAACAACTATAGACAGAAGACGTTTTTTTTAGAGTCTAAGTCTGCTGATATCACTTAGAAGAAGTAATTCGTCTTGGTTCATTTTATAATAAAACATATTAATTTTTGAAACAATAATTAAACTTATTAAGTACACATTCCTCAATGTACAGATTTACATCATTGATATGCCAATTAGCTCAGGTGCTAATTTTGCTTTAGTCGTCAATGGCACTGATTTTGGAAATCTTTTTTTTTGCAGAGTGCAATATAAGGGATTTGGGGAAATGTGAGCGATGTGGTCATTATGAGCGTTGTTAGCAAAAATAGTAAAATAAAGGTTGTTTAATTAGGATAATTAAAGATAAAATTAATTTTCCTAGAAATGTCTAATATTATATCTCTGCGGGTACAGAATTAAATAAACAATATAAAACTGAAGCCAACATTGTGCACAGTACACAGTGGGTGCTATGCAATGTGCAATCAGTTGTGACACGATAGCCTGCACCATGTTGAGTTTTTGGAGAGCATCATTGGTATTGCTTGGATTAGTATGGGCCGGCATGGTGCAGACTATGTTGTAGGCACTTTGCCAGTGTAGCACTGATGTATTTTGCAGTGTTATGATATGGTCGACTGCACAGACTTTGTATCAAGAGCAGTAAAGTACTGTTTGGTGTGCATGCCTATAATATGGAGACTATGTGACATAGTGCATTTACCCTTGTTATGCAGTTGTTATCGTATTATTTTGTGTTGACGTCAGCATTGTGCAGTGTAAGTTATGGGGCTTGAGACTGCATTTCACTTCATTGTGCTGCAATGGGACACAGTGTGGTAGTGGTAACAGTATTGTTTGCTTTTCATGCCAACATTGTGCACAGTATGTGTGTAGTGCAGTTTGGTGGCTAGATAATGTGAATTTCACTGTTATAACGTAGTGGGATGTGCAATGTTGAGTTATATCAGGACTACAGTGATGGTCTCTCTCTGTCTCTCTCTCTGAGCAAAATAATATATGTAGTGGAAGGCTCTAAATGATAAGTCTGTCATTCCTTCTCTCCTATCCTCCTTCTTTTATATACTGTGCAGTTGACTCCCAAATAAATACCTCATGAGCAAGTGGTTGCCGATGTCAGTCTCAGTTGGCATGTGCACACAACTAAAAATGACATCAGCTCCACTTTTCTCCCAACTAGCTTGTATAAAGTCAGCACTTTGTCAATGTAAATGTGAATAATATAGTTGAAATATGTTGTTCCGCAGTAAAGCTGTATTTTGAGGGGGATCTGGGTGGCTCGGTGGTAGTGTGTTTGACTCTCATCCCAAAGGTCCTGGGGTCGAATCCAGCTGGGGTCGACATTTGTTCCAACCCTATTTCTCTTTCTGTGACCCATCTTTGAAATCACCTTTTATGGACAAAAGATGTTAATCCCTAAACGTTTAACGTTTTGTATTTGAGGTAGTTACTTTTGTTTAGGTGCCTAATTGCATTGTAGCCTAATATGCTTTCAACAGACTTGACTGTATACTTTCAATGAATCTCTGCAAATACAGCATTTGTTTTGGAAAAAATAAACAGAGATATTATTCTTTACTTACAATGATGATGTGTATTCATAACAGGGCATATTGAAACATGTGACATTTGTTTTGTTTCCTTATAATTTGTAACCAAAAACTGCTGGGAAACTGAGATTCACCTAAAGAGATAGGTACATCCACTTCCAATCTGTTTACAAACATCTTTCAGCCAGAGATGTTCATCGACCTGCTTTCATGGAGACACCAAAGGAGCGTGTAGCATTGCTTTCAGCAGGTATATTACCAACAAATTCACATCAATTAATGTTTGTAGATGATGTCAGTAAAAATAAAAACTGTCTGTGACAACACTCTTTGGTGTGCTTTTTCATCAGTGAATCTGTGAATGATTGAATGAATGTAAACATGTAATGTAAACATGCTTACACAATGCCTGGCTGAAATAATGAATGAACAAATGTACCTAGGTAACCAGTGTGCATTTTTATCCACGACTGAATCCGGTTGGTTGGTTGGTTCATGTTTTAACATCCACATTACCAAAGTGATAATAATTGTATATTAAAAAAAAAAAAAAATTACCACAATACCACGCGTGTGAGTATTTTTTTTTTTTTTTTTAAGAGTTTTGTTGTTGTTGTTGTTGTTGTTGCTTTTGGTTCATTTAGCGAAGTAGAAACTGTATGGGTTTCAAATGTGAGCAGGAAAAAAATATCGCCAAAATATCGGGTTACCTGCGTGCTGAGAGTATCTTACCGCCGCACTAGCTCAATTATCAAAGGACAGCAGGTGCATTTAATTACTTATAGATAAACTTTCTCATCCCGTATCGAACAATCATCTGCCGTTGTTGTTGTTCCAGTTTACTGTCCCACTAATAGTGATCGAGAACTAGCAGTTTTGGAGTAGTTTTTCCTTGTAGGTTTGACGTAGTTGTTTCCCTCCTTCTTTCTCATGCGGGCTTGGGACCTGCAACGGCGGAGATATGATCTGCCGGAAGTCAGACATCGCTTGTATCCCTTATTGAATACGCACTCGCAAACGACCTAAAGTGCCAAATTGTTTTCTTCATAACCAATGTGCTGGATATGACCTAAAGTACGCCTTTATCAAATAAAAAGGGCCTGAGCAATTGTCCAACTATTCAAACACTTGTAATGTTATTGATAACATCCGGGCAATTTGCGAGTTTACTAAATACATTTTTTTAGATTGTACTTTGAATTCCAATTATCAGAACAAACTTTTTTTACGAGAAAATACTAACATACTGTTTGAAGTGACCTAAATGTTTCTTTATCATTTTAACACACTATTCGATAAATTTTTATGGTGTTCTGAAATCAGCTATTTCAGTTGCGTGTTTTTGCTCATGGGTAGTTCACGCAAACGGCATTATCTTACCATTCCTCCAGACTCAACAAGGCTCTCAACAAAAAAAAAAAACAACAACTATAAACGGCGTTTTCAATTCGGTAAAAAATGAAGGTATAATCAACAACCTTAAAATGGGGCTGGGTCGGAGCGCATTCCGGATCAATGCACATGACGTGCGACGCAGAAATTCTAAAAAAGACGGAAGTAACAAGATAAAAATGACGTCACATCTACCTACGCAAACCTTGCTAGAGAACGTCTTTTTGGCGCCAAAGCGCCGTATGTGTGTGTGTGTGTGTGTGTGTGTGTGTGTGTGTGTGTGTGTGTGTGTGTGTGTGTGAGAGAGAGAGGTTGGTTGGTTGGTTGTACATTGCTTAACGTCCCGACAGCAACAAGACTTTCTCAGGACGTGCCTGCACTGCTTGTGAAAAAAAAAATTTAAAAAAATTAACAGAATATTGAATGTATGTTGCCAGCCGGTCTAATATGTTAAATAAACCTAAGACCATTTAGCAACACACATCCAATATCAAGAGCTATAAGCAGCGCAGACAGTAGGGAGAGTTTAAAAAAGGAAAATACAGGTGAATGGACGAAGGGTAGCCTGAAACACATGCCCCAGAATAGAGGGGAAAACCCACCCTGTGGGGCTGACCAGGCTGACCCTGGGAACTAAAAAGTAGTTAACCCCACCCAAGTCCCCCAGGGCAGACCCGGGTGGGGTGTGTGTGTGTGTGTGTGAGAGGATGTCAGCGATTAGAGCCCGCGTTTGAGGAGGGACAAGCTTGATATTGTCCCTAAAATAATAATCTCGGGATCTTTTTTCCCGATGTTTTGATTAAAATGCTCATTGGCGAGAAAATGGTCATTTCACAAAAACCGGTTGATCCACACTGGAGTCCGTAATTTTTAAGTCCCTTCTATTTATAGAATGGACTTTTTAGGACGGGTCGCGGTGGGGCGAATTTAATAGCATTTCCATGATGTCAAAGGCGGCCAGGCTAAACCTCTAACAATTGAAGTAACAAGATAAAATTACGTCATGTCTAGTTACGCTAACATCGCTGCTGAAAGCACATTTGTCGCGAAGCGCCGTATGTGCGTATGGTTTGTATGTATGTATGTATGTGCGTATATATGTATGTGTGTGCGTGAATATGTAAACAAGATAATCTCCGATATTTCTGTACACACAAGCTTGAAGCTTGCCGAAATACTTTCTTAAGTGCCTTCAGATATTTTCTATAGCACTGGCAGTCCATTTTCAGGCTTACATCATTAAAACAGGATGTCACAATTATTATAAACTTGACTAGATGATGTTGTGATCACTATGAGTGCCACATTGTTTGAATTTGTATCCCTACCCCAAGTTGTAAAAATACACAAATTAATTATTAAAAAAATACTAAAGTTATTCCATTTCATTTTGACCTCTCTTTACCCATTAAGTTTCAATAATTTGAGCATAGAGTGCAAGAAAATGAGGAAAGTCGGCATCCTTCATGATACGTTTGTGGTGGTGAATGATAGCTTTTTTCAATTTAAAATTGCCATATTGGAAAACGTACATTGTATCCGATGCCCTCAGAAATTTTGTATACAACTGATAGGTCTTTTTTAGGTTTTAATGGTTAGGATAGAGTACCGCAGTTACTCCCAACCTGCTTTTATGATGCTGTGATTCATTTAGGGGCCACAGTTGCTGAATCTGCTGCCCTATCCCCATTTTACCAGTACGCAAATCAACACAAAATGATCATAAAAATTGATTATATCATACTCTTCTGTTTAAATACTTTTGTTGCCTGTTTTTTTTTAAAAACAAAGTATGCACATTGAGCATACAATTTGTGATTATTTCATTAATTTCAACGTGATCCATCAATTTAATTGTAATTATTTTTTGTTAATGCATAAAAAGGGGAAACGTCTGTAAACAGGGGCTGTCGTTGAAGAACTTCCTTTATAATAGAACAGCAAGACTGTAGAGTACAGTCCAACGTTCCACATATTTTACGGACATTAAAGGGATCGGAGACATGACACCTCCCTGAAATACCATCTTCCCCTGAGTTGGACAAGACTTCTGAGTGTGCTGTCGACTTCAGTCATGCAATTCTGTTGAAGAGGAAGTCTTTCAGCCATCAGTACATCATGCCTCCAAATCCAGACAGTAGAAGCTTTAGCAGCAGCCCCTACAGACTCCCCCTGCCCCCCTCCCCTTTTATGTTCTTAATCCAGAATAGGTACAATTAAATTGATGGGGCACATTGAAATTAATGAAATGATCACAGATTTTTAAACTCAATATGCATACTTTGTTAAGAAAACTGGAAACAAAAATATTTAAACACAGGAGTATGATGGAAGCAATTTTTGGGGATCATTTTGCGTTCTTATGCGTACTGGTAAAATGGGGGTAGGACAGCAGATTCAGCCACTGTGGACCTAAATGCATCACAGCATAATAAAATCAGGTTGGGAGTAAGGGTGGTCCCAGAATAGCTTGGCGCCTTATTCTGGCACCACCCTTTGACTAAAATGCTGGATCTGTATCTTAATTTGTACTGTAGCCTTTATAGGACAAGAAGCAAATTAATTTTGTGAAAATCAGCCTCAGGATGTAATGGGTTAAGAAAGAGGCTTGTTTTGACTGCCTGTATTTTAGCTGCTGCCCACCTACAAATCCCATGTTTACAGTTAATCACACTGCACATGCAGCCATCAGTTCTGTGAAAAGTACTGGGCTTTATGCAGTGGGGCACCAAAACTTAGAGATGAGGCCACACCTGATAACAATAACAGAACTAATCTGCATACTGACGGAACCACTAGTTCTGTAAACAGCACCTTTGTAAATAGTACCAGTGGCCAAATGCACACAGACATGGATGATGCCGCCGCTGATCACTTCAAACAATAGGCTGTCAAATACACATTGATCAGTGATACCGTGAACTAGCCTGCACATGCTGCCATCAGTTCTGTAAATAGTACTGGTGGCCACATGCACAGGGGCACCAATCTTAAAGATGAGGACACAACTGCCACCTCAAACAAAACGCTACCTACATACACATATACCTCCGTGTGCGTTAGGCAGGACAGGCTTAAAGTATGGGACTGTAAATGATCTTCCAACGAAATGTCAAAGCCAGTAAGAAAATAAAATAATGGCAGCAAGTACATGTATTTTGTAAATCGTTCAAATAGAACATGAGAACTCATCGAGCCCAATGGTGTTATGAGTGGGTTATGGAAACACTAAACACTGAAAGAAATAGTACGTGTACACCATGCAGTACGTGCCTCTTCCCCCCCCCCCCACCCCCCCACCCCTTTCACCCTGCCCTAGCTGTTCATCATATTAAAACATATCTCATTCATTTATCACTTGACTGAAATATTTATTAAATCATCTCTGTGTCATCTTTCTCAGTTTTCTTGTTCGTTTTAATCACAATATATACTAATGGTAAAAACTTAAGGGCCACTTTTTACCGCAGACGCACCGACAACACCACACAAATAATGTAACAATACTTAGAGTCAGCACTTTGCTAATTTATTCAGTAACAATTTTACTTAAGTTTGTTGTAAATCAAGCAATTGTAACAACAGCAGTACGTAAGAATGTTCACCCATCCCTCATTTGAAAAGTCACACAAGACTGGTCCAGTCAGTAGCGAGTGTACCCACCTTTTGACAGTTGACGTGATAGAGTGGTTGGCGTGACGGTCGCGAGGAGCCTCCACACAGCTGGTGCAGCGCGGGCGTCCTGAGCAGGGTCGTCGTTCTGCCCTTCCAATTTCTTGAAATCGTGCCAGCAGCCTCTGGATCTGAATGGGTCACCCCAAGACGTTTCCCAACTTCTCGTCCGGAAATTCCATCCTGCAGCCATGCTAGCGCCCGGCCTTGATCTACTGGCGTTAGGCTTCGTCGTGGTGGCATGGTTAGGAAAGTGACAATTATGCCCCTACTGTACCGGTATTTGTAGCGAAACAGACGTGCTCAATGTAAGTGCATCACGAATTTACCGAGTGTTTCCACCTTGTTGCCTTTGGTACCCTTGCCAATATCGCACAGCTTTTCACAAAAACTGACGATGTTTCACGTGCATTTGACACGTTCGTGGAAATTGATGAATTGTTGTCAATTGTTCCCTGTACAGTGGACTGTCTAGGGTCAACTTTTAAACCATTTATCGAAAGAACATAGTATTTTATAAGCGTACTTGCGACGATAAACAATGACACAAAAAAGTGGAGTGGCCTTTAAGTTTTGACCATTAGTATATATGAGTGTCAGTGCTAATGCCAGCTGCTAAGAATCCGTGCAGCGAACTTCAAATGTCAATATGCGGACAAACTGTAAACGTTTATGCAGCAGCAAAATACAGTTCCTCTTTTGTGCAGCTAGGTTACTGCTAGCGAGATAGGGTTTAATTTTAAACAAAGCCTTGCATTAACTTTCAAGCGTGTTCACATTGTGCTGTGTAATCTTTCAATGTGTAGTATACTGTACCATCAGTGATCACCGAGACTTCATTGGCAGTGATGACACATCACAACATTGTAACTAACTGAATTAAATGTTTCAGTAATAATCAAGTTCCGAAACTTTGTTCAGCCATGACAGTTAAAACCAAGTGGTGTGGCACTCTTCTCTTTTGCAGCATGTTGCACTTCGGACATCGGTTTCGAAGATAGCGTTTGTTTTTGCGGGTTGCATTTTGTTTTGGTGCTGTGGTGTCGAAATGAAATGGGTAAAGCGATGGTAAAGTGAATGGAAATAAACGTAAAAATGAACAAAGCGACTTTGCACATTCGCTTTTCTTGGGGAAAAAAAAAACAACAAGCGTGTGGAAACAAACAAATCGAAAGAACTCGTCGGCACACCGAAATTCACGGCAACGAGCCCGCGTGCGTCTTGTATCATGTGACGATCACGTGATTTGGGATACCTTATTGTTGAGTAATGATATTTGAGCTCAAGACATGCTTTTTCGTAATTGTTTCTTCTCTTAATATAATTAAGTGTGGAAAGATACTTAAAAAATAAAATTGAAATACGTTAAGTAACATATAATGCATACCACAACTGAATACGGGAGCCCCATGTAAACTACTGATCCCCAGTGAACATGGCTGCGACAGTGCTGGTTTCGTCTGCAGACGTACTTGAAACAAATAATGAGAAAAAAAAAAATTCTCCATCCTCTGGCGGTTTAAAATGAGTGCGCACTGCTTTTACTCATACTAGACTTCATTTTGATATACCCAAACCTTTGTTACTCTGAAGAAAATCACTATCTCGTAAACGGCTCATCGTCTATGATGGGCATCTGCTAGACTATATTCATGTACAATTAAGGCGTACTAATGTTTAAAAGCTACCACTCTAAAACTCCTAGTTATCTAACAGATCTATTTAGCCCTGCTCATACTACTGCAAGGATCAATCTATCCATACAAAGATCTTACTGAGGCTCCGTCTTTGTCCACATTCAGGGCCCGCTTATTTAGGCAGCTGAAAGAAACTTGAGCCCATAGTTGTGTGTCGGCGTGACTCGAGCGCCTTGAGTTGTATTGCAGAGTTTGTTGTTGCTGTTATTGTTCAAATTACGTTTTTAACGTTCATGTTCATTCAGGTTGTCAGTGTGTGTGTGTGTGTGTGTGTGTGTGTGTGTGTGTGTGTGTGTGTGTGTGCGCGCGCGCGCGTGCGTGCGTGCGTTCGTGCGTGGTGTGTGTGTGTGTGTGTGTGTGTGTGTGTGTGTGTGTGTGCTAAATTAGCCTTTTGATGATCTCGTTTTGCCTTTCCATTTTAATTAGGATTATTATATTATATTGAGCAACATTTTGCTTGATATAGTGCCGATAACATGCAAATGTGATTACGAGATCCGAATTAAAATGTCACGAGGACATTTTGATCGGGTCAAGTGATCACATCTGTCTGTTTATCGGCACTGTATCAAGCAAAAAATGTTGCTCAATATAATGTATGTACCCATTCCAAAACAAAACTTTACTACAGTCCTTCCGATTACCGCCATTGGTGCTAAAGTGATCAATTTCACTATATTTGGACATAAAACGTCCCAGCTTGACACTACTAACCGAAATGTACTCAGCGCAAATCCACCCAGGCGTATATCTACCCAGTGCAAATGTGTTCCTCTGATTTTCCATTTATTTTTACAACTAAATAAACTCAGCGTGAATCTTCACAGCATGATTCCACCCAGCATAAATGGACAAAGGCTTACATTTACTCAAATAAAAATATCTCAATGGAATAGCGAAAGTACACCTTTACACTGGGTAGATTTACGCCCAGGCTCATTCAGGCTGTGTATACTTTCGCTTGATATTTTCGCTTTTTTTTTGTTTTGTTTTTTGCGCTAAAACATAGCTTCCGTACCCCTTCAGCGCCACTGATAGTGGCACTGTGTGTACTACAAGTACTAGAAAAATCATGTCGCCACAAAACTCTTTAACGTACAATTTAGGGCCCGCATAGTCTGGAGTTCACATCAGACCTGTCTGAAATGTCGCAAATAACGTAAAGTTTATATGCACATAGACTGAATGGAACTTTACCGTTCAAAACCAAATGTATGCTTAAAACATACAGAACCCAGCAAATCTGGCACTGCTGAACATGTTTAATCGCGCAAATTCCCTCTTGCACGCCTCCGATGTTGGAAAAAACAGGTGGATAAGCTGCCTTAGGTGCGAACACAGACATTAATAACTACGTCTATTTATGAACCTGGGTGTGATACTTCCGATGTGTGTTTGTCTCTGTCCAAATGGTGACTTGTGTGTTACGTATTGGACTGTCGACTGACTCAGCGCGGAGACTGATTTGGCGGTTTGATAGACATCAGTGCTTTCTAATCGTGCGTGTTGTTGAGTAAAGTTTACTTGTAATCAGAACACAATAATGACCGAAAATACCAGCAGGTTTGTTTATTTAGTCATTTTCTAAGGTTGTCGCATAGGGCGGGTCCGTGGATAGTAGCTTTGACTAATGCAAATCCACTGCGCCACCGCGTGCGCGCAAGCGCCAATACTAAGCTCAAGACTAAATACAAGGGAGGAAACAAACGGCACACGCGAAAGACGATGCACTGTGATTCCAGAGCAGTTTCAACCTTCAAAGCAACCATTCTCCTAAAACCCCGAACTGAACAAACTCAGTAGATATTTTGCCACAAATCTACACCAACTTTGCCCGCCGATCATAACCGATAGTTTAGTATCGATGCTTTTTGCAAAGTGAGTGAAACATCATTTTTTGCAGACGCCCGGAAGTACGCAACATGCTCATTTTTCATTGGTTTAAGTAAATTAGCATATCCAATGAAATTAAACTGAACAAGAGTGCGTCTTACTGTCGACATGAACTTCTGACCCGTGCTGCACGCAAGCAGTCGCGTTAGCAGTCTTGAGCTAGCCCGTCTACCGTGCACCCCCCTCCCCCCTCTCCCCCCCCCCCCTCCCATAGTACTCAATAAAGGCCCCGCCACACATGCCCGATTTTGAGGCCGATTCTTGAGCAGTTTTGAATCGGAGTGTGATCGGACCGGACTGCAAAAACGTGTGCACTGCCACACATTCCCCGACTTTATTCAGCCGACCGGTTTGAATCGAAGATCAAGGTCGTACCTGTTCAGCGAAATAGCTGCTAGTTTGGACAGTGATGATGATGTGCTTGCATTATCAGCAGTTTTGCATCATATTCGGGAAGACTGAGGCGGGCGAAACATCGGCAACGAAGGTGGTTGACTGATCTTCCGCCATTTGCAAACTGAAACGACGTGCTTTGCGAGACGCGCTCTGATTGGTTGAAGCTTACAATCGGGGCCGATTCGGATCGGAAAAATACAGCAGTTTCTAAACACCCGATTCCCAGCCGATTGCGATCGGATCGGATATATGACGTCATCCGATCGCAATCGGATCGGAATCCGCTTCAAAATCGGGGCACAACCGGCAAGTGTGGCGGGGCCTTAAGATGGGTTTCAAAGTGTACCTTAGTATGTCCTGAAATGTTTAAGCAATGTTCCACTTGGGGCGGTCCGAGGCGCAGTGGTTAAGGCGCCTGCCACCAATGCCAAAGGTGCGAGGTTCGAAAACGGGTTCCGGGCCCCAAGTGGAACATTGCTTAAACATATCAGGACATACTAAGGTACACTTTGAAACCCATCTTAAGGCCCCGCCACACTTTTCTCCTCTGGTAAGTGTCACCGTTAATTCGGGCGGACCGTCGGGGGTTCTTTCTCCGGGTACTCCGGTTCTTCCACCCCCCCCACCCCCCCCCCCCACACACACACTTTGGTACCGGTTTCAGGCCACTTTACAAATTTCAAATGCAAGCGATCAAAACTCTCTGTAACTTCAGTAGCTGAACTGGCCCTTCGTCTGTATTGTATTGTGTTTGTCTTAAATGGCGTAATTCCGTGTCTGTTACGTGAGTGTGCGTGTTCGGTTTCAGTTCGCGGCGCTTTGAGTCGATTCACCCAAAATTTGAGAAAAAGCGCCTATATAACAACGGTATTATTATTATTATTATTATTAAAATCCTTAGGAACACACCGATGACGCATGGATATCCCCCATTCACGCTCTTCACGGATGCTAAAATGAGCTTGAGAAACATTTTCCTCTAAATAAATCTGAATTCATTTCAGAATCCCAAATCAGGCATTATTATGTTAAGGCACACCTTCTGCGTCCTCTGCAAAAAAACAGAATAAAAATTATATTGAATCTGTGGCTCACATAGAAGGTATTTGTGCACCCAGTAAATGGCCATTTCCTCAAAATTGCAAAAGGAAAAAGACAAAAATAATGTGTCAGATACCTTCAGACATTTTCTATAGCACTGGCAGTCCATTTTCAGGTTTACATCATTAAAACAGGATGTTACAATTATTATAAACTTGACTAGATGATGTTGTGATCACTATGAGTGCCACATTGATTGAATTTGTATCCCTACCCCAAGTTGTAAAAATACACAAATTAATTATTGAAAAAATACTAAAGTTATTCCATTTCATTTTGACCTCTCTTTACCCATTAAGTTTCAATAATTTGAGCATAAAGTGCAAGAAAATGAGGAAGTCGGCATCCTTCATGATACGTTTGTGGTGGTGAATGATAGCTTTTTTCAATTTAAAATTGCCAAATTGGGAAACGTACATTGTATCCGATGCCCTCAGAAATTTTATATACAACTGATAGGTCTTTTTTAGGCTTTAATGGTTAGGATAGATTACCGCAGTTACTCCCAACCTGCTTTTATGATGCTGTGATTCATTTAGGGGCCACAGTTGCTGAATCTGCTGCCCTATCCCCATTTTACCAGTACGCAAATCAACACAAAATGATCATAATAATTCATTAGATTATACTCTTCTGTTTAAATATTTTTGTTGCCTGTTTTTTTTTTTTAAAACTAAGTATGCACATTGAGCATACAATTTGTGATCATTTCATTACTTTCAAGGTGATCCATCAATTCAATTGTAATTATTTTTTGTTAAAGCATATATGAAAAGGGGGAAACGTCTTTAAACAGGGGCTGTCGTTGAAGAACTTCCTTTTAATAGAACAGCAAGACTGTGGAATACAGTCCAACGTTCCACATATTTTACGGACATTAAAGGGATCGGAGACATGACACCTCCCTGAGATACCATCTTCCCTGAGTTTGACAAGACTTCTGAGTGTGCTGTCGACTTCAGTCATGATGTTGAAGAGGAAGTCTTTCAGCCATCAGTACATCATGCCTCCAAATCCAGACAGTAGAAGCTTTAGCAGCAGCCCCTGTTTACAGACTCCCCCCGCCCCCCTCCTCCTCCCCCTTTTATGTTCTTAATCCAGAATAGTTACAATTAAATTGATGGGTCATATTGAAATTAATGAAATGATCACAGATTTTTAAACTCAATATGCATACATTGTTAAGAAAACTGGAAACAAAAATATTTAAACACAGGAGTATGACGTAAGCAATTTTTTTGATCATTTTGCATTCTTAAGCGTACTGGTAAAATGGGGGTATGACAGCAGATTCAGCCACTGTGGACCTAAATGCATCACAGCATAATAAAATCAGGTTGGGAGTAATTGTGGTACTCTATCCTAACCAATAAAATCTTTTTAAAAAAGAAAGACCTATCAGTTGAATACAAAATTTCTGAGGGCATCGAAAACATGTTTTTTTTCCTTTCGATTTCACAGAAATGGCCATTTACTTACTTACTTACTTACTTATGCCTACTGGGGCATAGGCCGCCTACAAAGGATCTCCAAGAGTCTCTGTCTGGGCTCTCCTTTTCAGTTGGTTCCAGGTCATCTTCATGGTCTTAAGGTCTGCATCCAGTTCTCAGTGCCATGTGTTTCTTGGTTTTCCTCTTTTCCGCGCGCCCTGTGGATTCCATGTTAGGGCTTGCCTGGTGATGTTGTTCGCTGGCTTACGCAAGGTGTGCCCTATCCATCTCCAACATCGTTTTCTATTTTCGTCTTTTGCAGGCAGCTGGTTGGTTTTATTCCAGAGCTCGTTGTTGCTGATGGTCTCTGGCCAATGGATATTTAGAATCTTGCGCAGGCAGTTGTTAATGAAGACTTCTATTCTCCTTCTGATGGCAACTGTTGTTCTCCAAGTTTCTGCTCGTATAGAAGAACTTCCTTGACATTGGTATTGAAGATCCTGACATTGGTCTTGGTTGATAGTTCTTTGGATCTCCAGATGTTTCTCAGTTGTATAACTGCTGTTCGTGCTTTCCCTATCCTTTGTTTGACATCTGTATCTGAGCCTCCCTGTTTGTTGATGACGCTACCCAAATAAGTAAAGGCATCCACCTCCTCCAGTGCTTCTTTGTCAAGCGTAATCGGGTTAGTGGTGGCTGTGTTTATCTTGAGTATCTTACTCTTGCCTTTGTGAATGTTGAGGCCAACCTGTGCGGAGGTAGCTGCTACACTGGTTGTCATCTCCTGCATCTGCTGCTGGGTGTGTGATAGTAGGGCCAAGTCATCTGCGAAGTCCAGGTCAGTGCATAGTTGTTAATGATAAACTATCCAGCCCATCCACGGTGCGCTTTGGCGTCCCACAAGGTTCAGTTCTTGGACCAGTCCTCTTTACCCTGTATGTTCAGCCACTGGCCAGTGTCTTTAACCGTTTCTCTATATCACATCATGCATTTGCAGATGATACTCAACTCCATGACTCATGTTCACCTGATCAGATTATGGACACAATCGAGAGCCTTCAGGAGTGTGTCTCGGAGACTAAGATGTGGATGACTTCAAACAAATTACAGTTGAATGACGGAAAAACTGAGGCCATGATAATTGCTTCCCCGAGGTTGACGAAGACGCTGACACTCCCCCAGTCATTACAAATCTGTGGTGCCACTGTCCCCTTCTCCCCCCATGTAAAAAATCTGGGTGTCACACTTGATAGTAGCCTGTCCATGCGCCTTCATGTGAACAACGTTTGCAGATCCGCCTATACTGAACTGCGACGTATTGCTTCAGTCCGCCACTATCTGACACCTGAAGCAACTAAAGTACTTGTCTGCGCTTTTGTTTTGTCTAAATTAGACTATTGCAATGCTCTTTTGGCTGGCTGTTCCCAGTGTCTGATTGGCAAACTCCAGAAAATTAAAAACTCAGCTGCCAGGTTGATTCTTAGAGTCCCTAGATCAGATCATATCACACCCCATCTGTCTGCCCTACACTGGTTACCTGTTACAGCTAGGATTCAGTACAAAATTTCATGCATGACTCACAGTTGTATTACCTGTTCCTGCCCACACTACCTTGCCTCTCTTCTCCAGCTGTATACGCCCTTGAGACAGAATTTGCGCTCTGCTGCCGACTCTCGAGTTTTACGTATCCCTCTTGTCAAAACAAAGTTGTTTGGTGAGAGGTCATTCAGATACCAGAGCCCAGTTGTTTGGAATGATCTCCCACGCGAACTGAGATACGTGGATTCGAGAGAGGCATTCAAGCGTGCCCTAAAGACCCATATGTTTTCTGTCAGCTACAAATGACTTTGTCACACACCTGTCATGTTAAAGTCATCTCTATCTATTTATAGAAGTAGTGTGTGTGTGGGTGTGTGTGTGAATGCCAGTATGAGTCCATGAGCGTAGCACTTTTGAATGGTGACTTTATAGCTTGTTTACAGAGTGCGTTGTATTTTGTTTTTGTACTTTTTGTAAATTCCATTTTTGTAATTAGTTATTTTTTGTACATTAGTTTTTGTTAAGCGCCTAGAGCTCTAATCTGAGGTTAGGCGCTATACAAGTACTCATTATTATTATTATTATTATAGTTAGCAGCTTCCAAGGTGTCCACTGGATTCCATTTCTTCTCTGAGCTGTAGAGGTCTTCATAATCCAGTCAATCGCCAGTAGGAAGAGAAATGGCGAGAGAAGACATCCTTGTCTGACGCCTGTCCTCACCTGGAATGCCTCAGTGAGTTGCCCTCCATGTACCACTTTACAGCTTAGATCCTGATACGAGTTCCTGATAATGGTGGAGATTTTTTCAGGTATCCCATAGTGCCTTAAGAGTTTCCATTGGGTCTCTCTGTCCACGCTGTCAAATGCTTTCTCATAGTCAAGGAAATTGATGTACAGGGATGAGTTCCACTCTAACGACTGCTCAATTATAATTCGCAGTGTTGCAATCTGGTCAGTGCAGGATCGATTTTTGCGAAAGCCAACCTGTTGGTCTCTAAGTAGGGCGTCAACCGGGTCTTTCATTCTGTTCAGCAGAACCCTATTGAATACTTTCCCCAGCACTGATAACAGCGTGATCCCTCTGTAATTCGTGCAGTTACTAATGTCTCCTTTCTTCGGGATCTTGATAAGATATCCCTCTTTCCAGTCAGCTGGTATTTGTTCCTGTTCCCAGATCTTCTTAAATAGTGGGTAGAGCATTCCCACTGTTGTTTCCAAGTCCGCCTTCAGCACCTCAGCTGGGATGCTGTCTTGTCCTGCTGCTTTTCCATTCCTGAGCTGCTTAATGGCCATCCTAATTTCTTCTCTTGTGGGTGGGCTGTCCTCTATAGGTAGGTACGTTTCAGCAGGTTCGATGTCTGGTGGGTTCTTCGGTGCTGGTCTATTCAATAGCTCTTCAAAGTGTTCTTTCCACCTGTTTCTCTGTTCTTGATCACCCATGATTGGTTTTCCTTCCTTATCTTTGAGTCTACTGTACTTCCCTGCTAGCTTCTTGGTGGTGTTGTAAAGTTCTTTCATGTTGCCCTCTCTAACTGCTTGTTCTGCTTTGGTTGCCAGGTCGTCCACATATTTCTGCTTGTCTGCTCTAATGCTCTTCTTCGTTCGTTTATTTGCGTCTGTGTACTCTGCTTGTGCCTTGGCTTTCTCTGCTCTTGTTCGGCTGTTGTTGACGGCCATCTTCTTGTTCTTCCTCTCATAAATCTTGCTCAGCGTGTCAGCAGAGATCCATTCTTTATGTTGGTGCTTCTTGAGACCAAGCACTTCCTGGCAGGTTGATGTAATTGCTTCTTTAATTCCTTCCCACTTGCTCTCGAGGGTACCTTCCTCCTCTTCCAACAGCTCCTGTAATACTTGAAACTTGTTGCTGAAGGTCAACTTGAACTCTTGCAGCTTGGTAGTGTAACTCAGGAAGGCGGTGTTGTATTTCTGTTGTGCCCTGTGCGCTGTTGTCCAGTTTTTCTTAGTTTCAGTTTTAGCCTGGCCACCACGAGATGGTGGTCCGAGGCCACGTCCGCTCCTCTCTTTACTCTCACATCTTGCATGGACCTTCTGAATTTCTTACTGATGCAGATGTGGTCAGTCTGGTTCTTTATTGTGTGGTCTTGAGAAACCCATGTAGTCTTGTGTATGTTCTTGTGGGGGAAAACACTGCCACCGATGACCAAGTTGTTCGATGCGCACAGGTCTGCCAGCCTCTCCCCATTGTCTTTTCTATCTCCTAGTCCATGGCGCCCCATGACTTCTTCATATCCAGAGTTATCCGTTCCTATCTTGGCGTTAAGGTCTCCCATCAAAATGGCGAGGTCCTTTTCTGGATACTTCTCTATGATAGACCGTAGTCTCTCATAAAACTGATCCTTGATGTTTCATCACTGTCGTTGGTGGGTGCGTAACATTGAATAACGTTCATCTTGATCTTCTCCATCTTGGTACGGAAGGAAGCTGTAATAATTCTGGGTCCATGAGATTCACATCCTATGAGTGCTCTTTGTGCTTCTTTTGAGAGCATCAATGCAACTCCTTGTGTGTGAGGGGCGTTGTCCTCTTCATGTCCAGAATACAACAGCATCTCTCCTGAGGCTAGTCGCTTTTGTCCAGATTGTGTCCATCTTGTCTCACTAACTCTAAGAAGGGCAAGGTTGTAATTCTTCATCTCCGCCGCTACTTGAAATGTTTTTCATGTCTCCCACATGGTTCTTACGTTTTATGTACCAATGTTGATTGCCCTGGTCGAAAGAAAGGTTATCGGCCTTGTAGCTTCCAGAGTCTTCCGTCTTTCACTACATGGTGTCATAAATCTTCTTGTTGAAGACCTCTCTCTTCCCAGGGCTGAGTTTTCTTGTTGATTCTCTGTTGGCGTTTCTGTAGCAGGAAGTGCTTTTCCGGGGTAGGGTTGCTAGCCCTACGCCCAACCCTCCTCCTTTATCCGGGCTTGGGACCGGCAAGGTAACCTTTATGGTACACCACGGCGGAGTTAAATGGCCATTTACTGTGTGCACAAATACCATCACTGTGAGCCACAGATTCAATATTTTTTTCATTTTGTTTTTGCTGAGGACGCAGAAGGCATGCCTTAACATAATATTGCTTGATTTGGGCTCCTGTAATAAATTCCGATTTATTTAGAGAAAAATGTTTGTCACTGCTCACTTTAGGATCCGTGAAGAGCGTACCCTTGCGCCATCGGCTTTATCTCTGGTGTGTTTCTAAGGACTTTAGGGGAAACATGGCTTAAACATCTCCGGACATTCTAAGGTACACTTTGAAACCCATCTTATTGAGTATTGTGGGGGTGGGGAGGGGGGGTGGGGTGGACGGTAGCTAAAACTGGCTTATAGAGTATAGGTACGTATTTCCCCCAGCCCCAAAAGGTCTAATTTAAATTAATGGAGTCTGGATTAAACACTGTTCAGTTGTCAATATCTTTTCGAGTAATTCTCTTCGACTTTAGAGTAAACACGGCAGAAAACAATGGATGCACTGCAGTGCATAGAGACCTCTTTCACAGCTCTCTACTAAAGGGTTTAACATTCAACTCTGTATGTTGAGAAAGAGGTCCGGGATACTTCCGGCCACAGCTAGAATTTCGCGGGCTTGTTCGTTTCCTCCCTTGCGCGCACGCGGTGGCGCAGTGGATTTGCATTAGTCAAAGCTACTATCCACTTGAGCTTAGTATAGGCGCGTGCGCGCACGCGGTGGCGCAGTGGATTTGCATTAGTCAAAGCTACTATCCACGGACCCCTATGGGTTGTCGCTATCACTAGCGGACATCAGTGTCGTCAATCTCAATAGTATGGCGTTTTGATTCGTGTGTTCACTGCTGTCTATTCTCCATTTAGTGTGTGTGCTTGGGAAAGAAATTTCGAGCGTACGTACACACTAAGAAGTATTTAATTACTAAATAAAACGAAAAGGGGAGACTACCAGTGCTATTTTAGGAAGATTACAAAGTAAAGTAGTTAAAAACACTGGTCAGGGGAGAGAAGTGTGCATGATCGACTAGTGATCTTAAATCTACTTTGGCCAAAGCACACACACACACACACACACACACACACTACACACACACACAAGATAAGAAAGAGGGGGTGCGCTAAGAAAGTGACTGGAAGCAATGCATATGGAAGCTCCCCCCCCTCCCCCCTCACACAAATAAAGTTTCATTTCATATCTCTCTCTCTCTCTCTCTCTCTCTCTCTCTTTGCAGGACAGTTTGTAAGAGAGGCATTCGCATGCCTGAAACTTTATCCTGAATAAAAACGTTTCATCATCATCATCTCTCTCTCTAGTCTCTCTCTCTCAAACACACACACACCGGCACACACACACGCACGCACATGCGCGCATCTCAAACAGGCATAGATCTATGCCTCTTGGAGATGTTTGATGTGCGCACGCGCGCCGGCACACGCACACACACACATCGACGCGCTTTCAGAAGAGTATGCAGGTGTACATAGTATATCATCAGTGTAGTAGCTAAAGTCAACCTGATTTCAAACAATTTATAGCAAGACTGAAATCGTACCGTGAAATTCTAGTTTTGTTACCATTTTCGCAAGCCTTGAAGCGAAAGTAAAACTCATCACGTAAAATATAAAATTACGTAAAATCAAAAATACGTCATGACAAATGACGCTTGACAAACCAATGACGCGTATGCATTGCGCCCTAATAGAGCTCACTGACGCATTGTCAGATCTGCGAAGCTTTTTCAGGATCAGGTCAAAAACAAAAGGTTGAGACCCTTGACAGCGAGGACAACTCGCATATCGAAGGAACTTTGTGGGTTATGTTTCATCCCATCTTGTTAGGTGTATTGCGACGGTCGCACTGCGCGATGTAAAAGACGGCTAAAAGACGTCTTTTACACCTAGAATAGTTTGCGACCCTTGGAGGACGGCCACACTTACACCGCAAATGATACTAGGGTAGTAGCCGGTACGCGCAGGTTCCGTTTGCGCGCTCGGAAGTCTGTGCCAGGAGCACGGCGTAGCGGAGTAGCCTCTATCTTTGGTGCCGAGTCGCACATACTATATAAAACTGATCAAAACTCTGTGGACATATAAATGTGTATTTCTGATACGTATGTACTGTATATATTAAATCTACGATCACCGCAGTTAATTGTTTCGAAATAATGATTGTTTGGAAATTTAGTTGCTAAATTTGTTGTCAAATATTGAGTCTGGAAGAAGTGTCTGACACCCGTTTGAAACGTCCACATGTTTTCAGCGGTTTTTACTTCTTTAATGCATACAGATTACATATCCGCCTGATGACACTCTGTTATCCTTGAGCATTTATCATTAAAATTAATTAAAGAAAAAATTAAACTCGCTGTTGGGTTTTAACCTACGCGGTATACCATATACCATCCTGTACCGAAAGCATCGGCAAGACACCAAGCATCTGCAAGACGCACAGATTCTCACGACCTTTGGCTGAGTGCGGAGGCCTATAAGAATCTATGTCTCTTGCTGACTCCCGCCGTGTATGCGAGCAGACTGAAAGTGACGACTGATTGACCGCAGTTCCTGTGTCAGCGAGGGATGGAGCTACTGCTAAACCTGTCGCGATCACCATAGAAAGAAATGATTCTCCTGCAGCTGCACCTGATGTCTCCATAATAAAACTTTGGCAGGTTTTATAATGTTTGGGGTCGTAATCGTGATCCTCATCTCGTCAAACAATTTCAAAACATATTACACATCCTGATTTGATATATAATGATCGCATCTGAATTCGCCATCAGAGCCGGTTTGACTGTGTGCAAATTCCAGTGAGCATTTTCATTCGGTTGAAAAACGAAACCCACCTAACTACAAGAGACACAGATCCTCATGAGCCGCCGCAGGCGAGGAGGCTCACGAGAATTAAAGTCTCTTGCTGATACTAATTTGTACCTACGTTCCTCGGATAGCTTGGGTTCCTTGGGGTTCAATTACCAAAGATCTCAGACCACTAGCAGCGAGTGCAAGGTATGTAGACAGGACTACGCCTGTGCACGTAGAGGAGATAGGGACTACGTCCCGTACGACCCACTAGGCTGCAATTTATGCTTGGATCAGACAAACTGTAAATCAATATTGTTCATGTTTAGCATCCTCTAGCTGCACTTGTAGCTATTTGCAGAGGTAAAAAATGTGTCCGCTAACTGTCATAATTTGATGAAATCAGTGAGATTTAAGTGTGCAAAATTTGACTGATCGAGTGTCCGATTCGTCAGGCCAGATTCTGCTGCTTAACTGCGTCTAC
>BTPG01000004.1:99989892-100226074 GCA_036245525.1 Semisulcospira habei
CGGCGGTACTGTCCGAGGGACACCAAGCCACCCAGGAACCACTACCGAGCCGTCAGAGTCGCTCCACCTCTCACATGTTATACTATACAGTGTCTAGGCATAGGCTCGGCACTGGAAGTGAGAGAGGTAAGGCATGAGGTAAACATGTAGAATGCATATGCGCTAACCGACAGGAAGAGCCTGGTCTTAGGCAGAGGCCTGCGGTCACGACAGCAGACCACGACCTCTGGCCCCGACCCGAGTCACGCCCACGCCCAAGCACCCCTCTGAAAAATCATAGGTGTATTGCAGTGATATGTAGTACACACATGCGACCCCTCACATTCAACAAGTTTGCCCCGATTTGGCAAAAGCCCCCATGTCCGTCCCCCAAGAGGAGCGAGACCTTCACTGGCTTAAAAATCTCGCTCGTCACAGAGACGGACACCCCGGCCCCCCACGCCACACCTGGGCAGGTCTATACGTGTATAAATACATGTAACAAATACAAAAAATACACGTGCGTGTATTTTTTGTCTGTGTGCGATTCACCGTGCGCATGCACTGTCAATTGCTTGTTCCGTGTGTATTCTGATTCTGTGATTCATTATTGTAACTTACTTGAAATCTGCGGAACGGTGTTTTTCTTCTTGTTATTATGAATGTCCTCTGGCATCTCACCATTGGCACTGTTTCTAATGTTTGGTTCAGGTTTCCTATTCATTAATATTTTCTGTTGCGCTGTGATATATATATTTTAAAAAAAATGTTGGTCTGATTGCTTTACTATGAATAAGATTATGACACAGAAGCCACACACACCTGGAGTAGATCTTCACATTGGTCACCCTACGTGTGTATGGCTTATAGACCTTTCGCGTCCAGCGTCACGCCCAAGAGCTGGTTCGACCGTGGCAGCTCAACCAAAGTGCCCAGGCCGCATGCCTCCCCGGAGAGAGACATACCAACCAGACACCTCCGCCGAGCCGGCTAGGAATAGACCACACAAGACTTGAAATAGGCCACACAACCGAGGTTAGTACCTCGCTTGACTCCTCTGCTAACTCTACCTGGATGCAGCCCTTACCCACATCCAGCGCAGAGCCGAAAGGCTGGCCCGACCGTGACAGCCCAACGATGGCGCCATAGCCGCATGCCTCTCGGGGGAGAGATATAGCAACCAAACACCACCATCGAGCTGTCAGGGACTTCCCACCTCTCGCAGGCTGCACATGAACCATTCAGCACTGGAAGTGAAAGGGACAGCCCGCCCGATAGACTTAGGAGGTGCTACCTCGATGGGCTCGTCTACTCTGACACACACGCTGGGGTTGAGCGGGAAGTGACGAGCCATGGGGTATTTGTCGTCTTCGCTGGCACCAGGTCTCGGTCTCGTCGCGGCCGCCGCGTAGGACATGGTAACCGGCGACAGCCTGGCTCTACCTCGTCCAGCACCTCTCAAACGCGGGTCGTGGGGAGTCGAAGACACCGGCAGTCGTGAGGCTTCTACGCTGATGTCCACTCGGTGTGCTGGCGTACCGTTCATTAAAGCATCAGCGTTAGTGTCGATGTCCACTTTAGTCACTTTGTTGTTTATCTTTATAAACACTTTTCCTTCTGACGACCAAGCTGATCGCTGCCCCCACTATGTCCCTCATTTCCCTGAGCAGTTTTTGGTTACGTGGAGTGAGGTCGTCCGTGATGACGATTCCTTTGCCTTTGAGTTTTCGTCTTTGTGAGAGAATCAGGTTTCGGACCTCCCGTCTCACAAATCGCACTATGACAGGGCGGTGTCTTCCCTCAGTCCTTCCCCCGAGTCTGTGTGCGATGTCAATATCCGAGTTTGTGACTGTCACCCCTAGTTTGTCCCTGCACACTCTGATGACTGTCACAGCTGAATCTCGTGAACTTTCGTTCCGCTTCTCTTCTCTCAAACCAAAATTCGAATGTTATTGCGGCGAGAGTACTGCTCCTGCTGACTGATGCGCATGTCTTGAATTTGAACAACGCTTTTCAAACGAGCGACCTCTTCCTCCAACTCTTTTTGGCGTGCTTCATAGTTTTCCACTAACTTGCGCAACTGATCGTTATCAGTCTTTAAGTCCATCAAACTCGAGTTTATCGTCTCTAGCTCCTGTTTCATATCTGCCTGTGCTTTTCCAAGAGCCACCTTCAACTCACTCACTGTCTGTGTCTTTGATTCGTTGATCTTTGTAAGTATAACTTGTATACTTTCCTCTGACATCTCGTCACTGATGTTTTTTTCCACCACAAAAGTTATGTCTTTGTTCTTTGTGCTAGTGTCTAGTGAGGAATCGCTTTGTTTCTTACGTCTCTTTACGTTTCGCACCAACCGACTATTTCTCGTGTTATTGTTGTCGATTCAGTTGGAGAGTCGCCAGTCACTGCTTTCAGCAAAGACAGTTTGTAGTCCACCCTACCCTGTCGTCCAAACCAGCAGTACACTAATACCTGACTGACACACAGTATATATCACGTCACTGACATTTGGCAGTTGACACAACAGACAGGTGACAGCACTGACACAAGAACGATGGAATCCAAACAATCACAGCCAGCATGATAAAGTGTATCCAATCGACGCGAGATTTATAAGTCTGATCATTAGAGAGAAGAAACACGTCCGACCCGTCGATCAGAAGGAGTCAGCACGACCATAGCTTTGGAAGGTGGATTCACTACATGCTTGACTGTTTTGAACTACAGTACACCGTGTCCTACGACACAGACCATGGAGTCAACACTCGCTGAACACTCGCAGAAAACTAAAATCCGCAGTTATAACAGCCAAACCGTCACAGAGACACACAAAAAATATGTCACTGTGTTCGTCGTAAGACAGCCTCTCTTTTAGTAGGTAACTCCCATGTAATGAGTGACACAGAAAGACAAAGAAGCAATTAATGTTGGAGAGCTTCGAAGTCTCCAACTGCTACCGTGAACACAGCTCACCTTCTAAAAAATCAAAACAAAACCACTCCCCCCGCCCCCAATATTCTTAATACAATACAAAAGAAAGAAATTAATATATTTTACAAATTACTAACTCCAGTTAACGAGCGCACAACGAGCTCGAATCAAGTTAACGTCCTTGCTTCCACAATAAGGTCCTTTAGAACACGTGTTTCCACTTGAATTGTAAGAATACAAATAGCACTGTCGTTGGGACATAATATTGTCACACAAAAGAAGAAACAATCACTCACACAAATAAACAAGGATTGATCTACAATAGGTTATTGAGCACTAAATGGGACGACCCGACCTGGCTTCCACGACACTCGCAACAGCGCATGGGTACGGTGTCGTAGTCCCAAAGGGAGGAGCAACACAGCCAGCCTCCGCTCTCATAGCCAAACCACCCGCGCCCTTCCGCACAGCACGGAAGTAGACTTATCCACGGAGATGCACTAAAATAAGGGTGCAAAATACGCATATAAATTAACTAATAAAAAAGAAAGGTAACCACATCACCCTTTATTTCACAATTTAACGCCACGGCTATCTCACTTCCCACAATTGAATTGCCGTCCTTCCATATACCTTCACCTTTCCCCAAAGTAGTAATAAATTTAAACCCAACAACAACAACAACAACAACAACCACAACAACAGACACGTGCTTACGACTTACAATAGTATAATACATTTTAAAATTTACTTTCCAAAGGGTAAATACTACTAAATGACAAATGACATTTATTTCTACATTCTTACCCTTAGCCCACAATACTCACTAATTAAAACAATAATAATAACAGAACAAACAAACCCAGACAAAACCACCGAGCCTAAAGAATTGTTGCACTTACTGCCATCCGTATAGACTGGGACAGAGACGAACAAAACAAGACACACCAGGGGTTCTGTGGCCGCAGCTTTCCCTCTGTGAGGACGCCGGCTCCGGGGCAACCATGGGTCTGATGTATGGACAGAGATTAGAGGCTAAGTCCCAGAGTATATTCATAAGCCTGAGACTAACATTTTAGTAAGACATGCATGAACTGAGACTAGGCCAAGTCTATCTCAGGGACTAAACAGCCAAAATTTAAGCCCACGATTTACTAGTGTATATCAGTATTATCCTAGTCTTATGATATATATTAACCAGTTTTACATCCAACTGTGATCACGAAAATAGCGACATTTACTCTAAGATATTCTGTTTTCTTCTTAAACGATATACCTTTAATTAATTTCGATTGCCTATATTGATAGGCGTGTGTGTTTGTGTGTGTGTGTGTGGAAGATGAGCGTGGGTGTGTACGGTGCGCATTGGGTTGTGATTTAATTAGTTGTTTAGTTTTAAAGTTTTTACAGTGTGTGTAGGGCATTGGGTTTATGTAATAGAGTATTAATTGTTTTTTTGTTTCTTATTGTTGACTGTGATGTTTGTAATTATAACGACACCAACACAGATTCCTATGCTTTATGTTCTTAGGCAAATGGCAATAAACAGTATCTATCTATCTATCTATCTATCTATCTATCTATCTATCTATCTATCTATCTATCTATCTATCTATCTATCTATCTATCTATCTATCTATCTATCTATCTATCTAATCTAATCTAATCTAATCTAAACTAAACTAAACTAATCTAATATCTATCTATCTATCTATCTATCTATCTATCTATCTATCTATCTATCTATCTATCTATCTATCTATCTATCTATCTACTATCTATCTATCTATCTATCTACCTATCTGGTTTGTGAGTATCTATAACTCGAGGCAAATTTGTATCGTTACATTGTTGTGTAATGTTCTGTGCATCTACTGTGGGAAATCAGGGTATTTACCCGACCACATATAGTAGCGCACCTTCATGTTTGTGTATGTATGTTTCTCCTGCCTACTTTCTAAGTTCCGGAGAAAGACATGGGTTATATAAGAGACCTGATCCATTCTTTTTGAGGATGGAAATGATCGTCTTGTTCTATACCTGCGTATTTCTCTGTGGGCTGGCGATTGGGTGCCTGATAGGCGGGGGCAGGGGACCTAACTGTTCGTCTGTCCAGCGCTGTGATTCCCCTTGGTTTGTATACAATACAAGATTNAAATACCTTAACAACTACGCTCCTGCCTATCTCTCCAACTCACTTCACCCCTACACGTCTTCCCGCTCCCTCCGCTCCGTCTCCGACCCTCTCCGCCTCCGCCCCTCTCCCCCGTACCAAACTCAGCACTTTCGGCCCCCGCTCCTTCTCCGTCTACGTCTACGGTCCATCCACCTGGAACACTCTCCCACTCTCTCTCCGTCAGAAACACTCTCTGTCCTCCTTCCAGTCCGCCCTCAAAACTCACCTCTTTCAACAGTTCTAGCATTATAACATCACCACACTCCCCACCTCAAGCTGACTGTCCTAATGTATTTGTGGTACGTGAGTCATTGTCAAAAGCGTGCGCATGTGTGGGCGAGTTGTAAGTGCGCGCTTAGAGTTATAATTAATATAAGATAAGCGCATTATAAATACCGTAATTATTATTATTAATTATTATTATTATTATTATTATTATTATTATTATTATTATTATTATTATTATTATTATTATTTCTTGAATGTCACTGTTCGTTGGCCAGGATCAGTCCATACTGCCAAAATCTTGCATTTCTCACCATTGAAAATCATAAAAGGGCACTCAATCCTGGCAGTATCATGGCAAAGCAAGCCTATGCAAAATGTCAGCAATATGACTAAGCGCATTATAAATACCGAAGGGTAACGCCTAAACGCAACACTGCCTTCACAGACTACCATCCATAAGTACAATGACTGAGCTGCTGTAAATGGTACTGCCCTAGTAAAAACTAACAATTTATCACATCTCTCCACAAGATCATTGAATCAAAAAGGGAGCATCTCCTACCTCAACTACTCTGTAGCTCTGTCATTTGAGCAAAGGGAGTAGAACCACCAAATCTAAACAGCAAAGTAAGTACATAATTATGCTAATAGAACAACTTGAAGTTACACACAACTGGTAGTTGTAGCAGCAAAGCGACAAGTCAATCACAAGGTCAACAAAAGCATCAAAACCAAAATCGATGAGTGAAAAGTACAGCTTGCAGGCAGAGTAAAGATGGAAGATACTGGCTGTCAAAACACATGCACGGTGAAAACTGTTCCCAGCGGCGCGTGCTCAGTAGCATTTGGAACTGGATTTCCCCAATTTAAAAATAGCACCTGACGCAAGTCGCGGACTAACCATGTCTAGTCTCGGACTTGATAGTCTGACTCAAGTCTCAGTTCATGCATCGGAAATGTATGCCTGAGTTAGTCCCTACGTAACAAGTCTCAGACTAGGGCTAAGTCTGGGACATTTCTAGTTTCTGTCCATACATCAGACCCCTGGGCCGTATAGTAGGGCCGTCACAGTGGGACGACACGGCTACTTGAGGACCACAGCTAATGGCGAGCCACGCCTGCAAATCCTCCCTCAGAGACTGCTGCGTTCTTCTCTGCTTGGAAGCGACTGACTAACAATTTGGATATAGCACTGTTTAGCAAAGACTTGCGCTCAGAAAAAAGTGCGATGTAAGTTCACACAAATCAGTAACTACCTGATCGCACAGAACAATCACGTGCGGCACACGCCGTTCCCTCGCACGACAACAATCACCCCATCAAAGGCCCAAATAACTCACCTGACCGGTTTCCCTACACGTCCTATCTTTTTACCCGGTGACTCTCTAAATTTTACTCCGCTACAAAATAGAAACAAAACCCGTGTCGTGACAGTCATCAGACAGTATGGTAATTTCACTGCATTGGACAAAACGGTCGATGATAATTATCTCACGTTTAGTACAAAATCGTACGTGGACTTCTCACGGTAAGTTTTATTTTGCGCACCTAGTAAAGGAAAGGGGGACAAAAGGACAGGGAATAACGGAACCATAGGGGCCTGACGAGAGGTGCTTTGCAAATGCAAATCCGCTGCGCCACCGCGTACGCGCGGCCACCGCGTGAATAGCTCAAGTCAGAATACAAGGGAGGAGAGAGTCCGAAATAGCTCAGGCGGTTAAACGTCGAAGCAGGAGAGCGAAGGGAATCGCCGAGCCGTGGGTTCGAATCCCGTCCCGGCCCCGGTAGCTGGACTCACAATCCAGGGGGGAAAAACGGATTTGTTCAATAGCATGTCCGTTGAAAGGTCCTGGTAAATCAAAGTGGCACAGTTGGAGTGCGCCTGAGTTGATCAGTGTTCAGGTCGTACTCCATAGGCAATAGATTTCCCTGTCCCCCATAACCCGCCGGTCAGGGCCGTCCATGATCACCTCGGTGCTGTGGACGTTAAACCCGAACTAACCAACCAACAAGGGAGGACACCCGCGAAATTCTAGCTGTGGCCTGAAGTATCCAGGACCTCTTTTTCAACATCTAGAGTTGAACGTTAAACCTTTTAGTAGAGTGCCGTGAAAGAGGCCACTATGCTCTGCAGTGCATCCATTGTTTTCTGCCGTGTTTACTGTAAAGTCGAAGCGAATTATTCGAAAAGATATTGACAACTGAACAGTGTTTAAACCAGACTCCATTAAAGTAGACATTTTGGGGCAGACCTTTTCGTGCTGGGGGAAATACGTACCTAAAGCGACTGCTGCGTGCAGGTCACAAGTTTATGTCGAAAGTAAGATGCACTCTTGTTTTAATTTTATTGGATATGCTAATTTACATAAACCAATGAAACATGAGCATGGGGTGTATTTCCGGCCACATCTAAAGCCCTACAACTCGACGTCTGCTATGAATGATGCTTGACTGTGCAAAAAGCCTTGATACAAAACTATCAGTTTTGATCGGAGGACAAGGTTGATATAGTTTTATGGCAAAATATCTACCGTGTTTGTTCAGTACGAGATTTTAGGCGGATGGTTGCTTTGAGGGTTGACAACTGCTCTGGAATCACAGTGCTTTGCCGCTTTGTGTGCCTTTCGTTTCCTCCCTTGTATTCTGAATTGAGCTAGAGGACGCGGTGGCGCGCGCCCGGTGGCGCAGGGGATTTGCATTTAGTCAAAGCACTACCCCGCTCCTTCTCAGTATACGGTCCATCCACCCGGAACACTCTCCCACTCTCTCTCCGTCAGAAACACTCTCTCTCCTCCTTCCAGTCCGCCCTCAAAACTCACCTCTTTCAACAGTTCTAGCACTATACCACCACACTCCCCACCCTAAGCAGACTGTCGTAATGTATTTCACTATTTGTGGTACGTGAGTCGTTGTCTAAAGCGTGCGCATGCGTGCGCGAGTTGTGAGTGCGCGCTTAGAGTTATAATTATTATAAAATAAGCGCATTATAAATACCGTAATTATTATTTTTGTTTATTACTCGTCCGTCAGGCCCCTATGAACGGAACGGCTGAGTCTGCCGTCCGCTGTAAAAGAAACAATTCCGGTGTTACCGCGGGTGCTGCTGGGCTCTTGGGGCCATGTGTCTTCGAGAGGTATCGGGTTACCTCTCCGTAGCGCAAGCTCCGAGCGGTTCCAGAGATGACTGGGTACTGAATGCAACAAAAACCAAGCAGAATATATTTACGGAGCTGTTTGCGTCTGATGTAAATATCGACTCAGATTTTGTCAAGAATGCCTTTTGGGGGAAGGGGGGGGGGGGGGGGGGGGCAACTGTAACATTTTTTTGTACAACGGCATAATAACACAAACTGCAGACAAATGAAAAGGAAAACGTGTGTAGATCGCCCTTTTGTATAAACAAAATTATGAAAATAAATATTAACCCGTGTTTAGGGCTCTGAAAATGGCCAAAGTTTCCCTCTAAAAGCGAAAACGGAACGCTGCCGAAGCAGCGTATCAAGGCGGTTAAAATCGCTCTCTATGTTTATTGGGGGGCCTTTACACATAAACCCTGCACTGAATGTTAGAGACAAACTAATCACCGTATAGTGTTTTAAACATAAACATATTATACATGTTTTTTAAGCGCGGGAACCACCTCCACAACATCTAAATTAAGCCACAAAAATTAATTAAACTAATGACATCACAATGTTCTGTCTAAAGCGCGTTTCCATACGCTGCGCTTGCGAATGGAAGTTCCTGCCATCTTTGTTATGGTAAACCGGAGATGTTAGAATAGCTCGAATTATCATTATTGTAAATATGTTATAGTTTTGCACACAAAACAAGGCGTAATCCTCGATTCCTCTCTTTCCATGACCAGCTTCGTCTACGCCACGGCCCAGGCATGCTATTTCCACCTCCGTCGCATCAGTCAGATCAGAAAATACCTCACCACCGAAGCTGCCACCAAACTTGCTGTCTCTCTCATCTTATCTCGCATCGACTATTGCAACTCTCTCCTTTCCGGCCTCCCTCACTCCACCACTTTCACTTTCCAGCGCGTCCAGAACAATGCTACCCGCCTCATCCTCAGAAAGAAAAAAAATCCGACCACATCACTCCCCTGCTCAAACTCCTTCACTGGCTCCCCATCCCACAACGCATCCAATATAAGATTCTGTCTCTCTGCTACAAATCCCTGAACAACTACGCTCCTACCTATCTCTCCAACTTACTTCACCCCTACACTCCTTCCCGCTCCCTCCGCTCCTCTTCCGACCCTCTCCGCCTCCACATCCCTCGCACCCAACTCAGCACTTTCGGCCCCCGCTCCTTCTCCGTCTACGGTCCATCCACCTGGAACACTCTCCCACTCTCTCTCCGTCAGAAACACTCTCTCTCCTCCTTCCAGTCCGCCCTCAAAACTCACCTCTTTCAACAGTTCTAGCACTATATCACCACACTCCCCACCCCAAGCTGACTGTCGTAATGTCGTAACTGACTCTCCCACTCTCTCTCCGTCAGGAACACTCTCTCTCCTCCTTCCAGTCCGCCCTCAAAACTCACCTCTTTCAACAGTTCTAGCACTATTTCACCCACCCCCCCCACCCCCCCACCCCCACACTTTGGTACCGGTTTCAGGCCACTTTACAAATTTCAAATACAAGCGATCAAAAATCTCTGTAACTTCAGTAGCTGAACTGGCCCTTCGTCTGTCTTGTACTGTGTTTGTCTTAAATGGCGTAAATCCGTGTCTGTTACGTTAGTGTGCGTGTTGGGTTTCAGTTCGCGGCGCTTTGAGTCGATTTGCCCAAAAATTGAGAAAAAGCGCCTATATAATAACGGTATTATTATTTATTATTATTATTATTTGTGGTACGTGAGTCATTGTCTAAAGCGTGCGCATGCGTGCGCGAGTTGTGTGTGCGCGCTTAGAGTTATAATTATTATAAGATAAGCGCATTATAAATATCGTAATTATTAATTATTATTATTATAATTACTCAGCGCTGGACAGACAAACAGTTAGATCCCCTGCCCCCGCCTATCAGGCAAAAATCGCCAGCCCATAGAAAACTACGCAGACAAACAGTTCCTAAGTTCCAGAAAAAGACATGGGTTATAGGCTAGACCTGATGCATCCTTCTGAGGGATGTAGATGATCGTCTGGTTCCATACCTGCGTATTTTTCTGTGGGCTGGCGATTGGGTGCCTGATAGGCGAGGGCAGAGGATCTAACTGTTTGTCTGTCCAGCGCTGAGTAATTCCTCTTGGTTTGTGTACAATTCTACCAGCGCTAGCCTCACCTATCTGGTTTGTAAGTATAGTTTTGCAGGAGGCCAAAAACACTACGTCAAGCTGTGATTGGTCGTTGATTTTGTGTTCCGTACATAGTATCAGTTTTAGTCGTGCCTATTATTAGAGCCGAGATAAGTACCTTTGTTAAATTACCACCCTCATTCATGGCTGACATAACACATATATACGTTACATAGTTGGTCACCGTTAAATACATGTACACCAAGCAGGCTTTTTCGTCTTATGTAGATTCGTCCTCTATGTAAATCAACGTGTCCAAATAAGTACGATTTTCCAAAATTACGAAAATAATATTTGATGTTATACAAATGTTTAGCGCATTGTATCTATTTTTACTTTTTTAAACACAACACGTAATTTAGTGTTAAACAGTTTGGTGATATCAAATATAACAACTTTCATAATAAGTAAACATTTGCAATAATGTGCAATCTTAACAGCAAACAAAGGAAAGAGAAACAAGATGAAGATTTCATCCCAAAGTCTACCGTATCGTTTTGAGCACATGCGCGATTTTCGTTTAGAAACATTCTGAGTTGTTCTTGTTTTTCTGTTTTTAAGCTTATCCTTCTGATCATCTCTCTCCACCTTAACTCCCTCTCCTCCTCCCGTCCCCCCTCCCCCCCCCCCCCCCGCCTCACACCCGATACAATGGCAAACATAAACACAGACGGCAGACGCACGGCACTTCATACCAGTTATACGTTTTGAGGGCTGGCATTTTGAAGAACAAGGTGGGATAGCTCATGCCCACAAAAACTCTTCTGTATGAGCTTGCATGCATTTTCCACCTTTTCCACAATACGTTGGCAAACATCATAACAAAAATAGAGAGACTGTCTTCCTAAACCAAGGAGAGCATTGCGTCAGCACATACATTTGTAAAACAATGACGTGCTGGTGCTTTGCGTCAATTAGAAACATTGTATAAAACACTGACGCGTTTGATGCTTTTACGTCACCGTCACTAATTCTTCTGATGAAATCGAGGAGTCTTACTTTTGACATATTTTTCCACATTTGAATTTTTATTTTCGAAAAAGTTGAAGAGGTACAAAGCTGGCTAACGAATTCATCCAATGTCTTTCTACAAACTAGATATATCCAAAATTTCAAGTGCATATAATCAAAATTACGGCCTCCAATATGGGTCAACCGACTTTCTATAAACGGTCATTGGACTTTTCAATGAGACATCCCATTTTAATATGTTCGGATGCTCTCCTAGACACCCCCTGAATGAATCAGTTTCTCTATTTTCAAGCTTGTATGTTACCCAACTTCGGAGATTTTCGTGTTTACATACACACACACACACACACACACACACACACACACATCGTCATCATCATCACCATAATCATCACACACACACCATCACACACCATCACACACACACACGCGCACACACACACGCACACACACACACACACACATACACACACACACACACACACACACACACACACACACACACACACACACACACACACACAGTGTACACACGGCGTTTCGCGCCAAAAGTACGTTCGACAGCAAAGTTATAGTAGCTAGACGCGACGTCATTTTGATCTTGTTACTTCTTTACCACAATCTGAGGCGCGTCCGCTTGTTATGTTGTTTGCATTCTTTGGAACGCGCTCCGACCAGCCCCATATGTTCAATATGGTAGACAACAAAGTCTCTTCTAGATGAGCTTGCGTGTATTTAACCACTTTTTGCATAATACGCCCTCAGGTCTACATCATGAAAACAAGATGAAGATTTCATCCCAAAGTCTACCGTATTATTTGGAGCTCACATGCGTTTTTCTTTTAGGAGCATTCAGAGTTGTTCATATTTTTAAGCTGATCCTTTTCCCTCCTCTCTAACCCAACCTCTGGTCAACACACACCGGCGCACACCAATAAAGGCGGACACACGGCGCTTCCCGCCATTAGTACGCTCAGTGACTAGGTGGGGGTGGCAGGGGGTGGGGGGGGGGGAGGGGAGGGGAGAGTTAGCGTCAGGAATATTCTGAAGAAGAAGAATAGCACGAGCAGCAAAATGACGTCACTATAAGCTTCACGTCATCAAAGACAATACATTATCTTTACGTCATGACATCTCTAGTCCCACGACGCCGTGTACACTGACGAATTTGATGTTTGAAGTCACTTAAGGCACGCAAAGGCGTCTTCCACACAGCCTCATCCAGGGCTGACTGTTTTGTTCCACACAGCCTCTTCCAGGGCTGACTGTTTGATGGGAGTATAACGTGGCTCCAAAACATGCGAAAAAATGAATTAATTATTATTCAAAAAGTTGAAGAGGTATAACGCTGGATTACGAACTCATCTAATGTCTGTCTCCAAGCTAGCTATATCCAAAATTCCAAGTGAATAGAACGACAATTACGGACTCAAATGTGGGTCAGCCGACATTTCTCCAAAGTTTCCATTTCTCATTAATGAACTGTCCAATCTTAATATCCTCGGAGGCTGTCTCCTAACTTTTTCTCCAGAGTAACATCCTAAAATTTCAAGCTTGTACGTACACACACATTTGTTATATTTCATATTCACACACACACACACACACACACACACACGCACACGCACACACACACGGCGTTTCGCGCCAAATGTACGTTCAGCAGCAAAGTTAGTGTAGTCAGACATGACGTAATTATTCTTGTGTTACTTTATTGTCATAACCTAAGGACAGCCCGCCTACGGCGTCATATAGTCCTTCTCTTAGGGTCGATTTAGACGTGAATTGTGCATTTTGAAGTTGTCTTTCCGACATTTTTAACAGTTGTAGTCGATGAGCGTTTTTGACACATGTGGCATCGCGGATTCAGTTTAGCTTCCAGGCAATATAGTCGATTAAACCTTGCGAGATTTAGTTTTCTGACCATACGCACAAACAATTGAAAATATTTTATAATAAATTAAATAAATACAGAATTTGCTGTTCGAGTGTTCAGTTGAGACAGAGACTGTTATTTGCATAATTTGCTGCATGTGCGTTTGTTTGTTCGCACACATACATATTTTAGAATAAGCGCTTAACAAATCTCCTTTATATTATTATTATTATTATTTGCATATTTTGCCTTTTAACGTGTAATAGTCAGAATCTTTCGAAATACGTTTGAGCTGTTGTGTTGGCTACAAGGTACCAGATCACTGGCATTTTTAGCAATTGTTTTCTGATTTTGCATATGTCCAGGCAAGGTCAAAGGTTGCAATAGTGTTTAAATACCTGTAACAGCCAGGAGTACAGTATACACAACATCTGCTCACACACACAGTTCATGCTTGTGTCTCAGGACATGTAAGATGACGTTATGCCTATCAAACAACCGCTAGTGATCAAGGATGAGGTCAAATAAAGGTTAAAGGCAATGCATACTGTGCTGAAACATTTAACATCGGAATACTCTCGTAAACTATAGAAGCCGGAGATTTAAACTTGACACATGAATAGTTTGAGGTAAGACTTTAAAAAAAAAATCATTTTGGCTGACCTTTCTCAAAGGTCAAGGACACAAAGATGAAAACAATGGACATAATTCACCAGTTTTCTAGTTTGTTCAGATGCTGTTACAGTCTGATACATTTAGAGGTCAAACATGGACGACAGGTTGCTTTGGAGAACGCATTTCTGTACGTGCTTGGTTTGTGGACTAGTCTGATAGGTCAAATGAACAAGAGGTCAACACATACATAACAATGCCTGCTTTCAGACAAACTCTTAGTGATCTCCGGTATTTTAGCCAAAGTTTTAATCAAATTTTACTAGTTTTTAATAAGATATGTCCATGCATACTCCTTTGGGTGATTTCTCTGAAAGGTAATGGGTCAACATACGGAATCAAAATACCTAAGTTTATACAACACAGGTACCATTGGTAGGCAATATCAATGAAACACGTTCCTTGACGTGGCTCATACACATCTTTAAATTGTTCACTGAAATACTATGATAAAGTTTTGCTAATCCCTACCGGTGAGGCCAAGGTCACGTCGGCCATACTTTTGGTCTGCTTTTGCAAAGTCTCCGATTTTATTCGACCGATTTGGTTCAAATTTGATGAAATAGTAGATATTAAACACAGAAATGTTAATGTGCAAGAAATGTATCTGTCTGTGTAAGGTCAAGGTTGGGGTGACCATTTTGTTTTCAATTCATGTCATGTATTCTTGTTATTTCCCCCCCCCCCTCCCCACCCCCCACCCCCCCGACCCGCACCGGGTATATTTTGACGAGCAGTGAGAGTCCCGACACCCCCCCCCCCCCACCCTCCCCCCGCGTTGTTTGATATTTTGGTGACTGGTGAAAGTTTTCGGCCATTGGAAGCAAGGTGTAGCGTCGAGAGGCCTTTTGTGCCAGGTTGAAGGTCCCAAACAAATAGTTGGAACCACCCCTGAGGTAACTGTTCTGCACCTGGGGTGTGTGTGTGTATGTGTGTGTGTGTGTGTGTGTGTGTGTGTTTTCAAATGCCCAAATAGCGTACACAGGTGATTTGATGGGAAACTGTTAACAATCTACGATACCGTACACACTGAATATCAAACGTGCCATAGTTTAATGTGCTCCTAACTTAGATCGTCACGAACGTTGTCTCATGCATGTGGCTGTTTGGGCTTACTGTGGGCCATTGGCCCACCACGTGCGATATTTAAAAAAAGGGCTAAATGCCTTTTAGGACAGTAATATTCTTTCATTCTATTCCGATTGGGGCAGCACAACTGTAGGCATACATAATTGTAGTCTCAGTCTTACACTAATTAGAAACATAATGTAAGCTCTGTGTGTGTTTATTGTCCCCCCCCCCCCCAAACACACACACACGCACACACACACATTCTCACCCACCTACCTCCAGTTTTAAAATTTATTCACAGCATAGACGTAGCACTCATACTCTTAGCATAAAGTGACTAATTTTCACCACACTTCAAAGCCTGAAAAATTACAAGAACTTTAGCTGTAAAAATTCATATTCGTGAAAATCAATCCACTTTAAGCTCAAGGTACTATTATATGACGTCACCAGTTTTTACAAACTGTGTAAATATGAAGAGCACATATATTACTGGAAGTATTTTAGCACATAAAAAGTCTTTGTGTGCATGTAATTCCATTAATCATGGAAGAAGTGCATCAGAACACCGCACCTAAAAATGGTGCCATATTGATAGGGCCCAAATATGGAATGTTGTAACATCATCATGTATAAAAAGATGAATATAATAAAGTTTATTATTTTCTGAATGCCCGATAAAGGACGAACACATCGATACCAAATAATAAGTACTTTCTTGTAGTTATCATAGCTTTACCCCTACCCCCAAAACATTATGACCCCTTTGGGGAAGGGGGGGGGGTTCGGCCAAACTCTGTGGTATCTTCGATACGGTGTTTATTTTTTACAAACACCTAGGAACCTACGTGGTTTTGGATGGCATGGGGGGGGGGGGGGAGGGGGGGGGGGGAGGGGGGAGGGCCAAAGGTCTATTAGTCCCACGACACCATGTTCAAAGTGACGACTCGATTTTATACGGGAGATTTACATAATGAAATCCCTTGGACAATTTTTGTTTAAATCTTAAATTACTTAGCTTAATTAGCTTAATTAGCCATTTTAAAGTAAACAACGCTTATATGACCGCGGCTCTCACAAAAACCAAAACTCTTTAAATAAACTCGGTAAAATAAAGATATATATATACTGACAGGACACCCCCCCCACCCCCACACACACACACACACAGTAAATCAGCAACAGAGACAATTTTCGAGGCTCAGTAAAAAATAAACTGAAAGAAATTTCAACCCCTACCTGTATCAATAATGCCACCAACATATTAAACAAATTAAACTAATTAAAATATCAATTTTGTTAAGCCTTTATATTTCCAAATGCATGCAAATCAGCGATCAGCTGTTATCAGGAATGACGAGACTAGCCGTTTGTCTGCTTACGGTATTGCACAATTTACACTGGAAGTGTATTTTATGCAAATAATTATAGCTTGAAAAATTAATATATTACATTATAAAATGAATCAAAATGAATTACTACTTTTAAATGATATCTGCACTGTAGAGAACAAAGACTTGGACTCTAAAAAACAGTGCCTTCTCTCTGTAGTTGTTTCCGGAAAATCAAAAGCTTATCTCGGAAAACAATACACAACAGACAATATTGAATCACTCTCCGCTGACGAGTTAACCAAACTACATGCTAAATATGAAAATCACATTAGTTTACTAATGACCCATGATTTGAGTTGATCTCTTGTCTGTCTATACACAAAAGCTGTGAGTCACTTTTTACCGGTCGATAGTGACAGTCTATCACACGATCTCGAAAGCAGCCCTATTGTTTCAAGTTTAATTGTTACATTAGCGTGCCTTATGTTTTATAAGTTTGGAAATTACCTTGCACCTGTGGTAACCTTGCTTGTTACCGGGAGTCATATTGATTTTTCAAAAATAAATTTTAAAGCAGAAGAAAATGGATGACACCCAGACGATTCCACAACCGAGCCCTGTCTTGATGCAGGTTCAAACGGTGACTAAGGCTAAAAGCCCAGATAGGGTTGAGGCTGGAAAAAGATTAGCTGAATATAACAGACCCCCCCCCCAAAAAAAAAAAAAAAAAAAAAAAAAAAAACCAGCTTCAGGCATTAACAGAAAAGGTGCATGTAACTGACCCACCATCAGGACCACCAACAGCACCAGTCCCAGCACCGGTGTCACTACCAACACCCTCACGGCCTCAACAAAGTGAGAGGCAAACAACTGAGTCTAAACCTGAAATAACAAATTATATAGTTGTTGGATTTGTTGTTGGATTTGGTTACATAGGTTACAAATTATACAAAAAATACAAACCACACACTCAAACAGTGTCCCAAAAATCAGACATTCTAAAAATAAAAGAAGAAGTCGCTACATTACCAGCAGTGTCAAAACCTTTCGATCCATTTTTTGTGCAGTGAATATAAATATTGTTTTATTTTTTATTGCATTAGAAAGTGAGCCACATAAAGAACACAATGAACCTTGTCTATCACTCTGCAGTAATAAGTGGAATAGCAGTAGCTTACACTATGCTAGGAAAAAGTCTCCTCAAAATGAGATCGGCAGACTTGAGTAGATTAGACTTCGAAGATACGGCTAAGCTAGTAGCTGTTGTAACAGCGTCAATTGCTACAAAAGACTTTCTTGTCAAGCAAGGAATTATTCCTGAAAATGTTTCTATGTAAATAAAAAAAAGTATGGCGACTTTAGCTGTTATCATGGGAGGGGCCGTTGTCAACGTCCTGGCATTTAGCGGGTCAAATTATTTTTTTTCAAAAGTGGGTAGAGAAGAATCTGCTGAAGAAATGAGATGACACAATGAGGCATCAGATAAATTAGCACAGGCAGAGCAGACTTATAAAAAGCAAAGAATAGAGAAACTTGATTTCATTAATGAAAAACTCAGGCTAGAAGGTCACGCACAGCATAAATTTTCAAATGTCGATGACGCTATCAAAGAATATTTTCTTGTTACTGGCGAAGACATGTCTACCCCACAGCCAAAACTTAGCAACTACTACCAACCAAGCACACAACAAAGAAATGGGGAAATAATCTTTGTTCTAGTGGGAATGACATTTGTATATTTTACAGGAGTTTTTATTGCTAGAAAAAATGACAGACCCCGGGGTCGGGACTAAGCTATCAAAAATATATTACTCTCCAATTGGCTACTGGAAAGGAAAGACTGCGATAGAAAAATTACATGCAGCTATGGATGGCGATTGTAACGCATGCAGACTTGCCCACAGTCGTACGCACAGACTCTCACGCAACAGACACATACACCGCCACTGACTCAGACGGGCGCATTCATGCGGTAAAACACAACACACAGGCTCCCTTTCTAAAGTAACCTTTATACACTATAAATGAAAAGAACGACTTAAATGATTATCAACTATATACACTGTTCTATTATCACACCACACACGTATCACAATATCTTTGCCAGGTTAGGTCTTAGTCTCACATTGCCTCCAACCTGTTTGATGTTGTTGCCTGGTTACGTTGGTCCTTCTCACGTCTAGGCATGAAAGTCCTTCGTCGTACGCTTGTTGCCGTCCTGTCTCTCTTTGGGCACGGACGTCCTTGTTCTCGTACGGTACTCAGTTCTCGCTTGGACTTGGGTGTCTTGGTCCCCACTCAGACTCACTCTCAAAAGAGCTGGAGGGATGACCTCACGTAGGTCCCACCTGCGACTCGACGTCTCGGCGTCCGTCTTTCCACTCTTGTTACAAGAACTCTGAATAGACAAAAGTCCCAACGTAACACTTGCTAAACACACAACATATTGGATCAATGAGAAACGTCACGTAACCTGGCTGATACAAATAACTCACACGTTCATTCACACACACACACACGTGCTTCATAAACTATTTTCGTATCACCCCCATATCTGTCACTATCTTGAAACAGACTATAGCCTAACACTCTTGCTATACATTACTCTATACACTGGAAAAGACTATGCTTAGCCAACCACATACTATCTTCATAGCGGCTTAGACATACACACTTCATATTCCTTTAGTCATCTAACTCGGTAAACAACTGTATACAAAAACACCGGTTACTTCACCAAATTCTAAACATACTATAACTAAACCAAACCGGAACACCGCTATACAACCACATTAATCTTACCACGCATACTGTCTTTAACTAAACAACTATCAATACTACATTTATAGAAACATACCTGAAATCTAGGCTTCAGAGTCTTGGAATGCGGGCTAGGTAACTCAAACACAACCGTTCCATACGACAAGACAGCCCGCACTACTGATCTAGACCTCTGACAGTCACAGCTTCCGCCTAGAACTCACTAAACAGAACTCACTAAAAATCCCGTGCTAACCATGTCTTACAGATTTCCCGTGCGTCTAGTGCCACACGGACTATCGGCACAAACAAACCGTTAACAAAACCCGTACCGTACTAATCCTACTGTGTGAGCACTATGCACAAGCATAGAGCTTCATCACAGTGATGTCATACTAAAACAAATAAAACTGTGGCTGCAAAATCAGTCAATTTGGCAAATATATCTTCCTGCTCCCCGAAAAATAACAAGACCTCATTTTGTGAACACTACGCCAAATGACACCCATCAAATGGACCTCCTGTTCTTACCACATGATACAATAAGAAAGAAGTGTTACAAGTATACACTAAATGTTGTTGACATTGCTTCAAGGTATAAGGACGCAGAAGCTATAACTGACAAAAACGCCACCACTGTAGCGACAGCGTTATCAATTATCTATAAAAGAGGCCCTTTAAAATTTCCCAGGCTTGTGCAAGTCGATGACGGATCTGAATTTAAGGGTGCCATTAATCAATTATTTGCAAAGCATAGCGTGTTGGTGCGGCGGGGAATACCGGGTGTGCACAGATCACAGGCAATTGTTGAGAACTTTAACAAACAATTATCAGAGAGACTTTTCAGTTACCAGTATTCTAAAGAACTCATGCATGACGCACATAACACTGAGTGGGTTAAAAGATTACCATTTGTGATAAAAGCAATAAATAACGAAGGTCATTTAAAACCCGCTGATGCTATTAAATTGAAAACAATGACAGAGCCAAAAACAACAACACCGTCGGGACCGCCGCTAGCGCCTGACACAAGCTTGTTTACGAAACAGGTGAGATATCTATATCAACCTGGTGAGGCCAAGAATGACATCAGGTGCAGGGCAACTGATCCGTTTTGGTCTACATCTGTCCACAATATAAAAAAAAGTCTCTGGTAACCCATCGATTTATTATCTATATCAGCCTGCCCCACAAAGGGCGTTTGTTAGAGAAGACACTGTTACTCATTTTTAACTCTTTTTTTAAAATCAGTTCATCAATCAGTTCATCAATCAGCACATCGGCTATTACTTCAGATAACTTGATCGTGTAATTACCAGGTGCATAAGCTTTTTCCTTAGTGTGAAACACTCGTTTTGTGTCTCCTACTGCAAGTGACTTCTTATGCGTTTGGATCAATTCAAGATTGTGTCTATTTGACCTCAGTGTCTTGTTTGGATAATCAGGCATTAGTTCTCCATCTAATACTTGCTTGTAGTGTTCATGACGGATGTCTTTATTTTTTATCGCCTTTTTTTTTTATTTTTATACCTTTGGCTTCGTACTGACTACCTTTCTGGTGAAATATGGAATACATTTTCGACCTCAGTCCAATGTATTCAACTATTGGCACTCCATTCAGTTTGTCTTTAAACTTGCCAGGCACTTTCTTGTTATGTGTGCTGTACAGCGGGTGGTCCTTAGGATAATCAGACTTGTCATACATAATTATGTAACTCTGTTTTCATGTCTTCATAAAAGTCTTCAGTAGGCACATCTATGATCATAGTCAGTGTCAGTGTATAGCAGTCGGCACTAAGTATACTTTGGTTTGAAGTAATCATAATAAAATTCAAGCATCAATAGTTTTGATAACTCAAGAATTGCCATATCAATGAATACTGGCTTGTCCAGTTTAACCCTTTCATCGCCAACTGTACATTGTGTGTGTGCACCTGCCTGCTAGCCTGTCAGAACAGTGCGGCTGCTGTACGCCAGCAGTGCAGCAGTGTAGACACACAAGGAATACCGTACCATTTTTCAACATCCATAACTTCTGAACCATTTTTCCAATTTTATCAAATGAGATACCAAATTGAAGACAATTAAACAAAACATTCAAGCATTCTCATACCATTATTCTGTGAATGTAGTGGGAAAAGATATCTTTGATGGAAGATAGATTTGAAATGTGCAAACTGCACTCTCCTGTGTGATACGCTCAATCTAGCATCATCAGTGTGGACAAATCAACAAATATTAGGAGAATAAGATAAGGAAAGAAAAAATGAATCAACTCATGAAACAAATATGATTTACTCACCAAATTGAAGGTAAATCCATAGTCATTATGCATGAAAATCCAACACAATCACAATATTTCACACTGTCCACTGACCACGCCCCCAATCATCTCCATCGTCTATTTCATCGGAATCACCAGGGATAAAATCGATATCATTTTCAGTTTCTTGTTCAAAAACACCGCCAACATCATGGAAAAACTCTTCGCCACTATCGCTATCAACAGCGGGCAATCCGGCAGTGTATCGCTTAAAAATAAATCTGCAGCTTGCTCTGCATTGTTGTGTGCTTTAGAAGACGGTCGGAACGATGTGCTGGCCATGTTCATTTCTCAAAAAACTCCAAAAATTGCGTGAAAACTGCATGAAAATCAGCTCGATTCAAAGCGTGGAGCCTTGTGTCACGTGACACTGTTAGAAGAAACGGTTTCCGTCTCATGTACAGAAGATTCAACCAGGTTTGTGAACTCTATATGCAAAGTCGCCGCTAGGCGACAGTGGCGTCTGCTAAACAAGTTGCCTCACGGCGGCACTGGCGTTTGCCCGTGAAGTCGCCGTGCGGCGCCTTTGGCGATGAAAGGGTTAACAATCTTTTTTTTTGAGTGTCACTGCATACAATAATGGATGAAACTCTTTATACCCTGTGCACTGTGGCTTGCCTGTAAGTTTAATTGCCCCTGATTCAGTTGTGACCAGTCTCACATCTTTGCGGTGATGAGGATTTTCCATTGTCTTACCAAAATAGGCATTGTTGATAAGCTTAAAGAAGTCTTTGTCAAATGCAGTGTTACCATCTCCTGCATGCAGGGTTGTGTTTTTCATTATGTAATCTTTCATAAAAGCAAACTGGTCAAAGCTTATGCCTCTGTGAACTTTCTTTAGTACTAAACCATGACTAATGTAAAACTACAGTAAGCTATAGTGACAAACGTAATTGAATTTGTCATTAAGATTTGGCACAAGTTTAGTGTCTTCTTTTTCCCCGTCAAAGACATTTTATCAACAGCTAATGGATAATCATTGTGGGAATCTTGTAGATGGTGTGGGTACTCCAGGTCGACTTAAAAAATCCAACCCTTTGCATCATTCCGGTCATGAGTCATAATAGAGTTTGTTAAGTCTGTTATATTATATTGTGACAAATCATGCAGACAAAAGTTTTTCAAGGGCAATAACTCACACATCGCAAAGCCATAAAAATTGTTAGCGTCCACGTACGTAATGAATGATCTTGAACTTGAGGGTTCGAAGTCAAGGTCTGGGCCGTCAAGATATTTGTTGTTGGCTTTGGCATAGTTTGCGGCTATACTAATGCCTCCTCTCATTCCATGTTCCACCATTTCACCCATCGTACGATCATACAACAGGTCTATATATATATCTTACTGGATTTAAAAAAATGCATCCCATGTCATGCCAGGACTAGTTCTGTAGCAAGCCGGGTCAAGACCATAGTGCAATAGAACCTTTTCATGACAACTTTCAAATACGTCTGCTAGCAAACAAACGTCAGCTTTCAAGTACTGATCGTGGTAGTCACCAATCGTTTGACACCCTAGTTTAGCCCATGCATCAAGAGCATCATTGGTATTCAGAGTCAGAAATACCTTTTCAATTTAGTGTAGAATAAAATTTCTCTTTTGGTGGCAGACTCCTTTCCTCAAACACAACCCAGTGATTAATGTACTCGTAGGGGTAGACTCCTTTCTTGATATGATCAACTCTGGCTGAAAATATTTACTTGTTATTGAAAACGATGTCAGACCTTCTGCCAGACTAGCAAGACCTAAAGACAAATGTTGCATTGAGTCATAAAACATTAATTTGTTGTCTAGCCTAAAAGTCAGATATTTTTCAGTTGTCTGGGCAATACAACTAATATTTTTGTAAGACTCATCTACAGCACACATGATAATGTGTGAATCATACCCTTTGAGATTGTGGAAAAAGATTGGTAGTTTGTATGTCTTAGGATCTATTTTTAATTTTAATTTACATGAACCATGTGCAGCACCTCTATAACGTCCAGTTATGTGGTCATGTTCACAAACTTTATTACCTCCCAGAGGTTGGTCACATATCCAACATGCCTCCGCTGTATCAAAATTTAGTTTGTCTTCTTCTGTCATCATCAAAGGCATCTGACACTTTTCTAGATATTGTACTACATTACTATGCAGTTGTCTCATTTCTGTGAAAAACTCAGCTGCTGCATTTTCACCCCTGTAGATAACAGGTTCTGTATGATCACCATCTGACCTAACAAGAATGTATCCGAAAGAACACACCACTTGGTCACTCAATTTTACAGTCTTTGGTAATGATTCTGGAACAGGACTGTCGTATGGTACAACCAGTGATTCAAAATCAGCATACACTACAAACTGCAGCTTTTGCTGATTAACATAGTTCTTCAAATATACCTGACTACCTGGATCTGGGTACCTAAGTATTGTTTGAATGTCATGAGCCGACCTACAGTGCTGGATATGATTATGTGCCAACTTTATGGAGGAAAACCTTTGTAAACATATTTTTACAAAATTCCTGTTTTCCATCATGTTTTGTTGTATGTCCATGAATTAGTCGTGACATATTTCTGATAATTGTGTTGTGAAAGTTATCACCATGGCTTATTAGCAACAGGTCAACATGCTTATCTTCTGACTGTCCGTAGTTGGGGGCAAGTGGTGATGCTCTAATTGGTTGTAACTTGTTAGGAGAGTCATTATCCCACACATACACATTTACAGATATACCAGGATTTAGTTCTTCAAACAAGTCTATATCCTCTACCTTAACAGGAAAGTATGCCACTGAAGTTGAGTTCGCTTACAAATTTAGTGTAGTTAGATACTCATTCAGGTTTTGTTTTTACAAAGTGCAGTTTGGCAAGCACACACTACATAAAACAGAAATTATGTTTGTTCTGAATATTGACTACAGCCCTTTTGTTTGCAACCTCATTTGGCAGTGGAAACCACGATTTGAACAGTAGAGATGCTGTACCGACTGTTTGGAAAGATCTGGGAAGAGGAGGTGATGCCAGCTGACTGGAAGGAGGGGTACCTAATCAAGCTTCCCAAGAAAGGCAAGTGTTCCAACTACAGAGGAATCACCTTGCTGTCAGTACCAGGAAAGGTCTTCAACAGGATCATCCTGGAGAGAATGAAGAGCTCCGTCGACCCCCAGCTGAGAGACCAGCAAACAGGATTCAGGAAAAACCAATCATGTACAGACCAGATTGCCACTTATCGCATCATCGTGGAGCAGTCTCTGGAGTGGAGCTCTCCACTGTATGTTAACTTTGTGGATTACGAGAAAGCATTTGACAGCGTGGACCGAGAGACTTTGTGGAAACTCCTACGACATTATGGTGTACCCACAAAACTCGTCTGCCTGATCAAGAGCAGCTACGATGGCATGACATGTTGCATGATCCATGAAGGGCAGTTCACCACGGAGCTCCAGGTCAGAACCGGCGTCAGGCAGGGGTGTTTGCTGTGTCCATTCCTCTTCCTACTGGCCATAGACTGGGTCATGAAGAGGACCACAGAGCAGAGAAGAAGCGGAATACAGTGGACACTGTGGACACAGCTTGACGACCTCAATTTTGCAGACGACTTGGCTTTACTGTCCCACACTCATCAAGAAATGCAGGACAAGACCACGAGGCTTGCTGACATCTCGTCCCAAGTGGGCCTCACCATCCACAAACAGAAAACAAAGACAATGAGGCTGAACGCAACCAGGGAAGAACCAGTCTTGCTTGCTGGCACCCTTTTGGAGGACGTGGAGTCCTTCACCTATCTCGGAAGTATCATCGACGAAAATGGTGGCACTGATGCAGATGTCAGATCACGACTCAGTAAAGCCAGAGCAGCCTTTCTCCAGCTGAAAAAAGTGTGGAGTTCCAGAGAGCTGTCACAACACACCAAAGTCCGGATTTTCAACTCAAACGTAAAAGCAGTTCTCCTATATGGAGCAGAGACTTGGAGGTTGACAAAAACCACAGTCAACAGAGTACAGATCTTCATAAACAGTTGCCTTAGAAGAATCCTGAAAACCCACTGGCCAGAGAAGATCAGCAACGTCAGACTCTGGGAGAGAACAGAGCAGATAACAGCAGAGAATGAAATTGGATGAAGAAGATGGGGATGGATTGGTCACAGTCTGAGAAAGCCAGTTTCCAGTATCACTAGGCAGGCATTGTCATGGAACCCCCAGGGAAAGAGCAAAAGAGGCAGGCCGAGAACACCTGGCGTCAAGACCTCCAAGCAGACATCAAGAGAGTGGGAACCACCTGGAATAAAATCGAAGTAGAAGCACAGGACAGGAGTCGCCGGAGGTCTCTCGTCGACGGCCTATACCCTGGGAGGGGTGACAGGTGTAAGTAAAAGTAAGTAACCATGATTTGCCTAAAATAGGATGATATCTTGACTGCCTCAGTTGTAGTTCATGTACATATCCTTCGTGCCACCAGACCCCTTCATTCTAGCTCTGTCAATTGCTTCTAAGAAGTCAGGCAACAGTCTTTCTCTAAACACGTTTTCCAATTCCCTTCTTGCATTAACTGTGTGTTGTCTTGTTGATATATATGATACAATCACTTCACCATCTACCCTGTTAAATTCTATTTTAGCAACAACCTGAATCTTTACATTGCCTGAAAGAAGATTATCTTGTATGACAGAAAAAAAGTTTTTGTTTTTTAATTGATTCATAAACATTGTAAGTGTTTGATATATGCAAGTCTGTTGTGTGAAACACGTTTCTTAAGCTTGGAGGGCTTTAAGCGTTGTCTGTCATTTTTATTTGTCCTACAAAATAATAAATAGAAAAATATTATTACCAACAACGTTGGTTTTTCTGATGCTGCTCATGCCGTATGTGTAATATCACTTTATTGACAGTAACAAATTCAATATAATCATGCTGTTTACTTAGTTGACAGAATATATGTTCACAAAGTGCCCCAAACCAGTTACAGTTATCATCATAAACTCTAAAGGCACGTGTCTTAAGATCAACAGTCTCATTCTCATAGGTTGGTTGGCTATCAGAATATCCCAAAGTCACATTATATGCCATGTATATCACTGTTGGTGTTGAGAGTTTTATGCTGGGCTCAAACAGCTGTTTAACATGTGTTTTTTAAGTCATAAAAGTGCTTAACATCTTGGAAGCAGTCTGTGATATCAATAGTTTGTCCTTCACTTTTATTTAGTTCCCAGGGTCACCCTGGTCAGCCCCACAGGGTGGGTTTTTCTCTCTATTCTGGGGCATGTGTTTCTGTCTACCCTTTGTCCATTCACCTGTATTTGCCTTTTAAAACTCTCCCTACTGTCTGCACTGCGTGTAGCTCTTGATATGGATGTGTGTTGCTAAATGTCTTAGCTTTATTTAGCCCCATGTGTTAGGTTTATTTAATGTATTTGACCGGCTGGCGACATACATTCAATGTTCTGTTTATTTTTTTTTTTTTTCACAAGCAGTGCAGGCACGTCCTGAGAAAGCCTTGTTGCTGTCGGGACGTTAAGCAATGTACAATCAATCAATCAATCAATCAATCCTTCACTTTTATGACCAAAACTAAAGTATAATTATTTTACTAATCCATACCCTAACCTGTAGGCTGATCTGTTTTTAAGATAAGCTTTAGATGCTTAGTTGATTTCAGTTTGTTTTTACACTGTCTCGTTCATGTTTGCTGGGTATGACATTGTTCTCTCTGAGACAGTCTTCAAAGCTGTCACGATCCTTACAGTAAAACAAACAGTTAAACTTTAGTTGCTCTCGAAAATCTGTCAGTACAGCATTATATTTTTGAGTGAGAATCCATACACAGACATTTGCATTTCTGCCACTGAAGGCCAGTTCTGCTAGAGTGTTTCTCTTTTTAACAATATCCTTCTCTGCAGAGCAATAAACAAAGTTGGCTGCCCTTTAAATTGTTTGTAAAAATACTGTAGGTAATCATTAATTTTTTTCTCAGGGTCGACTAAATAAATGTTGCTGTTAGTCCAAACAAATAAACGGTTGTGATAAGCTTTGTTGTGTTTGATCGTAGGATAGAATATCACAATGTTTTTGAAATGGTATATATATCTTGTTTGTAAGAGATCAAGAACAAATTCAGTTTTACCACAGCCTGTAGCACCAAAAAACAAACCACAGTGTGGGTCGAGTGTCATCAAGTTCATTTTAATACTAATTATAATTTTAATACACATGACCACTTAGTCTGCTTTCTTGAATGTTCAGTTGTGCGTCATAAATCAGAGACAGGTATACATTTATTGCTCTGGTGGATTCAGTCTTTTTTTGTATTTGGATTGTAATTCCGTCACTGCTGTTTTCAACAGTACGACCTGATCCATGTAGGTAGTCGTCATCTGTACTATGCAGGTCTAGCCAGAGAGCATATTTGTCAGGTATTGGCCGATCCTGACGTCAAACGTTTGTAGATCGTTGAATGCTATGTTTGCTGGTTTTTCTCAAAGTCTTCCACCCGCCCATTTTACGATCTTGTCATACTGCTACATACATAGCAGAAGCATACACCTGATTAGGACACCCTTCGATTGTACAGGATAAATGTGTAATCATTGGATTGTAAATTTTTCTGAATCCCGTTTGTATGGACTTTCTGGTTTAACAAGCAACATAAGAATGCCTTTTAGTGACCTAGCAGGTGTGTTCAGGTTGATATTCCACATTGGATCACTTTTGTCTTATGCATCAAACTGTGTCTTATCACATGATCATAATAAATTGGAAGTCTTGACTAGTACTGATTTTGAATGAGAGTAGCTAGATGAGCATGTGTGACAATTTCATATTCCAAAGAGATGTTAGAGATCTTATATGTTGCATTGAGATATGTTGATTTTATAACTTTGGAGTAGTTATTGAAGGTTAGTTGAAAGCTTAAACGGGCATTCAGTGCTCCTTGGTAATACAGCAAATATGCTGTTAGGGTTTTAAATTCAAGTGGAATGTAAAAGCTATTGCCATATGTTTCTGCCACAATAACATCCTTGACTGCTAATGTTGATTTATCATTTGCATCAATTCTGAGTTTGGCAACGTTATTAGCCTGTATATCTTGGTAAATATGGTCTTCTCTTTCTTCTCTTGTGAGCCAAAGGTCTTTGCAGCTGCAAAATACATCAGCATCATCAAGACTAAACACTTCCTGACCTTTGTCACAATTTATTTTAATCATTATGCTGTATTTTCTTTCGTGGAGAACTTTCGTTCTTTGTTGTGTGTTGCGGTTATGGCATGTACTTTTTAGTGACGTCAAGAACATATGACGTAAGATGTGTGTTTGGAACATGTGACGTAGGATGTTGGTTTGAAGAGTTACGTCACTGTGAATCGTTTGGAAGACAGTCAGTCAGGAGAGATTTTGCTCTCAAGTAAAAGTTGTTTTTTTGTGAGGTGTAGTGGGCAGAGAAATGCCGTGTTATGGTCTATGGTAGAATAGACGATTGAGAGCAGAATGCTCAGTACAGTGGTACGTAAAATTTTGTAGTTTAAGAACTACGACTAGTAACCAGATCGACTGATTAGAGTAACGAGTACCGGACATTGTCCAACGGCCAAGAATGGGCAGACAGGCCTGAAACAGTCGAAGGTTTACTTCACGCATCTTTGGGTATGTATTTGTTTATTATATAGCTGATTCGCGTTTGTTAAGTAGTAGATTCGGAAAATGTATTAGTTGTTCGGCTCTAGATCTGAGATTGTATGATATTCGGCGCGCATCGGCGAGTTTGCGGTGTCGTCTGGCGATCGGCGCGCGGGATTGAATGGAATGATCGAAACGTTTTGTGGAGCCTGTTGATTTTGAAATGAATAATTCGTATCGTGGTGAGAGGTTATGTGTTGTGCGGAAATATGTCGTATTCGTGTGTGTGCATGATATTTCGAATTGACTGTTATTACAATATTTATTCGATGTCGGAAACGATCGGGAATCGGCGACAACGTCCGGAAGCCGTTAACGGTCGTCATCGTTACAGTGTCGTCATTCCGGCGGAAGTAACTTTTTAGCAATGGCAGATTTCTTATGGAGAGATACGTTTTGTATGTGTTATAGATGCTTCCATCCCCTATCACCAGCTGAGAAGTTGGATTTGTGTATGCTTCATGTGGGAATGTAATTAATCAACGTGGTGTACGAGATAACAAGTTGATCCTGACGGTGTGCGTGTGGAGCTTCGACGTGTCATCGCGAGAGACAGTGCGATTATTCGACCAGTGGTGTGGCCGAATCAACAGCAGCGACGCTACATCCATCTTTATCCACGGTCGGAGTAATCAAACTGTTTGATCGTTCGAGGATCTAAGCATTAATTAGTGTCAGTTATTATCGACAGACATTGCGGAGATGTGACATCGTAGTGGAACAATAAGTGTAGGATGTGTGGTTAGTGCTGTGAACATTGTGCGAATGGTTGAGGGTGTGCGTATTTTACAGATGCATGTATGAATTGAGTGAATATTGCGTAGGTTTGTATACGTCTTGTCTATTGTTTGTCGTGCGAATGAGAAGATCAAATTATTAAAATCGAACAAATATCCAAATATTCCGAGTGGTATATATTCTTCCTCCCTGGTGTGACAACCTTCTAGTTTAACTTTGATGGTCCTAACAATTGCTCTGCCAAGGTTGACAACTAGTGTTCTGTTTGTGTCTGATTCTGATAAAAGTTCAATATTAAAAGCAACAATAATGTCACTGGGCCCTAGGTTCGGAAACTTGACAGTAAGAGTTTGGTTTTGATCTATGGTGATTACAATTGATTGCCTAATGCCCTTAACACCAAGAGGTTCAGGTAGTTTTCTGTACGGGTCTAATTTTGACCCATAAGACGATGTCATTTTATTATGAAAATTTAAAACAAAAAATAAAAACGATGGCAGCAGGAGGATTTGATCATGATATTGAAATGGATGGCATGTATGATTTTGATAATACAACAGATATGACTAGTACAAGAAATACTTCTAGTTTGCAACAGGAACTTTTACAAAGCAAAGTAAACTCATTTTATGATAGTGTTGGTGCCCGCCCAGATGTAATAGATCCCAATCAGTTTGAATATGATAAAGGTCACTTATTTGTAAATACAGACAGAGGGAAAGTAATCTAACTCATAAAAACAACCCTGCTAAGTTTAGAGCTTTAAGTACAATTAAAGTCGAAGTCGGAGGTAATACCGGGTTGACAAGGTATCTTGGTATTGGGGGTTCCCCCGGTCCGCTTGCGCCTCTGGTACCACCACAAATTGTTAGTGCCCTTCATGACGTGCAAACAAGGTTGCCAACAGGATGAGAAATTGAAATGACTGAAGTAAAAAGCCTGCCAGAAATAGCAAACAAGGTAGTACAAGAAACATCATTTACTGAAGGACAAATAAATGAGGCTATGAAAACAATAGATAATAATAATAATAATACATAGTATTTATATGGCAGATTTCTCATATTTATAATATAACTCAATGCGCAGATGACTCTCCTTTACCCATATGGGATTTAATGGGATTGGATAAATCACTGCAAACAATCAGAGGTGAGCTGGTGAACAATGTAGCCAAACTAGGTGAGCTTGATAAACACATAGAAAGAGAGAAAAAAAAACTAGATAAAGCAGATGATGAGAATTATGACACAGAAATGAAAAAAAAAGAATACAACACAGATTAAAAGATTTGCAGATAGAAAGATCAGCGCGGCTAGAAGTAATTGAAATTGGGAAAGAAAAACTGAAAACACAGGTGAACAGAATTAGAGAAACTATTCAGAAAATACTTCATGAAGACTCAACTTTGTGTGAGAGATTGAAAACACTTTTCAGAGAGCAGGGTATCACTATTGCAAGTTTAATTACTGCTCTTGCATTTATTATCAGTACTGTAGTGTTAGCTGTAACCTGGGGTGGCGGCTCAGCCCCACCAGCACCTCCGGCTCCAGCCCCAACTGACCCAAAAGATTTACAAACATGGGTAAAGAAACAACTTTTACACATATCAGACTTGCTTAAAAAATTGGCTGTGAAAGCAATGGATGCTTTGCCTGGCATAATAAGGAGTGTTGTCAGTTGGCTGATCAGTACAGCAGCAAAGGTAGTCGGGTTTATGTCAGAGCATGTGTGGGTCTTTTTGGTGACAATAGGAGGGTTAATAGCAGGTTATTTAATGAAACCGGTAAAGAAGTAATATCCCTAATCTAGTTAGGTCTATTACCAACGCAGTTCTCTCTGACTCATGTGTGTTTACCAAAGGACCGGGGCTGGGGCTGGTGTTACTGTCTGTACGGGTGCCGGCATCGGGACTGCGGTTATTACTGTCTGTATGGACGATGGCGTGACTGGCGTTACTGGCATTATTAATGATTTAGTGCAAGCGGTGCCTGTAGATGTGTGGTTGTTGAGCTCAAGTTTACTGTTTGATTGAGACCTAATTTTTGATTATGCCCTGCACCAATTATTTCATTATTATAATTTTTTATTGTCCCTATTTGGAGTTGAAGGTCAGATGGTAACATGTATAACCCAATGCCAACTACAAAGTCAACTTTGGATCTGGCATATCTGAGAACGTCTTGATAGCGTTGTATGCTTGATGTTAGATCTACTTCTGAATTGATTGAATCTTCCAGGTTAGCAAGAAACTGTCTTTGTGCTTCAAATTTGCCAATCCCATTTAAGATGTTTGATTTTGTTTGAGCTTGTGCTCCTAGTATACACCACACATATGTTCTGATAGATTCATTTATGCGTTCGACTCCCGCTTGAGTAAACCCGTCACTCCTATCTAAGATAAATGTAGTCCAAGCATTAGACTGTTTCTGTTCAATTGAGCCTAACCAGATTTCAGATTTTGATGAGAATGAAGAGTAGGGAGGTCAGTAATCTTGAGGGTATTGTCTGTGACTCATAGCGTAATACAATGTACCCATGCCATGGTGATCATCAAGTTTTTGTGTAAAGTCATACTTAGAGCTGATGTTAAATTCCTTACAGATGCGTTCAAACACTTTCATATCCATGAGGTTGTTAAACTGGTTAAAACAGGATTCAGTGGGCAGTGGGACATGGAGTTCTGACAGTATTCTTCTAAGCTGGTAATACATGTGAAAACAATAGACAGACCTAATTAGTTTGTTTGAGTGATTCAAGTGGTCTGTAAAAGAAACACCACAGCCTGTAGTTGAGCATAGTATAGCAAAGTGAAGCTGGCTTTTGAACATCTGTAGTGGGCTTGATGACCACTTTCTTGCAGTTGCATCATTTGTAATTGGAGGGTTTAGATAATGATCATACGGATTTGGTGGAGTGTGGAGGTGGGATGGATGGAAAAAGATGTGGGTGATGAACGACTAGGACAATATTTGAGGAAGATCTCAAGAAATGGAACAGTCTTTTGTACAGTGTGCCAGTCAGAAATAAAATATGGGCCCCGTGGTTGTGTGGCTTTGGAAGAGCACCTGGACCCCAGCCAATTTCCTGTTTTTTAACTCCAGACCATTACAAGCCCTGCACAAATAGAAAGGGTAGATCAGATACTTCTGTTGTGTTTGTTCCAGCAAACTTTACCATAGCAAGAGAAGCGACAATAGTATTTGAAATTACAATGAGGTCTTTGGCCGATGCCAAAGAAGCAAATATCACACAGGGAATCAAACTTACGTGGGATGACTCAGTGACAAAGTCAACAAAAGTCTTTATTGCTATTAGAAAAGGCACAGATATAGAAGTATCGAGCAGTATTCCCGCTGTTAAGGTGGTGGTCAATAAAACAACTTTGGTTTATCTAAGTTACATAAAACTGGAACACATAGATCTTGTTTCATTTTATTCATATTGTATATGCAATCGCTGATGAAATTTTTAAAATTTTGTCATTAAAAAAATGGTGAACTTGTGTCCGCAACTATCTCATGAGCCGATTGTGCCCGATAAAACATTACAGGCAGACTCATTCTGATTAATAAATATTACAGATGCGTTGAAGGTGAAGAGGCAAAATATTCAAGGTATCAGAAATTTTGTATACAACTGATAGGTCTTTTTTTCGGTTTTATTGGTTAGGATAGAGTACCACAGTTACTCCCAACCTGATTTGATAATGCTGTGATGCTTTTAGGGGCTACAGTGACTGAATCTGCTGCTCTACCTTCATTTTACCAGTATGCAAAGGAACGCAAAATGACATAACAATTGCTTATGAACTTATGTTAAGACACTTATAAAAATTTGTTTTAAGTTACTTATAAGAACTTATGACAACTTATAAAAACTTGAGGAGGTAACTTTAAAGTTACTTGCCAGTTGTAAGTAACTTATAGGTTACCTTATCATGTTCTTGTAATTTACTTATTTTTCTAGCATGAGGGTGTATCTTTTATTTAAAAAAAAAGATATAATTAATCTTTAGAAATTGATTGTGACTAAGCTGAGGCACAGTGTTTGATGTTTAGGCATTAACTTAGTATTAAAAAATTGGAGGCTGGTTTAGAAGCCTCACTTTCTTTCTCTTTCTGGAATAAAAAATTGTAGGCTGCGTTAGAAGTCTCAATTTCTCTCTCTCTTTCTCTCTCTCTCTCTCTTAAATTAAAAGTGGGCGACGCATAACACTACACCTCTCTTATCACAGATTAAAAGCTGACACAATACAGCAATTTCTCAGTGAGATACTGTGCCTACCGACATACTCAGGTTTAGATAGAAACCACCTCACACCTGACTTACTTCATTTAAGTATGTAAAAAAACATTTTTTTTTGGTGTAAAAGGCTTAGATTCTCAGGAGCCCAGGTCTTTTTAGGCTTAGATTCTCAAGATTTTTTCTCAGTCAGATCTTTAGGATTTCAGTCAACTGACAAGCCTTAAATAAATATAATCTCTTACCTTTCTCTGGGTACTGCTGTGGTCAGGAGGACTAATCACTGGTAAAGTGAGGAAGGATAGTATGCGCAAACTATCCTCTTCACTGTGCCATGGTTTGTTTCACGGCCTAGGCGTCTAGTTGTCAGGCCACCCCCAAGAGATAGGAACTATGGGCGGTTTTTGACAATTTACATACACCCCCAAATTTCGATTGTTTTTTACCACAAATCGCTCATCTAATAACACACCCCATTTTTCCCATATTTCCCCTTATTTTTTTCGGTAAAATAAAGATTTCCAAAATCAATGACATTTAAAATTAATATTTTTTATTATTATAAAATGAATCAAGACGCATTACTTCTTCTAAATGATATCAATGCTGTAGAAAACAAAGACTTAGACTCTAAGAAACAACGTCTTTTGTCTGTAGTTGTATCAGGCAAGTCAAAGATGTATCTTGGAAAACAATACATGACAGAGGATATTGAATCTCTCACCGCTGACGAGCTAATCAAGCTTCATTCTAAATATGAAAACCACATTGCTTCACTAATGACTCGTGATTTGAGTCGATCTCTTGTATGCCTATACACAAAAGCAGTGAGTCACTTTCTACCTGTGGATAGTGACAGCCTATCACACGACCTTGAAAGCAATCCTATTGTTTCAAGTTCAATTGGTAAATTAGCATGCCTCATGTTTTACAAGTTTGGAAATTACCTTGCACCTGTGGTAACCTTACTTGTTACTGGGAGTCATATTGATTTTTCAAAATTAAATTTTACTGCAGAAGAAAATGGACGAAACCCAGACGACTCCACAACCGAACCCCAGTCCGGTCTTGACGCAGGTTCAAACTGTGACTAAGGCTAAAAGTCCAGGCAGGGTTGAGGCTGGAAAAAGAGTGGCTGAATGGAACAGGCAAAAAAAACTACAGCTTCAAGCACAAACAGAAAAGACTCATGTAACTAACCAGGTGACAGGACCGTCAGGACTGTCAGGACCGTCAGGACCAGTGTCAGTACCGTCACTCCTTCATCAAAGTGAGAGACAAACAACTAAGTCTAACCCTGACCCTGACCCCGAACCTAAAACAACAAAATATATAGTTGCCGGATTTGTTGTCGGATTTGGTTACGTAGGTTATCAATTATACAAAAAATACAAACCACAGACTCGTACAGTGACCAAAAAATTAAACACTCCATCATCAAAAACAGAAATCTCCACATTACCAACAATACCCAAAGTTGTCGACCCATTTTATATGCAGTAAATAAAAATATTATTTTAATTTTTATTGCCTTAGAAAATGAGCGACACAAAGAACATAATGAACCTTGTGTATCATTCTGCCATAATCAGCGGACTAGCAGTAGCGTATTCTATGCTAGGAAAAAATCTACTCAAAATGAAATCAGCAGACTTGAGTAGATTAGACTTTGAAGACAGCGCTAGACTAATTGTAGTTGTCACAGCATCGATTGCGACAAAAGATTTTCTTGTCAAGCAGGGAATTTTTCCCGAAAATGTTTCTATGTAAATAAAATAAATATGGCGACACTAGCTGTTATTGTGGGAGGTGCGATGGTTAACGCCCTGGCATTTAGTGGGTCAAATTATCTCTTTTCAAAAGTAGGCAGAGAAGAATCTGCAGAAGAAATGAAGCGTCACAATGAAGCGTCTGAGAAACTTGCACGAGCGCAGCAGGATTATGAAAAGAATAGAATTGAGAAACTTGATTTCATTAATGAAAAACTGAGGCTAGAAGGCCACGCACAGCATACATTTTCAAATACAGATGAAGCAATCCGTGAGTATTTTCTTGTCACGGGTGAAGACATGTCTATCCCAAAACCGAAACTAAGTGACTACTATCAACCGAGTACACAACAAAGAAACGGGGAGATAATCTTTGTTCTAGTGGGTATGACATTTGTTTATTTTACTGGACTTTATATTGCTAGAAGAAATGAACCCCGGGGTAGAAAATAAACTATCAAACATATAATACTCTCCATCAGGGTATTGGAAAGGAGCAACCGCTATTCAAAAATTACATGCCGCTGTGGGCGGAGATATATCACTCAATCAAGTCAAACAATGGTTACAGAGACAAGCAATTTGGCAGATATACCTCCCTGCTCCAAGAAAAATATCTAGACCTCATTTTGAAAACACTACCCCAAATGACACACATCAAATGGACCTCCTGTTTCTACCACATGACACAATAAAAAAGAAACAATACAAGTACGCATTAACTGTTGTTGACATAGCTTCAAGGTATAAGGCCGCTGAACCCATATCTGACAAAACAGCTACAACAGTTGCTACAGCGTTATCAAAGATATATAGTCGAGGCCCTTTAACATACCCTAGGCTAGTTCAAGTTGATGACGGATCAGAATTCAAAGGTGCTGTTAATCAGTTATTTGCGAAGCATGGCGTAATAGTCAGACGAGGCATTCCAGGTGTACACAGATCACAGGCAATTGTAGAGAACTTTAACAAACAATTATCAGAAAGACTTTTCAGTTACCAGTATTCTAAGGAACTCATGCATGACACCCGTAACACTGAGTGGGTAAAGAGATTACCACATGTGATAAAAGCCATGAACAATGAAGGTCATGTAAAACCCACAGATGCTATTAAATTGAAAACAGTGCCGTCAGAGTCAGAAATAAAAACAACACCCCCTGACACAAGTTTGTTTACTAAACAGGTGAGATATTTATATCAACCAGGGAGGCCGAAAACGAGGTGAAGCGCAGAGCGACAGACCCCATCTGGTCAACGTCTGTACACAATATAAAAAAAATAGTCCCCAATCCTGATGCAACAATATATTACCTGTACGAGCCTGCACCCCAGAGGGCATTTGTCAGAGAAGAATTACAGATTATTCCCCCAGACACCGTTACTCATTTCAGTAACTAAGTCGTCAATTAATTCATCAACCAGTTCATCGGCTATGTCTTCAGATAACTTGAGCCTGTAATGGCCTGGTGTATAAGCCTTTTCCTTACTGTGAAACACTCGTTTTGTGTCTCCAACTGCAAGTGACTTCTTATGTGTTTGGATTATTTCAAGATTATGTTTGTTTGATCTCAGTGACTTTGTTTGGATAATCAGGCATTAATGCACCATCTAACACTTGCTTGTAATGTTGATGACGTATGTCTTTATTTTTTATTGCTGATTTTTTTTATTCCTTTGGCTTTTGACTGACTTCCCTTTTGATGCAGTATAGAATACATTTTGGATCTCAGTCCAACATACTCAACTATTGGCACACCATTTAGTTTATCTTTAAACTTACCAGGCACTTTTTTGTTTTGTGTGCTAAACAGTGGATGGTCTTTTGGGTAATCAGACGTGTCATACATGTGTAATTCTGTTTTCATGTCTTCATAAAAGTCTTCAGTACACACATCAATGATCATAGAGTCAGTGTCAGTGTATAGCAGACGACACTCATGATACTTTGGTTTGAAGTAATCATAATAAAATTCAAGCATCAAAAGTTTTGACAACTCAAGAATTGTCATACCAATAAATACTGGCTTGTCCAGTTTAACAATCTTTTTTTTGAGTGACACTGCATACAATGATGAATGAAACTCTTTGTACCCTGTGTACTGTGGCTTACCTGTAAGTTTAATTGCACCCAATTCAGTTGTGACAAGTCTCACATCTTTGCGGTGATGAGGATTTTCCATAGTCTTAACAAAACAGGCATTGTTCATAAGCTTAAAGAAGTCTTTGTCAAATGCAGTGTTACCGTCTCTGGCACGCAATGTTGTGTTCTTCATTATGTAATCTTTCATGAAAGCACTCTGATCAAATTGAATTCCTCTGTGAACTTTCTTTAGTACTAACCCGTGTCTGATGTAAAACTGTAACAAGCGATAGTGACAAACGTAATTGAATTTGTCATTCAGATTTGGCACAAGTTTAGTGTCTTCTTTTTTCCCCGTCATACTCATTTTCTCAACTGCCAGCGGATAATCATTATGGTAATCATGTAGATGGTGTGGATACTCTAGATCTACTTCAAAGATCCAACCCTTCGCGTCGTTTCAGTCAAGATTCATAATATTGTTTGTTAACCCTGACTGTGTTACATCATACTGTGACAAATCATACAGACAAAAGTTTTTCAAGGGCAATAACTCACACATCGCCCAGCCATACAAATTGTTAGCGTCCACGTAGGTAATAAATGACCTTGACCTTGAGGGGTCAAACCCAAGGTCACCATGACCCAGGCCCGAGGCGTCCAGATATTTATTGTTGGCTTTGGCATAATTGTTCGCTGCAATACTAATGCCACCCCTCAATCCGCGTTCCACCATTTCACCCATCGTACGATCAGACAACAGGTCTATAGATATCTTACTGGATTTCAAAAATGCATCCCATGTCATGCCAGGACTAGTTATGTAGCAAGCAGGGTCAAGCTTGTAGTGTAACAAACCCTTTTCACGGTAACTTTCAAATACGTCTGCTAGCAAACAAACGTCAGCTTTCAAGTACTGGTCATGATAGTCACCAATCGTTTGACACCCTAACTTCCCCCACGCATCAAGTGCGTGTTGGTATTCAGAGTCAGAAATACCTTTTCCATTAAGTGTGGAATAAAATTTGTCTTTTGGCGGCAGTCTTGTTTCCTCAAACACAACCCAGCGATCAATGTACTCATACGGATACACACCTTTCTTAATCAAGTCTGGTTCAAAATATTTACTCGTTATTGGATACTCAGTCAGTCCTTCTGCCAGACTAGCAAGACCTAAAGACAAATGTTGCATAGAGTCATAAAATGCTAATTTGTCTAACCTAAAAGTCAAGTATTTCTCAGTTGTCTGGGCAATGCAACTTATGTTTTTGTAAGATTCATTTACAGCCTGCATGATGATGTGTGAATCATATCCTTTGAGATTGTGGAAAAAGATTGGTGACTTATATGTCTTAGGATCTATTTTTAATAATAAGTTACAATTGTTATGTGCAGCACCTCTGTAACGTCCAGTTATGTGATCATGGTCACGAACTTTATCACCCTGGAGGGGTTGTTCACAAATCCAACACGTCTCAGCTGTATCAAATTTCAGAGTGTCTTCTTCTGTCATCACCAAAGGCATCTGACACTTTTCCAAATAATGTACTACCTGACTATACAGATGTCTCATTTCTGTTAAAAACAGACATGCTGCATTTTCACCCCTGTAGATAACAGGTTCTGAATGCAAACCGTCTGACCTAACAATAATGTAACCGAAAGAACACACCACTTGGTCACTCAACTTTATAGTCTTTGGTAATGTCTCTGGAACAGGACCTTCATACGGTACAACCAGTGATTCAAAATCAGCATACACTACAAACGGCAGCTTTTGTTGATTCCCATAGTTCTTAAAATATACTTGACTACCAGGATCTGGATACTTAAGTACAGTTTGTATGTCATCAGCTGACCTACAATGCAGGACGTGTTTATGTGCCACTGCAATAGAGGAGAATCTTTGTAAACATTTTTTACACACTTCCTGTTTGCCATTGCGTTTTGTTGTATGCCCATGAATTAGACGTGACATATTTCTGATAATTGTGTAGTGAAAGTTATTGTCATCGCCGGCAGGGCCTATTAATAACATGTCAACATGTTTATCTTCTGACTGCCCATATGTTGGAGCAAGTGATGATACTCTAATTGGTTGTAACTTGTCGACAGACTCATTATCCCACACAAACACATTTACAGATATACCAGGATTTAGTTTTTCAAACAAATCTATGTCTTCTATTTTAACAGGAAACTCAATGCCACTGAAGTTGAGTTCATTTACAAATTTGGTGTAGTTAGATACACGTTCAGGTTTTATCTTTATAAAGTGTAGTTTAGCAAGCACACACCACATGAAACAATGGTTGTCATTGTTTTGTATGTTAACAACAGCCTTTTTGTTTGCAACCTCTGTTGGCAGTGGTAACCATGATTTACCTAATATAGGATGATACCTGCTTTAGTTGTAGTTCATGTACATGTCCTTCGTGCCAACCAGACCCCTTCATTTTTGCACTGTCAATTGCTTGGAGGAAGTCTGGTAATAGTCTGTCTTTAAACACGTTCTCTAATTCCCTTCTTGTGTTAACTGTGTGTTGTCTTGTTGATATATACGATACAATCACTTCACCGTCTACTCTAGTAAATTCTATTTTGGCAACAATCTGAATCTTCACACTGCCTGTAAGAAGATTATCTTGTATGACAGAAAAAGAGTTTTCTATTGATTCATAAACATTATTAGTATAGGATATAGGCAAATCTGTTGTGTGAAACACGTTTCTTAAACCAGATGAGCCTGATAGGCTTTGAGCATTGTCCGTCATTTTTATTTGTCCGACAAAATAATAAATGAAAAAAATATTAATGTTGACTCTGTATGTGTAATACCATTTTATTAACTGTAACACTGGAAAAATACAATTTTGTTTGGTTTAGTTCTTTCACTAAATTACTACACACTGCACTAAACCAGTCACTGTAATATTCATTAACAGTGAAAGTTTTTGTCTTAATATCAACAGTTATTTTTTTTATTAATGTTGGTCTAAATGGATTATCGACACCCAAAGTTATATTACCTGACATGTACAGTGTTACCGGTGTTATAAATAAATTTCCCGGTCTCTCTTTTTTAAGCCCGTTTACATATTCAACATCTTTAAAGTAGTATGTAATATCTATGATTTTGCCAATTGGCCAATGTTGCATGATTTGTCCGTCTGTCATTTTTATTGGACAAACAAATGTATAAATTAATTCACTAACCCATAACCTGTGGGTTGATCTGTCTTTAAAATGAGCTTTAGATGCTTAGTTGATTTCAGTTTATTTTTCACATCATCACGTTCATGCTTATTTGGGATGACATCGTTCTCTCTGAGACAGTCTTCAAAGCTGTCACGATCCTTACAGTAAAACAAACAGATAAACTTTAACTGTGTTCGAAAATCTTTCAGTACAGCATTATATTTCTGAGTGAGAATCCATACACTTACATTTGCATGTCTGCCACTGAAAGCAAGTTCTGCTAATGTGTTTCTCTTCTTGACAATGTCTTTCTCTGCTGAGCAGTCATCAACAATAAACAATGATGACTGTCCTTCAAATTGCTTGTAAAAATATTGTAGGTAGTCATTCAGTTTTTTCTCAGGGTCAACTAAGTAAATGTTGTTGTCAGTCCAAATGAATAAACGGTTGTGATAAGCTTTGTTGTGTTTAATAGTAGGACAAAATATTACAATGTTTTCAAAGTGGTGTATGTATCTTGTTTGTAATAGGTTAAGAACAAATTCAGTTTTCCCACACCCTGTGGCACCACAAAACAATCCACAGTGTGGGTCAAGGGTCATCAAGCTCCGGTTCATTTTAATACACAATATAATTTTAATATATGTGACCAATCAGTCTACTGTCTTGTATATTGAGTTGTGCATCATATATCAGGTACAAATATATGTTTATGGCTGCAGCAGTTTCAACCTTCTTTTGTATCTGAATTGTAATCCCATCACTGCCGTTCTCAACAGTTCGACATGACCCATGAAGATAGTCGTCATCTGTACTACGAAGGTCTAGCCAAAGAGCATACTTATTTGTAAGGTATTGACCAATCCTTACATCATACAGATGTAGATCTTTACACGCAATGTTTGCAGGTTTATCTCTAATCCTTCCACCCGCAAAATACTTTGTGATCTCATCATAGTGTTGATAAGGCAACAAACCAGAAGCATACACTTGATTAGGACGGCCTTCGATTGTACAAGACAAATGTGTAATCTTTGGATTGTAGAATTTTTCTGAATCCCGTTTGTATGGACTCACCGGTTCAACAAACAACATGAGTATACCTTTCAGTGACCTAGCTGGTGTGTTCAAGTTTATGTTCCACATTGGGTCGCTCTTGTCTTTATTGATTAAACTATGTCTAATCACTCGGTCATAATAAATTGGAAGTCTTGACTGGTATTGATTTTGAATGAATCTGGCTAGTTCAGTGTGTGTGACAATTTCATATTCCAAAGAAATGTTAGAGATCTTGTATGTTGCACTGAGATCAGATGATTTTATAACTTTGGAGTAGTCATTGAAAGTTAGTTCAAAGCTCAGATGGTCATTCAGTGCTCCTTGATAATAAGGCAAATGCGCTGTTAGGATTTCAAACTCAAGTGGAATGTAAAATCTGGTTCCATATGTTTCTGCTATAATAACGTCTTTGGCTACCCCAGTAGTTACCTTATCTCCGGCATCTATTTGAAGTTTACCAATATTATCAGACTGTATGCCTTGATAAATACGGTCTTCTCGTTCTTCTCTTGTGAGCGAAAGATCTTTGTAACAGTAAAACACATCGGAATCGTCAAGACTAAACACTTCCTGTCCTTGAAGTTTTACTTGAATAGTTCTAACAATTGCTCTGCCAAGATTGTCAACCAGTGTTCTGTTTGCATCTGCGTCTGATGATAGTTCAATATTAAATGCTAGGTGTGCAGTGCCACTGGGGCCTAAATTTGGAAACTTGACTGTAAGTGTTTGATTCTGGTCTATGGTACTTGGATTGTTTGTGATGACGATTGATTGTCTAATGCCCTTAACACCGAGAGGCTCACGTAGTTTTCTGTATGGGTCTAACTTTGATCCGTAAGACTGTGTCATTTTTATTATGCACAATAAAAAATAATAAATTAATAAAACAATGGCAGCGGGAGGATTTAATCATGAAGATTTTGAAATAGATGACATGAATGTCTCAGATACCAGTATCACAGATATGACTGGAATGGTAACTACTTCTAGTTTGTATCACGAACTGTTAAAAGACAAAGTAAACTCATTTTATGACAGTGTTGGAGCGCGTCCAGATGTAATAGATCCTAATCAGTTTGAATATGATAAAGGACACTTATTCGTAAATACGGACAAAGGGAAAATAAATCTAACACATAAAAACAATCCTTCTAAGTTTAGAGCTTTAAGTACAATTAAAGGTGAAGTCGGTGGTAACTCTGGGTTGGCAAGGTACCTTGGAATTGGAGGGTCTCCTGTCATGCCTAGACTGGTTAGTGCCCTCCATGACACGCAAACAAAGTTGCCAACAGGGCAACAAATTGAAATGGCACCAGTAACAAGCCTACCAGAAATAGCAAACACAGTGATACAAGAAACTTCATTTACTGAAGGACAAATAAATGATGCTATGAAAACAATAGATGACCCACCTTTGTCAATGCGGGAGATTATGGGCTTGGATAAATCATTACAGACAATAAGAGGTGAGATGGTAAATAATGTTGCCAAACTAGGTGAGCTTGATAAACACATAGCCCCACCCGGGTCTGCCCTGGGGGACTTGGGTGGGGTTAGGTATTTTTTAGTTCCCAGGGTCACCCTGGTCAGCCCCACAGGGTGGGTTTTTTTTTTCTCTTTATTCTGGGGCATGTGTTTCTGTCTACCCTTTGTCCATTCACCTGTATTTGCCTTTTTAAAACTCTCCCTACTGTCTGCACTGCCTGTAGCTCTTGATATTGGATGTGTGTTGCTAAATGGTCTTAGCTTTATTTAGGCCCCATGTGTTAGGTTTATTTAATGTATTTGACCGGCTGGCGACATACATTCAATGTTCTGTTTATTTTTTTTTTCACAAGCAGTGCAGGCACGTCCTGAGAAAGCCTTGTTGCTGTCGGGACGTTAAGCAATGTACAATCAATCAATCAATTGATAAACACATAGAACGAGAAAAAGAGAAACTGGCTACCGCAGACAATGGGAATCTTGACACAGAAATGAAAGAAAGAATACAACACAGATTAAATGATTTGCAGATAGAAAGATCAGGACGGTTAGAAACAATTAGTATTGGGAGGGAAAAATTAAAAACCCAAGTTAACAGGATTAGAGAAACTATTCAGAATATACTTCACGAAGACACTACTCTGGCTGAGAGATTGAAAACACTTTTCAGAGAACAAGGTATCACAATTGCGAGTTTAATTACTGCTCTTGGATTTATTATCAGTACTGTAGTGTTAGCTGTCTCTGGCGGTGGTGGGGGTGGACCACTGCCTTTAGCACCACCTGGCCCACCGGCCCCAACAGACCCAAAAGATTTACAGTCATAGGTAAAGAAACAACTGTCTCATATTTCAGATCTACTTAAGAAATTGGCTCTGAAAGCAATGGATGCTTTGCCTGGCATAATAGGTACAGTTGTCAGTTGGATGATTACTACAGCGGCAAAGGTAGTTGGGTTTATGGCAGAACATGTGTGGGTCTTTTTGGTTACGGTAGGAGGGTTGATGGTAGGTTATTTAATGAAACAGATAAAGAAGTAAAACCCCTAACCCCATTAGGCCTATTACCAATGCAGTTCTCTCTGACTCATGTGTGTCAGGGGCTGATTGTACTGGTTGTATGGGGGCCGGGGCCGGAGCCGGGGCCGAGGGTGTTACCGTCTGTAATGGTTTTAATGACTGTACATGCGTGGTTGTTGCTCCTAAGTTTACAGATTGATTGAGACCGAGTTTTTGACCAACACCTGCAACAATGATTTCATTATTATAATTTGTGATTGTACCCATTTGGAGTTGAAGGTCAGATGGCAACATGTATAACCCGATGCCGACTACAAAGTCAACTTTTGATCTGGCATATCTGAGAACGTCTTAGTAGCGCTGTATGCTAGATGGGAGATCAACTGTTGAGTTAATTGAATCTTCAAGATTAGCAAGAAATTGTTTTTGTGCTTCAAATTTGCCACTTCCGTTTAATATATTTGATTTTGTTAGTGATTGTGCTCCTAGTAAACACCAGACATATGTTCTGATAGACTCATTTACGCGCTCGACTCCTGCTTGAGTAAACCCGTCAGTTTTATCTAAAATAAATGTGGTCCAGGCGTTAGACTGTTTCTGCTCAATGGAACCTATCCAGACTTGTGATTTTGATGAGAATGAAGTGTAACCAGGGTAGTAATCTTGTGGGTATTGTCTGTGACTCATAGCATAATACAATGTACCCATGCAGTTGTGATCATCAAGTTTTTGTGTAAAGTCATACCCGGCAAGGGGGCTTATGTTAAACTCATTACAGATGCGTTCAAACGCTTTCATATCCATGGGGTTGTTATACCTGTTGAAACTGAATTCAGTTGGTAGTGGTGTATGAAGTTCTGACAAAATACGTCTAAGCTGGTAATAAACATGGAAACGATACACAGACCTAATCAGTTTGTTTGAGTGATTCAAGTGGTCTGTAAATGAAACACCACAGCCTGTAGTTGAACACAGAATAGCAAAGTTGAGTTGGTTTTGAAACATCTGTAGTGGACTTGAGGACCACTTTCTTGCAGTAAAGTCGTCTGTTATTGGAGGGTTTATATAATGGTCAAACAGGTTGGGTACTTTCACTTGAAATAAATCTTGTTCTGATACAGCAATATCAAGTTGATTTAGTTGAATTATTTTCTGTTCATAAGTAGGTGCAACATTATATTTGGCATTCACATTAAATTGAAATGCATTTGTAGTAACGCTTGTTGGTGATTTAAATTCCATCCTTCTTTTTTATGAGATAATAAAAATGTTTATTACCTTAACAAATCTTGACACAAGCAAACCAGTGTGGTTAACTAATGGGATTGATAATCGTGATGGTAGCAAGGCTGTAGCTATCCATGAAATGTTTTATAGTGTAAAATGGTTTAATGTAGAAGATGATATAAATTATAAAGTAATTTTTGGTGGTGTGACTGAAGCTTTACCACCTGGGTATTATGACTTTTGTACCATAGCTGAATGGTTTCTTAGTAAATTTAGTATTAAAGCAACTTTAAATCCAGCTAACCTACTTGTTACATTAGAATCTTCGAAACAAGATTGGTTAAAAATGTCAATTAAATTTGCATATTTACTTGGTTATTATTTGGATGAAGATTGGTATATGGCTGAAGAAGATGGTTTTTCTCGTATTATAACATTGAAGACAAATAAACTTAATATAACTGGAAAACGTCCTGCCAATTTGTCAGTACACACAGTGCTAAATGTTTATTTGAAAGAACTAAACACAACTGAAAATGTTCACAATGGAAAGCCTTCAACTTTGTTGAGATGCTTGCCGACTGGAACTGCACCCTATTGCGAAAGTGTGGTTGTTAGATTTCCTGCACAGTTTAAGAAATTAGGTTCTAGTTTCTTTGAGTCACTGTGTATATCTGTAACTAATCAAGATGACAAACCAGTTGTTATGCATGATTTTAATGTTGTGTTGGAAATTAAATAATTTTATTTTTGTTTATAAAAATGAGTGGTGGTCCAAAGCCGAGAATCATACCAGTTGCATGTCCAGTAACAGAGTTGAAAGATTTGGCAGACGTACAGGATTTTGAGAAGGAAGGGGAAATTGGAGAAATATATGGTTTTGAACTTGATTCAACTGGTATGTACAAGCGGAAAGGAATTGTTGACATGAAAGACGGTGAAAGACTGATTCCTAAACTTGGTCAGCTGCGTGATGTTACTGTACCTACTCCAGTAAATAACGTGCCCTACAACTTAATACATGTGGGTAATAAGTGGGTTGTTTCACCTGTGCCGGCACCAGCACCCGTAATTGACTGGGACATAAAGATTGAATTTATTAGTCCTTATGTATACACTGATGACGAAGGCGCCTTAGTGTTTAGGAAGGTTGTTAATTCTGGGCCGCTGATTGTAAGCCTTGTTCCAAGCTTTGCCCCAGACAACAATAGCAGAGATAAACTGAAAGTTGAAAATTATGAGAAACGATGGTATCTTCTTACAACTAGAAAGGGAAGATCAGATACTTCTGTTGTGTTTATGCCAGCAAGCTTAGTCGTGGCTAGAGAAGCGACAATAGTATTTTAAATTATCTTGAGGTCTATAGCTTCTGTGAAAGAGGCAAATATAGCACAAGGAATCAAACTTACATGATGAAACAGTATCAGAATCAACAAAGGTCTTTATTGCTATTACAAAAAATGTAGATGTTATTAATGTTTCGAGCAGTATTCCCGCTGTCAAAGTGGTGGTTGACAAAACAACTTTTGTTCGTCTAAGTTACATAAACCTTGAACACATTGATCTTGTTTCGTTTTATTATGCTAGCAAATTGTATACTTTTGACAAGTTGCAAAATGTAATTGCTGATTAAATAAAAAATATTTGTCAATAAAAAAAAAAGGTTAAATTCTATCCAATACTACCGACGCTTGAGCCGACTGAATCAATTGTAACAACTAAAACAATGCTTGCGCCTGATCCACATGCGGCAGATGTACCGGTTGCATCAGATAAAACATTACAGGCAGACGCATTTCGTTTAATGAATATTACAGAAGCAATTAAATATTTGGAAAGTGAAGAGGCGAGGTACTCCAGATGCAAAAGGAGGTATAAGACTGTTTTAAATTCTGTACAAAATACTTCAATGGCTATTGGTGCAGTTTCGGCTGGTTGTTCTGTAGGTGGTACTGTTCTGTTTGCCACAGGAATTGGAAGTTTAATTGGAATTGCAGTTGAGGGTGTTAGCGTTGCTACATGCCTGGCTTGTTTTGGTTTGGAAGCCTTAAACAAGAGGTTTCACACGAAATTACAGAAACATGAAGCATTGAGTACGCTGGCCGGTGCAAAGCTGAGCAGTATGAAACTTATTATCAGTAAGGCATTGAATGATAATAATATTAGTGACGATGAATTTAAGAGAGTCCAGGATGATTTAAATAATTACAAGAAACAGAAGTCTGAAATCCAGAATAAAATGCGTAGTCAATCTCCTGTGAATGTTGAAGAACTGAAGGCTAGTTTTTTAGCGGAAGGAAAAAAGATCGGTGTTCAGGAAACCACAGAAAAACTACACAATCTTTTAAACAAATAAAAATCAGATTTGGTAATCGTTTATTAATGTCATACACTTCACAGAAAAATGTCATGCCACCTAACTATATAACCCCATCAGCTCCACCACCAGACTATTACTTAAAAAAAAAAAAGTTTTTTCATTGTCCTTGTATCTTAACAAATCTGTCTGAGTAAGTTGTGACTTAAGTTGTAACTTGAGTCAAGAACTTACAATTTCTTATGTTTAAGTTCTTATAAGTTCTTGACTTAAGTCACTTATAACTAATTTATAGGATCTTAAAAGGTTACCTGTAAAGTTATCTGTCAGTTATAAGTAACTTTGGAAATTTGCTATCAAGTATCTGTAGATAACTTTAATAATTTGTTATCAAGTGCATATAGCAATGTTTTTTTTTTTTTGTTGTTGTTGTTGTTGTTGTTTGTTTATTTGTGTGTGTGTGTGTGTGTGTGTGTGTATATATGTGAGCATTGACTCAAATAAAAAAATTTATACATGGTATTGGAATGTATATTCTTCTATCTCTAATAACTAATTAATATGCACACGTATAGGCAAACAAACACAGGCAAACACACACAGACAAACACATACACACATACATACATACGAAAAAAACATGCACTCACACACACATACACGCCTACATACGCAAAAACATGCACTCACACAGACGCACATACACATATAAACACATGGACACACGCACGCAAACACACACACACATGCACTCATACACGCGCATACATACAGGCACTCAAACAGACAAACACACATACATATACGCACTCGCACAGACAAACACATGCACGCACGCACGCACACACGCACGCACACATGCACACAAACAAAACAAACACAAACACACGCATGCATGCACACAACTAAACAAACACAAACACACGCATACACGCACACGCACACATATAAACACACACAGACTCATACACGCATGCACTCACACATACCTACAAACACACACACACGCATAGACAAACAGACAAACAAAAACAAAATCTTTATTCAGCATGAATATTGTAGACTCCAGTCCGCAGAAAACTTCATTTCAGTTGTATGACACGATATAGACACGGCGACTGTGTACTCAAATTGGCACTGCGCACTTCGTCACGTTACTAAGGCCCTATGTCATTGTTTACGTTAGAAACCGCGTTAACGCTGTTAACGGCCAGGGTGTATACAGAAGATTGAAGACTTTGTATTAAGAGTCATTTAACTCTGTGTTCTGTATCTGTCTTTAGTTGCTACAGACGCTTCTAGCCGCTAAATATAAAATATGAGTAGATCGGCAACTTCCGCATTGCAGCTAGTGACGTATTAGTCTCCTCGCTGTACTCAAATGAAACTGTCTGCACGCCGCGCGCCAGCGGTGTTTCTACGTACAATCTATTTTAAAATCCGCGCTAACGGCGTTAACGGCCAGGGCGTAAACAGAATATTAAATACTTTGTATTAAGAGTGATTTAACTCTGTGTTCTACTCTCATTTCTTAGTTGTTTACAAACCAACCGTTACTCAACAGATTTAACATGTTCTGTAGACGGGCTTACCACAGACCTTAACATGACAGACTCGTTATTAACACCTATGTAAAGTCAGTTTCACTTACATGAGCCGCGGCGAAAACACCTCACACTTGGTCCATAACATTTAGGATGAGACAAACAAACAAACATACAAACATGAGCTTCTGATGCGACTTGCTGATTGGTATTTGACACGCATCAGACAAAATCTCACTCCATCCATTTTATGACCTGTCCGATGATTTTCTCACTCTCAGTCTTAAAGCCACTTTTACGTGTAACCTGTCCGATGATTTTCTCACTCTCAGACTTACAGCCTTTTTATGTTCTGTGATTTCTCACTCTCAGACGTACAGCCTTTTTGTGGTATGTTCTGTGATTTCTCACTTAAAGACTTACAGTTACACATTTTCATTTGTCTTGTTTGTGATCTGCTAGGTAATAGATCACATATGAAATTACAGTCACACATTTTCATTTGTAATGTTTGTGATCTACTCAGTAATGTTTTTACTCAGACTTACAGTTACAATTAGGCCTACACGTTTCATTTTCCTTGTTTGCGGCCTGCTCGGTGATTAATCACTCACACGGACTAATAGTTACTTGTTTTCATTTTTCCTTGTTAGTGCGGCCTGCTCGGTGATGATCACATGGACTTAAGTCAGTTAACAAAACGGAAGTGATAAAATGTCTCAGACGTGATTCAAACAGGGTCGTTAAGACGCATTAGAACCTTTGTACAAACAAACAAACAAACAAACAAGGTCACGGACCAGCGTTCGGTGTTTTCCAAAAATCGGCTATTTCTTGTATTTTCAGCATTTCTTTAATTTGCTTTCGCAAACCATACACCTTCCGAAAAGGCAGTGCCAGAAAATGAAATTTTGGATACCTGCGTAACAGCTTGGCTAAATCACGTAACTGACGAGAATAAGACTCTGAAATTCCGACGTGTAATTTTAGCCAATCTTTCCAGTTCAGTTTAGTTTCTTTTCGAATTTTTTGTCGTTTGTGAATTTTGAATCCTTCAATGAGCCACTCACCATAACAGATTGAAGCTGACATGTTTAGGTGTTTGGTACCCTGAAGTATTTTGTAGCCGTCTTCTAAATTCTTTTTTAAGGTGTCTAAAGTAAATTTAGTCAAATCACATTGTTCTACTCTACTACACTCCGGCGGCTTGCCATCAGAAAGATTTTGTTTAAAGAACAAATCAAGTTCTTTGGGATTACTCATATCCTTACTACTAGTCTTTTGTTTTTTTGAACCACCGTTCAGTACATCAGCCAAATTTCCAAGTGGTTTTCCCGGTTTTTCAAGCCAAAATTCCGGAGCTTTTGTCAACAAGGAATGAATGAAAGCGGTCATTTTTTTCATGGTATTCACCATGGTATCGCAAGATCGTCACGTCTTCCTGAGTCCAATTCATTTTCTGAAGTGAGCGAATGTAAGTGAGTGTAGCCTGGGTAAATAAAACTAGACCGGTCTGGTTAACTATTGAACAGTAAGACTTAGCGCAATGCAGACTAACCGCGAGGCCTGTCTTGTTTCTAAATAACACAAATTAACACGCAATCTATCGATCTTACCGCCGTCGTATATATTCACAAGATTTATCGATCACTGAATATCACCTCTGAGAATCAAGTCAGTCCTCAAAACACGTCCGTCTCCTACAAAGCCCGCTTAACAGAAAGAAATACGACCGGCTTGGTGTTTACAAACTAACACGTGACCGTTGCCGGCAACAACGACTCGTCAGCAGTGCGTACGTGTTCAGATCTAAGGGAAGTAATTGCTGTATGCTGATTTGCTTATAGCCAAAATTTAGCTCCCTTGTTGTCTGTGCTGTTTGCATGTGTGACGGCGCCTCCGATCGCCTATCGAAAATACCTGTAATTGGCTAAGTAATCAATAAACTAGGCATTGTAGAATAAACACATTTACATAACTGATGGATTAATTAGCTCGGGTGTTAATTTTACTTTAGTCATAAATGTCATTGATTTTAGAAACCTTTATTTTACTGAAAAAAAAAAGAAAATCTTAGAAAAACAGGGGGGGGGGGTGTTATTAGACGAGCGATTTGTTGTAAAAAACAATGGAAATTTGGGGGTGTATGTAAATTGTCCAAAACCGCCCATAGTTCCTTTCTCTCCCCCATGAGGTCTTTCACAGGAAAGATGAATGCGCAAACCCCCAGGGTTATAGCCCCCTATGAGGGGGTGAATTAAGCGCGTTAATAACCAGGGTTACATCGTATCCTGTGAAAGCAGGTGGGTTGGCCACAGCAGCCCTTTTATCATTTTTTTTCTATTTTTTTCTATTTTCTTTTTCTATTTTTTTTTAATTATGCCAAATTAAATTAATTTTCTTTCTTTTTTTTTCTGTTTTGAAGCGTCTGTTAAGACATGCGAAAATCTACACATTACAGCTATGGCTATAGCTGTCATGCATAGATTTAGAAGTCATTACAGGAGTCTGTACAGTTGACTAAAACCCTATAAAAACATGGCTCTTGAGAATCTTACCATGCTCATGAGAATCTGTAAAGGCATTGACTACTGAAAATGTAAGCCCCCCCCCCCCCCCCCCCCCCCCCCCCGGGCAGGAAAGGTGTATAGTACATAAATCTCTTCATATCTCAGTGGACAGGAAAGGTATATATCTTAACACCCCCCCCCCCCCCCCCCCCCCTTTAAACAGACTCGTCTATTTAATGAGGGTGTTTTTGCATTAACAAATCCGTCGTCAACTAACGAATGTATTATCAAATAACCCACAAAACGTCAAATAACCCAATTAACGTTAAATAACCCAATTAACGTTAAACTGACCTAATTTGGCCTGGACTAAGTACAAGACATGAACAGAGTGTGTGGGTATATAAAAGGCGTGGAGCGTGACAAATGTTAGTAGTCATGTCTAGCCTGTGTTCTTGATAGGCCTGACTTAAAAGCAGACAGTACAGTCGTCTGAAACCAGAGGCTCTTGAGGATCTGTCTTTGTGACCTGTGAGAGTTCATGAAAAAGACATGGGCTCCTGAGAATCTTTGCCTCTTGTAAAACAAGCTCTGTTTTTTTTTAATGTGCTCATACAGAGGAAGTAAGATAAACAAGGTTTACTATCTATGCCTGAGGTTATTCAGGCCCCTCTATAACATGATATTTAAAATGAGTCTCCCTTGACATCGGCTGGCTTAAAGCGCGTGTCGATTTTCACGGTGTTGTGAAATTGAATAGACACTGACGCAGTAATGACTAGACTGGCCAAGCCGGTCTCATGATGACTATTAGTCCATAAGCTAGGAAGGTCTACCGTGCACCCCCCCCCCCCCCCAATACTAAATAAGATGGGTTTCAAAGTATTCCTTAGTATGTCCTGAGATGTTTAAGCCATGTTCCCCGAAAATCCTTAGGAACACACCAGAGATATAGCCGATGGCGCAAGGTTACCCCCATTCATGCTCTTCGCAGGTGCTAAAATGAGGTTGAGAAACATTTTCCTCTAAATAAATCAGAATTCATTCCAGAAGCCCAAATCAGGCAATGTTATGTCAAGGCACACGTTCTGCAGCCTCTGCAAACAACAGAATGAAAAAAATATTGAATCTCTGGCTCACAGTGAAGGTATTTGTGCACCCAGCAAATGCCCATTTCCGCGAAATCGCAAAAAAAGACAAAAATGTGTCAGATGCCTTCAGACATTTTCTATAGCGCTGGCAGTCCATTTTCAGGTTTACATCATTAAAACAGGATGTCACAATTATTATAAACTTGACTAGGTGATGCTGTGATCACTGTGAGTGCCACAGTGGTTGATTTTGTATCCCTACCCCCAAGTTGTAAAAATACACAAAATTAATTAGAAAAAATTACTAAAGTTATTCCATTTCATTTTGACCTCTCTTTACCTATTAAGTTTCAATAATGTGAGCATAAAGTGCAAGAAAATAAGGAACGTCGGCATCCTTTACGGTACATTCGTGGTGAATGATAGCTTCTTCCCATTTAAAATTGCCAAATTAGGAAATGTACGTTGTTTCCGATGCCATCAGAAATGTTGTATACAACTGATAGGTCTTTGTTAGGTTTTATTGGTTAGGATAGAGTACCACAGTTACTCCCAACCTCATTTTGTGATGCTGTGATGCATTTAGGGGCCACAGTGGCAGAATCTGCTGCCCTACCCCCATTTTACCAGTACGCAAAGTAACGCAAAATAATCATAAAAAATTGCTTACGTCATACTCTTAAATTTTTTTGTTGCCATTTTTTTAAAATTTAAAGTATGCATATCGAGCATAAAACGTGATCATTTCGTTAATTTCAATGTAACCCATCCATTTAATTGCAACTATTTTTAACTGGCTGGTCTTTTAGGTGATATTTTACCTAGCGTAAGGCGGGTCTAGTAAGGTCTCCCCTTTTCCTTTCATTTATTTTCATCTAGAAATGTGTAAATATGAATATGCGTAATAAAGTTTCATGGTTCCTAATAGCCAAAACAATGTTATCAAATACTTAGTTTCCACATGTCGACCACGAGATCTCCACCTCCACCTTCTGCAACGTTTGATTTTTTTTATGGCTGTCTTTAAATCTTAAATTGTTCTGGCTGCCAATAAGTGAGCTGTGAAGAGCTAGGCAGCATGTTTTCAGAGTTTGATGTACAGGGGTGTGTCTTCTGGTCAGAACTGCCAGCAGACCGCTTCTCTGTATGGACATGTTTGGAGAATGTGCTAAGGAGACTGATTTTCTACGCCAAATTCGCATAGGGTTGTTTCCGCATGACCCAGTCTCACGAGGTGAGTCCAGCAGGGTCCTTACGATCTGTGAACATTTGCGAAAGTTGTTAAAAAATGACAAGGTTTTTTTCAGGGCCCTGGAAAGTCTGTCAATTTCAGTCCTTTTCCTTAAAGTCTGTGAAAGTTTGTAAAAATGACAACGTGCTGGCAAACTTTTGTCTACTTCTTTTTTTTTTCTCCCCCAATTTGTGACTATTCCATTGCAAACGATCATGTTGATGCTTGTTGCAAGTGATCTATATTTAGCTCTGATCATAAAGTGACTGCATGGCCTTTCTGCTGAACATTCTGATTGGTTGTTTACGCTTCTACCGAAGTCCGCCATTCGCTAAGCGTTCTTTTATTTTGGTATCTCTTCATGCATTAAGCACAGAAGCTTCAAATAATTGCTGATACAGAATGATCTGATTAAAGTGTCTAAACCTTCAGGCTTCAGTTTGGGTTTGTCAAACGTTCCTGCTTTTCTGTATGGACCCAGTCCAGAGTAATCAGTGCGTAGATGAAAGATGGTGGCCTGGCTCTCCCTGTTCAGCTTGTTGATGTCATCTGCCCACGGGCTGCAGCCGCCATTCTGCTGTTGCCAATCACTTTGTTGTTGTAGTGTCTCCATTCCCAGCTAGTCCAAAATGCACTGGAATCCACTGCATCACTATTTTGTGGACCGGGCACCCAGTCTATCTTGAAGCTTCCTGGTGAGATTAGTGAATCAAGCTGCTGTCTTTCCCTAGCTAGTGCTCTGCTGCTGTGTTGAGCACCTGCAGATCTGTATGATAGTTGGAGCTGCTGCCGCCAGCTGTAAGGAGAGGGAGGTAGTAGTGCGGTCTGCACAACAGATGTACACGCCACTTCCTTCATTCCGCACGGCATCTTGTGTGGTATCACAGCTGCTGTGAGGGTAGCGCTTTGTGCAGTGCCGCAACCTTTGGGAAAGAGTCCTGGAACATTGTTTATGTTGTCTTGAAGGTTCTTTCGAGATGTCCAGGTATCTGAAGGGAGCTGTTCACACGTCTTGGGCTTGGTTCCAGGATGTCAGTGTTAGCCCTTTGCAGGACCTTAAGTTGGCGGTTGAGACTTGGGCGTTTCTGACGGTTCTTGGTCTGCTCCTGTAGTCTCCCATGCTGTTGGTGTTTAGTAAGTCTCTTCATCGTGTGTGCTGTTCTGCATTCCAGTGGCTCCAATGTCCTCCATTTCTTAAATTGGGGTGCTCCAGATGGCTCTAAGAATGTCACTGTATCATGAGAATGACCCATGTTCTGCATCTTGTCAAGCCTGGCTTTTTGGGTTTTGCAGGCAGTGTTTCATGTTGTCGATGTATTATCTTGGTACCGCACAACTGGTCTTCAGGACCGAGCAGGTGTTTGCTTGTGCCAGGATGCTGTAATTTGCACTAATGTGGTCCCCACCAGTTTCTTCAGCCGAGACTTTTTTTTTTGCAGCTCTAGCTTCCGTGGCTTCGATGTGAGGCCTCCACGTGAATCCAGTAATTTATTTGTTGCCAGTAAAGTTGGCCTGTCTGTTTTTGGTACTGAAAGGTCTCCAGGTTTGAGGTGACCTCTTCCATCTGATTGAAAGAGATGGTCTAGCTCAGTTTGAGTGGCCTCTTTCAGTCCAGCTGCTGACTCTATTGGCAGCACCCTAGATTCTGGAGGATGCTATTTTTGGATGTTCTGCTGTGCTCCACACTGCAAAGTCATCCGCATGGAGGATGTTCGAGACGAACCTTGGTACTGTTGTACTGATGTCATTAAGGTAGACCAAAAACAGCATCAGACAATTGTTATGATCATTTTTCGTTCCTTTGCATACTGGTAAAATGGGGGTAGGGCAGCAGATTCAGCCACTGTGGTCCCTAAATGCATCACAGCATGATAAAATCAGGCTGGGAGTAACTGTGGTACTTTATCCTAACCAATAAAACCTAAAAAAGACCTATCAGTTGTATAATAAATTATTGAGGGCATCAGAAACAACGTACGTTTCCCAATTTGGCAATTTGGGAAAAAGCTATCATTCACCACGAACATACCGTAAAGGATGCCGACTTTCCTTATTTTCTTGCACTTTATATCACATTATTGAAGCTTAATAGGTAAAGAGAGGTCAAAATAAAATGGAATAACTTAAGTAATTTTTTCTAATTAATTTTGTGTATTTTTACAACTTGGGGGTCGGGATACAAAATCAACCACTGTGGCACTCACAGTGATCACAGCATCACCTAGTCAAGTTTATAATAATTGTGACATCCTGTTTTAATGATGTAAACCTGAAAATGGATTGTCAGTGCTATAGAAAATGTCTGAAGGCACCTGACACATTATTTTTGTCTTTTTTTGCGATTTTGTGGAAATGGTCGTTTACTGGGTGCACAAATACCTTCACTGTGAGCCAGAGATTCAATATTTTTTCATTCTGTTTTTTTGCAGAGGATGCAGAAGGTGTGCCTTGACATAATATTGCCTGATTTGGGCTTCTGGAATGAATTCTGATATATTTAGAGGAAAATGTTTCTCAACCTCATTTTAGCACCTGCGAAGATCGTGAATGGGGGTACCCTTGCGCCATCGGCTATATCTCTGGTGTGTTCCTAAAGATTTTCGGGGAACATGGCTTAAACATCTCAGGACATACTAAGGAACAATTTGAAACCCATCTTCTAGAGTACTGGGGGGGGGGGGGGGGTGCATGGTATACCTTCCTAGCTTATGGACTATATCGGGAATTTCCACAATACTGTAAGCAGACAAACGGCAGCTAGTCTAGTCATTTCCCGATAACAGCTGATCTAATATAATATAAATGCTTACAGAATTAATATTTTAGCCTTTGTTTAATATGTCGGTGGCATTAATAATTTAGGTGGGGCTGAAATTTGTTTATTTTTTACTGAGCTTCAGAAATTGTCTCTGTTGGTGATTTACTGTGTAAATGGGCAGAGATGTCCCAAAAAGGTAATATTTAAGGTGTGAACTCTGTCATTGTTTTAATGGTGGCGGGGGGGGGGGGGTTGTCCTGTCAGTATATATATATATTTATTTTTACCGAGTTTATTTAAAGAGTTTTGGTTTTTGTGAAAGCCGCGGTCATATGAGCGTTGTTTACTTAAAATGGCTAACTAAGCTAATTAAGCTAAGTAATTTAAGATATAAAAAAAATGTCCAAGGGATTTCATTATGTAAATCTCTTATACGTCACTCATCGCAGTACTAACATTTGACGTATAAGAGAATCAACTTTGCAATTTTCTTGCTGATTTCATGCCTAGGGCTTACAGGTCACAATCTGACCTAATCCTTACCCAGGATACAGCAGGCTTATGCAAACACTGTGTATGAAAAATCATGCGGGTATTAATGAGCAGATAGTTCTTTTCGTAAAAGAAAAATTAAAGTTATGTTAGCTGTTTACAAATGACTCCGAAAAAGTGGTGCAGAAAACTGACTGATTTTCACACCTAGGGCATACAGGTCACAATTGACCTAATCATACATACCATATACGAAAAATCATGCGATTATTAATGAGAAGATTGTGGTGGTTTTTTTTCGTAAAAAAGATTCATTTGTTTTAAGATTAACCCATATAATGCGTGACATTAATCCCCAAAACGTGAAAATATATTTTTTTGCCCAAAATATCTAATTATCACTCAAACGTTTTAGAGGAGCAATGCTGGTTAACTAACTCATTCAGTATGTCCCTTTTATCTAGCTATACGCAAATAGTCCATAAGCCAGTCCAGTATGGGTTTCAAAGTGTACCTTAGTATGTCCTGAGATGTTTAAGCCATGTTCCCCTAATTCCTTAGGAACACACCAGAGATATAGCCGATGGCGCAAGGGTACCCCCATTCACACTCTTCACGGATGCTAAAATAAGGTCGAGAAACATTTTCCTGTAAATAAATCAGAATTCATTCTAGAATGCCCATATCAGGCAATATTATGTTAAGGCACACTTTCTGCGTCCTCTGCAAAAAACAGAATGAAAAAATATTGAATCTCTGGCTCATAGTGAAGGTATTTGTGCACCCAGTAAACGGCCATTTCCGCGAAATCGCAAAAAAAGAGACAAAAATAATGTCAGATGCCTTCAGACATTCTCTATAGCACTGGCAGTCCATTTTTAGGCTTACATCATTAAAACAGGATGTCACAGTTATTATAAACTTGACTAGGTGATGCTGTGATCATTGTGAGTGCCATAGTGGTTGATTTTGTATCCCTACCCCGAAGTTGTAAAAATTTACAAAATTAATTAGAAAAAATACTAAATTATTCCATTTCATTTTGACCTCTCTTTACCTATTAAGTTTCAATAATGTGAGCATAAAGTGCAAGAAAATAAGGAAAGTTAGCATCCTTCACGGTACGTTCGTGGTGAATGACAGCTTTTCCCCTTTCCCATTTAAAATTGCTGAATTGGGAAACATACGTTGTTTTTGATGCCCTCAGAAATTTTGTATACAACTGATAGATCTTTTTTTAACAAATAGATTTTATTGGTTAGGATATAGTACCACAGTTACTCCCAACCTGATTTAATGATGCTGTGATGCATTTAGGGGCCACAGTGGCTGAATCTGTTGCCCTACCCCCATTTTGCCAGTAAGCAAAGGAACGCAAATGATAACAATTGCTTACGTCATACTCCTCTATTTAAATATTTTTTATGTCAGTTTTCTTAACAAAGTATGTATATTGAGCATAAAAATTTGTGATCATTTCATTAATTTCAATGTGATCCATCAATTTAATTGTAACTATGTTTAACTGGCTGGTCTTTTAGGTGATACCTAGCGTAAGACGGGTCTAGTAAGGTCTCCCCTTTTCTTTTCATTTATTTTCGACTAGAAATGTGTAAATATAAATATGCGTAGTAAAGTTGAATGGTTCCTAACAGTGTTATCAAAATACTTAATTTCCACATGTCCACCACGAGATCACCACTTCCACCCCCACTTTTTGCCCTCTTCTTCTGCAACGTGCAATTCCTTGATGGCCGTCTTTAAATCTTATATTGTTGTGGCTGCCAATAAGTGAGTTGTCAAGAGCTCGACAGCATGTTTTCAGAGTTTGGTGTACAGGAGCGTGTCCTCTGGTCAAAACTGCCAGCGGACCGCTTCTCTGTATGGACAGGTCTGGAGAATGTGCTAAGGAGACTGATTTTCTACGCCACATTCGCATGGGGCTGTTTCCACATGACCCAGTCTCACGATGTGAGTCCAGAGTGATCAGTGCGTAGATGAAGATGGTGGCCTGGCTCTCCCTGTTCAGCTTCTTGATGTCGTCTGCCCACGGGCTGCAGCCGCCATTTTGCTGTTGCCAATTACTTTGTTGCTGTAGTGTCTTGGTTTCTTTACAGGAGGTTGTGATCTAACGTCTGCTTTGGCAGGCTGTCAGCCTCTCCATTCCCAGCTACTCCAGAATGCACTGGAATCCACTGCAGCACTATTTTGTTGTCTAGAATGCTCTTTCGAGATGTCCAGGGGTTCACACATCTTTGGGTTTGGTTCCAGGACGACAGTTTTAGCCATTTGCAGGACCTTCAGTTGGCGTTTCAGACTTGGGCTTTTCTGACGGTTCTTGGTCTGCTCCTGGAGTCTCCAGTGCTGTCGGTGTTTAGTAAGTCTCATCAACGTGTGTGCTGTTCTGCGTTCCAGTGGCTCCAACGTCCTCCATTTCTGCATCTTGTCAAGCATGGCTTTTTTTGGTTTGCAGGCAATGTTTCATTTTGTCGATGTATCTTGGTACCGCACTACTAGTCTGACCGAGCTGGTGTTTGCTTGCGCTGGGATGCTGTAATTTGCACCAATGTGATCCCCACCAGTTTCTTCACCAGAGACTTTTTTTTTCAGCTCTGGCTTCCATGGCTTCGATGTGAGGCTTCCACATGAATCCGGCAATTTATTTGTTGCCAGTAAAGCTGGCCTGTCCGTTTTTGGTACTGGAAGGTCTCCAGTTTCAAGGTGACCTCTTCAATCTAATTGAAAGAGATGGTCTAGCTCAGTTTGAGTGGCCATGTTTCAGTCCAGCTGCTGACTCTATTGGCAGCATCCTGGATTATGCAGGATGCTATTTCTTTATGTTCTGCTGCACTCCACACTGCAAAGTCATCCGCATGGAGGATGTTCGAGACAAACCTTGGTACTGCTGTACTGATGTCATTAATGTAGACCAAGAACAGCATCAGACACAACATCTCCCTGATGTACACCTTCCCCGAGTTTGACAAGACTGCTGAATGTGCAGACGGTAGAAGCTTCAGCGGCAGCCACTGTTATACATGCCTTAACTAAAAAGAATTACAATTAAATTGATGGGTCACATTGAAATTAATGAAATGATCACAAATTTGCATGCTCAATATGCATACTTTGTTAAGAAAACTGGCAACAAAAATATTTAAACAGAGGAGTATGACGTAAGCAATTGTTATGATGATCATTTTGCGTTCCTTTGTGTAATGGTAAAATGGGGGTAGGGCAGCAGATTTAGCCACTGTCGCCCCTAAATGCATCACAACATCATAAAATCAGGTTGGGAGTAACTGTGGTACTCAATCCTAACCAATAAAACATAAAAAAGACCTATCAGTTGCTATACAAAATTTCTGAGGGCATCGGAAACAACGTACGTTTCCCAATTCTGCAATTTTAAATGGGAAAAAGCTATCATTCACCACGAACGTACCGTAATATTTATTTGTATATTTATCTTTGCATGCTGTGTGGCACCTATAGCTCCGTCAGGAGGTTAGGCGCTATATAAGCATCTATTATTATTATTGTTGTTCACGCCTTGCAAAGTTCCAACAAAAGTGTGGGTGGAGCTCGTGTTCTGTATGGTATTTTTCGGGATATAAGATGAGAGCGTCATCCCTTACGTGCTTACTGAAGATGACTGTGAACCAGACCAAGTGAACAACGTGACAAAATGCCTGGCTGAAAAACAAGACAATGGAATGCTATGTAAATGAATGTTCGTTGTTACCATGTGTGACGTATATTGGTCTGTAATTGACGCCTGTTACAGTACTATTCGCACTCTTCAGTGTTATCTGCACATGTCGTTGTATAACGCATTTTCATAGATATTTATGAGTTCTAACACATCAATTTACCACACATGATTTCTAAATATTACGCAAGTTTAAACAACGAAAAGTAAAAAGTCGGGATTAAATTAGTCATTAACTTTTTGAGTTCCTTTCGAACAATTCTTTCCGGCAATCTCCGCTTTCGGTTTCTCTTTATTTGCGGTCTCGGTTGTCGGTCCGTCTTTTTACCCAAATGAACCCGAACGAACCCAAAAGATACTGTCAGACTAGTAGTATGCCTGTCTGGTGTGTCAGTCCGCAGAGAGAGAGAGAGAGAGAGAGAATGTGTGTGTATGTGTGTGTGTGTGGGGGGGGGGGGAGGAGGTTATCGGGCATACCCTAAATGATGTCAGTTGTGTGTGTTTGTAACCATGGCACTGTGGTGCAAAAGCACAACTTACGTGCATGTGAATAGTGGGCAGCACTTCACAGATTTCACTCTGTAAATGACGATATGGACGTACCTTTATCTGTAGCGCTCAACACACACACACACGTACACGCCTGCACGCGCACCGGCATGCGTAAGCACATACAAATACACGAGCACACACACATATGCAGAGAATGAGAATATGAGATTTGAAAACCAATCAAATCGATAAATGCCGCATCGATCGATAAATCACGCCATTTTAAATAATAAACCCACTGACCCCCCATCACCTCCCCACCATTACCAATTTTTTTTTTAAATGGCGACCATGATCAGTGCAGCATTATCGAATACTCTGTTGTCATCATAACCAGTACAACTTATCGTGGCTCATAGTGATTGACACAACTGCTAAGGAATTTTATTCAACACCTCTATTTTACCCCCCAAACAATTGATTTATTCTAATTAACACGGTAATTAAGCAAGCCCACCCATTTAAGAAACAATTGATTTATTTAATCCTTTCCGTAAATAAACAAACACACTTGACCAAATACATTTAACAGCTTTATCTGCCCAGTCAGGTCCCCCAACCCCTTGGAAACAAAAGGCTAGTTAAAATATCTTCCCGAGAAATAGTGACTACCGTACACGCCACCCACCACTCAATGCTGTCAGAGTTGGCCTTCCTGAGAATACTTCCTGTTTATACCACCATGGTAAACAATAGTCTTCTATGCCCAAATAGTGTGTGTGTGTCTCTCTCTCTCTCTCTCTCTCTCCCTCTCTCTCTCTGCACATACAAAATAGTATATTAGTGAGCACTGCGACACCTAAATCAATAATGCCGTATCGATAGTTATAAATCAGGGTAAATTATGTACGTAATTACGTTACGGTCCAGAATTTCTAATTTCCCGTTGTCACTGTTGGCATTCCTGAGAAATAGTGAATACGCAAAAACAAACTGCGTGTCGGTGGCTAAATGCGCAAACAAACTGCGTCATCATGACGAGACAGGGCAGGTCAGTACCGCCAGCGATGAAAAAACTTATGACCCACATCACGTTAATTTTATGCATAGAATTCGGAGCCCTCACGAGTTCTGCTCTGCATTGGCCCGCTAGCGTGGCTTGCGGCAACTGTTCACAGTCAATAGCCACAACTTCCGCGTTCCTGCCCTGTTTTATCTCCAGTCAACATGCACCAATGAAAGAGTTGTGACTGGTTTTTAAGAAATGTTTACAACAACCGGGCCCAAACAAGCATTGCGTCAGCTTTTCCGGACATTGCATCAGCCTAATTTTATTGGCTAAGAATTACAGTGCTTTCTCTCTTTGTTTGTGTCGAAAGCTTATCTCGGGAAACAATGATCTGAATCTGTCTCTTGTCTGTCTATACATAAAGCAGTGAGTCGCTTCCTACCGGTATACACTGACAGTCTATAACACGACATTGAAAGTAAAGGAAACAACTCAAAAGCTAAGTGAATACTTTTAATATATGTGAGCGCTTAGTCGGCACTCAGAAATGTTAAGTTGCGCATCATAAATCAGATACAAATATATATTGATTGCTTCATTTGCTATCAGATATGCCTAAACACCTCACTTTTAATTTCAGAGAAAGAAAAATTGGTACTTTTTTTTTTTAAATTTTAGAGATAGAGATAGTGAGGCATCTAAGCCAGCTTGAAAGATTTTTTTAAAACTGATTTCATGCCTAAACATCAAACACTGTGTCTCATATTAACAACAATGCACTTCTAGAGATTAATTATGTCTTCTATTATAAAGCAAAACACCCTATGGCTGAAAAAAAGAAAATTACAAGTACATGATAAGGTAACCTATAAGTTACTTGCAACTGACAAGTAGCTTTTAAGTTACCTCCTCAAGTTCTTATAAGTTAATTGTCATAAGATTTTAAAGTGACTTAAAACAAGTTCTTATAAGTCTCTTAAAACAAGAACTTACAACTTTTTGGACCCAAGTCACAACTTACTTGGACAGAATTTCCAAGTTACAAGGACAATATAAAAACTTTTTTCTCAATAGTGGTTTGGTGGTGGGGCAGATGGTGTTAGATGGGCAGACGTGAAAGGCATGACAGTTCATGCACACCCCTCCCCCAATCAATAGATTTATTCTAATTAGCACGGTAATTAGACAAACCCACTCCAGCAAATACCACCGATGCTTTTATTGTCCAGCCATTTTAGTTCCACTCCTGAAATAATTCAAACTATGTTTTTGATCAGCTGCCAACCCATGATTATTAAGGCAGATCCCCCCACCCCACCTAAATAATTAATTCTGTCATTGACTTTTTTAAACAAAATTATTATATTACGTTTTAAAATGAACCAAGACGAATTACTTCTTCTAAGCGATATCTGTGCTGTAGAAAACAAAGACTTAGACTCTAAAAAACAAAGGCTTATCTCTGTTGTTGTTTCTGGAAAATCAAAGGCTTATCTAGGAAGACAATACATGACAGAGGATATTGAATCTCTAACCTCTGACAAACTAATCAAGCTTCATTTGAAATATGAAAACCACATTGCCTCACTAATGACTCGTGATTTGAGTAGATCTCTTGTCTGCCTATACACAAAAGCAGTGAGTCACTTTCTACCTGTTGATAGTGACAGCCTTTTACATGATCTCGAAAGCAATCCTATTGTCTCAAGTTCAATTGGCAAATTAGCATGTGTCATGTTTTACAAGTTTGGCAATTACCTGGCACCTGTGGTAACCTTACTTGTTACTAGTAGTCATATTGATTTTTCTAAAATAAATTTTAAATTAGAAGAAAATGAACGAGACGACTCCACAACAGAACCATGTCTTGACACAGGTTCAAACAGTGACTAAGACTAAAAGCCCAGGTCGAATAGAGGCTGGGAAAAGATTAGCTGAATATAACAGACAAAAGAAATTACAGCTTCAAGCATTAACAGAAAAGACTGACGTAACATCATCAGTGACACTACCATTAGAACCAACACATACCCCACAAAGTGATAAAAAAACAACTAAAACAACAACAAATTATATAGTTGCTGGATTTGTTGTCGGATTTGGTTACGTAGGTTACCAATTATATAAAAAATACAAACCAAACACTCAAACAGTGTCCAAAAAATCAAACACTCCAAAAACATAAGAAGAAGTCTCCACATTACCAGCAGTTCCAAAACCTTTGGACCCATTTTACATGCAGTAAATAAATTTATTATTTTAATTTTTGTAGTATAAGAAAATGAGCGACACAAAGAACATAATGAACCTTGTCTATCACTCCGCTGTAATAAGTGGACTAGCAGTAGCATATTCTATGCTGGGAAAAAGTCTTCTCAAAATGAAATCAGCAGACCTTAGTAAATTAGACTTCGAAGACAGTGCTAAGCTAGTAGTTGTTATAACAGCGTCGATTGCTACAAAAGATTTTTTAGTCAAGCAAGGAATTATTCCAGAAAATATTTCTATGTAAATAAAAATATGGCAACTATAGCTGTCATGATTGGTGGTGCAGTTATTAACGCATTAGCTTTCAGTGGGTCAAACTATTTCTTTTCAAAAGTTAGTAAAGAAGAATCAGCAGAAGAAATGAAGCGCCACAATGAGGCATCTGAAAAACTAGCTCAAGCTCAACAAGATTATGAGAAGCAAAGAATAGAAAAACTGGATTTTATTAATGAAAAACTAAAACTTGAGGGTCATGCACAGCATACATTTTCAAATGTTGATGACGCGATCAAAGAATACTATCTTGTAACTGGTGAAGACATATCTATTCCTCAACCAAAACTTAGCGACTATTACCAACCAAGCTCAGAACAAAGAAATGGAGAAATAATATTTGTTCTAGTAGGAATGACATTAGTATATTTTATAGGAGTTTATATTGCTAGAAAAAATGGCAGACGCTAAACTATCAAAAATATATTACTCCCCAATTGGCTACTGGAAAGGGAATACTGCAATAAAAAAATTACATGCTGCTGTGGGTGGAGATGTTAACCAAATAAAACAGTGGCTTAAAAAACAGGCAATTTGGCAAATATATCTTCCTGCTCCAAGAAAAATAACAAGGCCTCATTTTGAAAACACATCACCTAATGACACACACCAAATGGACCTCCTGTTTCTTCCACATGACACAATAAGAAAGAAACGATACAAGTATGCATTAACTGTTGTTGACATAGCTTCAAGGTATAAGGATGCAGAACCCATAACTGACAAAAAAGCTGTAACAGTGGCCACTGCATTATCAAAAATATATAGTCGAGGTCCTTTAAAATACCCTAGGCTTGTGCAGGTTGATGATGGGAGTGAATTTAAAGGGGCTGTTAATCAATTATTTGCAAAGCATGGCGTACTGGTTAGACGCGGTATTCCAGGCTTGCATAGATCACAGGCAATTGTTGAAAACTTTAACAAGCAATTATCGGAGAGACTTTTTAGCTATCAGTATTCTAAGGAACTCATGCATGACGCACGTAACACTGAGTGGGTTAAAAGATTACCTTCTGTGATAAAAGCAATGAATAATGATGGTCACCCTAAACCTGTTGATTCTATTAAATTGAAAACAATACCGTCAGAAATAAAAGCAATAACACCTCCAGACACTAACTTATTTACAAAACAGGTGAGATATTTGTATCAACCCGGTGAGGCTGAAAATGACGTTAGACGTAGGGCAACTGATCCAATTTGGTCTACATCTGTTCATAATATAAAAAAAATAGTTCCTTCAGCTAATGCAACAATATATTATCTGTATGAGCCTGCACCAAAGAGGGCATTTGTCAGAGAAGAATTACAGATTATTCCCCCAGACACCGTTACTCATTTCAGTAACTAACTCATCAATTAATTCATCAACCAGTTCGTCAGCTATTTCTTCAGATAACTTGAGTCTGTAATGACCAGGTGCATAAGCTTTTTCCTTACTATGAAACACTCGTTTTGTGTCTCCAACTGCCAGAGACTTCTTATGTGTTTGGATCATTTCAAGATTATGTTTGTTTGATCTCAGTGACTTGTTTGGATAATCAGGCATTAATGCACCATCTAACACTTGCTTGTAATGTTCATGACGAATGTCTTTATTTTTTATTGCTGTTTTTTTAATTCCTTTGGCTTTCGACTGACTTCCCTTTTGGTGCAGTATAGAATACATTTTTGATCTCAGTCCAACATACTCAACTATTGGCACACCATTTAGTTCATCTTTAAACTTCCCAGGCACTTTCTTGTTTTGTGTGCTGAACAGTGGATGGTCTTTAGGATAATCAGATGTGTCATACATGTGTAACTCTGTTTTCATGTCTTCATAAAAGTCTTCAGTACACACGTCTATGATCATAGAGTCAGTGTCAGTGTATAGCAGACGACACTCAGGATATTTTGGTTTGAAGTAATCATAATAAAATTCAAGCATCAACAGTTTTGACAACTCCAGAATTGCCATACCAATGAATACTGGCTTGTCCAGTTTAACAATCTTTTTTTTGAGTGACACAGCAAACAATGATGGATGAAATTCTTTATACCCCGTATACTGTGGCTTACCTGTAAGTTTAATTGCACCCGATTCAGTTGTGACCAGTCTCACATCTTTGCGGTGATGAGGATTTCCCATTGTCTTGCCAAAACAGGCATTGTTCATAAGCTTAAAGAAGTCTTTGTCAAATGCAGTGTTACCTTCTCTCGCACGAAGGGTTGTGTTCTTCATTATGTAATCTTTCATGAAAGCACTCTGATCAAATTGAATTCCTCTGTGAACTTTCTTTAGTACTAACCCATGTCTGATGTAAAACTGCAGCAATCGATAGTGGCAAACGTAATTGAATTTGTCATTCAAATTTGGTACAAGTTTGGTGTCTTCTTTTTTCCCAGTCAAACTCAGTTTCTCAACTGCTAATGGATAATCATTATGGTAATCATGTAAATGGTGTGGATACTCCAAGTCTACTTCAAAGATCCAACCCTTTTCATCATTTTGACCTCGATCCATAATATATTTTGTTAATTTTTTTATGCCATACTGTGACAAATCATACAAACAAAAGTTTTTTAATGGCAACATTTCACACATTGCAAATCCATACAAATTATTAGCATCCAAGTATGTAATAAATGACATTGGCTTTGAGGGGTCAAAGTCGTCAAGATATTTGTTGTTGGCCTTGCCATAATTGTTTGCTGCTAGACTAATACCACCTCTCAATCCACGTTCCACCATTTCACCCATCGTACGATCAGACAACAGGTCTATAGATATCTTACTGGATTTCAAAAATGCATCCCATGTCATGCCAGGACTAGTTATGTAACAAGCAGGGTCAAGCTTGTAGTGTAACAAACCCTTTTCACGGTAACTTTCAAATACGTCTGCTAGCAAACAGACATCAGCCTTTAAGTACTGATCGTGGTAATCACCAATAGTCTGACATCCTAACTTATCCCATGCATTAAGTGCGTGTTGGTATTCAGAGTCAGAAATACCTTTACCAATTAGTGTAGAATAAAAATTTTCTTTTGGTGGAAGACTCCTTTCTTCAAAAACTACCCAGTCACTGATGTACTCATATGGATAAACACCTTTTTTAATCAAGTCCGGCTCAAAATATTTACTTGTTATTGGATACTCACTCAGTCCTTCTGCCAGACTAGCAAGACCTAAAGACAAATGTTGCATGGAGTCATAAAATGCTAATTTGTCCAATCTAAAAGTCAAGTACTTCTCAGTTGTCTGGGCAATGCAACTAATTTTTCTGTAAGACTCATCAACAGCCTGCATGATGATGTGTGAATCATATCCCTTCAGATTGTGAAAAAAGATTGGTAACTTATGTGTCTTAGGATCTATTTTTAATAACAAGTTACAATTGTTATGTGCAGCACCTCTGTAACATCCAGTTATGTGATCATGGTCACGAACTTTATCACCCCCCAGAGGCTGTTCACAAATCCAACACGTCTCAGCTGTATCAAATTTTAGTTTGTCTTCTTCTGTCATCACCAATTGATTGTATGATTGTACATTGCTTAACGTCCCGACAGCAACAAGGCTTTCTCAGGACGTGCCTGCATTGCCTGTGAAAAAAAACTAAACAGAAAATTGAACGTATGTCGCCAGCCGGTCAAATACATTAAATAAACCTACAACATGGGGCATAAATAAAGCTAAGACCATTTAGCAACACACATCTAATATCAAGAGCTACAGGCAGTGCAGACAGTAGGGAGAGTTTTAAAAAGGCAAATACAGGTGAATGGACAAAGGGTAGACAGAAACACATGCCCCAGAATAGAGAGAAAAACCCACCCTGTGGGGCTGACCAGGGTGACCCTGGGAACTAAAAAATACCTAACCCCACCCAAGTTCCCCAGGGCAGACCCGGGTGGGGCCTGTCATCACCAAAGGCATCTGACATGTTGTGAGATATTGTACTACCTGACTATACAGTTGTCTCATTTCTGTTAAAAACAGGCATGCTGCATTTTCACCCCTGTAGATAACAGGTTCTGAATGAAGACCGTCTGACCTAACAAGAATGTATCCAAAAGAACACACCACTTGGTCACTCAATTTTATAGTCTTTGGTAATGACTCTGGAACTGGACCCTCATATGGAACAACGAGTGATTCAAAATCTGCATACACTACAAACGGCAGCTTTTGCTGATTCCCATAGTTCTTAAAATACACTTGACTACCAGGCTCTGGATACTTAAGTACAGTTTGTATGTCATCAGCTGACCTACAATGTAAAACGTGTTTGTCTGCTAATTTTATGGAGGAGAATCTTTGCAAACATTTTTTACAAACTTCCTGTTTGCCATTGTGTTTTGTTGTATGTGAATGAATTAGACGTGACATATTTCTGATAATTGTGTAGTGGAAGTTATTGTCATCACCGATTAATAACATGTCAACATGTTTATCTTCTGGCTGCCCATAGGTTGGGGCAATTGGAGATACTCTAATTGGCTGTAACTTATTCTCAGATTCATTTTCCCACACAAACACATTCACAGATATACCAGGATTTAGTTTTTCAAACAAGTCTATGTCCTCTATTTTAACAGGGAACTCAATGCCACTGAAGTTGAGTTCATTTACAAATTTGGTATAGTTAAATACACGATCAGGTTTTGCTCTTACAAAATGAAGTTTAGCAAGCACACACCACATAAAACATAAATTATCATTGTTTTGAATATTTACTACAGCCTTTTTGTTTGCAACCTCTGTTGGTAGTGGTATCCATGATTTACCTAGTATAGGATGATATCTTGACTGCTTCAGTTGTAGTTCATGTACAAGGCCTTCATGCCAGCCAGACCCTTGCATTTCTGCTCTGTCAATTGCTTCATGGAAGTCTGGTAACAATCTTTCTCTAAACACTTTCTCTAGTTCTCTTCTCGAATTAACTGTGTGCTGCCTTGTCGAGATATACGTTACAATAACTTCACCAACATCTCTGGCAAATTCTATTTTTGCAACAATCTGAATCTTTACAGTATCAGAAAGAAGGTTATTTTGTATGACTTAAAAAGATCTTTCTATTGATTCATAGACATTGTAAATATTAGATATAGGTAAGTCAGTTGTGTGAAACACGTTTCTTAATCTTTGATGGTTGTCCGCCATTTTTATTTGTCCGACAAAAAAATAAATAGAAAATTACATAATGTAAAATGGCACTTTATTGACTGTAACTCCTACAAAACAGATTTGTTTACACACTGACTCAATCATCATTATTGGTTTTGTATGTGCAATACCATTTTATTAAATGTAACAACGTTAAAATATAAATTTATTTTATATAGTTCTTTTGCTAAATCACTACACACTTTGCCAAAGCAATCACTGTAATAATCATTAACAGTAAATGATTGTGTATTAATATCAACAGTTATTTTTTTAATAAATGGATTATCAACACATAAAGTTATATTACCAGACATATACAGTGTTGTTGGTAACATAAATAAATTACCAGGTGACTCTTTATTATAAAGCTGGCTTACATATTTAACATCTTTAAAGCAATATGTAATATCTATGATTTCACCAATAGGCCAATTTTGCTCCTTTTGTCCGTCTGTCATTTTTATAGACAAACTAAAAGTATAAATTAATTTACTAACCCATACCCTGTGGGCTGATCTGTCTTTAAAATGAGCTTTAGATGCTTAGTTGATTTCAGTTTATTTTTTACATCATCCCGTTCATGCTTATTTGGGATGACATCGTTTTCTCTGAGACAGTCTTCGAAGCTGTCACGATCCTTACAGTAAAACAAACAGATAAACTTTAACTGTTCTCGAAAATCTTTCAGTACAGCATTATATTTCTGAGTGAGAATCCATACACTGATGTTTGCGTGTCTGCCACTGAAGGCAAGTTCTGCCAGTGTGTTTCTTTTCTTAACAATGTCTTTTTCTGCAGAACAGTCATCAACAATAAACAACGTTGGCTGTCCTTCAAATTGTTTGTAAAAATACAGCAGGTAGTCATTCAGTTTTTTCACAGGGTCAACTAAATAGATATTACTGTCAGTCCAAATGAATAAACGGTTGTGATAAGCTTTGTTGTGTTTTATCGTAGGACAAAATATTACAATGTTTTCAAAGTGGTGGATGTATCTTGTTTGTAAGAGGTTAAGAACAAATTCAGTTTTTCCACAGCCTGTGGCACCAACAAATAAGCCACAGTGTGGATCGAGTGTCATTAAGCCCCGGTTCATTTTAATACACAATATAATTTTAATATATGTGTCCACTCAGTCTGCTTTCTGCAATATTGAGTTGTGCGTCATATATCAGGTACAAATATATATTTATGGCTGCAGCAGTTTCAACCTTCTTTTGTATCTGAATTGTAATCCCATCACTACCATTCTCAACAGTTCGTCCTGACCCATGAAGATAGTCATCATCTGTACTACGCAGGTCTAACCACAGTGCATACTTGTTTGTCAGGTATTGACCAATCCTAACGTCATACAGATGTAGATCTTTGCACGCAATGTTTGCTGGTTTATCTCTAATCCTTCCTCCTGCAAAATACTTTGTGATCTCATCATAGTGTTGATAAGGTAACATTCCAGACGCATACACTTGATTAGGACGGCCTTCGATTGTACAGGACAAATGTGTAATCTTAGGATTGTAGAATTTTTCTGAATCCCGTTTGTATGGAGCCGCTGGTTCAATAAACAACATAAAAATACCTTTCAGTGACCTGGCAGTTTAAGTTTATGTTGCACATTGGGTCGCTTTTGTCTTTGGGTATTAAACTATGTCTAATCACCCTGTCATAATAAATTGGTAGTCTTGACTGATACTGATTTTGTATGAGTCTGGCTAGTTCAGTGTGTGTGACAATTTCATATTCCAAGGAAATGTTAGAGATCTTATATGTTGCACTAAGATCAGATGATTTAATAACTTTGGAGTAGTCATTGAAAGTTAGTTCAAAACTCAGACGGTCATTCAGTGCTCCTTGATAATAAGGCAGATGAGCTGTTAGGATTTCAAACTCAAGTGGAATGTAGAATCTGGATCCATATGTTTCGGCCATTATAACATCCATGGCTGTATTAGTTACTTTATCTCTGGCGTCGATTCGAAGTTTACCAACATTATCTGGCTGTATGCCTTGGTAAATACGGTCTTCTCGTTCTTCTCTTGTTAGCCAAAGGTCTTTGGAACAGTAAAATACATCTGAGTCATCAAGACTAAACACTTCCTGTCCTTCAAGTTTTACTTTAATAGTTCTAACAATTGCTCTGCCAAGATTGTTAACTAGTGTTCTGTTCACGTCTGCGTCTGATGATAGTTCAATATTAAAAGCAAGGCGTGCAGTGCCAGGAACAATAACGTCACTGGGTCCTAGGTTTGGAAACTTGACTGTAAGTGTTTGGTTCTGGTCTATGGTACTTGGATTGTTTGTGATGACTATTGTTTGTCGAATGCCCTTAACACCCAGGGGCTCACGTAGTTTTCTGTATGGGTCTAACTTTGATCCGTAAGACTGTGTCATTTTTATTATGCACAATAAAAAATAATAAATTAATAAAACAATGGCAGCGGGAGGATTTAATCATGAAGATTTTGAAATGGATGACATGAATGACTATGATACTGGTGCAACAGATATGACTGGAATGGTAATTAGTTCTAGTATGTATCACGAACTGTTAAAAGACAAAGTAAACTCATTTTATGACAGTGTTGGTGTCCACCCAGATGTAATAGATCATAATCAGTTTGAATATGATAAAGGACACTTATTTGTAAATACAGACAGAGGGAAAATAAATCTAACACATAAAAATAATCCTTCTAAGTTTAGAGCTTTAAGTACAATTAAAGGTGAAGTCGGTGGTAACTCTGGGTTGGCAAGGTATCTTGGAATTGGAGGGTCTCCTGTCACGCCAAGACTTGTTAGTGTGCTTCACGACACGCAAACAAAGTTGCCAACGGGGCAAGAGATTGAAATGGCACCAGTAACAAGCCTACCAGAAATAGCAAACACAGTGATACAAGAAACTTCATTTACTGAAGGACAAATAAATGATGTTATGAAAACAATAGATGATCCACCTTTGTCAATGAGGGAGATTATGGGATTGGATAAATCACTGCAGACAATAAGAGGTGAGATGGTTAATAATCTTGCCAAACTGGGAGAGCTTGATAAACACATAGAACGTGAAAAAGAGAAACTGGCTACCGCAGACACAGAAATGAAAGAAAGAATTCAACACAGATTAAATGATTTGCAGATAGAAAGATCAGGAAGGTTAGAAGCGATTAGTATTGGGAGACAAAAACTGAAAACACAAGTCAACAGGATTAGAGAAACTATTCAGAAAATACTTCACGAAGACACTACTCTGGCTGAGAGACTTAAAACACTTTTCAGAGAACAGGGTATCACAATTGCCAGTTTAATTACAGCTCTGGGGTTTATTATCAGTACAGTTGTGTTGGCTGTCTCCGGGGGTGGTTCTCCACCTCCAGCACCACCAACCCCAGTCCCCACAGATCCAAAAGACTTACAGTCGTGGGTAAAGAAACAACTGTCTCACATATCAGACTTGCTTAAGAAATTGGCTCTGAAAGCAGTAGACGCGTTGCCTGGCATTATAGGCACGGTTGTCAGTTGGTTGATTAGTACTGCAGCGAAGGCAGTAGGGTTTATGGCAGAGCATGTGTGGGTCTTTTTGGTTACAGTAGGAGGGTTGATGGTGGGTTATTTAATGAAACAGGTAAAGAAGTAATACCCCTAATCCAGTGAGACCTATTACCAATGCTGTTCTCTCTGACTCATGTGTGTCAAGGATTGGTGTTGGTGTTATCGTTATGGGTACCGGTGTCAAAGCTGGAGCTGTCTGTACAGGTGATGATGTTACTGGTGCCGTGGCCGGGGGGTGTTACTGTCTGTAATGGTTTTAATGACTGTACATGTGTGGTTGTGGCCCCCAAGTTTACAGATTGATTGAGTCCTAATTTCTGACCAACACCTGCAACAACTATTTCATTATTATAATTTGTTATTGTCCCCATTTGGAGTTGAAGGTCAGATGGTAACATGTATAACCCAATACCAACTACAAAGTCAACTTTTGATCTAGCATATCTGAGAACGTCTTGGTAACGTTGTATGCTAGATGGGAGATCAACTGATGAATTTACTGAATCTTCAAGATTAGCGAGAAACTGTTTTTGTGAATCAAACTTTCCACTTCCATTCAAAATGTTTGATTTTGTTTGAGCTTGTGCTCCTAGAATACACCACACATATGTTCTGATAGACTCATTTATGCGTTCGACTCCTGCTTGAGTAAATCCGTCACTCTTATCTAAGACAAATGTGGTCCAGGCATTAGACTGTTTCTGTTCAATTGAGCCCTAACCACACTTCAGATTTTGATGAGAATGAAGTGTAACCAGGGTAATAATCTTGAGGGTATTGTCCGTGACTCATAGCATAATACAATGTTCCCATGCCTTTGTGATCATCAAGTTTTTGTGTAAAGTCATACTTTGTACTGATGTTAAATTCATTACAGATCCGTTCAAATGCTTTCAAATCCATGGGATTGTTAAACTGATTAAAACTGGATTCAGTGGGCAGTGGGGTATGCAGTTCTGACAGTATTCTTCTAAGCTGGTAATACATGTGGAAACGATAGACAGACTTAATCAGTTTGTTTGGGTGATTTAAATGGTCTGTAAAAGAAACGCCACAGCCTGTAGTTGAGCATAGTATAGCAAAGTTAAGTTGGTTTTGAAACATCTGTAGTGGGCTTGAAGACCACTTTCTTGCAGTTGAGTCATCTGTTATTGGAGGGTTTAGGTAATGCTCATAAGGATTTGGCACTTTCACTTGAAATAAATCTCCTTCAGACAAAGCTATATCAAGCTGATTTAGTTGAATTATTTTCTGGTCATAAGTTGGTGCAACATTATACTTTATATTATACGGAGATATCTTCTTACAACTAGAAAGGGTAGATCAGATACTTCTGTTGTGTTTATGCCAGCAAGCTTAGTCGTGGCTAGAGAAGTGACAATAGTATTTAAAATTATCATGAAATCTGTTGCTTCTGCAAAAGAGGCAAATATAGCACAAGGAATTAAACTTACATGGAATGAAACAGTAACAGAATAATCAAAGGTCTTTATTGCCATTACAAAAAATAATGATGTTATTAATGTTTCAAGCAGTATTCCCGCTGTCAAGGTGGTGGTCGACAAAACAACTTTTGTTCGTCTAACTTACATAAACCTTGAACACATTGATCTTGTTGCATTTTATTATGCTAGCAAATTGTATACTTTTGAAGAGTTGCAAAATGTAATTGCTGATTAAAAAAATATTTGTCATAAAAAATGGTGAACTTGTATCCACAAATACCACCTGAGCAGCTTGAGCCTATTGAGCGTGATAAAACATTAAAGGCAGATTCATTCCGTTTAATGAATATTACAGAAGCGTTGAAGTATTTGGAAGAAGAACAAGCAAAATACTCGAGGTGTAAACGCCGTTACAATACGGTTTTCAATTCTGTACACAACACATCAATGGCCATGGGGGTGGTTTCGGCCGGATTATCTGTAGGAGGTATAACTCTGTTTGCAACGGGGGTGGGAAGTGTCGTAGGAATTGCTGTTGAAGCTGTTGGCCTTGCCACAAGCCTGGCATGCTTTGATATGGAAGCCCTTAACAAAAAATTTTATACTAAGTTGCAGATACGGCATTATTGATTTAGGTGTCGCAGTGCTCACTAATATACTATTTTGTATGTGCAGAGAGAGAGAGAGAGAGAGAGAGAGAGAGAGAGAGAGAGAGAGAGACACACACACACACACTATTTGGGCATAGAAGACTATTGTTTACCATGGTGGTATAAACAGGAAGTATTCTCAGGAAGGCCAACTCTGACAGCATTGAGTGGTGGGTGGCGTGTACGGTAGTCACTATTTCTCGGGAAGATACTAGCCTTTTGTTTCCAAGGGGTTGGGGGACCTGACTGGGCAGATAAAGCTGTTAAATGTATTTGGTCAAGTGTGTTTGTTTATTTACGGAAAGGATTAAATAAATCAATTGTTTCTTAAATGGGTGGGCTTGCTTAATTACCGTGTTAATTAGAATAAATCAATTGTTTGGGGGGTAAAATAGAGGTGTTGAATAAAATTCCTTAGCAGTTGTGTCAATCACTATGAGCCACGATAAGTTGTACTGGTTATGATGACAACAGAGTATTCGATAATGCTGCACTGATCATGGTCGCCATTTAAAAAAAAATTTGGTAATGGTGGGGAGGTGATGGGGGGTCAGTGGGTTTATTATTTAAAATGGCGTGATTTATCGATCGATGCGGCATTTATCGATTTGATTGGTTTTCAAATCTCATATTCTCATTCTCTTATGCAAACAACCTTGCACACACACCAGATGCATGAGTACACAAACATGCATGAGAACACACACACACTTCACAGATTTCACTCTGTAAATGACGACATGCACATACTTTTATCTGTAGTACGCACACACGCACGCACACTCGTGAGCATGCATAAGCACATACACTGAAATACCCGAGCACACACATAAATGCAAACAACTGACCTGGCACACACACCGCATGCATGAGTACACAAACATCCATGAGAAGACACCCGTTTGATTCCACACACACAAACACGCACACACACACACACACACTCACAAAACAAAATGTTCCAGTTTCTTGCAATTTTTTTTAAACAACATTCAATGTTTCTCTGATTTATTGATCAAAAAAGGAAAGCAAAACAGTGATCTCAACAGCCAATGTAAATCGCATCCCCTCATCTGCAACAGGTTAAAAAGTGATTTTCAAACCGTGCACGACTTTCACAGCATTGAGTCCTTGTCAGCTTCAGCGCTGTTGGGAATCTGAAAAAAAAATGAAGCATAATAGTGAGTAACTGGTCATGGGGGATTACGTCCTGATTTTGTATAATCGCCCTAACAATTTGCAAAAGGGAAACAGCTTGGAAGAGTACAGTGCAAAACAGTGTCATTAATGAGGCAAGGTGCTACATACGTCTCAAATTCACCTGCACTCGCAACTGTAAATTATAAAGTAATGCATAAACATAAATGGGGGTGATAATATCATAATGACATAATACACGGTACACTAGGAACTATTTAAGTACGACACATGGAGTGTGAGTGTGTGTGTGTGTGTGTGTGTGTGTGTGTGTGTGTGTGTGTGCTACGAAAATTAGGGTCTTACTAAAACCCGGAATAACCTGGAATAACCTGTCCTAAGCTAAAGTAACCACCTCCATACTATTATTGCGTACCTAAACACAAAATAATCATGTGTTAGAAGTTTGGTTTACATTAAAGTTGATTTAGTTATACTAGTAAGCAGTTTTCCAATGCCGTTGACACGTCGATTACTTCCCTTGCTACACGATCGCGCTGTCCGGAAACAGTCGGAATAACCTCTCCTAAGCCAAAATAACCATATAAACACATATTATTAAGTACTTAAAGTCGTAATATTCATATGTTTGAAGTTGTAGGTGCCGTAAAAGTTGTTTATTTAGCGTTAGAAAGCTTCGAAGGGCTTGTTCTTTGAGGCTCTTGATCTATGTCTATCTTCACCCTACGCGCATTCGCCCACACCGTTCGTCCCATTCACATTTCGTGCAATGACGTTTCATCACCGATGCTATTTAATGAAAGACATTATGCTATGAACGGACCATGATAATCAGTTGACATTCAAAGCGAACATAACTGGACCGCTTGTGAGCTCAAATATTTAAAGGAAACGTTTCTGAGTGCGTATTTTTGAAGCAACCCTTAATTTATGTTTAAATATTTTTGGGCAATGGATTAAATGTATTATAGTTTATACTCTGTATGGATTAAATGTATTATACTCTTTTTATTTTAAATTTATTTCCTTTGTTGTTTTTTCAAGTCCTTTCTATGTATGGAAGGAACTTTTTAGGATGGGTCGTGGTGGGGCGAATTTAATAGCATGTCCATGATGTCAAAGACGGGCACTGAAGTCCAAACCTCTGACAACTGAATAACAAGATAAAAATTACGTCATGGCTAGTTTGGCGCGAAAGGCGGTGTGTGTGTGTGTGTGTGTGTGTGTGTGTGTGTGTGTGTGTGTGTGTGTGTGTGTGTGTGTGTAGACATGAGAATCTCAGATATTGCTGTACGTACAAGCTCAGTTGAAACTTGGCGAAATACTTTATTTCATCATCATCATCATCATCAGTCCTTTGCCCGAACTGGGCGTTGGGGGGACTGAAAGGCAGCAGCAACAGACAGTGCTCTCCACTGAGTTCTATTTTGGGCGGTGGCAAGCAAGTCTGGCATCTCGAGTTTGGTCCATTCTTTTATGTTTGCGACCCAACTCTTTCTCTGACGACCTCGCCGACGACTTCCTTCGAGAGTGCCTTGGAGGATAGTCTTGGACAAGGTGTTGTGTCGGGTCACGTGGCCAAACCAAGCAAGCTTGCGCCGTTTCACGGTTGCCAGAAGGGGTTCATGTGGGCCCACCAGGGTAGTGACGATGCTCCGTACATATTCGTTGGTCTTGTGCTCGCGGTACGAGATGCGGAGCAACTTCCTCAGGCACTTGTTCTCAAAGGCCTGGATTTTCTTTTCTGAGTCTGCAAGCAGTGTCCAAGTCTCACAGCCGTAGAGTAGAATAGACACTACGAGGGACTTGTAAAGCCTGTACTTGATGGTGAAGCTGATGGAGTTACTTCGCCATATCCTGTCCAACAACCCCTTTATTTAAGGGGTTGTTAAGAGAGCCTCCCAGCATTTTGTAACTGGATGTCTCACTGAAGACATAAAAGAACGTTTATAGAAGTCGGTTGACCCAGATTAGAGTCCGTATTTTTTGTTATATTTACTTGAAATTTAGGACATAGCTAGTTTGAAGAAAGACACTGGATGAGTTTATTAACAAGCTTTGTACCTCTTCAACATTTTAAAAATAATAATTAATTCACTTTTGCAAGTTTTGATCTACCATATACTCCCATCAAACAATCAGCCCTGGAAGAGGCTGTGTGGAACAAAACAGTCAGCCCTGGAATAGGCTGCGTGCCTTTCGGAGAGTGACGTAAAATATAAATTTCGTCCCTGTGTACACGGCGTCGTGATCATTGCATTGTGTTGACGTCAAGCTTATAGTGATGTCATTTTGTTGCTCCTGCTATTCTTCCTCATAACTGCTGTCGCTACTCCAGCCCACAGAGCATACTAATGGCGGGAAGTCTTGCTATAATTTGTGTGAAAGCAGGTTGACTTTTCCTAGCTACATAATATACTAAATATACGGGTCACTTCCATGCTCTTCTGAAAGCGAGTCGATGTGTGCCAGTGTGTGTGTTTTAGTGAGTGCATTCGCGCGCTCCAAACATCTTCAAGAGGCTTAGATCCTCATGCGCCCGAAGGGCGCAGGAGGATCTATGCCTCCTGGAGATGAGCGCATGTTTGTGTGTGTGTGCACTGACCTGTATTCTAATGGATGGCTGGCTCAGTGCGCTCTCTATCGCATTGTCTAGTAGTGAGAGAAACTAGGTCAAACCCGAAGATGAGGACTCGTCACATCCGGTTTCGATTCCATCATGGCTGCACAGTTCAAAACCTTCAACGTCGACGACATTCTTCGGGTAAAATAAAAGTTTACATTCTGTTTTCCGCTTATAGTTTGTGAACTGTTGATTCTAGAATTGGCAATATCTGGTTTTATGCCCAATTTGTAGGGAAATAGAGCAAACAGTAATTGGTACTAGTTTAATTTGTGTACCAGTTTGGCTTGGGCATAAAAGCAGATATTGGCATATTGCCCTAGAATTTTGAAAATCTTCTTGTATCATTTTTTGTTCTCGCTGTCGCTATAAATAAGCGAGCTTGAACAACGGAGAACTAACACTTCACTGCAGACTTTCCTAGTTTGAAAACTTTGCTCGTTGGTGTTGGCCAACACACAATACACAGACAAAACGTGTCCTCGTTAGCCATTTGTTTGTTCAGTTCGTATAACTATGAATATTTAATAGATTTTTTTTCCCTCACAGGACGAGGATGAATTAGATTTGGCAGAAGTGTTGACAAAGGAGAAGAAAGATGAACACCCCCTGCAGATGGTGAGTGTTTACACTGTGATATTTGAAGCTATTTCAGTACAAAGTACTAAGGTTTAAACTGTTGTTGGTTGTGTGGTTTTTACCTTGTAATTACTCTTTTTCCACTTTATCTTATCACCCCCTTGTTTTGTGGGGGGGGGGGGGGGACGGATGATGAAGGGTATTATGTAGAAACCAAACTTGACGTGGGTAAGAAATCTTTTAACCCTGGGCTTTAGCCTATTTTAAGATTGATAGGGAATTTTTTAAATTTTTTTTTTAAAAATATAGGCGACCGGCGCTGCGTGCCATGACAACAATCCCTTTTTAATGTTTTTAGAGTTTGGCTTTGCCGTATTTTTACCTCCTTCGTCCGGACATGGGAGAGACCAGACCTGGTCTGGTTCTTTCGTATCTCTTATAGGGCCGTTTGGCCCTTGAATTTCCTGTCCTTAACATTTATTATCATAGGACGTAAAGCTTCGCTGATCGTTATTGGTTTGCAAATATTAGGGTTATAAATTTGTGATTCCAGTTAACGCTGCAGCAAGTTGACAAAGCATGTATGCTGCTGGCTGAGACATGTGTATCAAAAGATGCAAGGAATTTCTTCGAAAGTGGTTCAAGTAAGCATTATTGTTTGTAAATTTGGTAAACATGGGGAGATGTGTTGCTGCTATTTGGAAAAGTTCTAAATGTTATGCATTATACATAACATGGACATTTTTGTTCTCATTGATTGTAATCATTGTGATGTACCAAAAATATTGTAAACTTGTAAGAACTGTATGTTTTAAATACATTTTGTGTTTTTATTTATCTATTTATTTATTTGTTGTTTTTCTGATGCATAGCCAACTTCTGTTATAAATTATTTATGTATTTGTCTTTTGTCTTTTTAAAAAGGGCCAGCCATTCTGGAGATTACAACATTCCTGTTCGATTGTCTGGGTAAACGGACAAAGTTCCCCACCACTGCAAGAGAAAAAGCATGGTCAGCGTTCCACATTGCCTACCAAAAACACATGGTTTCTGTCAAAGCAGTCACTGGATCAGCACAAGCATCTATGTGGCTTTGCTTCCATTTGTTTGAATTGCTGCTGGATGTGAATTACCCCACTACACCTCAGGATAATGAAGTACAGGAGGAAGAGACTCTTTCAGATGATGTCAAAGATGTTGTTAGCTACATTGGCGGCAGTGTTGTGCAAAAGCTGAAGCAAAGGTGCCTACGTTTAAAATCAAGTGATGAAAAAGAAGAAAAGTTACAGTGTTTACAGCATTTTGTGCAAAATGATGAAGATCAAGCGAGTGTTCTGACATCTGCACTAAACAGATGGGGGGGGGGGGGGGGGGGGGGGGCTTGTATTTCTGCAGCAAAACTCAAAAGACTTTTTTTACCTGCTAGAAAGAAAAGCACGGTCTGTGTTCCAAACAAATATCCAGCAAGAGTTTAGTGTCATGTGCAGTCAAAGCCAAGAAGTCTTCACCTTGTTTCAAGACATGACATCTGAATGTGAAGTGAGTGATGGGATGAAAGAGCAAGTCTTTGTGCAAATGGCACAAATGTATTTCAAAATAAGGATCCACCATGAATGCAGAAAGTACCTCGACAAACTCAAGTGTGACACTTGTATACCTGCCAAAGGCCTTCGAAAAGGATTAAAAGAGAAATGAAGCAACTTCTTTCTCAGTTTCACACTTTTAGTATGATTTTGACAAGTGATTTCATGCCACTTCTGAAAGTGAAAGTGTGGTGAAGAAACTTTTTTTGCTTCCTTTTTTATGTGGGATTTCATACCAATGTTTTTGAAAACATTTGGTCATTTGAATATGGTTATTAATATACGTTAAACTTGTCTTCAGTCTTTCTTGACAAATAGTTGAATAAAATTGTTCTTTTTGCCGTTTGATTTTTTTGTTGTTGGTTTTTTCAAAACGTGTGATTGTCTTTGGCCTTTACTTTTAAAAAAAAAAGCTAAATGGTATTGTTCAATATAATGTTAAACCATACTCATGCTTACAAAAATACTAGCGCACTTTCAAATGTATGGAAACACACACACTCATGCAATAAAGATTAAAGACAAAACAAGCAGTCTAAGAACAAGAACTACGTCTGCCGTATCCAAACGATACACAAATAGCTCAATCATGTGTGAAAATAGTTTAACAGCAGAACTATTTCTTTTGATTTTAATTCTGATTATGCTTGTTTTATTTTTTTTCATAGCTAAGGTGTTGAGAGTGCTTTTCATTTCTCATCACAGGTGCAAGTATTATCATAAACTAAAGCAGTCTAGGTAAATCAAGGCTGAATTAATTTTCATACATTTCACCACAATACATGAACACTCAGAACAGCCCACATTAAAATACATTAATTTCGATACAGAACTCTGATCAACTGTTATTTTTACAACCATCAGGAGATTCAACACAATTGTACACAAAACAAGACTATACATGCATGTATATAATTATAAATAAGCAGTCTTACTTTAATTGTAAAATAGTTCTATCCAATCCAAACTTTCATTTTCTTCAAGCAATTCATGAATAACCTACATTAAAATATTTTGACAGTGAAACCATCTCCCTTCATCTACACAGTTTATAACAGAGACTATACAGCATTAATCTTGACTGCACCTGTTGGATGGCATCTCTTTTATCGATGATTTGAAATAAACGTTCAAAACTGGGTGAAAACTTGCACGGCGCAAACAATCTCGATACATGAAAGTGAAACCGGAAGTGACTAGTCCTCGCCTTTCAAAGTTGACCTATAGTCCCACTGAAGTGACCTTGACCCAAAGCCAGCCATCCATTAGAATACAGGTCAGTGGTGTGTGTGTGTGAGAGAGAGAGAGAGAGGAAAAGAGATTTGTGTCATATTTAGAGTATTGTGTCAATGTCTGCGTGGTGACGGAATTGCTTCTTTTACGTCAATGTCACTGTCTGGCTCTTTCCAAAAGTCAAGTTTAAAAAAAAAAAAAAAAATGTTTTAATTTGTTTCTAAAAAGAATTAATTTCTAGTGAAGAAGTTGAAAGGGTACAAAGCTGACTAACGAACTCATCCAATGCCTTTCTCCAAAGTAACTATATTGCGTCACCTGCATGCTCTTCTGAAAGCGCGATGATGTGTGTGTGTGCGTGTTAATGAGTGCATGCGCGCGCGCTCCAAACATCTCTTCGGGCGCATGAGGATGTATGCCTCTTGGAGATGCGTGCATGTCTATTAGACAGAGAAAGACTTCGGCGCGCACTAGAGAGAATTACGTCATATTTAAAGTATTATGTCAATGTCTGCGTTGCCTCTTTTACGTCACCGACACTGTCTGACTTTCTCTAAAAGTCAAATTAAAAAATTTTTTTTTTTACTGTTTTATTTTTTTCTGAAAAAAATTAATTTATAGTGAAGAAGTTGAAAGGTTACAAAGCTGGCTAACGAACTAATGTCTTTCTCTAAACTAGCTATATCCAAAATTTCATATAAATATGACAAAAATTACGGACTCTAATCTGGGTCAACTGACTTCCTGTAAACAGTTGTTTGTGTCTTTAATGAGACATTCAATTACAAAATGCTCGGAGGCTCTCATAGCCAACCCTTTAAGAAAGTATTTCGCCAAGTTTCAAGCTTGTGTGTACAGAAATATCGGAGATTCTCTTGTTTACATACATACATTTGCACGCGCGCGTGCACACGCACACACACACATACACACATACATACATACATGCACGCACACATACATACGCACATAAGGTGCTTAGCGTAACTAGACATGACCTAATTTTTATCTTGTTACTTCAATAGTTAGTGGTTTAGACCTGTCCGCCTTTGACATCATGGACATGCTATTAAATTCGCCCCACTGCGACCCGTCCTAAACAGTCCCTTCTATAAATAGAAGGGACTAAAAAAAAAAAGGTCGAAAAGCAGAGCTGTGTCCCGAGATAAAAGAAAAAAAGGCTCAACAAATAAAAATCTTATGCTCTGAAAACTGTAAGTATGTCTGAGAAAACCCGCTCCCCTCTCTCCCCCCCCAAAAAAAAAACAAACAAAAACAACAACAACAACAAACAAACAAACAAACAAAAAAACCCCAAAAAAACAACCCACAAACAACAACAACAACAACAACAAAACACGCGTAGAGGGTACGGTTACAACACGATAGTACAACTTTAAAGAAATCCCTTAAAGAAAAGCACCAAGAACCTCCCCTCCTCCCCTCCCCCCCCCCCCCCCCCCCCCCCCCCGAGCCCCCGGTCGAGACACCCTTTGGATCTGCGCTTGTAATTCAGTGGGCGATTCTTAAAAATGTGCATTATTATTTATACTTGTAAGTATACTCAGCTCTGAAATAAATGTACGACTTATGAAATGAATGAATGACTGCAAAAAATGAATCCATGAATCATGAGATCAATCAATGAATGAACAAATGAATGAATGGATGAGGAATCGACCGATCAGGTAAACATATACTTTGAAGGCATATGTAAGCACACAATCATAATCCCCCACGCCTCCACCGTTGAGAGAAAAAAAAAATACCACACCGTTGAGGGAAAAAAGGCGGGTGAGGGGGGGGGGGGAGGGAGGTAAATAATCAATAAATAGAGAAAGATAATAAGAGACCCGCAAGACAATGAATTCAATAATGCCGCATCAGTCATTAAATTACGTCATTTTTAATATTAAAATTATGACCCCCCCCCATTATTTCCAAATCAACCTTTTGATTTTTAAAAACTGACGAGCATGACTGATGCGGCCTCATTGATCTGATTATCTTACGGGTCTCCTATTATCTTTCTCTATAACTATTGTCTCTGTCAACACCTAATGACCTTAATAATTAACTAATTAAAGTCCTTAACGTCCACACTGCCATTTCTTTCAAATCAAACCAAAACATGATAGTGCACTCTGTAATAAACTAATGACATTTTACACACCCCAATAATTAGAAAATTACTCTCCATTGTCTCTCAATACTGTCAGTCGATTTCTGAAAAACTCACAAGCTCTGTCCCACACACATAACATTCCAGTTCACGCATGACAAGACTGACAAACCCTTTTCAATGCGGTGGGGACATGCTTTCACGGTGCCCATTCACAGGCCATGCTTGAAAAGATCCTTGGAAAATTGTACAGCAGGCCATGTGTGAATAGGGCTTCACCAACATAAAGGCTTGTACTGAGTAAATAGAGTCACATGAGCCCCGTTTTACAACATTTTCAGTTATTTGTAGTGTTTGATTTCTCATTATGAGTAGGTTTGAGAGGCTTGATAAACATTGAGTTACTGGTACATTCTATGGTTCTGTTTGTTTGATGAGTACACCTGATACACAAATACATACACACACACACACACATTGACACACACTAACAACATCACGTTACAAATACACACACACACTAACACATACACACACTGACACACACTAACACACACACACACACACTAACACACACACATACATACATTCAGAACACACACACACACTCAGAACATGCACGCACACACACACACACACACACACATATTAACATAATACATGTATAAACAAGAACATTAATTGCCTACCTTGCATCACACGTACACACACCATTTACACAAAGGTAACTTCCCATGGCAGAGCTGGTTTTTCTCAAACAGTTCACTCCACCCGCACACACACTATTTCAAAATGCTGTTGTTGACAAGTTATTGCCACACATGAACCCTTGCGTGCATAGGCATGACTTTTTCTCACTGAAAATTATGACGAGGCTGATTTCGGTGCAAACATGCAGGTGTTCATGACTCACTGTAGGCAAACAAGACTACAGCTTTTTATGTTGATTGTACACAGACTTAAACAAGACAGATATTACCCTTCAGCACAGGTATACTGTTCTCTTTAAGTCTTTTTGCGAGTAGACTGTGGGTCTTGACTGTGATCATTTGCCGCAAGCAACGCATAGATTAACAGTTCAGTTCCGAATACTCTGCCGAACTCATGAGGGCTCCTAGATTTATGAATATTATTGTTGACATAATTTTCAAGTGACGACCTTTGTTCGGCTGAATGGCTTGTCGTTGCTCTTTTGTTTGGCTGAATGGGCCTGTCGTTGGCTTACTAATGTTTTGTGGTTACCCTTGGTACCGTCTGTAGGTAACATGAATGACGCATTTTTACCATAACATACATGTCTCATAGCCACCTCACACAGATTTTAAAGTCAGTATAGATGTGCATGCTATTACACACACACACACACAAACACACACATGAATACTAACACACACACACACACACACAAACACACACATGAATACTAACACACACACACATACATGCACAAAACTTTATGCTTAACTAAATGAGGAACAACCTGATGAGACTATTTTTGTGCCTGTTTTGACTGAAGGGAATGTCCCCATAGCAGGATTGAAATTGAATAGCAGGTGTCAAGAGCTGTGATCGCCTTACAAAAGGGCTTTCTGCTAGCGTGCGGACAGGTGGGTAAACAGGTCTTTCTATGAAAGGTAGATTTGATAATAAGATAATTACATGGACTGTGTGGGGTTTGTTTGCTTTAACATGGAGACCTTCAGGTGGGACAGGGTCACTACCCATGACATCACAATTGATTTGTAAGACATTTCAAGTCCACTGCCATGTGAGTGCCAACCGGCGTTACGTCTTGACTAAAACTGTATTGTTAATATTCACAATGGTGAGCCTAAGGTATGCTATTTGGTTTTAAACAGGGGAATGAATAAAAGTGAAAGGCAACACGTGACACATTTATTGTTTTAAGGCAGTCTCCTCTCAGCAGGTTAGAGTGACAGGGGTTGTCTTTTAAAACTGTGATGTTCATGTGTGATTGATTGATGATGATTGAATCCGCAGCACAGGCTTCAGACTGCGCATGCGTGAACAAGAACATGAAGTGCCACGTCTCGTAATACCTCATGGGGCTTAGCAAACCATCCAAACAAACTAGCAGTGCACATAGGGAGTTTAAAGGCAATACAGTGATGGACCTGACGAACACATGCCCGTAGAGGAAAACCCCTGTGGGATGACCAGGTGACCGGACTAAAATACTACCCCCCCAGCAGACCGGTGGGTGAGCTTGTGAGTAGCCTTAGACGCCATTGTGGGTAACTCAAACTTGACCATAGCTGAGGAAAACGTATGATTACTGTCAGTGACTCTAGAAAACTGATTTGCTTGATAACAAAAAACAAAATTACCTACAAGATTGTTTTTTGTTTTACATTTTTTAATTACAATATAAATGAACCAAGACGAATTACTTCATCTAAATGATATCAATGCTGTAGAGAACAAAGACTTAGACTCGAAAAAACAGCGTCTTTTGTCTGTAGTTGTTTCGGGGAAGTCAAAGGCTTATCTCGGAAAACAATACATGACAGAAGATATTGAATCTCTAACCTCTGATGAACTATTTAAACTTCATGCGAAATATGAAAACCACATTGCTTCACTAATGACTCGTGATTTGAGTCGATCTCTTGTAAGCAATCCTATTGTTTCAAGTTCAATTGGTCAATTAGCATGGGTCATGTTTTACAAGTTTGGCAATTACCTTGCACCTGTCGTAACATTGCTTGTTACCGGAAGTCATATTGATTTTTGAAAATTAAATTTTACTGCAGAAGAAAATGGACGAAACCCAGACGACTCCACAAACAGAACCCCGACCCTGTCTTGACACAGGTTCCAACGGTGACTAAGGCTAAAAGTCCAGGCAGGGTTGAGGCTGGAAAAAGATTAGCCGAATATAACAGACAAAAAAATTACAGTTTAAGGCACAAACAGAAAAGACTCATGTATCTGATCCACCGTTAGCACCATCAGGACCTGTGTCAATACCGTCACTCCCTCATCAAAGTGAGAGACAAACAACCCAGTCTAACCCTGACCCCGAACCTCAAACAACAAAATATATAGTTGCCGGATTTGTTGTCGGATTTGGTTACGTAGGTTATCAATTATACAAAAAATACAAACCACTGACTCGTACAGTGACCAAAAAATCAGACACTCCAAAAACAAAAACAGAAGTCTCCACATTACCAGTAACATCCAAAGCCGATGACCCATTTTATATGGAGTAAATAAAAATATTATTTTAATTTTTATTGCTTAAAAAAATGAGCGACACAAAGAACATAATAAACCTTGTCTATCACTCTATCACTCTGCCGTGATAAGTGGACTAGCAGTAGCATATTCTATGCTGGGAAAAAATCTACTCAAAATGAAATCAGCTGATTTGAGTAGACTAGTTAGTTAGTTAGTTATTTGGGTTTAACGCCGAGCAGGCGACTAAGGCCATCTCACGGCGGGATGGGTAAAAATCTGGTCAGCCAGACTAAAAGCAAGGTCTTAAGACAAGATGTAAATATAGATTAAAAATCTCAGGCTAAAATGTCGCACATGTCTGGAAAAGAAACGTCTACAGACTCTCAAAAAGGGCAAATAAAAAAATTCACATAGTCTATGAATGCTCAGATCTTGTTAAAAATATTGCATTCTCTCAAAAAATTGAAGATTCTGTCCGGGGGAACATCCTGGAACAAAACCTTCAAGGAGTCTGCTGTGAAGTGTTTATATCTGGTGTCAATTAGGTCAGCACAATACAGCAAAAAGTGTCGAACAGAAAACTGCTCATCACAGGCAAAACACCATGGACGCTCATCCTGTTTAAGTAAGTAAGAGTGCGTAACATATGTGTGCCCGATGTGGAGCCGAGCAAGGACAGTCTCCTCACGGCGGCTGCCGCAGCGGAAAGGTAGACTGTCAGACAACTTAGGAAGAGCTTCATGAAGCTTGTTCCCTTCCTCTTTGTCCCACTCGGACTGCCACTCGCGGGCTATGTACGCACTAATAACAGGTTTAAAATCACTATAGACAGTCTGTGTGTCAGGGACAGGGTCACTGCGGGCACTGTTGGCAGCAGAATCTGCGATTCTGTTGCCTTCGATGCCCACATGGCCTGGGACCCAAATAAAAATGATGTCATAATATTCCTTCATCAAGTCCGCGTAGAGCTCTCTAATCTGCACCAGCAGTGGATGGTCTGTTCCCGCGCCCTGAAGGGCCTGCAGGGCAGAAAGAGAGTCAGACAGAATCAGGAAGTTCCTTTCCCGAGACTGATAGGCATGCTGGAGTGCTAGCAGAATGGCCTGCAGTTCTGCACTAAATACAGAGGAATGGTCAGGGAGACGGAGCTTAAATGGGCGTCTAGGATGGCGAGAGGACACTGCAGCCGCAGCCACTCTTCCATCCTCAGACTTGGACCCATCCGTATAAAGACGACAATAGCCAGGAAAAATTGAAAGGAGTTCATTGAGGCTCTGTTGGTATATGGCTGGTGGAGTACAATCCTTCTTGTGGGCAGTCAAGTCCAGCAAGATGTCAGGAACTGGTAGTAGCCAGGGTGGAGTGACGTGTTGCAGAGATTCCGAAACTTTGTCCAGGTCCACTCCGGCCGCCTGCAGATGAGGTCGGACACGGAAGGAAAGTGGACGGACAGCTCCCGGATGGGCATCGTAAATCTCTGCAAACGACGGGTTAAAAACACAATCATAGGCAGGATTTTCTGGATGGGCCTTCAGCTTCAGAACGTAGCTGAGCATGAGGCGGATGCGGCGGAGCCTGAGAGAAGGCTCCCCTGCCTCTGCATACAGACTAGGAACTGGAGATGTCCTGAAGGCTCCCAGACATATGCGCAGACCTTGATGGTGAATTGTGTTCAGACGCTGCAGAACAGACTTGGAAGCCGAGCCATATACCACAGAGCCGTAATCCAGTTTGGACCGAACAAGGGCCCGGTACAGTTGAAGTAAGACGATGCGGTCTGCACCCCAGTCAGTACGACCAACGACACGAAGAATGTCGAGGGCCTTCCGACAAGAGGTTCTAAGGTAGTTAACATGGTTGCAGAAGGTCAATCTTTTGTCAAAGATGACCCCCAAAAACTTAGCTTCTTCAGCCACCTTAATTGGCACTCCAGCAATGCTCAGGCTAGGTTCTGGAAAAAATTTCGTCTGGTTAGTAAAATGCACACAGACTGTCTTGGAGGGCGAGAATCTGAATCCATTGAGAGACACCCACCCCTGGATGCGATCAACGCACAGCTGCAAGCGCCTCTCAAGGGACGCAAGTCCTCGACCTCGTGCACACAAAGCAAAGTCGTCCACAAACAAAGAGCATTCAGAATCATCCTTGACGGCCTTTACAATGTTATTTATTTTAATGCTAAATAAAACAGGAGATAGAATACTGCCCTGCGGGACACCCATCTCCTGTTCAAAGGAGTCAGAGAGGGTGGAGCCCACACGGACATGGAACGACCTGTTGGACAAAAAATTGTGAATAAAAACGGGCAGATGCCCTTTAAAACCCATGTCCGACAAATCAGACATTATACCATGCTTCCAGGTCGTGTCATATGCCTTTTCAAGATCAAAGAAAATTGCATAGACATGCTGCTTGTTGACAAAAGCATCTCGGATAAAAGACTCAAAGCGGACTAGATGGTCAGTTGTACTACGGAAGCGCCGGAAACCGCACTGGAGGTCTGTGATGAGACCCTGTGACTCAAGATGCCACACCAGTCGGGCGTTGACCAAGCGTTCCATAGTTTTACATAAACATGATGTCAAAGCTATTGGCGGGTAGTTGCCCGGGTCGGAAGGATCCTTACCCGGCTTGGGAATTGGCACAACCACAGCCTGGCGCCAAGATGGCGGAAAATGACCGGTTATCCAGATATGGTTAAAGGCCTTGAGAAGTACAAGGAGTGAATCCTCAGGCAGATGTGTTATGAGCTGATAATGGATGGTATCTAATCCAGCAGCAGAGTCAGTACTTTTCTGCATGGCTTGCTGCAATTCTGAAAACGTAAAAGGGGCATTATAGTCTTCCAAGTTATCCGATATAAAATCACAAGCACAAGATTCTCGCTTCTCCTTCTCTCTCTGGAAGAAAGGTGAATAATGCTCTGTTGAAGAATTATGGGCAATGGTGGAGGCAAGCAAATTGGCCACAGCCTTTTTATCTGTGACCAAACTGGCACCATCTCTAAGATGGCCGACAGAAGCCGAGCCACCCCTGCCCCTAATTCTTCGAACAGCCTTCCAGACTTTTTGGGACGGAGTCCTAGAAGATAAAGATGAGACGAAGCGTCTCCAGGAAGCACGGCGTTCACGTTTAAAAATATAACGGGCTTTCGCCCGCTGTCTTTTAAAGGTTAAAATATTTGCTTGCGACGGATTACGAAATGCACGTCGCTGAGCAGATTTGCGCATTGTTTGGGCCTTGCGGCACTCTTCATTAAACCATGGTACTCTTGGCTTCCGAGGGAGTGATGTGGAAGTTCTAGGGATGGTTTCACCTGCAACCTCCAACAAAATAGAAGTAAAACAAGAAACAGGTTCTTCAGCTGACATGACCACCTCCTCTGTAAGACGAGACTGACAGAGAGAGGCAAACAGAGACCAGTTAGCTTTCTTGAGATTCCAGCGCCCCACCGGCGAATCCTCCTCACAGCTGACCGATGACAGGACTACTGGGAAGTGGTCACTACCACACAGGTCGTCGTGAACCTTCCAGTCAAAGTCCAGCATGAGAGAAGGATCACACACAGTGAGGTCTAGAACAGAACTAGATCCGGAACCTGAGTTAGAGTATGTAGGTGAGCCATCGTTAAAGACACATAGGTTAAGTTGAGAAAAAACATCTTCTAACATCTGACCTCTGCCATCATAGTGGTCACTACCCCAAAGGTGAGCATGACCGTTAAAATCCCCCATGAGAATAAAGGGAGGGGGCAGTTGATCTACTAAGTGAAAAATATCATTGCTACAGACCCGCAGTGATGGTGGCAGGTAAATACTGCATATGGTTATGGTCTTTTTTAAGGTAACCCGAGCAGCGACAGCCTGAAGACAGGTGTCGATGCTAACGGGGCTACATAAAATTTGGCTACTAATGAGAAGAGCCACTCCACCCGAGCGCCTCTCCGAATCAGAGCCTTTATGTATAACATTAAAACCATTAAAAGACACAGGGTCAGAAGTCTTCAGGTAAGTCTCCTGAAGAGATATGACTGAGGGGTTATAGAACTTGACTAAAAGACGTAATTCCTCAAAGTTAGCTCGAAAACCACGACAATTCCACTGAAGCAAAGAGTCCATGATTAAGTCTGATCTGGGGGTAAGGAGTTTTTCCCCCCTTTTTCCTTTACCTTGGAAGGAGTTGAAGAAACAGAGGGGGGCCGGCTCCCGGGCCTCCTCTGGTTCTTCGGAGAGGAAGGGGGTGGAGCTGCCGCAGCATCAGCAACAACAACTTCCACTCCCTCCATCCGCTCCTCCAGTGCAGCATATTTATTTTGAAGGGGGACATCTGTGTTCCCCTTCTGGGCCCGTGCGCACAGCGGTCCCATAGATTTCTTAGACTTCTGGTCCTGGGCAGCGTTCCTGCCGCTAGAGTTAGCGGCCTTAGAAGGCTGACCAGAGCCAGAAGCCTTTGGAGTTGACTGACTAACAGGTTTGGGTGGGGGCTGAGGCTTAGGGGCAACAGAAGGCGGCACAACCGGACCGGCAGTGTCCGCCTTCTGCGTTCCCTGGCTCCTTGTCACCACCGGAGGAGGGTTACTCTCCAGGGGCGAGATGAGCCGAGGCTCCGCCCCCAACCAAGAAGTTGGGGTCTGACATGAAAAGTCTTTGGTGGGGCGCTTGCCTGCCACCGCTGCACTAAAAGTATACACTGAGGTGTTAGAGGTTGGGGCAGCCGCAGCTGCACCAGGGCCTTCAACCAGTTTTTTGGCATCCAGAAAGGACAGCCCCTTCTCCACACGCACCTGCTGAATCTTGCACTCGGATATCCAACGAGGGCATTTCTTATCCGAAGCCATATGCGCCCCCTGGCAATTCACACACAGGGGGGTGGCTGTGCAGGACTCAGCAGAGTGTCCGGGCCTAGTGCAACGGGCGCATGAAGCCTCTGCCTGACGGCATGTCTTCTGCCCATGGCCATACTTTTGGCACTTAAAGCACCGGAGGGGAAGAGGGATGTACTTTTTCACTCTCAGGGAGTAGTAACCTCCCCAGATGGTAGTAGGAGGGGTGGGGGTGCCAAACGTCAGGATGATGGTAGGGAGACGGATCTCCCCACCACCTGGCTTGGAAGCGAAGCGCCTGACGCAAGTCACCCCCTGAGACTTAAGGTTCCTTACAAGTTCATCTTCTGACAGTTCTGCCAAAGCTTGATCTTTGATTACGCCTCTTGACGAATTCATAGTTTTGTGGGGTGTGACTTCCACAGGAGTGTCTCCGATGGAAGAGAGCCCCAGTAGCCCGCTGGAGTGTGCCCGAGTACGGCACTCCACCAGCAAGTCACCAGACCTGAGGCGCTGGGCGTCAGGCCTGCCAACACGGCTCCTGAGGGTCTCCCCCACCAGAAAAGGATGCAGCTTTGTAACTGGTTTCTCCTTCACCTTGCTATGGACAATGAGGAAGCGAGGCCATACGGCCGACGCCTGAGGCGTCGCTTCCTCACAGTCTGAATCACTGTCATGTGCAATGTTGGTGTCTATGCGCCGTTTCTGTGCTAGTTTTGGTTTTTTGGTTTTATCCATATTATATTAGTAGAGATATTCATCCCCCGGGGGTCCCCGCCCGCCACCGAGCCCAACAAGGGAAAGTGCAACTGTCGGCGGGTCTCCAGCCGACGCACAATGGAGACTGCCCGAAAGATATACTCAAGGGGGTAAGCCCGATTGAACCGTTTGAGCCACCGCCTTCTATCACACCGTTGAATGCAGGGGAATACTGGCGTAAAGCACCTAATCAGCAGCAGAAGCTATAGCATGGTGCTCCGTATAGCAACCCGCATGTCAACAGTGGGATAGGGCTCAACGTGACAAGAGCCGATTGACTAGGCCGGTACGACTAGCTTCCCGTTTAGGTAGAAGTCAAGGCCGAAGTGGAGTGTTGGCACCAGTGAGCCGCAGCCCAAAGGGAACCTCAGCCACCAGGATCCTCTTCTCCCCCGACACGGGTCTCCAAGCACGGCAAACACTTGGGATCCAAAGGACCAAAAAGTCACGAGTATTTTTAAGGACCAATCCAACATAGTACGACCTAGGTTAGCACAGCTCATTAAAAACCGGACCAGTGAAAAGGCTGAACAACATATCTGCTGACATCAAGTCCTAATCCTGGACAAAGATGGCACCCGTCCGCTAGCCCACTCAGTCAGGGACTGAGCGGACTACCCACCTACGCCACGTGGAGGCCGGTGCCGGGTAGGCTTTGAGTAGACTAGATTTTGAAGACAGTGCTAAGCTAATTGTAGTTGTTAAAATTGCTACGAAAGACTTTCTTGTCAAGCAAGGAATTATCCCCGAAAATGTTTCTATGTAAATAAAATAAGTATGGCAACTTTAGCAGTAATAATTGGAGGCGCGATGGTCAACGCCCTGGCATTCAGCGGCTCAAATTATCTCTTTTCAAAAGTAGGCAGAGAGGAATCTGCAGAAGAAATGAAGCGTCACAATGAGGCGTCTGAAAAACTGGCACAAGCTCAACAAGATTATGAGAAGCAAAGAATAGAAAAACTTGATTTATCAATGAAAAACTCAGACTTGAAGGTCACGCACAACATACGTTTTCAAATACAGACGACGCAATTCGTGAGTATTTTTTAGTCACTGGTAATGACATGTCTATCCCAAAACCAAAACTTAGTGATTACTACAAACCAAGCACACAACAAAGAAACGGGGAGATAATCTTTGTTCTAGTGGGAATGACATTTGTTTATTTTGCTGCTAGAAGAAATGAACGTAGAAAATAAACTATCAAAAATATATTACTCCCCAATTGGATATTGGAAAGGACAAACAGCTATTCAGTAATTACATGCCGCTGTGGGCGGAGATGTATCACTCAATCAAGTCAAACAATGGTTACAGAGACAAGCAATTTGGCAGATATACCTCCCTGCTCCAAGAAATATATCTAGACCTCATTTTGAAAACACTACCCCCAATGACACACATCAAATGGACCTCCTGTTCCTACCCCATGACACAATAAGAAAGAAACGATACAAGTACGCATTAACTGTCGTCGACATAGCTTCAAGGTACAAAGACGCCGAACCCATATCTGACAAAACAGCCAGTACAGTTGCTATAGCATTAACAAAAATATATAGTCGAGGTCCTTTAAAATTCCCTAGACTTGTTCAAGTTGATGACGGTTGATTGATTGATTGTACATTGCTTAACGTCCCGACAGCAACAAGGCTTTCTCAGGACGTGCCTGCACTGCTTGTGAAAAAAAAACTAAACAGAAAATTGAATGTATGTCGCCAGCCGGTCAAATATATTAAATAAACCTACAACATGGGGCCTAAATAAAGCTAAGACCATTTAGCAACACACATCCAATATCAAGAGCTACAGGCAGTGCAGACAGTAGGGAGAGTATGAAAAAGGCAAATACAGGTGAATGGACAAAGGGTAGACAGAAACACATGCCCCAGAATAGAGAGAAAAACCCACCCTGCGGGGCTGACCAGGGTGACCCTGGGAACTAAAAAATACCTAACCCCACCCAAGTCCCCCAGGGCAGACCCGGGTGGGGGAAGTTGATGACGGATCAGAATTCAAAGGTGTTGTTAACCAGTTATTTGCGAAGCATGGTGTACTGGTTAGACGCGGCATTCCAGGCGTGCACAGATCACAGGCAATTGTAGAGAACTTTAACAGTTATCAGAGAGACTTTTCAGTTACCAGTATTCTAAGGAACTCATGCATGACACCCGGAACACAGAGTGGGTAAAGAGATTACCATCTGTGATAAAAGCAATGAACAATGAAGGCCATGTAAAGCCTGTTGATGCTATTAAATTGAAATCAATTTCTATGGCGTCAGGAACAGAAATAAAAACCCCAGCACCAGACACAAGTTTGTTTACAAAACAGGTGAGATATTTATAGCAACCAGGGGAGGCCGAGAACGACGTAAAGCGCAGAGCGACAGACCCCATCTGGTCAACGTCTGTACACAATATAAAAAAAATAGTCCCCAGTCCTGACGCAACAATATATTACCTGTACGAGCCTGCACCCCAGAGGGCATTTGTCAGAGAAGAATTACAGATTATTCCCCCAGACACCGTTACGCACTTTTAATCATTTCAGTAACTAACTCATCAATTAATTCTTCAACCAGTTCATCCGCTATTTCTTCAGATAACTTGAGCCTGTAATGTCCAGGCGCATAAGCTTTTTCCTTACTGTGAAATACACGTCTTGTGTCCCCAACTGTAAGTGACTTCTTATGTGTGTGAATCATTTCAAGATTATGTTTGTTTGATCTCAGTGACTTGTTTGGATAATCAGGCATTAATGCCCCATCTAACACTTGCTTGTAATGTTCATGACGGATGTCTTTAATTTTTATTGCTGTTTTTTTTTTATTCCTTTGGCTTTCGACTGACTACCTTTCTGATGCAGTATAGAATACATTTTGGATCTCAGTCCAACGTACTCAACTATTGGCACACCATTCAGTTCATCCTTAAACTTACCAGGCACTTTCTTGTTTTGTGTGCTAAACAGTGGGTGATCTTTAGGGTAGTCAGACGTGTCGTACATGTATAACTCTGTTTTCATGTCTTCATAAAAGTCTTCTGTAGGCACATCAATGATCATAAAGTCAGTATCAGTGTATAGCAGTCGACACTCAGGATATTTGGTTTGAAGAAATCATAATAAAATTCAAGCATCAACAGTTTTGATAATTCAAGAATTGCCATACCAATGAATATTGGCTTGTCCAGTTTAACAATCTTTTTTTTTGAGTGACACTGCATACAATGATGAATGAAACTCTTTGTACCCTGTGTACTGAGGCTTACCTGTAAGTTTAATTGCACCTAATTCAGTTGTTACTAGTCTCACATCTTTTCTGTGATGAGGATTTTCCATAGTCTTACCAAAACAGGCATTGTTCATAAGCTTAAAGAAATCTTTGTCAAATGTAGTGTTGCCGTCTCTGGCACGCAATGTTGTGTTTTTCATTATGTAATCTTTCATGAAAGCACTCTGTTCAAATTGAATACCTCTGTGAACTTTCTTTAGTACTAACCCGTGTCTGATGTAAAACTGTAACAAGCGATGGTGGCAAACGTAATTGAATTTGTCATTCAGATTTGGTACAAGTTTAGTGTCTTCTTTTTTCCCCGTCAAAGACATTTTCTCAACTGCTAATGGATAATCATTGTGGTAATCATGTAGATGGTGTGGGTACTCCAGGTCGACTTCAAAGATCCAACCCTTCGCGTCATTCCGGTCAAGAGTCATAATATTGTTTGTTAACCCTGACTGTGTTACATCATACTGTGACAAATCATACAGACAAAAGTTTTTCAAGGGTAATAACTCACACATCGCCCAGCCATACAAATTGTTAGCATCTACACAGGTAATGAATGACCTTGACCTTGAGGGGTCAAACCCAAGGTCACCATGACCGTCCATATATTTATTGTTGGCTTTGGCATAATTGTTCGCTGCAATACTAATACCACCCCTCAATCCACGTTCCACCATTTCACCCATTGTACGATCAGACAACAGGTCTATAAATATCTTACTGGATTTTAAAAATGCATCCCATGTCATCATATGCCAGGACTAGTTATGTAGCAAGCCGGGTCAAGGCTGTAGTGTAACAAACCCTTTTCACGGTAACTTTCAAATACGTCTGCTAGCAAACAAACGTCAGCCTTTAAGTACTGGTCGTGATAGTCACCAATCGTTTGACACCCTAATTTATCCCACGCATCAAGTGCATGTTGATATTCTGAGTCAGAAATACCTTTACCATTAAGTGTTGAATAAAATTTGTCTTTTGGTGGCAGTCTCCTTTCCTCAAACACGACCCAGTGATCAATGTACTCGTATGGATAAACACCTTTCTTAATTAAGTCTGGCTCAAAATATTTACTTGTTATTGGATACTCAGTCAGTCCATCTGCCAGACTAGCCAACCCTAAAGACAAATGTTGCATAGAGTTATAAAATGCTAATTTGTCTAACCTAAAGGTCAAGTACTTTTCAGTTGTCTGCGCTATACAATTAATGTTTTTGAAAGACTCATCTACAGCCTGCATGATGATGTGTGAATCATATCCCTTTAGATTGTGAAAAAAGATTGGTAACTTATATGTCTTAGGATCTGTTTTTAATAATAAGTTACAATTGTTATGTGCAGCACCTCTGTAACGCCCAGTTATATGATCATGGTCACAAACTTTATCACCCTGGAGGGGCTGTTCACAAATCCAACACGTCACAGCTGCATCAAATTTCAGTTTGTCCTTTTCTGTCATCACCAAAGGCATCTGACATGTTGTGAGATATTGTACTACCTGACTATACAGATGTCTCATTTCTGTTAAAAACAAACATGCTGCATTTTCACCCCTGTTGATAACAGGCTCTGAATGCAAACCGTCTGACCTAACAATAATGTAACCGAAAGAACACACCACTTGGTCACTCAACTTTACAGTCTTTGATAATGACTCTGGAACAAGACCCTCATACGGAACAACCAGTGATTCAAAATCAGCATACACTACAAACGGCAGCTTTTGTTGATTCCCATAGTTCTTAAAACACACTTGACTACCAGGATCTGGATACTTAAGTACAGTTTGTATGTCATCAGCTGACCTGCAGTGTAAAACATGTTTGTGTGCCACTGCAATAGAAGAAAATCTTTGTAAACATTTCTTACACACTTCCTGTTTGCCATTGTGTTTTGTTGTATGCCCATGAATTACACGTGACATATTTATGATAATTGTGTAGTGGAAGTTACTGTCATCACCGGCAGGGCCAATTAATAACATGTCAACATGCTTATCTTCTGGCTGCCCATAGGTTGGAGCAAGTGGTGATACTCTAATGGGTTGTAACTTGTCAACAGACTCATTATCCCACACATACACATTTACAGATATACCAGGATTTAGGTTTTCAAACAAGTCTATGTCTTCTATTTTAACAGGGAACTCAATGCCACTGAAGTTGAGTTCATTTACAAATTTGGTGTAGTTAGATACACGTTCAGGTTTTGACTTTACAAAGTGTAATTTAGCAAGCACACACCACATGAAACAATGGTTGTCATTGTTCTGTATATTAACTACAGCCTTTTTGTTTGCAACCTCTGTTGGCAGTGGCAACCATGATTTACCTAATATAGGATGATACCTTGACTGTTTTAATTGTAGTTCATGTACATGACCTTCGTGCCATCCAGACCCCTTTATTTTTGCACTGTCAATTGCTTGGAGGAAGTCAGGCAACAGTCTGTCTCTAAACACATTCTCCAGATCTCTTCTTGTGTTAACTGTGTGTTGTCTTGTTGATATGTACGATACAATCACTTCACCATCTACTCTAGTAAATTCTATTTTAGCAACAATCTGAATCTTTACACTGCCTGTAACAAGATTATCTTGTATGATAGAAAAAGAGTTTTCTATTGATTCATAGACATTATTAGTATTGGATATAGGCAAGTCTGTTGTATGAAACACATTACGTAGGCTTGATGAGCCTGATGGGTTTTGAGCATTGTCCATCATTTTTATTTGTCCGACAAAATAATAAATGAAAAAAATTACCGCTGGCACACCATATGTAATACTGTATTAACTGTAGTTATGATAAACAAGTCAACCATTTCCCTGGTGTTTGACTTGAAGTCTTGTCCTGCAGGTGTAATATCACTTTATTGAATGTAACACTTTCAATGTAACAATGTAGTTTTCTTAGTTGATCAAATATGTCTTCACACAGTACCTCAAACCAACGCAAGTGGCCACTGTTAGCATTATAAACTTTAAAAGCATTTGTCTTAAGATCAACAGTCTCATAATCATAACGTGGTAATCCATCTGAATATTCCAAAGTAACATTATATGTCATGTATATTCTTATTGTCGGTGTTGTGAGTTTAAAGCTGGGTTCAAACACACGTGATTTTAAGTCATAAAAACACTTAACATCTTTGAAGCATTCTGTAACATCAAACATTTGGGTTTGTCCGTCTGTCATTTTTTATTGGACAAACAAATGTATAAATTAATTTACTAACCCATACCCTGTGGGCTGATCTGTCTTTAAAATGAGCTTTAGATGCTTAGTTGATTTCAGTTTATTTTTTACATCATCCCGTTCATGCTTATTTGGGATGACGTTGTTCTCTCTGAGACAGTCTTCAAAGCTGTCACGATCCTTACAGTAAAACAAACAGATAAACTTTAACTGTTCTCGAAAATCTTTCAGTACAGCATTATATTTCTGAGTGAGAATCCATACACTGATGTTTGCATGCCTGCCACTGAAAGCAAGTTCTGCTAATGTGTTTCTCTTTTTGACAAGATCTTTCTTTGCAGAACAGTCATCAACTATAAACAAAGTTGGCTGTCCTTCAAATTGCTTGTAAAAATATTGTAGGTAGTCATTCAGTTTTTTCTCAGGGTCAACTAAGTAAATGTTGCTGTCAGTCCAAATGAATAAACGGTTGTGATAAGCTTTGTTGTGTTTGATTGTAGGACAGAATATTACAATGTTTTCAAAAATGATGGATGTATCTTGTTTGTAATAGGTTAAGAACAAATTCAGTTTTACCACACCCTTTGGCACCACAAAACAAACCACAGTGTGGGTCGAGTGTCATTAAGTTCATTTTAATACACAATATAATTTAATACATGACACCCTTTAGTATGCACTCTTCTATGCTCAGTTGTGCGTCATATATCAAATACAAATATATATTTATGGCTGCAGAGGATTCAACCTTTTTTTGTATCTGAATTGTAATCCCGTCACTGCCATTTTCAACCTTTCGACCTGACCCATGAAGATAATCATCATCTGTACTACGAAGGTCTAGCCAAAGAGCATACTTATTTGTAAGGTATTGACCAATCCTTACGTCATACAGATGTAAATCTTTGCACGCAATGTTTGCAGGTTTATCTCTAATCCTTCCACCCGCAAAATACTTTGTGATCTCATCATAGTGTTGATAAGGTAACAAACCTGAAGCATACACTTGATTAGGACGGCCTTCGATTGTACAAGATAAATGTGTAATCTTTGGATTATAGAATTTTTCTGAATCCCGTTTGTATGGAGCCGCGGGTTCAAAAAACAACATGAGTATACCTTTCAGTGACTTGGCAGGTGTGTTCAAGTTTATGTTCCACATCGGGTCGCTCTTGTCTTTGGGTATTAAACTATGTCTAATCACCCTGTCATAATAAATCGGCAGTTTTGTTTTGTACTGATTTTGAATGAGAGTAGCTAAATAATCATGTGTGACAATTTCATATTCCAAAGAAATGTTAGAAATCTTATATGTTGCATTTAGATCAGATGATTTAATAATTTTGTAGTCATTAAAGGTTAGTTCAAAACTCAGATGGTCATTCAGTGCTCCTTGGTAATAAGGTAAATGTGCTGTTAGATTGATTGATTGATTGTACATTGCTTAACGTCCCGACAGCAACAAGGCTTTCTCAGGACGTGCCTGCACTGCTTGTGAAAAAATAAAAAATAAACAGAACATTGAATGTATGTCGCCAGCCGGTCAAATACGTTAAATAAACCTAACACATGGGGCCTAAATAAAGCTAAGACCATTTAGCAACACACATCCAATATCAAGAGCTACAGGCAGTGCAGACAGTAGGGAGAGTTTTAAAAAGGCAAATACAGGTGAATGGACAAAGGGTAGACAGAAACACATGCCCCAGAATAGAGAGGAAAACCCACCCTGTGGGGCTGACCAGGGTGACCCTGGGAAAATGTGCTGTTAGGATTTAGATTTCAAACTCAAGTGGTATGTAAAATCTGGTTCCATATGTTTCGGCCATTATAACGTCCTTGGCTGCTGACGTTGATTTATCTGATGCATTGATCCGAAGTTTACCAATGTTATCTGTCTGTATGCCTTGGTAAATACGATCCTCTCGTTCTTCTCGAGTAAGCCACAAATCTTTGTAACAGTAGAACACATCAGCATCGTCAAGACTAAACACTTCCTGTCCTTCAAGTTTTACTTTAATAGTTCTAACAATTGCTCTACCAAGATTGTTAACTAGTGTCCTGTTTACGTCTGCATCTGACGATAGTTCAATATTAAATGCTAGGCGTGCAGTGCCAGGAACAATAACGTCATTGGGACCTAAATTTGGAAACTTGACTGTAAGTGTTTGGTTCTGGTCTATGGTACTTGGATTGTTTGTGATGACAATTGATTGTTTAATGCCCTTAACACCAAGAGGCTCACGTAGTTTTCTGTATGGGTCTAACTTTGATCCGTAGGACGTTGTCATTTTTATTATGCACAATAAAAAATATTAAATTAATAAAACAATGGCCGCGGGAGGATTAAATCATGAAGATTTTGAAATGGATGACATGAATGATTTTGGTAATACAACAGATATGACAGATATGACTGGAATGACTGGTACAAGAAATACTTACAGTTTACTTCACGAACTTTTAGAAACCAAAGTGAACTCGTTTTATGATCATGTTGGTGGCCGCCCAGACAACATAGATCCTAATCAGTTTGAACTTGATGGCAAGGGTCATTTATATTTAAATACTGTTGACAAAGGAAAAGTGCTATTGACTAATAAAAAAGACCCTGGTAAGTTTAGGGTTTTAAGTACAATCAAAAATGAAGGTGGTGTTGGCGCCTTGCGTCAACTTGGTATTGGTGGGTCTCCTGTCACGCCGCATCTTATTAGTGCCCTCCATGACACACAAACAAAGTTGCCAACAGGGCAAGAAATTGAAATGGCACCAGTAACAAGCCTACCAGAAATAGCAAACACAGTGATACAAGAAACTTCATTTACTGAAGGGCAAATAAATGACGCTATGAAAACAATAGATAACCTACCTTTGTCAATGAGGGAGATTATAGGGTTGGATAAATCTCTGCAGACGATAAGAGGTGAGACGGTAAATAATGATGCCAAACTAGGTGAGCTTGATAAACACATAGAACGTGAAAAAGAAAAACTGGCTACAGCAGACAATGGGAATCTTGACACAGAAATGAAAGAAAGAATCCAACACAGATTAAATGATTTGCAGATAGAAAGATTAGGAAGGTTAGAAACAATTAGTATTGGAAGAGAAAAACTGAAAACACAGGTCAACAGGATTAGAGAAACTATTCAGAAAATACTTCACGAAGACACTACTCTGGCTGAGAGATTGAAAACACTTTTCAGTGAACAGGGTATCACAATTGCGAGTTTAATTACTGCTCTTGGATTTATTATCAGTACTGTTGTGTTAGCTGTCTCCGGGGTTGGTGGGGGTCCAGCACCGCCAGGTCCACCAGGTCCACCGGCTCCCACTGACCCAAAAGATTTACAGTCGTGGGTAAAAAAACAATTGTCTCACATATCAGACTTGCTTAAGAAATTGGCTGTGAAAGCAATGGATGCTTTGCCTGGCATAATAGGTACTGTTGTCAGTTGGCTTATTAGTACTGCAGCAAAGGTAGTTGGATTTATGGCAGAACATGTGTGGGTCTTTTTGGTGACAGTAGGAGGGTTAATGGTGGGTTATTTAATGAAACAGATAAAGAAGTAATACCCCTAATCCCGTTAGGCCTATTACCAAAGCAGTTCTCTCTGACTCATGTGTGTCAGGGGATGGTGATGGTGTTACATCTTGCATTACTGTTGGGGTTGGGGCTGGGGCCGGGCGTGTTACCGGAGGTGTCTGTAATAATTTTAATGACTGTACATGTGTGGTTCCTCGCGCTGGGACCATACGGCGTTGAGGCGCGTCCCCTGGGTGGTGGATAGGGGGTCCCTCGTGAGAGGGGTGCACCAAATGAAATAAGGTGCCGTGAACCAACATGGTCTAAGGGAAGGTGACCCCGACAGAAAACCCCTGGTCCTCCTAGTAAGGGGGTTGGGCGTGGGGGTAGCTTCCCCACCCTGCAAAAAAGGAAATAGCTACAAAAACGCCGACGAAAAGACTAACAGTAATTCCTTTCCTGGAGGAGGAAGGTTCTTCTACTAGAAGACTTATGACGTCCTGTGGTGAAAGCCGGAAGTCTTCGGAAGCCACAGGACCGAGCCGCCTCTCTCTATCCAGGGATACAACCATGGGCACATGGAACGTCAAGACCATGTACCAGAGCGGCAAGGCCGCCCAGATAGCAGCGGAAATGCAAAAGTACAACCTTTCCCTGCTAGGCATCACTAGGCAGGCATTGTTATGGAACCAAGAGGAAAAGAGGTAGGCCGAGAAACTCCTGGCGTCGAGACCTCCAAGCAGACATCAAGAAACTGGGAACCACCTGGAGTAGAATCGAAGGAGAAGCACAGGACAGGAGTTGCTGGAGGTCTCTCGTCGACGGCCTGTACCCGGGTAGGGGTGACAGGCGTAAGTAAGTAAGTACATGTGTGGTTGTGACCCCCAAGTTTACAGATTGATTTAGTCCTAATTTTTGACCAACACCTGCAACAATTATTTCATTATTATAATTTGTTATTGTACCCATTTGGAGTTGAAGATCAGATGGCAACATGTATAACCCGATGCCAACTACAAAGTCAACTTTTGATCTGGCATATCTGAGAACGTCCTGGTAGCGTTGTATGCTAGATGGGAGATCAACCACTGAGTTTATTGAATCTTCTAGATTAGCAAGAAACTGTTTTTGTGCTTCAAATTTCCCACTTCCATTCAAAATGTTTGATTTTGTTAGTGATTGTGCTCCTAGTAAACACCATAGATATGTTCTGATAGACTCATTGACGCGCTCGACTCCTGCTTGAGTAAACCCGTCACTCTTGTCTAAGATAAATGTGGTCCAGGCATTAGACTGTTTCTGTTCTATTGATCCTAACAAGACTTGTGATTTTGATGAGAATGAAGTGTAACCAGGCCAGTAATCTTGAGGGTATTGTCTGTGACTCCTAGCGTAATACAATGTACCCATGCCGTTGTGATCATCAAGTTTTTGTGTAAAGTCATACCTGGGACTGATGTTAAATTCATTACATATGCGTTCAAATGCTTTCATATCCATGGGGTTGTTAAACCTGTTGAAACTGGATTCAGTGGGCATTGGTGTATGAAGTTCTGACAGTATACGTCTAAGCTGGTAATAAGTGTGAAAACGATACACAGACCTAATTAGTTTGTTTGAGTGATTTAAGTGGTCTGTAAATGAAACACCACAGCCTGTAGTTGAGCATAGTATGACAAAGTTGAGTTGGTTTTGAAACATCTGCAGTGGGCTTGAAGACCACTTTCTTGCAGTTACATCGTCTGTTATTGGAGGGTTTAGGTAATGATCAAAGGGATTTGGCACTTTGACTTGGAATAAATCTTGTTCGCTTACAGCTATATCAAGCTGATTTAGTTGAATTATTTTCTGTTCATAAGTAGGTGCAACATTGTATTTGGCATTCAAGTTAAATTGAAATGCGTTTGTTGTGGTAATGGTTGGCGATTTAAATTCCATCCTTCTTTTTATATGAGATAATAAAAATGTTTATTACCTTAACAAATCTTGACACAAGCAAACCAGTGTGGTTAACTAATGGGACTGATAATCATGATGGTAGCAAGGCTGTAGTTATCCATGAAATGTTTTATACAGTAAAGTGGTTTAATGTAACAGATGACACAAGTTATAAATTATTTTTTTATGATATGACAGAAACTTTACCAGCTGGGTATTATGACTTTTGTACTATAGCTGAATGGTTTCAAAGTAAATTTAAAATTAAAGCAACTTTAAATCCAGCTAACCTACTTGTTACATTAGAATTTCCAAAAGAGTCATTTTTCTTTATCAAATGCTCTTGTATATCGAGGGTTCCGGGCGTAAGAGCCGTATCCCGTTTTCCCACAATTTTACAGGAGAGCAGTTTGAAAGTTTTGAAAAATTATTTCTATTTAGTGCTTGAGTTCCTGGTATCAAAACACGTATCAGTTGAAAGCTTGTTTTCTCCTCTGTACTTTCAAATTAACATTTTGAAAGAGTCGTTTTTATTTAGCGTACATTTGGCAAATAAACAATGTTGACATTATATACGGTCCTTATGCATGCTCAGAGTAAAAGGTTTGCAGCCACCTGTGCCTGCGTAAAGACAGGGCTGCTAAATGACAGTGTCAGGCACGCCCAAAAATGTCCAGTATATACGTAAACATTCCCGCCTAAGGACCGCAGCTAGGTTTCCTCCTAGGCTGCGTTTCTGAAATGGGTCATGTTGATATTGCCTGACAGCCGCAGAAAGAGTTACTGCTGTCAAGGGGTGAGGAAAAACGGACTCCTCTACGGACGGAAAAGCTCTAAATAGTTATAAGGCCTTTACGCCCGGCAACTGCACGGTGAAATTGCCATTACCGGACACGGAAAAGAACCGTATAATCAAACAAGACTCTTTAGCAGGAGATAAAAACAAGCACAGAACTGCTGCATGAGTGTAAGAAGATCGTAAAACATGTACGGAGAATAGCGGTCCACAACTTAAAACTGTTCAATCTAGCAGGATCTATGTAATACGAGTCCAAGGAGACTGACCAGTGACAGATTACATTTTCACATGTTTTTAACTGATCAGTCCACTTAAGCTGTGCACTCTATACGGAGAAAACCAACCAAACATGAAATCAGCGATACTGACAACAATAATGGCATTATCAAAATACAGGAACATCTCGTTACACGTGAAGAGAAAGTAACTATGCAGAAATGAAAGAGAACTCACCCATTGATGTCGTTGTGGCATGTTTGATAAGTGAGTCATATTTTCAGTTCAAAAAGCATACGTAGCACAGGCTTTGATTTTAGTCTTCTCAGCATGTCAACATTTGAAGAAGAAGGAAAAAGAAAAGAAAATCCAACATCCAAGGATTGAGTTTTCTAACACAAAATCACATATTATTGAAATTTGAAGTCCGCTTATTATGTCCATATTACAATATTTACAGTTTCTCACTGTCAAACTTGTGTCAGAGCTCAGAGTTTTATTCTGGCCAAGTGAACCATTGCCAGACATGACTCCGAGATGATCTGTTCTAATGACCTGTTCTAATCCATATCAGAGCATCCATCATGTCAGGCTCGGGCAGTTTGTCCTTCGTAGCTGGAGATGTCGAGAGGCTTTCATAGAATGGGTGATGTTCAGCTGGAATGATTTCAGAGCGGCAAAGAAACAGCAGATCTTGTTTCTTGGCGAAGGACACAGGGAGCTTTGAGGCGTAGCACCTAGGTATTTGTGCAGGTAGAGGTTGTGCGCGACGCTTGCTGGACCCTATCATCTTCAGCACTTGGAACTCTTGATCATCGAAGGAGTACTTAAAAAACATCATCTCTTCTTGACCTTTTAGGAACTGCATCACTTTGATGCTGAGCCAGTTGACCTTGTTTCCCTTCAAGTCTGTCTTTGTATTTCTGATGACTGTGGATGCTACATGTTTGAAATCAAGAAAGTCACCATGCTTGAGCGGGATGACGACATAGGGCTGTCCTCGTCGTGCCATTCTCAGAATGATGTCCCAGCCACTCGACGTGTAGATTGGAGAGTGTTTTTTGGCGAAAGTTATGGCTGCATGCATGCTGTCACATTCCATGTGGGTGTGTCCTGTTTCTAAATATTTATGGCTGATAACCTTGATGTTGCTAATGTTATTGACAGCATGAATTAGTGCAGCTGATAGGTTTTGGTTGCGGTTCTGTCCTGAACAGCAGTCAGAAAAAATGATAACTTCCTCAATATGATGGGGCAAGGATGGCAGGTAAATGTACAGGCAGGTGGCAATTTCGCACGAACCGCGCTTTCCTTCGCTTTCATCCCACGTGAAACAGGTCCCCTTTCTGTCACTGAGAGAATAAACAGTGAAGTTATACACACACAGCTTGCGCTTATAATAAAGCTGACTGACAAGTCCACACGGCGCTTGCAGCACAGCCTGCAGATCGACTGTGATGACATGCCTCTTTGGATCTATGCCTGCCTCTCTTTTGTCGCGATCTTTTTCCTCCCTTGCTCTGTCTTTCCTATCTCGGTGTTTCTCATACTCATTTTTCTCTTCTTCCGATGCAGCAGACCCTTTCTGTTGGAACACTGCGCAAGTGACACACTGGTCTTTCTTTGGGTGATGGAACGAATAATTGAAATACTGATTGAATATATCCCTATACTTTCTGGCGGACACAGGTGTGTGACCACCACTTTGGCAAGCTTCAGTGTACAGCTCGTACATTTTGCTCAAAGTGAGGTCAGAAGAGAGGTACAACCTCTGTGTGTCCTTTCTTGTGTAATGCGACTCGACCACAGGAAAGGACGCAATGTGTTGTTTGGCGCGGTCAACAGCCTCATTACTATATTTGTTGTGGGGTGGTCGTGACTTCCCCCGTAGCTGCTGGCCTGTGAACACACCTCCAGTGCTGTTTTCCAGCATGGTCCACGTAGGTTTCACCAACAGCTAGGGTCGCAAGAAAAAAATTCTTGCAGACTCTGTGGACGGTGCCGTTAACATTAAAAGAAAATACACGACAAACTCGACGTTTTTTCTCCTTTGGTTGTTGTTCATCCTCATCAAACATTGTTGCTGTTTGCCTCTGCAAAACGTTGGCACAGACAAAATCCTTCTGCCTTTCATACGATTGAAGAGCATAAAAGGCATCGAAGAGTTCTTTTCGGCTCTCCTCTGTTATCTTTTCAGAACACTTGTACCTGCACTTTGTACAGTCCACCTCCCTCATCACCTTTGATGGTACTGTTTTGCCAGATTGGGAAAGGTATTGTTTGCCTTGCAGGTGCAAGGTCTTCCGAACATTTTTTTCCACTTTTCTGGTCTGGCTTCCCGTTGTCGCGCTAGCTTCGTTTTGGGCAGACTGGAATACATTCCTTGTTTCCTTGGTGTCACTTTATTAGATATTGAAATCGAGCTGTCTGGTTCAGGAGAGGGACATCTCTCATCATTAATCAATGCAGCGTCTGCCTCATTTGAAGTACAGCCTTTAACTGCGTCATTTGGAGGAGAGCTGCTACCTGCGTCGTGTGGAGGAGTGCTGTTACCTGCGTCGTGTGGTGGAGTGCTGTTACCTGCGTCGTGTGGAGGAGTGCTGTTACCTGCGTCGTGTGGAGGAGTGCCGTTACCTGCTTCGTGTGGAGGAGTGCTGTTACCTGCGTCGTGTGGAGGAGTGCTGTTACCTGCGTCGTGTGGAGGAGTGCTGGTACCTGCGTCGTTTGGAGTCAAGTCCTCATCTGTATACTTGGAGAGCCTTGCGGTACACGTCTCACTGTGATGCAAAGTAGACGGGCCTGCAAGACAGCAAAATGAGAAATCTCAAACGTGTTTCAGGCCCATTACTCACAATTATCACTTCATGTGATTAGAAGATTGGGCGCTGGGGTATGAAGGATGGTGACTGTATCGTGATAAATGCATGTATGGCTGAATTGTGCAACTCTCCCTCTCTCTCTGTGTGTGTGTGTGTGTGTGTGTGTGTGTGTGTGTTTGTGTGAGTGTGTGTGTGTGTGTGTGCGTGTGTTCTCACCTGCCGGATCAGCTCTTGCACGAAGGAGGGGAAGACAAACATAGTGAGTTGGATCAAAGTCAATGAAAGCGAGGGGGATAACTGGCTGACTGTTTCTGCCAGATGAGGGGTGTATCTCGTGCTGAGACTTGAAGACATCACTGAAGTATATGACGACAGTCCTTTCTGCCCAGTCTGCGAGAGCACGAGGAAGTAAATCAGCAGCATCATTGACCCATCTTCCCGGCTTTCTGAGTTCACTGACATTTGAGTGATACCGGAGATAACGCTCATTTTCATCTTCTTCACTTCTTTTGACCATGAAATGAATGTACTCTGTAATGTTTTCTATCAGATGGTCACACAGACAGTGTCTCAGTTCCAAATGGCTGATGTCCTCCAGATGAACGACAGATGACTCGAAAAAGCAGTTACCATCAGGAACAATTATTTGTCTGTACAATCCATTGGACGCCAAAATGTTGTCCAACCTGCCTGTGGGATCATGCAGATTTCTCTGATGGCTCAGGTGGGCTCGAAGACTGCTTTCTTTTGCGGTCTGAATATCGGGATCACTGTTTCTCTTCCTCTTTTTTCTTTTGTTTGCTTTTCTTTTCTTGCTTGTTGAAACCTGCTCAAAATCAGAAGGTACGTAGGAAGGGTCCGTGATCAGGTCATCGATATCGAGATTAGCTTTCATCTGCAGAGGTTCTTCATCTGATGTGTCAAAACCAGTCTGCCATTTAAGGGGCTCCAGATCAGATTCATTAAACTGAACGGTGTTTTTCAGTGGCTCGTCGTCCGAAGTGCTGAAACTGTCATCATTTTTTTCTGCAGTGAGTGAAGCAGCAAGATGCAGGAACACATGATTGTCGTCTGATTCCATAGATGAGTGCCTGTAAACGAGAACAAGAGATTAATTAGTGCCCGTGTTCAAAAACCTACATTTTATTTATGTATAAATCAGTTTACAAGGTTGGTGTAAGTTATCCAAGTTACCACGCTAGCATTCAGATCAGTTGGAAAATGTGTGTGTGTGTGTGTGTGTGTGTGTGTGTGTGTGTGTGTGTGTGTGTGTATGTGTGTGTGCGTGTGCTTACCTTAGTAGAAACTCGTCCCGTATTCAGCGTCCTGGCACAGGATGGTCGGATGAAAAAATAAAAACGTGTGTATAATTCGTAAAGCCAACGGTTTCTTCCGGTTTGAAAGGATGTGTCAGTCTGCACCTGGGGACTGAAACTGTGCAGGCCTGTCAAGTTAGGAATGTCTGGAATTCAGTTTCTGGCCTGTCAGGGACACAGAGACTGATCTATATACATGTCTCTAGTGTAGTCAGCGTAACATTTTTTTTTTGTGGTTCTTTTCACGGCACTACGATATCTTTTCAGTTTTGAACAGTAGTTTGCCTCCTGTCACCATCTTTGATGCGTGTATGTACTTACTAATGAGCTAGCATTGATTTGGTAACCAATATACGTGTATGGATTTGGTGACTTGCCAAATTATATTCCGCTTTTCATAATAGTCTACAGTTAAACACAGTGTCGGAAATCGTCAGTTATCTTTGTTGTTTAATGGCATGCCTCTAAAATGTGTGCAAGCCAGGCATGGTACTGTCTTCATGCTGTCCTTTTAGCAGGTACTTTTATTGTTTCTTTGCCAGCTGGACGATCGTAACGGCATCTACCGTCTTTAAGCTTTCGAAATCAGTGTGCTTTGTTCAGACTTCTGCCTGCTTAAAAATGGTAGCTGGAGTTACGGCTCTTCAGCATGCACGATGCGCCGAGTGCCTGAATGTAAACACGCGCGCGGTGGACCAGGCACATACAGATAAGGCCTTTACGCCCCCGCCACTGGTAATAGCGCGCTTCTTATACACTGCCGTAATTCAAGATGCGGCTGTCTGGCATGCAGCTGTCTCGCCCAAAACCGTTAATTGATTTAAGTTCTCATCAATAACACATTATATATGTGACTGATTGAAATATGGATATCACAGGATAAATCTACACACAAAAACGGTTTCGGCGATATAAAAATCACAAAATCGCCAAAATGTCGATTTACGGCCCTTACGCCCGGAACCCTCGATATTTACTTGGTTTTTATTGCACATTTTTAACATTTCCAGATGATGAAGATTGGAAACTGTCAGATGGTCTAATTGCCCCCAAAAAACAAAACAAAAAAAAATAACTGGCAGATGTCCTGTTTATTTGGCAGTACACACAGTATTTAATGTGTATTTAAAAGAACTAAACACGACTGAGAATGTACATAATGGAAACCCTTCGACTTTGTTGAGATGTGTGCCAGCTGGAACTGCACCCTATTGTGAAAGTGTAGTTGTTAGATTTTCTGCGCAGTTTAAGAAATTAGGTTCTAGTTTCTTTGAGTCACTGTGTATATCTGTAACTAATCAGGATAACAAACCAGTTGTAATGCATGATTTTAGTGTTGTGTTGGAAATTAAATAATTTTATTTTTGTTTATAAAAATGAGTGGTGGTCCAAAGTCGAGAATCATACCATTTGCGTGTCCTGTAACAGAGTTGAAAGATTTGGCAGACGTACAGGATTTTGAGAAGGTGGGAGAAATCGGCGAGGTGTATGGATTCGAACTTGATTTGACTGGCGTGTACGAGAGGAAAGTAATTGTTGACATGAAAGACGGTGAAAAACAGATTCCTAAACTTGGTCAGCTGCGTGATGTTACTGTACCAGTTCCAGTAAATAGCGTGCCTTACAACTTAATACATGTAGGTAATAAGTGGGTAGTTTCACCTGTACCGCCTGCACCTACGCCAGCACCCACAATTGACTGGGACATAAAGTTTGAATTTATTAGTCCTTATGTATACACTGATGAAGGTGTCTTAGTTTTTAGAAAAGTTGTTAACTCTGGGCCGCTGATTGTAAGCCTTGTTGCAAGCTTTGCCCCAGACAACAATAGCAGAGATAAACTGAAAGTTGAAAATTATGAGAAACAGAGGTATCTTCTTACAAATAGGAAGGGCAGATCTGATACTTCTGTTGTGTTTGCACCAGAAAACTTTCTGATTGCAAGAGAAGCGACATTAGTATTTGAAATTATCATGAAATCTGTAACTTCTGCGAAAGAGGCAAATATTGCACAGGGAATAAAACTTACATGGGATGAAACAGTATCAGAATCAACAAAGGTCTTTATTGCTATTAGAAAAAATCTGGATGTTTTTGAAGTTTCGAGCAGTGTTCCGGCTGTCAAGATAATTGTTGATAAACTAACTTTTGTTCGTTTAAGTTACATAAACCTTGAACACATTGATATTGTTTCATTTTATTACGCCAGCAAATTGTATACTTTTGACAAGTTGCAAAATGTAATCATTGATTAAATAAAAAATATTTGTCAATAAAAAAAATGGTAAAATTCTATCCAATACTACCGACGCTTCAGCCGACTGAATCAATTGTGACGACTAAAACAACGCTTGCGCCTGATCCACATGAGACATCTGTACCAATTGCATCAGATAAAACATTACAGGCAGACGCATTTCGTTTAATGAATATTACAGAAGCAATTAAATATTTGGAAAGTGAAGAGGCAAGGTACTCCAGATGTAAGAGGTGGTATAAGACCGTTTTCAATTCTGTTCAAAACACTTCTATGGCTGTTGGTGCAGTTTCAGCTGGTTGTTCTGTGGGGGGTATTGTTCTGTTTGCCACAGGAATTGGAAGTTTAATAGGAATTGCAGTTGAGGGTGTTAGCGTTGCTACATGCCTGGCTTGTTTTGGTTTGGAGGCCATAAATAAATGATTTCATATGAAATTACAGAAACATGAAGCATTGAAATTACAGAAACATGAAGCTGGTGCAAAGCTGAGCAGTATGAAACTTATTATCAGTAAGGCATTGAATGATAATTTTATTGATGACGATGAATTTAAGCGAGTCCAGGATGATTTAAATAATTACAAAAAACAGAAGTCTGAAATACAAAATAAAATGCGTAGTCAATCTCCTGTAAATGTTGAAGAACTAAAAGCTAGTTTTTTAGAGATGGGAAAACAGATAGGAGTTCAGGAAACCACAGAAAAACTACACAATCTTTTAAGCAAATAAAAATCAGATTTGGTAATCAATCAAGATTTTTGTGATATGCTTTGCAGAGAGATGACACGTCATTTACACCACTTGTGCCTGATTGTTTAGCCCTATCAGCACCACCACCAGAGTATTATTGAGAAAAAAAAAGTTTTTTTATTGTCCTTGTATCTTGATAAAATTGTCTCAGTAAGTTGTGACTGGAGTCAAGTTCTTGTAAGAACTTGTAAGAACTTAGGGTAAGTAATTAATAAGTTCTTATGATAAGTAATTTATAAGTTCTTATGATAACTAACTTAAAGGTTACCTCTGCAGGTTCCTAAAAGTTAGTTGTAACTTATTAGTAACGTATAAAGTTCTACTTGAGAAAATAGTGTTCCTCAGAAATCGACTATGACAGGGGTGTGTGTAAAATGACATTATTATATTTATTACAGAGTGCACTATCAGGTTTTGGTTTGATTTGAGAGAAACGGCAGTGTGGACGTTAAGGACTTTAATTAGTTAATTATTAAGGTCATTAGGTGTTGACAGAGACAATAGTTATAGAGAAAGATAATAGGAGACCCGTAAGATAATCAGATCAATGAGGCCGCATCAGTCATGCTCGTCAGTTTTTAAAAATCAAAAGGTTGATTTGGAAATAATGGGGGCATAATGGGGGGTCATAATTTTAATATTAAAAATGACGTAATTTAATGACTGATGCGGCATTATTGAATTCATTGTCTTACGGGTCTCTTATTATCTTTCTCTTAAATTACTAGCAAACAATTACTATTTATATTAATGCCTCTGCTTAATGTATATTGACACGATTTTAAAAGATAATTCGGGGCTTAACATTCACGACACCTAAGTGACAATGGAAGGCTCTAACGGGCAGATTGCGTATGGAGTACAACCTGTACGTTGATAAATCATCAGGCGCAATGAAGCAATACCGCTTTGGTTTGCCAGGACATTTTAACGGACATGCCAAAAGGAAAAAATCCGTGGCTTTCCCTGGATGCGACCGTGTTTTAACTTCAGTACGTTTACATATGTTTACCTTTCCAGTTTAGTTTCAGTAGCGGACATAATTCAGCGAACAATAAAAAAACATTTACTTTTCAATGTAATGTGGTCATTCTGTGGTCCCAATTTCAACTTTGATTTGCGTATTCTTTTTCTATTCTGTATCATATTACAAAGTTAGCCGATTAATATGACGAAGAAATATGACAAAATTTGACTATTTTAGTGTGTGCATTGATTTCAGTATTGTTGTGTTTACATTAATTTCACTAATTGATATGTGTTGTGTATATCTTGCTTGATTTATCTCCCGTCCTGTTTCCATGCAAGGTAGGCACAGTTAAGGTAGTTGTCAGCGGTATTATCTTGTCAGTCGGATGTTGGAATCTACGACAAAACATGCTGACGAGTATTTTTGGGTATCAGTCCTGAAAATAAATTGCATTTCTTTTGCTCGTCAGTGTATGCCTGAAAAGTGCCCAAACACAGAGACGTATCAGACTACAGAAAAGAACAGTAGCATAATTAAACTTGAAGGAAAATAAACACATCCAATGCACAAACACCATGTTGTTGTACGATGTTATGCCTTTTTTCCCCGAATTACGTTGCTGTATAATTATTAAGTGCTGTTTTGGGCCATTCTCAGCCCTCCTCCCCCCCCCCCCCCTCCACATCTCTCGTCCTGTGGACGTGAGAAGGGGGTAGGGAAGCGGAGTGAGAGGGGTGTGGGTGATGGAAGGAGAGAAATGACTGTGCTGTCCGACGTTCATTTATATATTAATTCATGTCAGTACAGCTACAGTACTCTAGTATTTCCCCATTGAAAAACACACACTAAATGTAGAAAATAATAATTACATTTTCCTTTTCTTCATTCGTTCAAGTTTAACGTCCACACCCCCCCCCCCCTCCTTCCGCAATGCGAGTAATAATTAAATGGATCAGTTATTCCTATTTATGTCCCCCATTGCAATTGTAGTGATCAGGTGAATTGATCAGAAGTAAAGAATGCCAATTCAAGTCACCCAAGTACCTTATCCCACAGGTGACAAACTAACCCTACAACGAGCTCAGGTGTGAGACTGTCTAATCTCTACCCATTTACGACCTGTTGAAGGCCAGTTAGCAGCCTGCAAGAGTAAAAAGGACGCTGCAACTCCTGCTGAGTTATCAAGGTCCTTCTATCTGCACAGGCATAAACTGTCAGACCTTTTCAGCCGCAGGGGCTCAGTTAATAAAGCGTTAGCTCAGCTGTTCCTCAGATGGAAACGGGGTGGGAGAAGAAGGGGGGGGGGGGGCAGGAAGGGAAGGGGGTCATTGAGATATACCGGGATATATCGTCAAATGCAACACCACTCCTCCTAACTCAAAAAAATATCCTGGCTCTCCGTTAGATACTCTATATACACTAACCATATGTAATATAGTACACCTATATGCCCAAATTACAACTCTAACATTAACTACACCTAAAGTACACCTCTATTTGAACACCTCAACTACACCACTAACATAGCCACACCTAAAGTACATCTCTATGCGAGTACCTCAATTACACCTCTAACATTAACTACACTTAAAGTACATCTCTACGTGAGCACCTCAATTACACCTCTAGCACATCCACACCTAAAGTACACCTCTAAGTAAGCACCTCAGTAACACTTCTGTTTTACCCCTTTACTGCCAAGAAAAAAGTGAACATGGTCCAACTGCAAGAGACACAGACGAGCCCCCAAAGTTACTGGGGCTCATGAGGCTGTATGCGTCTTTAGGACACGACTGTGTATCAATGTTCCGTGTATGGCTGGTGCTCTTTGGTGTTGAATTAACAAAGATTTCAGAAACACAATCAGGATGCACTGGCAGTGAAGGGGTTAAGTGTTACCTACAGTATATCTCTTATACCTGTGGCACTTTTACATTGTTAACTTCAATTAAATTATCATTGTTGCTGCATCTGTAGGGTGCATGTCTTTTAAATTGCATGTTGGCTTATAATTTAGCTTAAATGTGTTAGACTAAGAGGTAGGACAGTGCACACAAGAATACATGTCCCCACCCGGGTCTGCCCTGGGGGACTTGGGTGGGGTTAGGCATTTTTTAGTTCCCAGGGTCACCCTGGTCAGCCCCACAGGGTGGGTTTTTCTCTCTATTCTGGGGCATGTGTTTCTGTCTACCCTTTGTCCATTCACCTGTATTTGCCTTTTTAAAACTCTCCCTACTGTCTGCACTGCCTGTAGCTCTTGATATTGGATGTGTGTTGCTAAATGGTTTTGGCTTTATTTAGGCCCCATGTGTTAGGTTTATTTAATGTATTTGACCGGCTGGCGACATACATTCAATGTTCTGTTTATTTTATTTTTTTTCACAAGCAGTGCAGGCACGTCCTGAGAAAGCCTTGTTGCTCTCGGGACGTTAAGCAATGTACAATCAATCAATCAATTCATATTCTCAATATTTTAAACTTGGTTTGAAATAAAAGCGATCAGAATTTCCGCAACTTAATTAGCAGGGGCTCATAAGTATCTGTGCCTTGTACATATTTTTAAGTTACCATGGCAAATCTGTCGATCCGGAGTTCAGTTTTCCTGTATTCTCTCCACAAAACACATAGCCAAATGAAAATTAAACAGATTTTATGAACCCACACATATTTCAGTCCTCGTGCTTATGAGGCGTATCAAACAAGTGGTCCGTCTTCACACACGCTTATCGCCCTGCTCTACCACCACCACCACTACCCCCCCACCCCACCCCACCTCTGCCCCTCTTACTTTTTTATTTTTCAGGCAGTGGTTTACCGTCTTGCCATCTGCATCAGGTTAAAGGTCCCAAAACAAAATGTTGGAACCACACACGTCATTACCCATTGAGGAGTAACTGATCTGCCTCTCATTAGCACCTAAACTACACCTTTGACTACACCTCAAGTACACCTATAGCTACAGCTAAGTTACTTTTGAGTCAGACCCGGCAAATGGTTGGAAAAATCCAGCTGTTCTCAATTCCAGCCAGTTACAGTTGGTGTTGAACGGCTTCTCTACCTCTTCTTCCTGTGTACAAAGTTACCAAGGTAAATCTGTCGATCATGAGTTAAATTTTCCTGTATTTTCTTCACAAAACACATACCCAATGAAAGTTAGACAGATTTTATGAACCCACAAATATTTCACTCCTCATGGTCATGAGGCGTTTCAAACATAGCATGACATATCAGGCAGTGGTGAGAAGGCAAAACTTGTCTTCACACACGCTTGGGCATTGGGCACCGGCCTCCACGTGGCGTGGGTGGGTAGTCTCTCCAGTCACTGACTGAGGGGGCTAGCAGAGTGGTGCCATCATTGTCCAGGATAGGAATTGACGTCAGCAGATATGTTGTTCAGTCTTTTTCTCTGGTCCGGTTTTTAAGGAGCTGTGCTAACACAGGTCTTACCATGTTGGATTGGTCCTTTAAAATACTCATTATTTTTGGTCCTTTGGATCCCAAGTGTTTGCCGTGCTTGAAGACCCGTGTTGAGGGAGAAGAGGATCCTGGTGGCTGAAACACTCCACTTTGGCCTTGACTTCTGCCTAAACGCGAGGCTAGTCGTACCGGCCTAGTCAATCGGCTCTTGTCACGTTGAGCCCTATCCCATTGGTGACGTGGGCTGATATACGGAGCACCATGCTACAGCCGCCGATGCTGATTAGGTGCTTTACGCCAGTATTCCCCTGCATTCAACGGTGTGATAGAAGGCGGTGGCTCAAACGGTTCAATCGGGCTTACCCCCTTGAAGAGAAGTACCCAACGCAGAAAGAAAAACGCTTAGAAAAGACGGGTACAACACAATTTATTAATATTTCGGGTAAATACCCTTTGTCAAAATGGCAACTCGTTGCCACATTCCTTCTGCCAATGAAGATAAGTAGTGGCTAATCTCTCTGTTTGTTTGTCTATTTTGACAAAGGGTATTTACCCGAAATATTAATAAATTGTGTTGTACCCGTCTTTTCTAAGCATGTTTCTTTCTCCGTTGGGTACTTCTTTGCATATTACACGCTTGGCAGTCACCTTTTTGGTCTGGATTGATTACCCCCTTGAGTATATCTTTCGGGCAGTCTCCATTGTGCGTCGGCTGGAGACCCGCCGACAAATGCACTTTCCCTTGTTGGGCTCGGTGGCGGGCGGGGACCCCCGGGGGATGAATATCTAACATACTATAATATGGAAAACCCCCCAAAAACAAAACTGGCACCAAAGCGGCACATAGCCGCCGACATTGTTATTGAGAACGATAGTGACTCTGACTGTGAGGAAGCGACGCCTCAGGCGTCGGCCGCCTGGCCTCGCTTTCTCATTATCCACAGCAAAGTTAAAGAGAAGCCTGTTTCCAAGCTGCACCCTTTCCTGGTAGGCGAGACCCTCAGGAGCCGTGTTGGCAGGCCTGAGGCCCAGCGCCTCAGGTCTGGTGACTTGCTGGTAGAGTGCCGTATCCGGGCACACTCCAATAGGCTACTGAGGCTCTCCTTTATCGGAGACACTCCAGTGGAGGTCACTCCCCACAAAACGATGAATTCTTCGAGAGGAGTGATTAAAGATCAAGCATTAGCCGAACTGTCTGAAGATGAACTTGTACGGAACCTTAAGTCACAGGGGGTGACCTACGTCAGGCGCTTCGTTTCCAAACGAGGTGGTAGGGAAATCCGTCTCCCTACCCTCATCCTGACGTTTGGCACCCCCACCGCTCCTACTACCATCTGGGGAGGTTACTACTCCCTAAAAGTGAAAAAGTACGTCCCTCTCCCCCTCCGGTGCTTTAAGTGCCAAAAGTATGGCCATGGGCAGAAGACATGCCGGCAGGCAGAGGCTCTATGCGCCCGCTGCACTAAGCCCGGACACTCTGCTGAGTCCTGCACAGCCATCCCCCTGTGTGTGAATTGCCAGGGGGCGCATATGGCTTCGGACAAGAAGTGCCCTCGTTGGATCTCCGAGTGCAGGATTCAGCAGGTGCGTGTGGAGAAGGGGCTGTCCTTTGCGGACGCCCAAAAACTGGTTGATGGCCCTGGTGCAGCTGAGGTTGCGCCAAACTCAAATAACAACATTGTGAATACTTTCAGTGCTGCGGTGGCAGGCAAGCGCCCCACCAAAGACTTCTCTTGTCAAACCCCAACTTCTTGGTTGGGGGCGGAGCCTTGGATCCTCTCGCCCCTGGAGAATAACCCTCCTCCGGTGGTGATAAGGAGCCAGGGAACGCAGAAGGCGGACGCTGCCGGTCCGGTGGCACGGCCTTCTGCTGCCCCTAAGCCTCAGCCCCCACCCAAACCTGTTAATCTTACTACAAAGGCTTCTGGCTCTGGTCAGCCTTCTAAGGCCGCCAACTCTGGCGGCAGAAACGCTGCCCCGGCCCAGAAGTCTAAGAACGTTACGGGACCGCTGTGCGTACGGGCCCAGAAGGGGGACACTGATGTCCCCCTTCAAAACAAATATGCTGCATTGGAGGAGCAGATGGAGGGGATAGAGGTTGTCGTAGCTGGTGCTGCGGCAGCTTCTCCCCCCTCATCTACGAGGAACCAGAGGAGGCCCGGAAGTCGACCCCCCTCTGTTTCTTCGACTCCTTCCAAGGCACAGGAAAAGGGGGGAAGGAACTCTTCTCCTACACATAAAACCCAACCATGTACTCAGTGGAATTGTGGTTTTCACACCAACTTTGAAGAATTACGCCTTCTAGTCAAGTCCTATAACCCCTCGGTAATATCTCTTCAGGAGACTTACCTGAAGACTTCTGACCCTGTCTCCTTTAATGGTTTTAATGCTATCCATAAAGGTTCTGATTCGGAGAGACGCTCGGGTGGAGTGGCTCTTCTCATTAGCAACCAGTTTTTATGTAGCCCCGTTAGTGTTGACACCTGTCTTCAGGCTGTCGCAGCACGGGTTACCTTAAAGAAGACTATAACCATATGCAGTATTTATCTGCCACCATCCCTGCGGGTCTATTGTAATGATTTTTTAATTTAGTAGATCAACTGCCCCCTCCCTTTATTTTCATGGGGGATTTTAACGGTCACGCTCACCTTTGGGGTAGTGACCACTATGATGGCAGAGGTCAGATGTTAGAAGATGTTTTTTTCTCAACTTAACCTATGTGTCTTTAACGATGGTTCACCTACATACTCTAACTCAGGTTCAGGATCTAGTTCTGTTCTAGACCTCACTGTGTGTGATCCTTCTCTCATGCTGGATTTTGACTGGAACGTTCACGACGACCTGTGTGGTAGTGACCACTTCCCAGTAGTCCTGTCATCGGTCAGCTGTGGGGAGGATCCGCCGGTGGGGCGCTGGAATCTCAAGAAAGCTAACTGGCCTCTGTTCGCCTCCCTCTGTCAGTCTCGTATTACAGAGGAGGTGGTCATGTCAGCTGAAGAACCTGTTTCTTCTTTTACTACTATTTTGTTGGACGTAGCGGGTGAAACCATCCCTAAAACATCAGTCCCTCGAAAGCCGAGAGTACCATGGTTCAATGAAGAGTGCCGCAAGGCCCAAAAAGCGCGCAAATCTGCTCAGCGACGTGCTTTCCGTAATCCGTCGCAAGTGAATATTTTAACCTTTAAAAGACAGAGGGCGAAAGCCCGTTTCATCTTTAAACGTGAACTCCGTACTTCCTGGAGACGCTTCGTCTCATCTTTAACTTCTCGGACTCCGTCCCAGAAAGTCTGGAGGGCTGTTCGAAGAATTAGGGGCAGGGGTGGCTCGGCTTCTGTCGGCCATCTTAGAGATGGTGCCAGCTTGGTCACAGATAAAAAAGCTGTGGCCAATTTGCTTGCCTCCACCATTGCCCATAATTCTTCAACAGAGCATTATTCACCCTTCTTCCAGAGAGAGAAGGAGAAGCGAGAGTCTCGTATTTGTGATTTTAAGTCCGATAACTCAGAAGACTATAATGCTCCGGGGCATGTGTTTCTGTCTACCCTTTGTCCATTCACCTGTACTTGCCTTTTTAAAACTCTCCCTACTGTCTGCACTGCCTGTAGCTCTTGATATTGGATGTGTGTTGCTAAATGGTCTTGGCTTTATTTAGGCCCCATGTGTTAGGTTTATTTAATGTATTTGACCGGCTGGCGACATACATTCAATGTTCTGTTTATTTTTTTTTTTCACAAGCAGTGCAGGCACGTCCTGAGAAAGCCTTGTTGCTGTCGGGACGTTAAGCAATGTACAATCCCAATCCTTTTACATTATCCGAATTGCAGCAAGCCTTGCAGAAATGTAATGACTCTGCTGCTGGCCTAGATACCATCCACTATCAATTCCTAACTCATCTGCCTGAGAGGTCACTCCTTGTACTTCTCAAGGCCTTTAACCATATCTGGAGAACTGGTCATTTTCCGCCGTCTTGGCACCAGGCTGTGGTTGTACCGATCCCCAAGCCGGGTAAGGATCCTTCCGACCCGGGCAACTACCGGCCTATCGCTTTGACATCATGTTTATGTAAAACTATGGAGCGCCTGGTCAACGCCCGCCTAGCGTGGCATCTTGAGTCACAGGGTCTCCTCACAGACCTCCAGTGTGGTTTCCGGCGCTTCCGTAGTACAACTGACCATTTAGTCCGCTTTGAATCATTTATTGGAGATGCTTTTGTCAACAAGCAGCATGTCTATGCAATTTTCTTCGATCTTGAGAAGGCATATGACACTACCTGGAAGTATGGCATAATGTCTGATTTGTTGGACATGGGTTTTAAAGGGCACCTGCCCGTTTTTATTCACAATTTTTTTACTAACCGGTCGTTCCATGTCCGTGTGGGCTCCACCCTCTCCGACTCCTTTGAACAGGAGATGGGTGTCCCACAGGGCAGCATTCTATCTCCTGTTTTATTTAGTATTAAAATGAATAACATTGTAAAGGCCGTCAAGGATGATTCTGAATGCTCTTTGTTTGTTGATGACTTTGCTTTGTGCGCACGTGGTCGAGGACTTGCGTCCCTTGAGAGGTGCTTGTAGCTGTGCGTTGATCGCATCCAGCGGTGGGTGTCTCTCAATGGATTCAGGTTCTCGCCGTCCAAGACTGTCTGTGTGCATTTTACTAACCAGACGAAATTTTTTTCCAGAACCTAGCCTGAGCATTGCTGGAGTGCCGATTAAGGTGGTCGAGGAGGCAAAGTTTCTGGGGGTCATCTTTGACAAAAGACTTACCTTCCGCAACCATATTAATTACCTTAGAACCTCTTGTCAGAAGGCTCTCGACGTTCTTCGTGTCGTCGGTCGTACTGACTGGGGTGCGGACCGTACTGTCTTACTTCGACTGTACCGGGCCCTTGTTCGGTCCAAACTGGATTACGGCTCTGTGGTGTATGGCTCAGCTTCCAAGTCTGTGCTACAGCGTCTGAACACAATTCACCATCAGGGTCTGCGGATATGTCTTGGGGCCTTCAGGACGTCTCCAGTTCCTAGTCTGTATGCCGAGGCAGGGGAGCCTTCTCTCAAACTCCGCCGCATCCGCCTCATGCTCAGCTACGTTCTGAAACTGAAGGCCCATCCAGACAATCCTGCCTATGATTGTGTTTTTAAACCATCGTTTGCAGAGATTTATGATACCCATCCGGGAGCTGTCCGTCCACTTTCTTTCCGTGTCCGACCTCATCTGCAGGCGGCCGGATTGGACCTGGACAGAGTTTCGGAATCCCTGCAACACATCACTCCACCCTGGCTCTTACCAGTTCCAGACATCTTGCTGGACTTGACTGCCCACAAGAAAGACTCTACTCCACCAGCCATATACCAACAGAGCCTCAATGAACTGCTTTCAATTTTTCCTGGCTATTGTCGTATCTATACGGATGGGTCAAAGTCTGAGGATGGGAGAGTGGCTGCGGCCGCAGTGTCCTCTCGCCATCCTAGACGCCCATTTAAGCACCGCCTCCCAGACCACTCGTCTGTATTTAGTGCGGAACTGCAGGCGGTTCTGCTGGCACTCAGGCATGCTTATCAATCTAGAGAAAGGAACTTCCTGATTCTGTCTGACTCTCTTTCTGCCCTGCAGGCCCTTCAGGGCACGGGAAATGACCACGCACTGCTGGTGCAGATCAGAGAACTCCAAGCGGACTTGATGAAGGAATATTATGACATCATTTTTATTTGGGTCCCAGGGCATGTGGGCATCGAAGGCAACAGGATCGCAGATTCTGCTGCCAACGATGCACGCAATGACCCTGTCCTTGACACACAGACTGTTCATAGTGATTTTAGACATGTGACTAGTGCGTACGGAGCCCGTGAGTGGCAGTCCGAGTGGGACAAAGAGGAAGCTAACAAGCTGCATGAAGCCCTTCCTAAGTTGTCCGACGGTCTACCTTATCGCTGCGGCAGCCGCCGTGAGGAGACTGTCCTGGCTCGGCTCCACATCGGGCACACGTATGTTACGCACTCTTATTTACTAAAACAGGAGGAGCGTCCATGGTGTTATGCCTGCGACGAGCAGTACTCTGTTCAACACTTTTTGTTGTCTTGTGCTGATCTAATCGACACAAGGTATAAACATTTCACAGCAGACTCCTTGAAGGTTTTGTTCCGGGATGTGCCCCCAGACAAGATCTTCAGTTTTCTGAGAGAGTGCCATATTTTTAATAAGATTTGAGCGTTTATAGACTATGATTTTTTAAAATTATTTTTTACCTTTATGAGAGTCTTTCGACGTTTTCTTTAAAGACCTGTGCGACATTTTAGCCTGATATATTTTTAAGATATATTTACATCATGTCTTAAGACCTTTCTTTTAGTCTGGCTGACCAGATTTTTAACCTTCCCGCCGTGAGATGGCCTTAGTTGCCTGCTCGGCGTTAAACCCAAATAACTAACTAGCTTATCGCCCTGCTCTCCACCCCCCCCCACCCCCCCCCCCCCCCCTGCACTTTTTTCTCGGGCATTGGTTTACCGTCTTAGTGCCATCTGCATCAGGTTAAAGGTCCCAAAACTAAACGTTGGAACCACACACCTCGTTCTGCCTTGGGGAGTAACTGATCTGCCTCTAATTATCACCTAAACAATACCTCAGAGATATATAATAAGAGACTACTAAGAATCAAAATTCAATAAGGCCATACCCATCATTAAATCTTGCCTTTATTGATAATAAAATCTATGACCCGCCATGACCTCTCTTACTTACGCCCATCACCCCCCCTGGGGCATAGGCCGCCGACAAGGTCCCTCCAGCCGTCTCTGTCCTGGGCGAGTCTCTCCAGCTGTCCCCAGGTGTGGCCCATCTTCTTGGCATCTGTCTCCAGGTCACGTCGCCAGGTGTTTCGTGGCCGACCTCTCTTCCTTTTTCCCTGGGGGTTCCATCTTAGGGCTTGCTTTGTGGTGTTGGTTGCTGGCTTGCGTAGTGTGTGACCTATCCATCTCCAGCGGCGTTGTTGAAGCTCCACTTCTGCAGGCTTCTGCTTTGTCCGCTGCCACAATTCCTCGTTGCTGATTTTGTCCGGCCAGCGTATCCCGAGGAGCCTTCTCAGACTGTTGTTGATGAACGTCTGTATTTTCTTGGTGGTCGACACTGTGGTCCTCCAGGTCTCTGCTCCATAGAGGAGTACTGGTTTCACGTTGGTGTTGAACAGTCGGATCTTGGTGTTGACTGACAGATCTCTTGAAGTCCAGACGTTCTTTAGCTGGAGAAATGCTGCCCTGGCCTTGCCTATCCTGATCTTCACATCAGCATCCGTCCCACCCTTCTTGTCGACTATGCTGCCGAGGTAGGTGAAGCTCTCCACCTCTTCTAGTGCCTCGCCTTCCAGTGTGATGGGCGTTCTACTGGCAGCGTTGACTTTCAGCACCTTGCTCTTTCCACGGTGGATGTTCAGGCCTAGCTTTGCGGAGTTCACTGCCACTGCGTTTGTCTTTTCTTGCATCTGTTGTTGGGTGTGCGAGAGCAGGGCTAGGTCATCTGCAAAGTCCAGGTCGTCCAGTTGGGTCCAAAGTGTCCATTGGATGCCATTTCGCTTCTGTGCTGTGGATGTCGTCATGACCCAGTCGATGGCCAGCAGGAACAGGAACGGTGACAGCAAACACCCCTGTCTCACCCCTGTCCGGACTTGGAAGGCGTGGGAGAGCTGGTTTCCACAGATCACTCTGCAGGTCAGTCCCTCGTAGGAGTTCCTGATGATGTTGGTGAGCTTTTCAGGTACTCCATAGTGTCTCAGCAACTTCCACAAGGTGGCTCTGTTGACGCTGTCGAAGGCCTTCTCGTAATCAAGGAAGTTGATGTAGAGGGACGAGTTCCACTCTAGCGACTGTTCCAGGATGATTCGCAGCGTGGCGATCTGGTCAGTGCATGATCGGTCCTTGCGAAAGCCCGCCTGTTGATCTCGAAGTTGGGGGTCCACTGTGTCCTTCATCCTGTTAAGTAGGATCCTGCTGAAGACTTTGCCTGGGACAGACAGTAGGGTGATTCCTCTATAGTTGGCACAGTTGCTGAGGTCTCCATTTTTTGGCAGCTTGACCAGGTAACCCTCCTTCCACTCTGCTGGTACTTGTTCTCTCTGCCAGATTTTCCTGAAGAGGGGGTGGAGCATCTCGATTGTGGTTTCAGTATCCGCCTTTAGCGCTTCTGCCGGTATACTGTCGGGTCCGGCTGCCTTGCCCGACTTGAGCTGTTTGATGGCTTTTCGGATCTCCTCCTTGGTGGGCTCGCTACAGTCTATCGGCAAGTCTCTCTCGGCTACCTGAATGTCTGGTGGGTCTTGTGGAGCTGGTCTATTTAAGATTGATTGATTGTACATTGCTTAACGTCCCGACAGCAACAAGGCTTTCTCAGGACGTGCCTGCACTGCTTGTGAAAAAAACCTAAACAGAAAATAGAATGTATGTCGCCAGCCGGTCAAATACATTAAATAAACCTAACACATGGGCCTAAATAAAGCTAAGACCATTTAGCAACACACATCCAATATCAAGAGCTACAGGCAGTGCAGACAGTAGGGAGAGTTTTAAAAAGGCAAATACAGGTGAATGGACAAAGGGTAGACAGAAACACATGCCCCAGAATAGAGAGATAAACCCACCCTGTGGGGCTGACCAGGGTGACCCTGGGAACTAAAAAATACCTAACCCCACCCAAGTCCCCCAGGGCAGACCCGGGTGGGGCGGTCTATTTAAGAGCTCCTCAAAGTGCTCCTTCCATCTGTTCTTCTGTCCCTCCTCTCCTTGGATGGCTCTTCCCTGTTTATCCTTTACTGGCCTCTCTGGCTTGGCAAACTTCCCTGAAAGTTTTTTTGTGGTGTTGTAGAGCTCTCGCATGTTTCCATGTCGGGCTGCCTCCTCTGCTTCTTGTGCCAGTGACTCTACAAAATTTCTCTTGTCTGCCTTGATGCTATTCTTTACTATTTTGTTGGCTGTTGTGTATGCCTCCTGAGCGCGGGCCTTCTCTGTTCTTGTGCGGCTGTTGTTTACTTCTGCTTTCTTCTTCTTTCTATCTACTACTTTCTCGAGTGTCATTGGTGTTATCCACTCTTTGTGGGTGTGCTTCCTGTAGCCCAACACCTCCTTGCATGCTGCAGTTACTGCGTCCCTCACCCCTCTCCACTGCTCGTCAATGGTTCCTTCGTCCAGAAGCTCTTGGAGAACCTGGAACCTGTTGGAGAGGGCGAGTCTGTACTCCTCATGCTTGCCTGAATCTTTCAGCAGCGTAGTGTTGAACCTCTGGCGCTGACAGGTCTCGTCGGTCCAGTTCCTCTTCAGCTTCAGTTTCAATCTGGCAACAACAAGGTGGTGGTCTGAAGCAACGTCGGCTCCTCTCTTCGCTCGGACGTCCTGGAGAGATCTTCGGAACCTTCTCGAGATGCACACGTGGTCGATCTGATTCTCGGTTAAATGGTCCGGTGATACCCATGTCGCCTTGTGGATGCGCTTGTGCGGGAAGACTGTGCCGCCTATGACAAGGTTGCTTATGGCGCATAGGTCTGCAAATCTCTCTCCGTTGTCGTTCATTACTCCCAAACCCTGCTGCCCCATAACCTCCTCGAAGCCCCTGTTATCGCTGCCGACCTTGGCATTGAAATCGCCCATGAGGATGTTAACATCTCTTCTAGAGAGGGTTCCAACAATGGCCTGCAGTCTGTTATAAAACTGGTCTTTGGTCTCGTCATCGCTGTCGTTGGTTGGGGCATAGCACTGGATGATGTTCATGCTAATCCTCTTCTGCTGTGTTCTGAACGAGGCTGTGATGATGCGTGGGCCATGGGCTTCCCACCCGATGAGAGCACTCTGCACAGTTTTGGAGAGCATGAGAGCCACTCCCTCTGTGTGTGGTGCATTGTCCTCTTCATGGCCGGAAAACAGCAGCCGGCTCTCTCCTGTGGTCAGTCTCTTCTGTCCGCTGCCCGTCCATCTGGACTCACTGATGCCAAGGACATCGAGATGGTAGTTCCTCATCTCCACTGCCACCTGAGCTGTTTTCCCTGCTTCGTACATGGTCTCATGACCTCTCTACTATCACATAATTACCCTTTTGAGTGAAGGTTGGTCACGGGTACTAAGAATCAAAATTCAATAAGGCCATACCCTTCATTAAATCTTGCCTTTATTGATAATAAAATCTATGACCCGCCATGACCTCTCTACTATCACATAATTACCCTTTTGTTTTTTGAAAAAGTGGCGACCATGTGATATATAATGTCAGAGTCGATTTCCGAGGAACACGATTTTTTCTACCAGTTAGCCTAGCCTACCCTCTTCCTGTGTCACACACACTCTTACAGTAGTCGTTTATGCATACAATTCAGTACACTGTCCCCATTTCTTTTTATGCTACGCTTGACAAGAGAGGGTCTTCAGAAATTGCCAGTGCGATCAGTTCAATGCGGGTAGGGACAGCCCTGTGTGGGCACGTCCCGAGCATAATGGCATGTTATGAAGAAAAAAAAGCTATTCTATTGGCTGAGTCACTGATTTAAAACGACACAAGTATCTCTTTTTTAACACAGGCCTTTTAAGTCTGGTTTCCACTGAAAGTTAGATTGGCGGTATCTGACCTTCACCTTGTACATAGAGTGCTAGATTTCACAGATTTACATGAGCCCCGTTTCACAACTCCGCTGGGGAACTAATAGATACACCTAAATCTCACTGTGTACACACAGTACTCTTGTATGTATAATTTTTTTTGTCCTAACATATCTTTAGAATTCTATGCAGACAGGTTTCAATTATGGTTTGGTCGTCGTGACTTGACTGCAAAAAATCTAAGTGTATGCATGTACACGACGCTTTGAATCAACCCATACGTGGACACAAGCCTCGGCGTTTCTATGTACGCACGCACTGTTTGTTGCTACTGGCTTATCTGTGCATGAAAGAACTCATGATCCGAGTGCACTAAGAAAATCCACTACCTGCTTACATAGATCGATTTAACACAACCAGCACCCTGATCAGGTCGGGACCAAATAGAACTTTAAAACACACACACGTGCACACACACAAACACACACCATCACATGAATACATACATATACACACACACAGCCAACAGCTATCCGGTATGACAGAGCTGACGTCATGACTGCTCAACCGGATAAAATTGAAGTTTCATGAATACATTAGAGCACTATGTATAGATTATAAGATCTCATCCGGTTTTGTCTGAGCTTGAAAAGTATTTCTGTCTTTTCAGAACGTGAATTTCTTTTAGCGCTCCAACACGAAGACTCGTAGAACAGGTTCTGTGAGGTGTCTCGGTTTTCTGCGTACTGCAGTATGTGTAGCGCCGTACACACATAAACACACATACCAACATGCACATACCAACACATAAACACACAAACAAACACACACACACATGCACACACACACGCACACACACTTTCTACACAATGGTAACATAACACACTTTTCTCAACCATGCCGTCCTAATGTATATCCGGAATGTGTTTTCACAACACAGTCAATGCTCGGCCAAACAAAGTCTTTGTGGCACTCCACCGTTTTATTATTTAGCAGCTGTCAGCCCTGAATAGACGTCATGTTCTAACTGGTATATTTTAAACTTAAACTTTTGTACACACACACACCACCCATTACCCCCCACCCCCCTTAGACTGGGCGAGCAGGTTTTGTGTGCTGTAGTGCGTAGCGTGTTATTGCTTTCAGTTCCCAGTGGGGTGGGACACTACCCCCACTGTAATTGTTTCAATTCCAATGCCATGTGTGTGTCAACCGTCACTTTGAAAACACGCTATATCTTGAGCCAAACAGGTTTTGTTAGAGGTAGGTAACACACACGCACACAAACACACACACACACATGCACACACACATACACACACACAAACACACGCACACATACACATGAACAGACACACATAAACATGAACAGACACACATACACATGGACATACATACACACACATACTGACTCTCTCACTTGTAATCCCTCTAACTTAGTACATATGTCTGTGGCGGCAGCATTTCTATGTACCTGTACACAACCCGTTGCTACTGACTTTTATCTGTGCATAAAAAAAAACATAATCAGTATGCACTGAGAAAAAAGCAATTACCTGCTTACATAGATCGATTTAACACAACCAGCACTCTGATCAAGTAGGGACCAAGTGAACTTTTAAACAAACACACACTAACACTCACTAACACACATACACACAGACACGCATACACAACTTACCGGTATGACAGTGCTGTAAATAGTCCCATGCATACATAAAAACAAACCTATCCAAAAAAAAAAATTAACACTAACTGGCAAGAATTAGTCCGATCCAGTCATGTCTGAAACTAAAAACGATCTCGGTCTTTCCAAAATGTTATGCATACTTTTAAGAGCAAACAACCCGACGAGTCTTACCGGACCAGACTGGCCGAGCAAGTTTTGTGAGCTCGGTTTCTGTACACTGTATCGTGTTATTGATTTTCAGTTGCCAGTGGGGTGGGTCACTGCACATGACACGGCAATCTATTCATATGGCATTTCAAACCCACTGCAAGTGAGTGCCAACCGGCACTTGATAATAAACAACATGCGTTATGTCTTGACTGAAACTGTATTCCTAATATCACAATGGTGACCCCCGAGGTAAGCTAATAGGTTTTAAACAGGGAGATTGAATAAAAGTGAAGACAACACATTTAATTGTTTTTAGTTACTCTTGTCTCAGCTAGTTAGAGTGGTAAGGGTCTCTTTAATCTGTGAAGCATGCCATTCATAAACCCACTGTGAGAGATAATAGCCCTTATAGGCCTTGTCTTGGGTAAACGTAAAACTTTACTGGCTATATGGCTGAGTGGTGTAAATGTATGAAGTTACTGTTAATGTATTTCCTAGAAAAACATGATTTTGCTTGTTAATAAATTTCAATATTACCTGCAATTTTGTTTTTTGTTTTTAATTTTTTTTATATTAAGATAAAATGAACCAAGACAAACTCCTTCTATTGAATGATATCAATGCTGTAGAGAACAAAGACTTAGACTCTAAAAAACAGCGTCTTTTGTCTGTAGTTGTGTCAGGCAAATCAAAAGCGTATCTCGGAAAACAATACATGACAGAGGATATAGAATCTCTCACCGCTGACGAGCTATTTAAACTTCATTCTAAATATGAAAACCACATTGCTTCACTAATGACTCGTGATTTGAGTCGATCTCTTGTATGCCTATACACAAAAGCAGTGAGTCACTTTCTACCTGTAGACACTGACAGTCTATCACACGACCTTAAAAGCAACCCCATTGTTTCAAGTTCAATTGGTAAATTAGCATGTGTCATGTTTTACAAGTTTGGCAATTACCTTGCACCTGTGGTAACTTTGCTTGTTACCGGGAGCCATATTGATTTTTCTAAAATAAATTTTACTGAAGAAGAAAATGGACGAAACCCAGACGACTCCGCAACCAAACCCTGTCTTGACACAGGTTCAAACGGTGACGAAGACTAAAAGTCCAGGCAGAGTTGAGGCTGGAAAAAGAGTAGCTGCATTGAATAAACAAAGAAAGTTAGAACTACTGCAAAAGGTACATGTAACTGACCCACCATCAATAACACCATCGGTGTCACTACCGTCAGGACTGCCAGGTCCGTCACACCCTCATCAAAGTGAAAGACTAACATCTAAGTCTAACCCTGAACCTAAAATAACAAAATATATATTTGCTGGATTTGTTGCCGGATTTGGTTACGTAGCTTACCAATTATACAAAAAATACAAACCACAGACTCGTACAGTGTCCAAAAAATCAGACACTCCAAAAACAAAACCAGAAGTCGCCACATTACCAGTAATACCCAAACCTGTCGACCCATTTCTAATGCAGTAATAAATTTTTTATTTTAATTTTTCTTGTATTAGAAAATGAGCGACACAAAGAACTTGATGAACCTTGTCTATCACTCTGCTGTGATAAGCGGACTAGCAGTAGCTTACTCTATGCTTGGGAAAAGTCTACTCAAAATGAAATCAGCAGACCTCAGTAGATTGGATTTTGAAGACAGTGCGAAGCTAATAACAATTGTCACAGCGTCAATTGCCACGAAAGACTTTCTCATCAAGCAGGGAATTATTCCAGAAAATGTTTCTATGTAAATAAAAGTATGGCTACAATTGCTATTATGATTGGGGGCGCCATGGTCAATGCCCTTTCTTTCAGTGGATCAAACTATCTCTTTTCAAAAATGGGTAGAGAGGAATCAGCAGAAGAAATGAAACATCACAATAAAGCGTCTGAAAAACTAGTACAAGCCCAACAAGATTATGAAAAGAATAGAATTGAAAAACTTGATTTCATCAATGAAAAACTCCGTCTAGAAGGCCACACGCAACATACATTTTCAAATACAGACGACGCAATTCATTAATACTATCTTATCACGGGTAATGACATGTCTATCCCAAAACCGAAACTAAGTGACTATTACAAACCAAGTACAGAACAAAGAAACGGAGAGATAATCTTTGTTCTAGTGGGAATGACATTTGTATTTTTTACTGGTCAGAAAAAATGGCAGCCGAAAATAAACTATCAAAAATATATTACTCCCCAATTGGATATTGGAAAGGACAAACAGCTATTCAAAAATTACATGCCGCTGTGGGCGGAGATATATCACTCAATGAGATAAAACAATGGTTACAGAGACAAGCAATATGGCAAATATACCTCCCTACTCCAAGAAAAATATCTAGACCTCATTTTGAGAACACAACACCAAATGACACACATCAAATGGACCTTCTGTTCCTACCCCATGACACAATAAGAAAAAAGCGTTACAAATACACACTGACTGTTGTAGACATAGCTTCAAGGTATAAAGACGACGAACCCATATCTGACAAAACTGCTACCACAGTTGCTACAGCATTATCAAAAATATATAGTCGAGGTCCTCTGAAATACCCCAGACTTGTTCAGGTTGATGACGGATCAGAATTCAAAGGCGCCGTTAATCAGTTATTTGCGAAGCACGGTGTACTGGTTAGACGAGGCATTCCAGGCATGCACAGATCACAGGCAATTGTAGAGAATTTTAACAAACAGTTATCAGAGAGACTTTTCAGTTACCAGTACTCTAAGGTACTCATACATGACACGCGTAACACAGAGTGGGTTAAGAGATTACCAGCGGTGATAAAAGCAATGAATAATGAAGGACAGCCTAAGCCTGCTGATGGTATTAAATTGAAATCAATTACAGAGCCAAAAACAACAACACCGTCACCACCTCCAGACACAAGTTTATTTACTAAACAGGTAAGATATTTATATCAACCCGGAGAATCAGAAAATGACGTCAGACGCAGAGCAACCAACCCCATCTGGTCAACGTCTGTACATAATATAAAAAAAATAGTTCCCGGTGCTGATGCATCAATATATTACCTGTACGACCCTGCCCCACAGAGGGCATTTGTCAGAGAAGAATTACAGATTATCCCCCCAGACACCGTTACTCATTTCAGTAACTAACTCATCGATTATTTCATCAACCAGTTCATCGGCTATTTCTTCAGATAACTTGAGCCTGTAGTGTCCAGGCGCATAAGCTTTTTCTTTACTATGAAACACACGTTTCGTGTCCCCAACTGCAAGTGACTTCTTATGCGTTTGAATCATTTCAAGATTGTGTTTGTTTGATCTCAGTGTCTTGTTTGGATAATCAGGCATTAATGCCCCATCTAATACTTGCTTATAATGTTCATGACGAATGCCTTTATTTTTTATTGCTGTTTTTTTTTTATTCCTTTGGCTTTTGACTGAGTACCCTTTTGATGCAGTATAGAATACATTTTTGATCTCAGTCCAACGTACTCAACTATTGGCACACCATTTAGTTCATCTTTAAACTTACCAGGCACTTTTGTGTTTTGTGTGCTAAACAATGGGTGATCTTTAGGGTAGTCAGACGTGTCATACATGTGTAACTCTGTTTTCATGTCTTCATAAAAGTCTTCAGTAGGCACGTCAATGATCATAGAGTCAGTGTCAGTGTATAGCAGTCGACACTCAGGATATTTTGGTTTAAAGTAATCATAATAAAATTCAAGCATCAACAGTTTTGACAACTCAAGAATTGCCATACCAATGAATACTGGCTTGTCCAGTTTGACAATCTTTTTTTTGAGTGACACTGCATACAATGATGAATGAAACTCTTTATACCCTGTGTACTGTGGCTTACCTGTAAGTTTAATTGCACCCGATTCAGTTGTAACAAGTCTCACATCTTTGCGGTGATGAGGATTTTCCATAGTCTTACCAAAACAGGAATTGTTCATAAGCTTAAAGAAGTCTTTATCAAATGCAGTGTTGCCATCTCTTGCACGCAATGTTGTGTTTTTCATTATGTAATCTTTCATGAAAGCACTCTGATCAAATTGAATGCCTCTGTGAACTTTCTTTAGTACTAACCTGTGCCTGATGTAAAACTGTAACAAGCGATAGTGACACAAGTAACTGAATTTGTCATTCAGATTTGGTACAAGTTTAGTGTCTTCTTTTTTCCCCGTCAAAGACATTTTCTCAACTGCTAAGGGATAATCATTGTGGTAATCATGTAGATGGTGTGGGTACTCCAGGTCTACTTCAAAGATCCAACCCCTCGCGTCGTTTCGGTCAAGATTCATAATATTGTTTGTTAACCCTGTTACATCATACTGTGACAAATCATACAGACAAAAGTTTTTCAAGGGCAATAATTCACACATCGCCCAGCCATACAAATTGTTAGCGTCCACATAGGTAATGAATGACCTTGACCCTTCAAGGTCAAAGTCCAGGTCATCCAGATATTTATTATTTGCTCTGGCATAATTGTTCGCTGCAATACTAATTCCTCCCCTCAATCTGCGTTCCACCATTTCACCCATCGTACGATCAGACAACAGATCTATAAACATCTTACTGGATTTCAGAAATGCATCCCATGTCATGCCAGGACTAGTTATGTAACAAGCAGGGTCAAGACTGTAGTGCAACAAACCCTTTTCACGGTAACTTTCAAATACATCTGCTAGCAAGCAAACATCAGCTTTCAAGTACTGGTCATGATAGTCACCAATCGTTTGACACCCTAGTTTACCCCATGCATCAAGAGCGTGCTGGTAATCAGAGTCAGAAATACCTTTTCCATTAAGTGTAAAATAAAATTTCTCTTTTGGTGGTAGTCTCCTTTCCTCAAACACAACCCAGTGATCAATGTACTCATAGGGATACACACCTTTCTTAATCAAGTCTGGCTCAAAATATTTACTTGTTATTGTATACTCAGTCAGTCCTTCTGCCAAACTAGCAAGTGCTGAGGGTAAATGTTGCATAGAGTCATAAAATGCTAATTTGTCTAACCTAAAGGTCAAGTACTTTTCAGTTGTCTGGGCAATACAATTTATGTTTTTGTAAGACTCGTCTACAGCCTGCATGATAATATGCGAATCATACCCTTTGAGATTGTGAAAAAAAATTGGTAACTTATATGTCTTAGGATCTGTTTTTAATAACAAGTTACAATTGTTATGTGCGGCACCTCTGTACCGTCCAGTTATGTGATCATGGTCATGAACTTTGTCACCCTGGAGAAGTTGTTCACAAATCCAACACGTCTCAGCTGTATCAAATTTCAGTTTGTCTTCTTCTGTCATCACCAAAGGCATCTGGCTTGTTGTGAGATATTGTACTACCTGACTATACAGATGTCTCATTTCTGTTAAAAACAGACATGCTGCATTTTCTCCTCTGTAGATAACAGGTTCTGAATGCTGTCCGTCTGACCTAACAATAATGTATCCGAAAGAACACAGCACTTGGTCACTTAGTTTTATAGTCTTTGGTAATGATTCTGGAACAGGACCCTCATATGGAACTACTAGTGATTCAAAATCAGCATACACAACAAATGGTAGCTTTTGCTAATTCCCATAGTTCTTAAAATATACTTGATTACGAGGCTCTGGATACTTAAGTACTGTTTGTATGTCATCAGCTGACCTACAGTGCAGGACGTGTTTATGTGCCACTGCAATAGAAGAAAATCTTTGTAAACATCTTTTACACACTTCCTGTTTACCATTGTGTTTTGTTGTATGCCCATGAATTAGACGTGACATATTTCTGATAATTGTGTAGTGGAAGTTATTGTCATCACCAATTAATAACATGTCAACATGTTTATCTTCTGGCTGTCCGTAGGTTGGAGCTAGTGGTGATACTCTAATGGGTTGTAACTTGTCAACAGATTCATTATCCCACACAAACACATTTACAGATATACCAGGATTTAGTTTTTCAAACAAATCTATGCCTTCTATTTTAACAGGGAAATCAATACCATTAAAGTTGAGTTCGTTTACAAATTTGGTGTAGTTAGATACACGTTCAGGTTTTGATTTTATAAAGTGTAGTTTAGCAAGCACACACCACATGAAACAATGGTTGTCATTGTTCTGTATATTAACAACAGCCTTTTTGTTTGCAACCTCTGTTGGCAGTGGTATCCATGATTTACCTAATATAGGATGATACCTTGACTGCTTTAATTGTAGTTCATGTACATGACCTTCGTGCCAACCAGACCCCTTCATTTTTGCACTGCCAATTGCCTGGAGGAAGTCAGGTAATAGTCTGTCTCTAAACACGTTCTCCAATTCCCTTCTTGTGTTAACTGTGTGTTGTCTTGTCGAGATATACGATACAATCACTTCACCGTCTACTCTAGTAAATTCTATTTTCGCAACAATCTGAATCTTAACACTGCCTGTAAGAAGATTATCTTGTATGACAGAAAAAGAGTTTTCTATTGATTCATAGACATTGTTACTATTGGATATAGGCAAGTCTGTTGTGTGAAACACGTTTCTTAAGCCTGATGGGCTTTAGCATTGTCCGTCATTTTTATTTGTCTGACAAAATAATAAATACAAAATATTAACGTTGACTATGCTGGCGCTGCACATGCAACTTTACTTTATTAACTGTAACAATATTAATATAAACATTTAGTTTGCGCAGTTGTTTAAATATGCTATAACAAAGTTCTTCTAGCCAGAGCAAGCGGTCACTATCATTAACTTTAAAGGTAGGCTCCGCTCAGCTGGCGATGAACCCATCATCGCCAGCGTCACTCCGAGTGGCTACCGCCTGGCCTCCTTCCCGCGCGCTTCCAGAGGGGGTGGCATTGCCATCATCTACAGGGACTGTCTTTCCGCTCACCTCTCCTTCTCTCAGTCTCTACCTTTTGCTCATCCCTCCTTTGAATCTGTCGAGGCCGTAGCAACACTCCCTGGCCAGTCCCTCATCTTCTCATGTATCTATCGCCCCCCTCCAAGCTCTCAAAACAAACTCACAAACTCCATGTTCCTCACCGAGTTCGACCTCCTCCTCGACCACTACAGCACACGACCCGGAAAACACATCCTTCTAGGCGACTTTAACTTCCACTTTGACAAACCCGACCACCCTGACACAAAACGCCTTTGCACGTCACTTTCAAACCACAATCTTACACAACACATCACTAAACCCACCCACCGACTCGGCCACACCCTCAACTGGATCATCACCCGCACCTCCGATCAACTCTTTCTCGACTCTGACACCTCCTCTGTGCTTCCCTCTGACCACCTCGCTATTCTCGTCTCCCTCAATCTACCTCCCCCGAAAAAAACCAAGCTCATCGTCTCTCGTCGCAAACTAAAATCTGTCAACCGCGAGAGCTTCTTCGACGAAGCTGTCGACCTTCTCTTGGACCCCGCTCCCTCTCCCGATCTTGCATCCCATTTCGATTCCTCCCTTCGAAAACTTCTAGACACCCATGCCCCTGTCACCACCTGCTCCATACCCAACCGACTCCCCTCCCCCTGGCTCACTGACGACATAGCTGAAGCCAAGCGCGAGCGCCGACAAGTGGAACGCCGCTGGCGCTCATCTGACCTCACCGTTCACAGACAGATCTTCCAAACAACTAGATCCAAAGTCAGCAAAATGATCTCCGAATCTAAACGCAAATACCTTCAAAACCAAATCCTGGAATCCACTTCTTCCAAAACCCTCTACGCCACCATGAACACACTCCTAGGCACTTCTAAAGACTCTCCTCTCCCCAACACACACAGCAAAGAAGAACTCCCGTCTGCTTTTTCTACCTATTTTTCGGACAAAATCCAAACTCTGCGCGACACACTCGACATCCTGCCTTCTCCGCCTTGCACTCCTGACCCCCCCTTTTCCGGCACTCCCCTCTCGTCCTTCCGCCCCGTCTCTCAGGATGAAGTACTCAAGACCATAAAGTCCATGCCCTTCAAAACCTGCGAGCTAGACCCCCTCCCAGCTTCTCTCTACCGTGACGGCCTTCCAAAACTTCTGCCCTTCATTACCGACATCATCAACGTATCTCTAGAAAACGGCTCCGTCCCCGATATCTTCAAGTCCGCCATCGTCCGTCCTCTCCTAAAAAAAACACAACCTCGACCCAAACGAACTCAAGAACTATCGCCCAGTCTCCAATCTCTCTTTCCTGTCCAAGCTTCTTGAGAAGGTTGTTCTCAACCAGCTCAACCTCCACCTCACCGACAACAACCTCCTCAGTCCATTCCAGTCTGCCTATCGCAAACATCACAGCACTGAAACAGCCCTTCTACATATCTTAAACGATCTGCTTCTCTCCACCGACTCGGGCAACATCTCTCTTCTTACACTACTCGATCTCTCTGCCGCCTTTGACACTATAGATCACTCTATCCTCCTCCACCGACTCCACCACTCCTTTGGCATCACTGATTCTGCTCAATCCTGGTTTCTCTCCTACCTCTCCGACAAACAGCAGTCCGTCACCATCAACGGCGTCTCTTCCAACCCAGTCACGCTCTCCTGCGGAGTCCCACAGGGGTCCGTCCTGGGCCCAGTCCTTTTCACACTCTACACCTCTCCTCTGTACAACATCATCCAGTCTCACCGCATACACCACCACCTCTACGCTGACGACTCACAACTGCTAGACAAAGACAAACTCGACAACACTCAGTCACTACTGACTCGCATGGCTGACTGCTACAAAGACGTGAAAAACTGGATGACAGCAAACAAGCTAAAACTGAACAATGACAAAACGGAAGCCATGCTGGTAGGCACTCGCCAGAAACTCTCCCAGCTCCCTCCCTCTCTCCACCTTCAACTCGATAGCACCCCCATCTCCCTCTCTGACTCTGCCAAGAACCTCGGCGTTATCCTCGATTCCTCTCTGTCCATGACCAGCTTCGTTTCCGCCACGGCCCAGGCATGTTATTTCCACCTCCGCCGCATCAGTCAGATCAGAAAATACCTCACTACCGAAGCTGCCACCAAACTTGCTGTCTCTCTCATCTTATCTCGCATCGACTACTGCAACTCTCTCCTTTCCGGCCTCCCTCATTTTCACTCTCCAACGCGTTCAGAACAATGCTGCCCGCCTTGTTCTCAGAAAGAAAAAATCCGACCACGTCACACCCCTGCTCCTTCACTGGCTCCCCATCCCCCAATGCATCCAATACAAAATTCTGTCTCTCTGCTACAAATCCCTGAACAACTGCGCCCCTGCCTATCTCTCCAACTTACTTCACCCCTACACACCTTCCCGCTCCCTCCGCTCTGCCTCTGACCCTCTCCGCCTCCACATCCCTCGCACCAAACTTAACACTTTCGGCCCCCGCTCCTTCTCCGTCTACGGTCCATCCACCTGGAACACTCTCCCACTCTCTCTCCGTCAGAAACACTCTCTCTCCTCCTTCCAGTCCGCCCTCAAAACTCACCTCTTTCAACAGTTTTAGCACTATATCACCACACTCCCCACCCCAAGCTGACCGTCGTAATGTATTCCACTGTTTGTGGTACGCAAGTCATTGTCTAAAGCGTGCGCATGCGTGCGCGAGTTGTGAGTGCGCGCTTAGAGTTATAATTATTATAAGATAAGCGCATTATAAATACCGTAATTATTATTTATTTTTTTTTAGGTGCCTTTAAATCAAGTGTCATGCACTCTACATCTGGAAGCTCATCAACATAATCCAATGTCACACTATATGTTGCATATATCTCCACTGGTGCTGAAAAGCTTATGTGAGTCTGTTTGGATGATGATATTAAGTCAGTAAAGTGCACAACATCTTTGAAGCAGTGTGAGATATCAAGCACTTGCATGATTTGTCCGTCTGTCATTTTTATTGGGCAAACAAAAGAATACATTAATTTACTAACCCATACCCAGTGGGCTGATCTGTCTTTAAAATCAGCTTTAGATGCTTAGTTGATTTCAGTTTATTTTTTACATCATCCTGTTCATGCTTATTTGGGATGACATTGTTTCTCTGAGGCAGTCTTCAAAGCTGTCACGATCCTTACAGTAAAACAAACAGATAAACTTTAACTGTTCTCGAAAATCTTTCAGTACAGCATTATATTTCTGAGTGAGAATCCATACACTTACATTTGCGTGTCTGCCACTGAAAGCAAGTTCTGCTAATGTGTTTCTTTTCTTGACAATGTCTTTCTCTGCTGAGCAGTCATCAACTATAAACAACGTTGGTTGTCCTTCAAATTGCTTGTAAAAATATTGTAGGTAATCATTCATTTTTTTCTCAGGGTCGACTAAGGATATGTTGATGTCAGTCCAAATGAATAAACGATTGTGATAAGCTTTGTTGTGTTTGATTGTAGGACAAAATATTACAATGTTTTCAAAATGATGGATGTATCTTGTTTGTAATAAGTCAAGAACAAATTTAGTTTTACCACACCCTGTGGCCCCACAAAATAAACCACAGTGTGGGTCGAGGGTCATCAAGCTCCGGTTCATTTTAATACACAATATAATGTAATATATGTGAGCACTTAGTCTGCTTTCTGAAATATTGAGTTGTGCGTCATAAATAAGATACAAATATATGTTTATTGCTGCAGCGGTTTCAACCTTCTTTTGTATCTGAATTGTAATCCCGTCACTGCCGTTTTCAACAGTTCGACCTGACCCATGAAGGTAGTCATCATCTGTACTACGAAGGTCTAACCAAAGAGCATACTTATTTGTAAGGTATTGACCAATCCTAACATCATACAGATGTAAATCTTTACACGCAATGTTTGCTGGTTTATCTCTAAGTCTTCCGCCCGCAAAATACTTTGTGATCTCATCATAGTGTTGATAAGGTAACATTCCAGATGCGTACACTTGATTAGGATGGCCTTCGATTGTGCATGACAAATGTGTAATCTTTGGATTGTAGAATTTTTCTGAATCTCTTTTTTTATGGAGCCGCTGGTTGAACAAACAACATAAGTATACCTTTCAGTGATCTGGCAGGTGTGTTCAAGTTTATGTTCCACATTGGGTCGCTCTTGTCTTTATGCATTAAACTATGTCTAATCACACGGTCATAATAAATTGGAAGTTTTGTCTGATACTGATTTTGAATGAGTCTGGCTAGATCAGTATGTGTAACAATTTCGTATTCCAAAGAAATGTTAGAGATCTTATATGCTGCATTGAGATCAGATGATTTAATAATATTGGAGTAGTCATTGAAGGTTAGTTCAAAACTCAGACGGTCATTCAGTGCTCCTTGGTAATAAGGCAAATGTGCTGTCAGGATTTCAAACTCAAGTGGAATGTAAAATCTGGTTCCATATGTTTCAGCCATAATAACTTCCTTGGCCACCCCAGTAGTTACTTTATCTCCGGCATCGATTCGAAGTTTACCAATATTATCTGACTGTATGCCTTGGTAAATACGATCCTCTCGTTTTTCTCTTGTGAGCCAAAGATCTTTGTAACAGTAAAACACATCAGCATTATCAAGACTAAACACTTCCTGTCCTTCAAGTTTTACTTTAATAGTTCTTATAATTGCTCTGCCAAGATTGTTAACTAGTGTTCTGTTACATCTGCGTATGATGATAGTTCGATATTAAATGCAAGGCGTGCAGTGCCAGGAACAATAACGTCAGTGGGACCTAAATTTGGAAACTTGACTGTAAGAGTTTGGTTCTGGTCTATGGTACTTGGATTATTTGTGATGACGATTGATTGTCTAATGCCCTTAACACCAAAAGGCTCACACAGTTTTCTGTATGGGTCTAACTTTGATCCGTAAGATGTCATTTTTATTATACACAATAAAAAATATTAAATTAATAAAACAATGGCAGCGGGAGGATTTGGTCATGAAGATTTTGAAATGGATGACATGAATGTCTCAGATACTAGTATCACAGATATGACTGGAATGGTAACTAGTAGTATGTATCACGAACTGTTAAAAGACAAAGTAAACTCATTTTATGACAGTGTTGGTACACATCCAGATGTAATAGATTATAATCACTTTGAATATGATAAAGGACACTTATTTGTAAATACTGACAGAGGGAAAATAAATCTAACACATATAAATAATCCTTCTCAGTTTAGAGCTTTAAGTACAATTAAAACTGATGTACATGGTGAGGCAGCACTGCAGCGTTACCTTGGTGTTGGTACTAGTAAGAAGTTACCCCCGCTTGCGCCTAGACTTGCTACTGTGCTTCATGACACGCAAACAAAGTTGCCAACAGGGCAAGAAATTGAAATGGCACCAGTAACAAGCCTACCAGAAATAGCAAACACATTAATATAAGAAACCTCATTTACTGAAGGGCAAATAAATGACGTTATGAAAACAATAGATGACCCACCTTTGTCAATGAGGGAGATTATAGGGTTGGATAAATCTCTGCAGACGATAAGAGGTGAGATGGTGAATAATGTAGCCAAACTGGGTGAGCTTGATAAACACATAGAACATGAAAAACAGAAACTGGCTACCGCAGACAATGGGAATCTTGACACAGAAATGAAAGAAAAAATCCAACACAGATTAAATGATTTGCAGATAGAAAGATCAGGAAGGTTAGAAACGATTAGTATTGGAAGACAAAAACTGAAAACACAGGTCAACAGGATTAGAGAAACTATTCAGAAAATGCTTCACGAAGACACTACTCTGGCTGAGAGACTTAAAACACTTTTCAGAGAGCAGGGTATTACAATTGCAAGTTTAATTAATGCTCTTGGATTTATTATCAGTACTGTTGTGTTGGCTGTCTCTGGCGCAAGCCGGGTTGGTGGTTCTCCACCTCCAGCACCACCAGGCCCACCGGCAAGATTTACAGTCATGGGTAAAGAAACAACTGTCTCACATATCAGACTTGCTTAAGAAATTGGCTGTGAAAGGGATGGATGCTTTGCCTGGCATAATTGGCACAGTTGTCAGTTGGCTTATTACTACAGTGGCAAAGGTAGTTGGGTTTATGGCAGAACATGTATGGGTCTTTCTGGTTACAGTAGGAGGGTTTTTGATTGATTGATTGTACATTGCTTAACGTCCCGACAGCAACAAGGCTTTCTCAGGACGTGCCTGCACTGCTTGTGAAAAAAAAAAAAAAACTAAACAGAACATTGAATGTATGTCACCAGCCGGTCAAATACGTTAAATAAACCTAACACATGGGGCCTAAATAAAGCTAAGACCATTTAGCAACACACATCCAATATCAAGCGCTACAGGCAGTGCAGACAGTAGGGAGAGTTTTAAAAAGGCAAATACAGGTGAATGGACAAAGGGTAGACAGAAACACATGCCCCAGAATAGAGAAAAAAACCCACCCTGTGGGGCTGACCAGGGTGACCCTGGGAACTAAAAAATACCTAACCCCACCCAAGTCCCCCAGGGCAGACCCGGGTGGGGCTACAGTAGGAGGGTTAATCAAAGGGTATTTAATGAAACAGGTAAAGAAGTAATACCCCTAATCCAGTGAGGCCTATTACCAATGCTGTTCTCTCTGACTCATGAGTGCCAGGGGTTGGTGATGGTGAGTCAGGTGTAGGGGTCGGGACTGTTACTGTCTGTATGGGTGATGACGTTACTGGTGCTGGTGTCATTAATGGTTTTAATAACTGTTGGTGTGTGGTTGTTGCTCCTAAGTTCACAGTCTGATTGAGACCTAATTTCTGACCAACACCTGCAACAATGATTTCATTATTATAATTTGTTATTGTACCCATTTGGAGTTGAAGGTCAGATGGTAACATGTATAACCCAATGCCAACTACAAAGTCAACTTTCGATCTAGCATATCTGAGAACATCTTGGTAGCGTTGTATGCTTGATGGGAGATCTACTGTTTAATTAATTGAATCTTCTAGATTTGCAAGAAATTGTTTTTGTGCTTCAAACTTTCCACTCCCTTTTAAAATGTTTGATTTTGTTAATGACTGTGCACCTAGTAAACACCTGACATATGTTCTGATAGACTCATTTACGCGCTCGACTCACGCTTGAGTAAACCCGTCACTTTTGTCTAAGACAAATGTGGTCCAAGCATTAGACTGTTTCTGTTCTATTGATCCTAACCAGACTTGTAATTTAGAGGAGAATGAAGTGAAACCAGGGTAGTAATCCTGTGGGTATTGTCTGTGACTCATAGCATAATACAATGTACCCATACCGTTGTGATCATTAAGTTTTTGTGTGAAGTCATACCGGGGACTGATGTTAAATTCATTACAGATCCGTTCAAATGCTTTCACATCCATGGGGTTGTTAAACCTGTTAAAACTGGATTCAGTAGGCAGTGGTGTTTGCAGTTCTGACAAAATACGTCTAAGCTGGTAGTACGTGTGAAAATGATACACAGACCTAATCAGTTTGTTTGAGTGATTCAAGTGGTCTTTGATAGAAACACCACAGCCTGTAGTTGAACACAGTATAGCAAAGTTAAGTTGGTTTTGAAACATCTGTAGTGGACTTGAGGACCACTTTCTTGCAGTAGCATCGTCTGTAATTGGAGGGTTTAGGTAATGGTCAAAGGGGTTTGGTACTTTGACTTGAAATAAATCTTGTACGCTTGCGTCAGACACAGCTATATCGAGCTGATTTAGTTGAATTATTTTCTGTTCATAAGTTGGTGCGACATTGTATTTGGCATCCACATTAAAATGAAACGCGTTTGTAGTGGTTGGTGATTTAAATTCCATCCTTTTTTATATGAGATAATAAAAATGTTTATTACCTTAACAAATCTTGACACAAGCAAACCAGTGTGGTTAACTAATGGGATTGATAATCGAGATGGTTGCAATGCTTTAGCTATCCATGAAATGTTTTACACTGTAAAGTGGTTTAATGTAACACATGATACAAAATATAAAGTAATTTTTATGACATGACTGAAACTTTACCAGCTGGTTATTATGACTTTTGTACTATAGCTGCATGGTTTCAAAGTAAATTTAAAATTAAAGCAACTTTAAATCCAGCTAACCTACTTGTTACATTAGAATTTCCAAAAGATAGTCATTTTTCTTTATCAAATGCTCTTGTAACTTTACTTGGTTTTCTTTGCACATGTATAACATTTCCAGATGAAGATTGGAAACTGACAGATTTAGGTCTATTTGCACCCAAAAAACAAAAAATAACTGGTAGATGCTCTGTTTATTTGGCAGTACACACAATATTTAATGTGCATTTGAAAGAACTAAACACAACAGAGAATGTACACAATGGAAAGCCTTCAACTTTGTTGAGATGTGTGCCAGCTGGAACTGCTCCCTATTGTGAAAGTGTGGTTGTTAGATTTCCTAATTTGGAGTTTAAAAAATTAGGTTCTAGTTTCTTTGAGTCACTGTGTATATCTGTAACTAATCAGGATAACAAACCAGTTGTAATGCATGATTTTAGTGTAGTACTAGAAATTAAATAATTTTATTTTTGTTTATAAAAATGAGTGCTGGTCCAAAGCCGAGAATTATACCAGTTGTGTGTCTGGTAACAGAGTTGAAAGATTTGGCTGATGTACAGGATTTTGAGAAAGAGGGTGAGGTGGGTGAGGTGTATGGATTTGAACTTAATTCTTTTGGTATGTACAAGAGAAAAGTAATCAATGACATGAAGGATGGAACAGACAGACCTATACCTAAACTTGGACAGCTGCGCGATGTTACTGTTTCCTACTCCACCTGTAAATAATGCGCCCTACAACTTAATACATGTGGGAAATAAGTGGGTAGTTTCACCTGTGCTGCCTGTGCCTGCGCCAGCACCCACAATTGACTGGGACATAAAGTTGGAATTTATTAGTCCTTATGTATATACTGATGATGAAGGTGCCTTAGTGTTTAGAAAAGTTGTTAACTCTGGGCCATTGATTGTAAGTCTTGTTCCAAGCTTTGCACAAGACAACAATAGCAGAGCAAACTGAAAGTTGAAAATTATGAGAAAGGGAGTTATATTCTTACGCACAGGAAGGGCAGATCTGATACAAAGGTTGTGTTTACACCAGCAAACTTTACCATCGCAAGAGAAGCGACAATAGTATTTGAAATTATCATGAGATCTGTAACTACTGCGAAAGAGGCAGATATAGCACAGGGAATCAAACTTACGTGGGATGACTCTGTGACAGAGTCAACAAAGGTTTTTATTGCCATTAGAAAAAATGTTGATGTTTTTGAGGTTTCAAGCAGTGTTCCAGCTGTCAAGATATTAGTCGACAAAACATTTTTTGTTTTTCTAAATTTCATAAAGCTAGAACACATTGATCTTGTTTCGTTTTATTACGCCAGCAAATTGTATACTTTTGATGAGTTGCAAAATGTAATTGTTGATTAAATAAAAATATTTGTGAATAAAAAAAATGACAAAATTCTATCCACAACTACCAACGCTTGAGTCTATGTCGATGCTTGTGCCTGATCCGCATATGCCAATTGCATCAGATAAAACATTACAGGCAGACGCATTCAGATTAAATAATATTACAGAAGCAAATAAATATTTGGAAAGTGAAGAGGCGAGGTACTCCATTGTTGATTGATTGTACATTGCTTAACGTCCCGACAGCAACAAGGCTTTCTCAGGACGTGCCTGCACTGCTTGTGAAAAAAAATAAACAGAACATTGAATGTATGTTGCCAGCCGGTCAAATACATTAAATAAACCTAACACATGGGGCCTAAATAAAGCTAAGACCATTTAGCAACACACATCCAATATCAAGAGCTACAGGCAGTGCAGACAGTAGGGAGAGTTTTAAAAAGGCAAATACAGGTGAATGGACAAAGGGTAGACAGAAATACATGCCCCAGAATAGAGAGAAAAACCCACCCTGTGGGGCTGACCAGGGTGACCCTGGGAACTAAAAAATACCTAACCCCACCCAAGTCCCCCAGGGCAGACCCGGGTGGGGAGCGAGGTACTCCAGATGTAAAAGGAGGTATAAGTCAGTATTTAATTCTGTACAACACTTCAATGGTTGTTGGTGCAGTTTCAGCTGGATGTTCTGTAGGGGGGTATTGTTCTGTTTGCCACAGGAATTGGAAGTTTAATTGGGATTGCAATTGAGGGTGTTAGCGTTGCTACATGCCTGGCATGGTTTGGTTTGGAAGCCCTAAACAAGAGGTTTCATACGAAATTACAGAAACATGAAGCATCGAGTACGCTCGCTGGTGCGAAGTTGAGCAGTATGAAACTTATTATCAGTAAGGCATTAAATGATAATTTTATTGATGACGAAGAATTTAAGAGAGTGCAGGATGATCTGAACAATTATAAGAAACAGAAGTCTGAAATTCAGAATAAGATGCGTAGTCAATCTCCCGTGAATATTGAAGAACTAAAAGCTAGTTTTTTAGAGAGGGGAAAACAGATCGGAGTTTAGGAAACCACAGAAAAACTACACAATCTTTTAAACAAATAAAAATCAGATTTGGTAATCAATCAATATTTTTGTCATATGCTTCGCAGAGAGATGACACGTCATTTACACCACTTGTGCCTGATTATTTAGTCCCATCTGCACCACCCCCAGAGTACTACTGAGAAAAAGTTTTTTAATTGTCCTTGTATCTTGTCAAATCTGTCTCAGTATCTTGGGACTTGAGTCAAGGTTTTGTAAGTACTTGTAAGAACTTAGGGTAAGTAATTAATAAGTTCTTACGATAAGTAATTAATAAGTTCTTATGATAAGTAACTTAAAGGTTACCTCTGCAGGTTTCTAAAAGTTAGTGTAACTTGTTAGTACCGTATAAAGTTCTACTTGGAACCACTTAGGTAAATGATTAGGTGTTCACAGAGACAATAGTTATAGAAAAAGATAATAGGAGATTACGAATGTATCAAAATAAAAAAGGCCGCACCAATCATGGTCGCCACTTTTTCAAAAAACAAAAGGGTAATTATGTGATAGTAGAGAGGTCATGGCGGGTCATAGATTTTATTATCAATAAAGGCAAGATTTAATGATGGGTATGGCCTTATTGAATTTTGATTCTTAGTACCCGTGACCAACCTTCACTCAAAAGGGTAATTATGTGATAGTAGAGAGGTCATGGCGGGTCATAGATTTTATTATCAATAAAGGCAAGATTTAATGATGGTATGGCCTTATTGAATTTTGATTCTTAGTAGTCTCTTATTATATATCTCTACCTCTGACTACACCTCGAGTATACCTAGAGCTACAGCTAAGTTACACGTCAACTGCTGTATACATGTGTTTGTGTGTACATGTGCGCGCACGCACACAGGGAAGAGCATTGAAGGGACCTTGTGTTATATGTCAATGACAAAAGACCATGACAAAATGATTTCCGCTCACTTCTAACCCCCCTTCCACCTCTCTCTCTTCCCTCCCCTCCCCCACCCCCAGTTGTTTGATTTTTTGAAGGCCAGAAAGTAACATATCAGGCACATTGCAAACCTCTCCCCCCCCCCCCCCCTTTAATCCTCCTTGAATAAAATTTTTGTTTTTCCTAGGGTGCCACTGCATGTATGACCAATGCCTAAAATAAAGAGGTTGGAACTTTTATTAATTGGCACCTGACCTACACCTCAACTACACCTGAGTTACACCTCAACTATGTATGTGTGTGTGTACGTGATTACCAGGGAAAGGTGGACTGACCTGCTCCTGATTAGCACCTAAACTACACCTCAACTACACCTACACCTAAGTTACACCTCAACTGCAGTGTGCATGGGTACATACAACTATCTCTGAACAATAAATGACTATCGGTTCATGTTTACCATAGCTGCCGCTGTCCGGATCAGGGAAACAAGACAGCTGTTTTTATGAACACTTAAGCATTTTTGTAATAAATGGAACAACGAGTTTACCAATAGACGTGTTTGTCAGTGGAAATGGAAAGACTTGCAGTAGGCTGAATACCAGGACATGCTGTTACACTGGCATACATTGTCCCTTGACAAACGTAATAAAACAGTGAGACAGAATTTGAACACAAACTGCAATAATAAAAAAAATTGCTTTCCATGTACGACGCGTTTGTCGGGTGTTATCATCAAGGTGTAATAAATAATGCCATATACAATGGAAAACTGAAGGTTTTGTCTCCCACCACACCCTCCAGTATGTGATAAAATTTTTCATTTCACTGATCAGCTGCAAAGGCACAATTCACTAAACACAATAAGTGGGTGGTGATCGGTGTTATTTTGAGCGCGGTGTCTACATACTGCTCCCCCTTCCTACTCTTATTTATGGACAAGGCCTTTGAGTCAGATGGTTGGAAAAATCCAAACAGCTGTTCTCAATTCCAGCCAGTTACAGTTGGTGCCGAACGGCTTCTCTACCTCTTCTTCTCGTGTACAAAGTTACCAAGGCAAATCTGTTGATCCGGAGTTCAGTTTTCCTGTATTCTCTCCACAAAACACATACCCAAATAAAAATTAGACTGATTTTATAAACTCACAAATATTTCAGTCCTCCTGGTCATGAGGCGTATCAAGCATAGCATGACATATCAGGCAGTGGTGAGAAAGCAAAAGTGGTCCGTCTTCACACACGCTTATCACCCTGCTCTACCAGCACCCCTAAAAGTAAAGAGGTTGAAACTTTCATTAATTGGCACCTAAACTACACTTCAACTACACTTGAGTTACACCTCAACTGTGTTTGTATATGCCAGGGAAAGGTGGACTGATCTGCCCCTGATTAGCACCTAAACTACGCCTCAGGTATGACCACACTGAAGTTACACCTCAACTGCTGTATGCATGTGTGTGTGTACATGCGTGTGCACACAGAGAAGTGCATTGGAGGGACCTTGTGTTGTGTCGATGACTAATGACCATGACAGAGTGATTTTCACTCACTTCAAAGATTTTTTGAAGGTCAGAAGGGCACATTGCGGCCCCCCCCCCCTCCAATCCTCCCTAAACAAAAAATATTTTCCTAAGGTACCACTGCGTGCATGACGAATGCCTAAAGCACCTAAACTACCGCTCTGACTACACCTCATGTACACCTACAACTACACCCAAGTTACAGTCTCAACTGTGTGTATAGTGCATGCCAGGGAAGGGTGGGTGTGTGTGTGTGGGGAGGGGGGGATTAGGCCTTGTTTCTTTGACAAAAAGATTTATTGAGATAACCTTTAAACCTGAAAGTCCTTTGGACTTAACACAGCTGGGTTGGCCAGTAACCTCACACTTCAGTGAGGCTAAACATACTACTAATACTACTTTTCATAGATGACTGATCTTGCCTTTAAATTTTTTTTACTTTTGAGAATATACCTGTCACCCAGATTTGACTAGCATTTGTGAAGCAGTGAGATCTGCCAGCTATGTCTCGTTGAGACGTAGAAGAATTTTAGAGAAATGAGCAGTACTTTTGGTGTCAACAGCGCTGTTAGGATATTAAAATGGCTTTTTAATAAACCAAAATTTTACATATTCTGACCACCACCACTACCACAAGGAACACCAACAATAAAATAAAGAAGGAAGAAACAGAGAAAAAATAAAAGCAGTCTAATTCACTGTACTTATGTATTAGCATGAACTAAGGATTCCTCTTTTTTTAATAGAAAAAAAATAGCAGTCTCAGAAACGTTTATGTTTGAGCTCAGAAACGGTCCAGTTATGTTCTTTTTAAATGTCAACTGATTATCATAGTCCGCTCACAGGGTAATGTCTTCCATTAAATAACATCGGGGATGAAACGTCATGGGACGAAATGTGTTTGGGACGAACGGTCTGGGCGAATGCGTGTAGGGTGAAGATAGGCATAGATCAAGAGGCTCAAAGAACAAGCCCTTCGAAGCTTTCTAACGCTAAATAAACAACTGTTACGGCACCTACAACCTCAAATATAAGAATATTTCGACTTTAAGTACTTAATAATATGTGTTTATGTGATTATTTTGGCTTAGGAGAGGTTATTCCGACTGTTTTCAGACAGCGCGATCGTGCAGCAAGGGAAGTAATCGACGCGACAACAGCAGTGGAAAACTAGTACAACTAAATCAACTTTAATGTAAAGCAAACTTCTAACACATAATTATTTTGTGTTTAGGTACGCAATAATACTTACGGATATTGTTATTTTAGCTTAGGACAGGTTATTCCGGGTTTTAGTAGGACCCCAAATATTACACACGCACTTGACACTGTGACACGGCACACACTTTGATACAGCCGAGAAAGCAAGTGCACACAGGTACAGACTGTATGCACATAAAATTCAGAATTACCAAAGCCAGGAACAAAAGGTGAGATCAGGTTACATTAAGTGAACCTGTCATGTACACTTCTAATTTTTCTTGAGGAAGTGGCTATTTGGACGGCGCCGTCCAAGCAGATCATTCGTAGTTGTTTGTTTGTTTGTCTATTTTGACAAAGGGTATTTACCCGAAATATTAATAAATTGTGTTGTACCCGTCTTTTCTAAGCGTGTTTCTTTCTCCGTTGGGTACTTCTCTTCAGATCATTCGTAGGCTATTTGAACGGCACTGGTGAAATCTCGCGGAATTCCCTTATATTCTTCAGGAGATCTATGAGTTCCACGGCCAGTCAAGAAATCACGGCATCAAAACGAATTAGTGGCTGCCAGTTAGTACTGAAATGCATGACTTGTCAGTTTCTGACTGACGCCGGCCACAGCCGACAAACCGTGAGTCAGTGAAACGATTCCATGCTATACACGTTTAGCCGAAGGGGAACCTGACATGCGTCCCTCGGTAACACTTAAGCACAATTTTATTTTCTTTCATCACACTGAGAAGATCATAGTAACAAAACATCGGCGTCACTAGTAAATACACTTCACAGAAACACTGGAAGACGCCGACGAAGGTCCCGTTTTGGTGGCCGTGGCTCATCGGCCATATCAGTGCTCCTATCCAAGTGTCACAAGGGTCCTATGTCCGTTTTCATCAAAGCTCTCGTGAACGGTCACCTGCCGTTTACGGCGGCCACGTTTTCACGTAACGTATAAGATATGATAGAACTTTATTGCCATATGTAAAAACGGTTAGGAAATCGTCTCCATGCTGCGCAACTTAAAAAGAAGAACATCGTAAAACGCGGTTGGCAACAGGGGTAACCGTTCATTGGAGGTTCTACAGTACTGTACGTGTGTTAATTTGTTATCAGATTTTGTCCTGGTTTTTTTTTTTGTTGAGATCTGATTTCAGGTATTTTCAGTTGCGCCTTGAATTTCAAGTCAGTTGTGTGTATACGTAATTCAGTATTGTGTTACCGTCAGTAGCCTGTCTGCGTTTGTTTGCCAGCTTTTTGTGGGTTGCTTCACTAACTATCTGATTTCAGGTATTTTCTGTTGCGCCTTGAATTTCAAGTCAGTGTGTGTATACGTAATTCAGTACTTGTGTTACCGTCAGTAGCCTGTCTGCGTTTGTTGGCCAGCTTTTTGTCGGTTGCTTCACTAAAGAAAAACAAATGCAGCATACATGTTATCAGCATCTTCAGTATTCAATACCGCCCCGGACCGTAGTGTAAATCAAGGACCTACGGTCGCGACGCAGTCACGTGTGATGTCACGTACTCGCGGAGTAGTTTCCCTCTACACGTGCCGTCCAAATAGCCTACGATCTGTTTGGACAGCGCAGTCCAAATAGCCACAACCTTAGTTAAAATAGTATAATATAGTATAGTATAGAGTGGTAGTATACAGTGACAACCAAATGCGTAAGATATTTGCGCCTCGTGTACCACTCGGGTACTCTGTGCAGAACACCCTATACATTAAAAATATAAGACAGGCAAAATCATTACTGTTTTATGAATTCACAATTACTGTTACTACAGAATTTATACTTCTCATCAAACTACAATTTTAAAAAAGTCTATCATGCACAACTGTCAGTATCATTTGAAAATGGATTCCTGGTATGAAAATGGATTCATGGTACATATGTAACATTTACACACATTAAACACATTACGTAAAAGAGAGTACTAACCTGACGAGGTGTTGTCTTGGCAGAATGATTTCTGTGGGGTTATTGGCGAGATATATCTGACAGAAAATCATGAGACATTGTCAGCCGTGTACACATCCAGACCGACAACTACACACACACACACCGACACACACACAAACACACAACACACACCACGCGACCCATAAACAACATGCTCAGAATTGTAAACCGTGAATACTTCTGAACAAGAATACTGAACAGTATCTCCTGAAGCTGACCAGTTTCCACTTGCTCAGTGAAAGGTTACTGTGGTTACTGAATGTTGTTACGTACTTTGTACTTTACTAGAAAGCGTGTGTGCAGGCCTGCAGTGCTCACGGGCGCTCGACTGCCAGCCCACAGCCGGTAACTTTCCAACATCACGCCTCGTGTGTATACTGTCATTACTGTGACACATTTGTAGCGTGTACGAACACCTGTGTTTCACTGCATGTCTCCGTCCAGTGCTGATGTAATCTCGGCTCAACACACTGGTGCAGCGTGAAATGTGTCGAATCAAGAGAACATAAACGACGACGTAGCGTACGCGGGTCATACAAAATGTTCGGAATGGTACTTACAAGTCGAAATGCAGCCTTGCTTTTCATCTTTGCGTCGGTCTCACTCTCACTGGCGAGGAACTTGATTTTTCTCCTCGCCTTGAATTGGTTTTGCCTCCTGACTCGGCACTGATCTCGCACCAGCCCCGTCATGTTCTGGCGCGGCAGTATTTCAAATCTCTGACGCTACTAATAACTTCCGTTTAATAGGCTCTGTCCCAGCAGCTCTGCTGCTGGGAGGAAGGAACACTACCAAAGGATCTCCGTGATGCAGTCGTTATCACCCTGTACAAGAACAAAGGTGAGAAGTCTGACTGTTCCAACTATCGGGGAATTACACTGCTGTCCATTGCTGGAAAAATCCTTGCAAGGCTGCTCCTGAATCGGCTGGTACCTGCCATCGCTGAAGACCAACTCCCAGAGGGCCAGTGTGGCTTCAGAGCAAACAGGAGCACCACCGATATGGTCTTTGTGCTGAGACAGCTACAGGAGAAGTGCCGCGAGCAGAACAAAGGGCTGTACGTAACGTTTGTCGACCTAACAAAAGCGTTCGACACTGTGAGCAGGCAAGGCATGTGGCAGATCCTGGAGCGACTTGGCTGTCCCCCAAAGTTCCTCAACATGATTGTCCAGCTACACGAGGACCAGCAAGGTCAGGTCAGACTCAACAATGACCTCTCAGAACCATTCCCCATTCTCAACGGCGTAAAGCAGGGCTGCGTGCTGGCACCGACCCTCTTCACCATCTTTTTTAGCATGATGTTGAAGCAGGCCACAGTGGACCTCGATGATGACGATGCAGTGTACATCAGGTATCGTCTCGATGGCAGCCTGTTCAACCTCAGACGACTGCAGGCCCACACGAAAACCCTAGACCAACTGATCCGTGAGCTGCTTTTTGCTGATGATGCTGCCCTCGTTGCACACACAGAGAGAGCCCTGCAGCGCATCACGTCCTGCTTCGCAGACGCTGCCCAGCTCTTTGGACTCGAGGTCAGTCTGAAAAAGACAGAGGTCCTCCATCAGCCGGCACCCAAGACAGTGTATCGCCCTCCTCACATCACCATCGGCGAGTCTGAACTAAAGTCAGTGCACCAGTTTACTTACCTTGGCTGCATTATCACGTCGGACGCCAAGCTGGACAAGGAGCTTGACAGCAGGCTGGCAAAAGCGAACAGCGCTTTCGGGCGACTTTTCAAGCGGGTGTGGCACAATCAACAGCTGAAAACAGGCACCAAGATCAGCGTGTACAGAGCTGTGGTCCTCACCACCCTGCTGTATGGTTCCGAGTCCTGGGCCCTCTACCGCAGCCAACTACGACTCCTCGAACGCTTCCACCAGCGCTGCCTGCGTACCATCCTGGGCATTCACTGGAGTGACTATGTCACCAATGTCGAGGTCCTTGAACAGGCTGAAACCGTGAGCATCGAGGCTTTGCTGCTGCGGACACAGCTCCGCTGGGCGGGGCATGTCTCCAGGATGGAGGATCATCGCCTACCAAAGATCACCCTGTTCGGCGAGCTTGCTACTGGACACCGTGACAGAGGGGCACCAAAGAAGAGATACAAAGACTGTCTCAAGAAGTCACTTAGTGCCTGCCAAATCGACCACCACCAGTGGTCTTCGCTTGCTGTGGACCGTGACACCTGGCGCTCCACTATTTACAAGGCAGCTGTCTCCTTTGAGGACTCTCGCAGAGCTAGCCTTAAGGACAAGCGGCTCAGGAGAAAGAACAGAGATGCCGCAACTCAGAACTCTGGCCATACCTTCCCCTGCAGCCACTGCGGTCGAACCTGCCTGTCCCGGATTGGCCTCCGCAGCCACGAACAAGCCTGCAGACGTCGTGGGCAACTCCTATAAAATCTTCGTTCGCGAAGTCCAGCCAAGAGGAATAGGCTCTGTATCAGTCACCAAGCTGATTCCTTGCAAGGAATGTCATTCTAGTTGTACAATCACTTTTGAAGGCACACCGCCAAAGAAGCGTCTGCGGCTTGACAGAATCACTAAGATGCCATTAATTTTGTGTTCAATGCGCATGTCTGTAGCAGTCGAAACTATCACCGTATGTGTGTCGTCTGCTGCTAATCTATTTTTAGACGAGAATGATTACTGACGCGTCGTGACGAACTGGGTTTTTGTACAGTGTTGTTCAGATGTCACAAATGAGTACCTGAGGTGTTCAAATCGACTTCTCTTGGCTTGACTTCGCGAACGAAGATTTTATAGGAGTTGCCCACGACGTCTGCAGGCTTGTTCGTGGCTGCGGAGGCCAATCCGGGACAGGCAGGTTCGACCCAGTGGCTGCAGGGGGAGGTATGGCCAGGGTTCTGAGTTGCGGCATCTCTGTTTTTTCTCCTGAGCCGCTTGTCCTTAAGGCTAGCTCTGCGAGAGTCCTCAAAGGAGACAGCTGCCTTGTAAATGGTGGAGCGCCAGGTGTCACGGTCCACAGCAAGCGAAGACCACTGGTGGTGGTCGATTTCAGTCGCAGGCACTAAAGGACTTCTTGAGACAGTCTTTGTATCTCTTCTTTGGTGCCCCTCTGTCACGGTGTCCAGTAGCAAGCTCGCCGAACAGGGTGATCTTTGGTAGGCGATGATCCTCCATCCTGGAGACATGCCCCGCCCAGCGGAGCTGTCCGCAGCAGCAAAGCCTCGATGCTCACAGTTTCAGCCTGTTCAAGGACCTCGACGTTGGTGACATAGTCACTCCAGTGAATGCCCAGGATGGTGCGCAGGCAGCGCTGGTGGAAGCGTTCGAGGAGTCGTAGTTGGCTGCGGTAGAGGGCCCAGGACTCGGAACCATACAGCAGGGTGGTGAGGACCACAGCTCTGTACACGCTGATCTTGGTGCCTGTTTTCAGCTGTTGATTGTGCCACACCCGCTTGAAAAGTCGCCCGAAAGCGCTGTTCGCTTTTGCCAGCCTGCTGTCAAGCTCCTTGTCCAGCTTGGCGTCCGACGTGATAATGCAGCCAAGGTAAGTAAACTGGTGCACTGACTTTAGTTCAGACTCGCCAATGGTGATGTGAGGAGGGCGATACACTGTCTTGGGTGCCGGCTGATGGAGGACCTCTGTCTTTTTCAGACTGACCTCGAGTCCAAAGAGCTGGGCAGCGTCTGCGAAGCAGGACGTGATGCGCTGCAGGGCTCTCTCTGTGTGTGCAACGAGGGCAGCGTCATCAGCAAAAAGCAGCTCACGAATCAGTTGGTCTAGGGTTTTCGTGTGGGCCTGCAGTCGTCTGAGGTTAAACAGGCTGCCATCGAGACGATACCTGATGTACACTGCATCGTCATCATCGAGGTCCACTGTGGCCTGCTTCAACATCATGCTAAAAAAGATGGTGAAGAGGGTCGGTGCCAGCACGCAGCCCTGCTTTACGCCGTTGAGAATGGGGAATGGTTCTGAGAGGTCATTGTTGAGTCTGACCTGGCCTTGCTGGTCCTCGAGGACCAGCAAATCGACTTAGGCTGTAATGAAATACCACAATACACGGCTGTTTCAAGCCAGTCCCCCTTGAAGTATAGGGCCTTTAACAGGTACAAGGTGGCCAACGAACTCATCCAATGTCTATATCCATGCTAGCTATATCCAAATTTCCGAGTGAATAGAACAAAAATTACGGACTCAAATGCGGGTCAACCGACTTTATATAAATGGCAATTGTTCTCTTTAACGAGTCTACCATTTAAAACATGCACGGAGGCTCTCCGAAATACATCTCGATCAAAGCATTTCCTAAAGTTTCAGGGGTGTACGTACACAAACACCGCAGATACTCGTGTCCACACACACACACACACACACACACACACAGCCTGGGTGCTTCCCGCCACATGTACGTTCAACAGCGCGGTTAGCGTAGCAAGGCATGATGTAAGTTTTATCGTGTTACGTCACTGTCAGATTCTGATGTGTGCCCGCCTATGTTCGTCATTTGCATGCTACGGAACGTGTTCTGACCAGCCCCATCTAAAAGTCTACCGTATTTTCAATACGGTAGACAAAAACAGTCATATCCTTCAAGGGGGACCTAAATATGAGTTAGTTACTGCAGGGGTTAGTCAATGAACATCCATAAATAACATAAGCCATTGCATGCAGCTGACATGACTTGGGTATACCGTCCGTGTGTTGTGTTCGTTCTTCCCACACATGTTCGTGTTGATCAGCCTCATATAAAATAGCCAACATTCCAGCCGGGGTATTTTAGCAAAGCCAAACGCATTCTGTCATAACAGACATTTTTCCTTTGCCTCTATCATACTTCTTTTTCCGGCATGTATCTTTATTTGACCTTTTAATGGAATTTCAACTAGTTTATTGACAGTATTTTACCGTATATTAAAATCAGACAGCTAAATAATGAATAAGTGTAACAATTCAACGTAGGCTGGGGTGCAGCGATTTTTGCACAGTGTAGTCCCATATTCTTCACACCGTAGGCCATCTCGTCGCAACCGCGACCGTGTGACCATTCCTGCACATCGTAGTCCCAACATCAGGCACCCTTTTCAGCTCGAAAGAAACTAAATTCCCCGAATTTAAACACAGAATACCACTTCTACAACCCACAAGAATGTTGATATTGCAGCAGAATCTGTCCCAAGAATCGGACACGTTATAGATCAAATTTCGCGCACCAAAAGGTCACCGATTTCTTCAAATTATGACAATTTCTCGCCATCTTTCGAAATTATGCAAAGAGCTGCAGGTGTACCAATTTGCAGCTAGCAGATGTTGAAAATGAACAACTTATAATTATTTTGTCAGATACAAGCATAAATTGTAGCCTAGTGGTTTTTTTTGGGACTTAGTCCCGCCTTCCACACCGTACTCCTGTCTGCATACCCTGTTTTGCCAGGGAGAAGTTATTAGTGCGCTGAAAAGACTAAGTGTGCAGATAGTACTGCAACAGACGTGCTTTATGTGGACGCTAAAGATTACGATGTGGAAGGCAAACTCGTGGAACAACGGTGGTGGACAATACACATCTGCAGGTTCGACTTACGCGTCGTCGACTGTACTGGGTCTTCGCCTGGATCGATCAGGAGATACTGTAAAGCATGTTAACGTTGTGCAAACAACGGTTGCAGATGCAATGATTGCACCATTAAAGGTCTGCAATTATAACAAAAAGCATCCAAAAGATTAAATAATAATAATATTTTTAAAAATGTCAGAGTCCTACTGTGAGTTCTGTGACTATTCAAGTTGCACAGTTGCAAAGTTGGTAGAAACACAGCCAAACTGTACCGATCGTGTGCCCCACTTCCTGTCACCGTCCGTGCGTGCTACTGTCAACTTCTCTGTGTAGCTCAGACCCTTTATCGTTAGGCTTAGCCACTGCACGGACTCGTAGAATAGACAGCATACCACGTGCGATACTTTCACTGGTAATTTCACAAAAATTACTCTGCCAGCTTTTACAATTCACGAGGCTTCATTTTTGTGCAAGAAAATGCACCAGAGGAAATTTTTGACCGAAACTAAAGATACCTATTCCAGAGAGAGAACAACAACACGTCCTGCATCCACAGCTGTGTCCCATGGCACATGGTGTAAAAGAAAACAATTAGAAAGGCCAATGAAACGTAAACAGTAAATTTCATCCACATTACACCGACAGTTTTACGGTCAAAGCACAGTTAGCCCCACCTGCAAAAAAGCCTTTGTTGTATCTTGTTTACTACCACATCGTTCTGTCTGTCTTGAAATGTAAACATGCCACACCTCCATTACTTTGACTGGTAACAAGGGTCAAAAAGGAAAGGGGAGGCTAGGCTTCATAACTGTGGTTGCTATGGTAGGTGGCGTTGCTCTTTTTGTGTTGTTTACACCGCAACATCCGGAGAGATAAAGAAGAGACATATACTTTTTTTTTTCTCCCCAGTCAACTAGAATACTGCAGGGAGAAACACGAAGGGTGCAAATAATAAACTGAAATAATATGTAAATTGCCCATTTGGACAGATTTATAGACCTATAGGCCCTTGGCACCCCCCCCCCCCCCCCCACGATCTTGATAATTTGGAGATCCCCTTAGTTATGTCCTATACACACATTTTGTGACAGTACCAAATAAAAGTCAGTTTCAGAAGTCTGTATTTCATGACCCTATGACTATAATAAACTGCTCCCCCCACCCCACCCTCACCAGCTCCAGCAACGCAGTGCACGTAATGCTCAAAATGACTTTTAAAAAAATCCTGGAGATATAATAATGCATGGTTGACAGAGTGAAAAACTGAAATGATTGAAAACAGCCCAAGGACAATTCGTGGATAAATTCTCATGAGCCCATGCTTCTTGCAGATGGAAAGGCTGACGGGCTGTTTATTCAGCTCTGTGTGATTTTGAAAAAGCTGAATTATTTTTCAAGACTGATGATTGTCACCACTGTTAAACAGAAGAAAAATATGCAAGTAAATTTGATGAAGTACCAGTATGGTGTTGGGTATTTCCTTTGTTTTTTTTCCTCCATTCATAAGTACCATTCGATAGGCGATACTGATTTGTATGTTTTTTTTTGGGTAAGATATCTTATAAATCTGTCTAAATGGGCAAGCTACATATTGGCTCTGTGAAAAGGTTGAAAAAAAGTGTTTATCTCTACATCAAACATGATAATCAGTAGCGTAGGAAGTTTATTTTTGAGGGGGGTGGTCAAGCATGTCTTGCAACATTATTTTCCAGCATCCAAGAAATCCAACTGTGGGGGAAGGAGATGGACCAGCCTTTAAAAAAGAAATCTAGCAACAGAGAGTAGAGGGGAGGTGGTGGGTGCAGGGGGGGGGGGGGTCAAGTTGATAGTGATCAAGCTTTTAAAAAGAAATCAGAAACAAATACAAATCTGTTTTTATTCTCGAAAACAAGAAATATGAAGACATATCTTTTATTCTTTTTTTTTGTTGATGTTGAAGAGGGTGGGGGGGTTGTGGGGGAAGGAGGAGGTGTACCCCTCCCTCTCCCATATGTTCCGTGGTCTGGTTCGTAGAGCGTATACACTCTATATCTATGGTCTGGTTCCAACAACATTGATAATTAAATTTTATACATGTGATATTACTGATAAGTTCAGCAAAGTCATTCAGCAAACAACCACCAAAAAACAATACTGTGTGCCTAAATGGCACACATGGTGGCTTAGCAACGAGAACGTGATGAAGCAAGATGCAAACATGAAATAAATGCAGGTATCTTATAGCAAGAAAGGCAAAGCCCTTATGGCTCATATTTATGACCGGTTTACATATTTGTGACCCTAGTGACAATAAGTGAAAGGCTGTCTTCTGCACCAGCAAAACTCATGTTTTCTCAAAATCTAAGCAATTTTCACACATCTGTCAACCCCAATGACCCTTGACTTTTGCGATGTGTCAATGAAATTAGTATGCATTATCAGCTACCTCTGTGCGAAACTTGATTGAAAAGTTAGCAAAAATGTTGATAATAACTACAATTCTGTCCAAAATTGGCATTTTACACACATTTGCTGACCTGATCTTTTGTGACCCTTGACTTCTCCGAGGGGTTAACCAAATTAGTATGCATAGAAAGATCTTACCATTAGGTATCTGTACCAAGTTTGGGTTTGAAGTTGTGAATAGCATTTGAGAAAAATTAAATTGTGTCCAATTACAGCTATTTTTTTTACTTATTTCCTGATCCCCTGTGACCTTGACCGTTGTGAGAGGTCACTCAAATTGGTATGTATAGAAAGAATATATCAAGTGTAGATGTGTACTGCCACCATTCCATCCAGACTCTTTAAAGGATGGATTACAGCCTGTGTGGATTCATGCTGGGTAAAAGTTATACATTGTGGATTCACACCGAGCAGGTTTAAGTCTAGATATAATTGGAATAGCTGCATCACAAATTTGCACTAGGTGTATTCGTGCTAGAAAGATTATGCCATGCAGATTGGGCTTTATAGATTTCCACATTCCTACTGCAATAAGATAAGTAGCAACTGATCTCTATACTTGTTTGTTTGTCTATTTTGAAGAAGGGTATTCACATGAAATATTAATAAATTGTGTTGTAACTGTCTTTTCTGAGTGTGTTTCCTTCTCCGTTGGGTTCCTCGTTGCATTTTACACACTTGGCAGTCACCGTTTTGGTCTGGATCATAATTCACTAGTTTATGGTCTAACCAACATAATCTGTTGAGTGCCAGAAGTATCATGGAATTCTGGCACAACTGGAAGACTTGTGGATCTACTGCTCAGGCCATGCTGGATTCCAGTCCAGGGCAATGATTGGGCAGACAAACCCACTGGCAGGGCAGAGGTCACAGAGGGGCTCAGGGTGGCCATAGTGAGAAACCTGAGAAAGCATTTCCAGGAACGCAGGAAAGGGCACCACACAATTGATATCCTCCAAACCAGACATGTGGAGAAAGGTAGCAGGCTTGAAAGGATATGAGAGATCCGTAGTAAACCAGCTGAATATCGAAAGGCACTCTAGGAAGATTTCCGATGGGTGGGGTGGACTGCATATGGGCCTTTCTGAGTGCAGAGGTCTCATCTCGACTGAACTGAAATGAACCATCATGGTGTGCTGTAAACAAAAAGAGACACACAAAACCTGTAAATATCACCCAAAATCAAGCAAAATGTTGTCAGACAGATGACTACCTCTAGAGACAACTTGCAAATGTACTGTACATCCCTGAAGAACAAGATACAATCATTATGATTAATACTGGTAGCAACCAATGGTCATCTGTCTGCTATGCTTCTACGCTAGATAATCAATGCTCTGACTCTTTTGTCTTTGTGTGTTTCATTTCAACTGACTTCTGTGTATATATAATTATATACATATAAGTTTTGTGACATTCATGTGTTTACCAGTGTTGTTGGAGACAAGAAAATAAACAGACATAACTGAATACCTTTTAAATTTTTACACTAAGTGTCTGTGTGTGATATTTATGAAAAAAAGCAAAACAACCAAAAATCCACTAGGTGTCTCATGACTTCGTGAGCGTGTGTGTTGGGTTGAGTTCACCACGCTTTGAGATGATTCACAGAATTGGATAAAGCACCTATATAATACCCGGTATTATTATTAGTATTATGACAGAAATAGAACTCACATGTTGATCTTATCGCCACAACTGGTGGTATTGGTCCATATTTCACCATGGCATTATTCTGCTACATCAGCATCAATACTGAAAATGAAAATACAGTAAATGAAGATTTACATTCAGAATTGTACATAACGTCATAAACATGTATCTAATTTATAATAAAAAGACCGCAAGTCCAACTTCTAGAAATGCTAGAAAGAAAAAAGCTAAAACAATGCAATGTTTACAGTTGCCCATCTGGCCCTAGTTTCATTTGGTGACCCTGAAGTTCTCACCTTGGGAATGGTGGAGAAGGGGAGGGGGGGGGGGCTGACATGCACCAATTAATAATTAGCCTTTTTTTGGGGTGGTGGAGGGAGGGGGGGGGGGCACCACACCTAATCCATATTTTATCAGCATCTACTGGTATTAATAATAATAATAATTAATAATAATTACGGTATTTATAATGCGCTTATCTTATAATAATTATAACTCTAAGCGCGCACTCACAACTCGCACACGCATGCGCACGCTTTAGACAATGACTCACGTAACACAAATAGTGAAGATACATTAGGACGGTCAGCTTGGGCTGGGGAGTGTGGTGATATAGTGCTAGAACTGTTGAAAGAGATGAGTTTTGAGGGCAGACTGGAAGGAGGAGAGCGAGTGTTTCTGACGGAGAGAGAGTGGGATAGTGTTCCAGGTGGTTGGACCGTATACTGAGAAAGAGCGGGGGCCGAAAGTGCTGAGTTTGGTGCGGGGGATGAGGAGGCGGAGAGGGTCAGAGGCGGAGCGGGGAGGAGTGTAGGGGTGAAGTAAGTTGGAGAGATACGCAGGAGCGTAGTTGTTCAGGGATTTGTAGCAGAGAGACAGAATCTTGTATTGGATGCGTTGGGGGATGTGGAGCCAGTGAAGGAGCTTGAGCAGGGGAGTGATGTGGTCGGATTTTTTCTTTCTGAGGACGAGGCGGGCAGCATTGTTCTGGACGCGCTGGAGAGTGAGAGTGGTGGAGTGAGGAAGGCCAGAAAGGAGACAGTTGCAGTAGTCGATGCGAGATAAGATGAGAGAGACAGCGAGTTAACCATACATATACTTTTATGTGCCTAAAATACATGAATCTCTGTGAGCAGCAACAATTTCCACCTCAGATTTCATACTTAGTGTTTCATCATGATGTTGGAAGCAAAGTAACTTGACTGAACTTGTCATTATAAAACAACAAGAAAGACCAAACAACACAAATCATGATATAGCGAAGTTAGGAAGTAGAAAACACTCACGGAAACAGGATCAGAAAAGTGGACATGAGACATAACAATTAACACTAACACTAGTAACAGAAGCAGAAATATTACTAATGATAAATTGAATAACCATGGAATAAGTTAAATAAATTCAAGTGTTCAAAACTTACTACCTGTAAGGACATCAGGAGAAGGTGAATTCCTGTGCTCTACTTGTGTCCCAACTGGCTTCAGAGAGTGTGCTCTGAAAGCAGCTATCTTGACTCCAGACATTTGACTTTGAACATTCTGAAAAATCAAAATGATGAACATAAATAAACCATTAAAAAACTGTATTATGCAACATGTAATTGTAAGTGATGCATTTTACTTTCTCATGCTGCTATAATAGTATGTGCCTAAATAAAACAAAATCAAAGTGAACTGTAACTTGTAAGCAACAAAATTAAATAAGTGCAACCATAAAAAAACAAAACATAAAAACAAACAAACCCCCCCCCCCCCCCAAAAAAAAAAAAAAAAAAAAAAAAAAAAGACCGGAAAGGATCAGCTTCATCAGTTCATGATCTGCCCAGCATGAATACAATCACTGAACATCTACTCACACAGTGTGAATATGTTTATTCATACTTATGCTGAAGAAGTTTACATTATTATATTTAGTTTTGACATACATGTACATGTAATTTAGGTGTGTGTGTGCGCATATGATACATAATATTAATAAACTGTGTCTGTAGATACATAAAATGTACAGACTATTTATCAATAAAAATAGAGGACAAAAAACATTCATCACTTATCTTGAATCAAGCAAATGTGAACCCACCTAGCGTAAAGTTACCAACATAAGCCAACCAATGTGAATCCTCCAAGTGCTGTAATTACGCATGCTGCTATGAGTGCAATTTCACTCACAGTTAGGAATACATTTACTCTGTGTATGTACTCAGCACATATATCCATTTAGCATGATTCCACCCAACTGTGAAATCGGGGTAAAATAGCACAGCTTTGTGTGTATTCATACCTGTTCATGAATTCATGCTGGCTATGTCGAAATAGAACAGGCTGGCCCCCATAGCCATACTTACTGTAGTTTACTTTCTTTTGCAGATGGTCACAAGTCATCCACAGCAAATGTATCTGTACAACTGTGTAAAAAGAAACAGAATATAAAACAATATCAAAAGACATATCACATGAACTAATGCAGGTTTGTGTACTTATGCCTATTAGAATTATGCGTGGGGTGTACTGTCAACATTCAGTTTGTATTAAGTGCATACCTATGAAGCCTGAAATGTGATACTTGTCTATCCCGGCAATGGCTAATAGAATGATAGAAAATTTTACGAAGACCATTCTCCTCCATTGCAAGCAGGAAAGTAAACATAATCGGAAAATGATTTTTCACAGATAAGCAGCTTTCTACAGGCAATCGATGAAGGAACTAGATTCAGACATTTTACATTTTAGGTACATTTTAGGCTTCTGTTGCATGCATTTACAACAGAGTGCGTACGAGTCACTCCCCCACTGTCCAGGGATGAAATGCCAAACAATTGTCAGATCAAAACTGAGAACCTAATCACGTATACAATCTTTTTTCCAGTGTATCGACCAACTTCAATGTATTGAGAAACTATTACTTGCCCGCTGCATCACTCTATTTTTTTTTTTTTTTTTATAACATGCTTGATGTTTATCAGTGATAGTATGACTGATAAGTTGAAAACCCTTCCATCCCACACAGTCACATCAACGCTGTCCAGTGTTGAGTAATTCCTCTTGGTCTGTATACACACATCAACGATCCGCTATTATTCTGCGATTAACAGAAGTGAAGTATTTTGTACATCGATAGCAAACGAAAAAAAAAAAAAGTAATTTATTGTACTTACACTCACTGAAATGACTAAAGGGCAATTATAAGGCAGTCCAACCTGATCAACTGTGCATTGTAAACACACAAACAACATGTGACGTCATGACGTGCTCGAGTAGCGTCCCTTGTCAAAATAAGGTCACATGATCTAGAATGTAAAAATGGCGATGCACTAGCCCGCAGCAGACGACAGCCGCGAAATTAGGGCATGTTTTTCTCGATTAGGCATTTTTACATTCGGTGAAAAGTTTCCTCTGCTGCATTTTTTTGCTCAGAAATGTGACTTCATGAATTTTAAAAGCTGGCAGAGGCATTTTGTTGAAATTACTGCTGAAAATATCGCGCATGGTATCTTGTCCATTCTGCAATTCAAAGCACTGGCGGCAATGCCTTACCTGCACAGAGAAGTTGCCGGTAGCGCGCACGCACAGGAAGTGGGGCACACATCATAGTTTGGCACGGTTTTGCTCTGTTTCGACAAAATTGGTAGACTCCGGCTTTGGGATGCTTTTCGTTATAATTGCGGACCTTTAACCAGTACTAACGGGGCTATTACAACTGTTTCAGGTGAACATAAATGGACACGTTTCGTTTGAGACGGATGTGCCGAACTACCAAGGTGGACTGTTACTGCCAGTAGGCCTCAAGCTGATTGCTCCTTTCCTGGCCGATATCGACACGCGTGCTGCTGGACAGGTGTACTACAGGTATGGCTGGGAGGGGGGGAGGGGGGGGGGATCTTTAGACCTCAGGGACACTGAGTAGCTATCCAAGGTGTTTTAGTAATTTGTACACAGATAGGTTGCCGTATAAAAAGTAGTTTATCGTATATGTGGGCATTTCCACAGATACTGTAGCTAATACTCACATACTGCCTTTGGTAAAGGTTTCTCCGTGGCTGGGTGTCAATTACCATTTGGTCAGCATATTTTGTGTCTAAACTGTATTTATCCATGGAAACATAATTTCATTGTGTTTGTTATGAATTATAGTTTCCCAAACTATAAACCCGCGAACTTGAACGCGGATTATAAGGCAAACGGAAACAATCTCCAGTTGTTTTTTACTTCAAATGCGGGAAATCGAGCCTCAAGCACAACAGCTGATGACGTTTTACCGATTTACTCTGAAAGCAGGCCTCTTTGTGTTCCCCGAAATGTGAAGTGTCACACTCATATTTCACCTGGATAGAAACCTGTTGACTTTTGCAAGCGTTGTTTTGGTGAACTGTGCTCACCGGTTAAGTTGCTGACGGTGAGAAGGAGCTGCGTCTTTGTTTTCGTTTGATCAATTCCAGTGATTAATTATGGTGTGTTTGATTGGACTACCTTACTGTGCTCATCATCCTCATCATGGACATATCAATTTTGTGACATTCTGTGAGTAATTTACACTTATTCTACCTGACTTTGTGATCAGTGGCAGGTGGCTGAACGAGACAGGCCACAGAGCCTGTATTAGTACATTGATACTGTTGCTACTTGCTGTTATTGTGCTGTTTATTGGTACACCGACACTCGAACACTGACTGTGATTTAACCAAGTTTCGTGCAGTGGGTTATAGTAGCACTTCACTGAAAGGATCGTTTAAAGGACCGACAAAACGCCCGTCTAACCTCTTGACACCTCCAGACCCCAAGAAAGCGAAACAGAAGCGGACAGAAGAGAAACTGGAGTCTTTTATCCATGAAGCACAGGGGATGGATTTTGCTCCAACCCCTGCGAGAGCGGCGGCAGGCCGACATCAGAGATAGGAGAAAGGAGATTCCCATTCAACCCCTACCATTATCACAGAGCCCATACCTAAAACAAAGCTATTTTAACAAATGTATTTTGAGAGATAATGAGACTGGACCAACACCTTTATCACAATGACGAGTCCACACCTAAAACAAAGCCTTTTTGAACATTGTCGCACATAGTCCACACAAAACCAAATTAATACCACCCCATGCGCTACATAATAGCAAAACTGATTTCTGAGGAACGCTATTTTCTCACTCAGACAGCATTTCAGGAACCAGCTAGCTTACAGCGGCTGACTGAGCTTTTCAGCTTTAAAAAAAAAAGACAGTCGGCTAGTTAAGTATTCCAACCACATTAAATAACACAACACCAACTCTTTAAGTTAAGTAAATTACAAGTACTTAATAAGTAACCTATAAGTTGCCTACAACTGACAAGTAACTTTGCAAGTAACTTTGTAAGTTCTTATAAGTTAGTTGACATAAGTTCTTATAAGTGAGTTAAAATAAGTACTTGTAAGTGACTAGATTCTTACAAGTTCTTGTCTCAAGTCATCAGGTTACTTGGACAATTTTGTCAAGTTATTTGGAAAACAAAATAACTTTTTATTTCCTCAGTAATAGTCTGGAGGTGCAACCAGTGGGGTTAAATGGTTAGGTGTGACACATCTCTCTGTGAATTGTATGACAGAAATAAAGAAAAGCTTACCGTTACTTGCTTAGAAGACCTTGCACTTTTTCGATGATCTCTTTCACTCCTATCTTTTCCCCTTTCTGTAAAAAAGATGCCTTTAGTTCTTCAACATTCACGGGTTGACTACGCATCTTATTTTCAATTTCCGACTTCTGTTGTTTGTAATTACTCAAATCATCCTGCACTCTCTTAAACTCATCAACATCGATTTTATTGTCCATTAAAGCTTAGCTAATAATAAGTTTCATACTGCTCAGCTTTGCTCCAGCAAGAGTACTTAATGCCTCATGCTTTTGTAACTTCTAATGAAATCTTTTGTTAAGGGCTTCCAAACCAAAGCATGTCAGGCATGTGAAAACACTGACACCTTCAAGTGCAATCCCAATGACACTTCCCACTCCTGTTGCAAACAGAGCTACACCACTGACAGAGCAATCAGTGGAAACAACACCAACACCCATTGTTGCATTGTGTACAGAATTGAAAGCCATGCTATACTGTCTTTTACACCTTAAGTATTTTGCCTCTTCACTTCAATGCTTCTGTAATATTTATTAAACGAAACGAATCAGCCTGTAATCTTTCATCAGATATTTGCAGATACAAGGGCATCATTTTGTAAAATAACAAATATAATGTTTCAAAATAAACTTAATCAGCGATTACATTTTGCAACTCTTCAGGGGTATTTAATTTGCTAGCATAATAAAATGAAACAAGATCTGTGTGTCAGTTTTATGTAATTTAATGATAAAAGACTTGTTTTATTGACTACTACTTTAACAGCTGTGTTACTACAGAATACTTCTACATCTACTCCTTTCCTAATAGCAATAAATACTTTTGTTGACTTCACCACTGAGCTTTCCCATGTAAGTTTGATTCCCTGTGCAATCTCTGCTTCTTTAGCATCTTCCAAAGGCTTTAATATGATTTCAAAAACTATTGTCGCTTCACTAGCTAAGGTACAGTTTGCTGGTATAACAGGGCTTCTGTTTTAGTGCATCTATGCGTTTATGATGCATTAAAACTCAAAATCACGTAGTAAAATTGTGACTAAGGGGTAGTCATATGCATTAAAATTCAGTGCATCTGCATCCGAGATGCATCATCCTTGCGCCACCGTGCGTAACCTAAAAGGTTGGTGACAGTCATTCTATTTTTAGCAATGAGTTGGTTCGTTTAGCCGTTTGCTTGGTTGCAGCTGCGTTCAGAATCACCCCGACTCCGGGGTCCGTGTGAGTGTAACTGGACGGGTAAACTGTTAGTTTACGTGTGGTGTCAGCATGTTATTCCAAAGTGCGCGCTACATGTTGAACGCGTTGTTTGCTGTGACGTCACCATTCATACTATTATGGGTTACCGCATCGTGCGTTTCACTTTCAATCTTGAACCAGTTGTAAATGACGGAGAAAAAGCAAAGGAAGCTGGAATGTTTCGGATTCTTTAATCCGGCACCGTCTGATCGTGATAATTGCTTAGAAGAAAGTTGCACTTTGACACCGCTGTCTCCATGGACAAGCGACAGTACCAGAAATGATACCCCTGGGCCATGTGTGGCACCGCTGCTGCGACTCGCAGTTTCAGTTCAGAGTATAATTATGGGTTTGTATATTTCCATGGCTAAAGCAGGATGGCACATGGACGACAATGTGCATGGAGGCGAACTCAAAAAGCAAGTCCAGAAATTTGAACAGAAATAAGTTTGTCAGTTTTTTTTATATAGTGGTCAATCCATCTTCTGGTACACAGGTATTAGGCAAAAGCTGTAAAATTGATGAAATACGTCTTTCGGGTTAACTTTTAAGTACATTAGTTCACACACACACACACACACACACACGCACACACGCACACACACGCACACACGCACACGCACACACGCACACACACACACACACACACACACACACACACACACAGAGTGAGAGTTTAGACAAGTCACACTTGGGTTGTCAATCTGCATCCAGCAGAAAAGGCTATATTCTGTTACAATACAATCAAGTGATCATCCAGATAAATATATATATGTGTTTTTCTGCGAGTCTGAGAGAGGCGGAGAGGGAGACGGGCTCAACAGTTAAAAAAATCAGTATCATGGAAAAGACACACACAATGTCACAACACATTTAAAGAGGAGAGAGCGAAATGAGTTAATTTATATATATAAAAAAAAAACCAAAAAAACATACAGATGATGCAGTTTTTCTTAAATAAATTTGCAGACCCTCTCTTATGTTCAGATGGGGGTCTGTGTACCCTCTAAAATTTATACCTGGGGATCTACAGACCCTTTAACCTGTTGTGAAAACAGAAGCCCTGTATAAAGACAATAATCGGATCAGGTCTGCCCTTTTTATCTGCAAGTTGATACCTTCGGTTTTCATACTCATTGTAACGCACGCAGACTCTCCCCAATCGCACGTACAGACTCGCAGCACAACAGACACATTGACTCAGACGGGCACATTCACGCGGTACAACTCAAACACTATTTCTCTTTCTTCTAGACCCTTTTACTCTTAACAAAACAAATAATGTAAACTCAAAAGATTCTTAACACCATACACTTCTCACTACAAGCACATCAACACCACATACACAACGTAAAAGCCAGGCTAGGTAATCGTCCTCAACAATCCAACCTGTTTCACTGGTGTTATCGCCCTGCAACGTTCTGTCCTTCCACGTCTAGGCATATATATAAATATATTTATGCGAGTCTGAGAGTGAAAACAAAAGCCCTGTATAAACACAATAATCGGATCAGGTCTGCCCTTTTTACCTGCAAGTAGATACCTTCGGTTTTCATACTCATTGTAACGCACGCAGATTCTCTGCGGCGCAATAGGTCCCTCTGGCGGCAGCCTCCGTTGACTGACGTCTGGGCGCTCTGCTCCACACAAGAACTCTGTACAATAAAGTCCTAATATCATATCTGCTCCACACAAGAACTCTGTACAATATGGGGACGTAGCTTAGTGGATAAGACACTGCGCTGACAGTCGTAAGATCCCGGGTTCGAATCCCCTGGTGGGCAGAAATGGGATGTGGACTTTTCCTCATTCCAATCGAGTCACATTTACGTACAGACTCGGCTTACCGTTGCCTGTCTCGCCTTCGTGTGAACAGCATGCATAATCAAGTGCGCACGTTAAAACTCCCATTATCACTAATCGAAAAAGAGAAGGCCCGGTGAAATGGAAACATACATATTTCACATGCACCGAAGTTAATAGCCGGGTGGAGGTTTGCACATAAAGTAGCGCTTATTTGCAGCAGGCTTTCAAAGCTCCAGCTTCCATCCTATGGCGGCGCCTTGAGCATCTTTAATTAGATGGATATGTGCGCCTTGGAGACACCGTACCATTCCATACCATACCAATAAAGTCCATTCCATACCATACCAATCAAGTCTTAATATCATAACACTTTCTAAACACACACATATATTGGATGATATGAGGTACATTGCGTAACCTGGCTGATACAATAAATCTACACATTTCACACACTCGTGCTTCATAAAGCAGACTAAATGCACAACACACCATAACTCAGTCTCTACATTGAAACAGACTATTACATGAAACACGCACCATACACGGATTCGTACATTGGAAAAGATTATACTCGACACAATCACGTACTACCTTCATAATGACTTAGGCATACACACCTCACATTTCTTAGTTATCCATCTCGGTAAATAACTACATAGGAAAATCACCGGTTATCTTAATTCTAAACTGACATAACTGAACCAAATCAACGCTACACAACCGAACTAAATCTTACTAACGCATACTACCTTTAATTCAGTAGCTGCCGATAATACATATAAAAACATACCTGAAATCTAGGTCTCAGAGTCTTGGAATACGGCTAGCATATCCAACATACGTCCGTCCTCACTGAGAGAATAGCCCGTACTGACTAATCTAAAGCTATGTTAGACTGAACTCCCGCCTAAAACTCCATGCAAAACGCTTTCCTTATGATTGCACGCGACCTCGTTCATACACGGGATATTTGTCACAAGACAAACCGCTGACAAACCATACAAAAATCCTGTGTGAACTCTATGCATGGGCATAGAGCTTCATCACAATTCCCCCTTCCCGAGGTAAAAAAGAAACAACCGAGTTTCTTTTTAAGACTAACTGAACGACACCGAAATCATCAGCACGAAGAAATTAACAAAGGATTAAATCTCAACAACCCATGCGCTGATCGCACTGCGAATGCGAAAACAGATCAGCAAACGTGATAATATCTCTGGAAATGACCCAACGATGGACACACAATCTCGCTCAGTGGCGCCATAGCGAGAACCAACAGTGTCCGACCTACCTAAAGACTGGATGGTGAGCGGCTTTTATGACCGCAACAAAACTACTCCAACCCGACTGGTGGACCAAACCTGTGGACAGATCCCTTTACCCTTCACGGCAATAACACGGCCTTTCGGAGTACTCCTCTGACAAATGTCACACGAGCGACACGTCCGTCGAGACGCCTGGCCACGAAAACCCGAGACAAACACGCTCCAGCGTTCGCTTAACGCCGAAATGACCAGCTAACAAACCGTCGTGGGCCGCCAACAAAACTGTGTCACGCAGCGACGAAGGTACAAGCGATCTGTACGGCTGTCGGAACAGTTATCGGTGCGACCTCCTTACAAAAATGACGCTGTAGCATGCCGACTTTCACTACAAGCTGGTACGAGTTTACTCCACTTTTTTTTTTTTTTTTTTTTTTACCTCGCCAACTGCAGCTTTCTCGAACCAACCCTGTAATGACTCATCTGCCTTCTGTAACTCAATGTGATTGGCAGGCGAAATAGCGACAAGAGGCGAACTAGCCACACATGGCAACGCAGCCTTTTTCTCACCATTGCGCCTGACTTGAGCTCTGGTCGCTACTGATGCGACCGCGACGCGAGGCACATTTACTACTCCGTCCACTAATGGTAGGTAACCACCTCCGTCAGCCGAGCACAAAACGCCCAGCTGAGGTTCCTCTCTGACTGGCACTGCAACGCTGGCCATGTGAGTGGGCTGCTCCGCCCCCTCCACCCGACCAGTATCGCTAGGACATTGACGAGCAAAATATCCGTAGCCTTGACAAGTAAAACACTTGAATACGACCACGTCCGTACCCACGCCCAGATTTCTCTGCCCGTGCGTTGGGATCCCGACCGCAAACGTTGTCACACCTATCGCCACGTCGAAACCGGAAAGTACCTCTACCGTTGAACAGGTGGGTCCCACGCAAGGTATTGACATACCGTTGTCCCCCAGTCGTGTTAGCGGCGACTAACCCGATTGGCGGCGACTCGGTCCTACGTGCTAGGTTCTTCACCGGATGCACGAGCCGAAAAGCCTCCGCATTCCGAACTAGCTCCTCGGTACTCGGTATCTCGTTCCCTGGCTGATACCTCGTTCCCTCAGCTACCGAAGAAATGTTCCGCCAAAATGAGATCAAACAATTCCTCGTACGTGAGGCCGATCTTGGACAGCTCGACCCAACGTACAAGCAAATGGGACAACCGTTTGCCCAAAGACACAAACGATTCCCCGGTCTCTGGCCGACAAGCTCTCGAGCCCTCTCTGAATCCCTCCGCATCACACTCAGACCTTCTATAATAGACACTCCTTCAAAGTATCATAATCTACGTTACCCGAAACGTTTAAGCTATGGAAAAGACTCAAGCCTAACCTTCCAGAACAGACGAAAGCAAAACGGGCCAGTTGGCAGAAGGCCAACTCAATGCCTGCGCATGCGCCTCAAACCGACACAAAAAAAGCGTCAATGCAGTGGAATTCACAGACTCCTTATAACTACTTAAACATTGGTAACCTAGGGCCGACTGCGTGCACACTTGTACCGCCTTGGACTGTCACACATTGCAGACTGCTTGTGTGAAACTGGTTTACAGACCCCAGAGCATGTACTGCAGTCCTGTCCCCTGTACCAAGACGCCTGAATACAGCACTGGCCACATGGAGCGACACTGTCAGAGAAACTCTGGGGCTCCATTCTTCTTCTTCTTCTTCTTCCTCGAGCGCTTTGATGAAGCGCAATATGCATTATGCAGCCGTTAGGCACCTGAGAGGTCCTGCATCTCTGTCTTCGGCCAGGACCGTGTATCGGGGGTCCCTCCCCTAGACCGACTGTCGTTCAGGACTGTTGTGCTCGGTCTGCCCACCAATGAGTAACAACACATTGGCCCCTCACATCGTTTAGCCCGACAGCAGAAGCTGTTTACCAGAGTGTGGCCACTGTTATCCCTAACAGCTTTCTTGAAGCCAGAAGTGAGAGTTGAGTGCTGGGTAAGGACCTGTGCTCCCGTCCACCCGGATGGGTTTACAAAAGTACTACCTCTCTCCAGACACCCCATACACCCCGGGCTCCATTCTAGACCTACTGCAGACCACTAACTTCGTCTCAACTACCAATCTTGACATATGAGGCAGAAACTCGGGAACGCTGAAGAAGAAAAAGGTAATCTAGGGAAGTTACGTATGCCCCGACCTACTGAATCACCATCTGGAGATGTCCTAGAACCTGCTTCTCGAGCCAACTGCAGCTGCAACTCCCTATCTCTCTTCTCTCTCTCTCTCTCTCTCTCTCTCTCTCTCTCTCTCTCTCTCTCTCTGATACTCTAGTAGTTATTTTTCTCTCAGGGCATATTCGTTTTCGGCTTTCTCTCTCTGAACTGCTAGTTCTTTCTCGGCTTTCTCTCTCTCTCTCTCTTTAACGGCAAGTTTGAAAACTGGTCCTGTTACCAATAACTTCTACCGTTGGAAAATAAGGGTTCATTGTTCATTGTTCTCTCTCTCTCTCTCTCTCTCTCTCTCTCTCTCTCTCTCTCTCTCTCTCTCTCTCCTCTCTCCTCCCTCCCCCTCCTCCCTCTCCTCTCTCTCTCTCTCTCTCTCTCTCTCTCTCTCTCTCTCTGAAGATCTAATTCTTTCTCGTCTCTCTGTATCTGTAGTACTAGCTCTTTCTCGTCTCTCAGTTTCCGAATCTCTAATTCTTTCGCGTCTTTCTCTCTCTAAATTTCTAACTCCTCTTTTCTAAGGACTCTTTCTTTCTCCCTTTCCTCTCTATCCTTACACTTCTCCACATAGTCAAAGAGCCTGTCCTCCATGAGACCTAATCTTTCCCCTTATAAACCTCTACTAGGTCCGACTCCATATCTATGGCAACAACTTCCAAATTGGAAAAAAAAAGTAAAAATACAAAAACACAGAACAATTTTAAGAACAGAACTTAAAAGAGGGACCACAGAAATGCTAACCACCTACGCATAAGAAATAGCAACCTACTTGAAGACGTCCAGATGGAGCAAAAAAACCGACAGACCGTAGAGCAAGGAAAAGGAATAGTACAAGCTATACAAAAGGAAGAAACAAGAATTAGCTCCTCGTAAGATCCAGAAACTACCTAAACAAAGGATCTTACCCCCTAGAATCGTGGAGGGGAATATCAATACAAACAAACATCAACAATCGCACTCTATACTACAGTCCCTACGCTAGGACACAGACTATGTAATACTCTATTCTAACCTACCGTTGGCAAAAAAAAAATTCAGGGCCACAACTGTAACGCACGCATCACAACAGACGCATGCACCGCCACTGACTCAGACGGCACATTCACGCGGTACAACTCAAACACTATTTTTCTTTCTTCTAGACTCTTAACAAAACAAATAACGTAACTCAAAAAGATTCTTTACACCATACACTTCTCACTACAAGCACATCAACACCGCATACACATACACAACGTAAAAGCCAGGCTAGGTAATCGTCCTCACAATCCAACCTGTTTCCCTGGTGTTATCGCTCTGTAACGTTCTGTCCTTCCACGTCTAGGTGTGTAGTTTCTCGCGTTGCACGCTTCTGAGTAGTCCCCCGTTTCTCGTACCGTGGACGTCCTCCTGACTCGCTCCCCTAGGAACCGGTCGCCCACTCCTCAAGTGGTGGAATGACCTCGCAATAGTTCCCTCTGGCGGCAGCCTCCGTTGACTGACGTCTCGGCGTCACGTCGCTCCGCTCCACACAAGAACTCTGTACAATAAAGTCCTAATATCATAACACTTGTTAAACACACACACATATTGGATGATATGAGGTACATTAAGTGACCTGGCTGATACACATTCTTTCACACACTCGTGCTTCATAAAGCAACACACCACAACACACCATAACTCAGTCTCTACATTGAAACAGACTATAACGTGACACATGCACCATACACGGATTCGTACATTGGAAAAGATTATACTCAACACAACCACATACTACGTTCATAACGATTTAGGCATACACACCTCACATTCCTTAGTTGTCCATCTCGGTAAATAACTACATAGGAAAATCACCGGTTATCTCAACCAATTCTAAACCGTCATAACTGAACCAAATCAACGCTACCCAACCAAACTAAATCGTACTAACGCATACTACCTTTTAATTCAGTAGCTGTCGATAATACATATAACAACATACCTGAAATCTAGGTCTCGGAGTCTTGGAATACGGCTAGCATATCCAACATACGTTCATCCTCACTGAGAGAATAGCCCGTCCTAACTAATCTAAAGCTATGTTAGACTGAACTTCCGCCTAAAACTCCATGCAAAACGCTTTCCTTATGATTGCACGCGACTTCGTTCATACACGGGATATTTGTCACAAGACAAAACGCTGACAAGACCGTACCATACTAAAAACCCTGTGTGAACTCTATGCATGGGCATAGAGCTTCATCACACTCATATAGTATTCATTTATCTCTGCTATTGTTTTCTTCAGAATAGCTTGAAACAAGACTCACAAACAAAGGACCAGAGTTAAGAACTTTTCTAAATGTTAAGTTTATTCTTCAAATTTACATAAGGATTAATAAATTCAAACTTAATGTCCCAATCAATTGCAGGAGCAGCGGCAGCTGCAGGAACAATTACCCACTTATTACCCACATGTTTTAAGAGGTAATGTACATTATTTACAGGACTAGGTACAGTAACATCATGAAGCTGACTAAGTTTAGGATACATTTTTATCTGTGTCTTTCACGTCATCAATTATTTTTCGCTTGTACATTCCAGCGGAATCAAGTTTAAAGCCATACACTTCTCCCACCTCTCCTTCTTGATCAAAATCATGCACATCAGTCAAATCTTTCAACTCCATTACTGGACATATAGTTGGTGTAATTCTTGGCTTCAGACAAGACTCATTTTTATTCAACAAAAATAAAAATTATTTAACTTCCAAGACAACACTAAAATCATGCATCAGAACTGGTTTACCATCCTGATTAGTTGCAGATAAGCAAAGTGATTTAAAGAAATTGGCACCTATTTTTTTAAAACCGTAAATTAGGAAATCTAACAACTACAACTTTTACAATAGGGAGCATTTCCAGCCTGCATGCATCTTAACAAAGTTGAAGGCTTTCCATTGTATACATTTTCAGTCATGTTCAGTTTTTCCAAAATAATGAAGATTTAGTATTTTATGTATTGACAAATTTAAAGGATATCTTCCAGTTATTTTATTTTTTGGGACTTAACTGCCACACCCCAAGAAAATTTTCCAGTAATGACATCATCCAGTAATATCTAATCCTCATCTTGAGGCATTACTGTATCACCTAATAAACCAAGTAAAAATGCAAGATCATGTGAAATTGTAGGCAAAGGTCTCGGAAATTCTAACGTAATAATAAAGTTAGCTAGATTTAAAGTTGCTTTAATTTTTAAATTGCTTTGTAACCAGTTAGCTAAAGTACAAAAGTCATAATACCCAGGTGGTATATAGTGTGTATCAGTATCATCAGTTACAAAATAAGCTTCACCATCTGTTATTTTAAACCACTTTACAGTGTAGAACATTTTGTGGATAGCTACAACCTTGTTACCATCTCGATTATTAATTCCATTAGTTAACAAAACTGGTTTGCTTGTATCAAGGTTTGTTAAGGTAATAAACATTTTTATTATTACATAAAAAAGCACAATGGAATTTAAATCACCAACAAGCGTTAGTACAAACGCGTTTTAATTCAACGTGAATGCCAAGTACAATGTCGCACCTACTTATGACCAGATATTAATTCAACTAAATCAGCTCGACATAGACGTGTTGGAAGGGATGTTCACGTGAGCAGGTTAAACTCTATATATAAAAGAGCTGTCAAAATGATAGATACGAGGCCCATTCCTACCACAGACAAATTAGACATCTAAACATTCTCGGCCTGACCACCATTTTTGTTATCCTAATTAAATAACCTTTATTTTACTATTTTTTGCTATCAATAATGATCGCACCGCTCACATTTCCCAACTCTCCTCTATCTTACTCTGTGAAAATAAAGATTTCCAAAATCAATGCCGTTGACAACTAAAGCAAAATTAACACCTGAGCTAATTAATATATCAATGATGTACATTTTAAGAGTTTAATTATAGTTTCAAAAATTAATATTTTTTATTATAAAATGAACCAAGACGAATTACTTCTTTTAAGTGATATCAACGCTGTAGAAAACAAAGACTTAGACTCTAAAAAACAACTCCTTCTCTCTGTAGTTGTTTCAGGCAAATCAAAAGCTTATCTTGGAAAACAATACATGACAGAAGACATAGAATCTCTCACGGGTGAGGAGTTAACTAAACTACATTCTAAATATGAAAATCACATCGCTTCACTAATGACTCGTGATTTAAGTCGATCTCTTGTCTGTCTATACACAAAAGCAGTGAGTCACTTTCTACCTGTAGACACTGACACCTTATCACACGACCTTGAAAGCAACCCTATTGTTTCAAGTTCAATTTTTAAATTAGCATGCATCATGTTTTACCAGTTTGGCAATTACCTAGCACCTGTGGTAACTTTGCTTGTTACTGGGAGCCATATTGATTTTTTGAAAATAAATTTTCTAGAAAAAGAAAAGGATGGACCAAATGGACGAGAACCAGATGACTCCACAATGGAACCCTGTTTTGACGCAGGTTCAAATGATCACTAAAACTAAAAGTCCAGGTCGGATAGAGGCAAGAAAAAGATTAGCCTTTTGCCACCGTAGTCTGCCAACTTGATTTTTCCCTGCTACCGTAGTAATTTTGACAAATTTCATTGGCCTTGTCTGTTGTAAAAATCTTATCATACCCCAACATATTTGGTATCAGTGGAAAAAGCAATTCAAGGTGAACTCGTAGACACTATGCTGAAGAAAATATTTTGTAATGTTAAGATTTTACAGGTGTATAAAGAAGATGGGGTAAGAAGCCAAAAATCAAAAACAGTTTCACACTGGGTTCCACTGAAAATGAACATGCTGTTAGTGTATTAGTTAGCCAGAGTGTGAAAATTACACTCACCTAGCATTCCAGAGACATATTCTAGTGTGTCACCAGTAAATAATCCAGAAAGAAAGGCACAACAGAAAAGTTTCTTCACACATAAAAGTTTTTACACCAAAATCCGCCATTTTTTTTTTGCACATGGGGACGTTTTGTATTAGAGCTTCTAATTCGTTGGTTTCAGCCCATACAAACAAGAAAAGTCACTCTACAAGTAAAGAAATGAGTGCTTGACATATTATAGTAGATTGCTTCCCTTAGACCATACTGCCGGTATTGGCAATGGGGAAACTAGGCCAGCGCACATATGTGTGCGTCCCGTCGGCAACGGAGCTTTGCTTGGGGCACACATATGTGTGTTCCGTCGTCAAAAGGTTAACCTAATGGAACAAACAAACAAAATTACAGCTTCAGGCACAAACAGAAAAGGCTAATGTAACTGACCCGTCATCAGCACCAGTGTCAATACCAACACCACCAGGACCGTCGGGATTGTCACACCCTTATCAAAGTGAGAGACAAAAAACTGAGTCTAAACCCGAAACAACAAAATATATAGTTGCTGGATTTGTTGTCGGATTTGGTTACGTAGGTTACCAATTATACAAAAAATACAAACCACAGACTCGAACAGTGTCCAAAAAATCAGACGCTCCAAAAACAAAACCAGAAGTCGCCACATTACCAGTAACACCAAAACCTGTTGACCCATTTTTTATGCAGTAAATAAATTTTTTATTTTAATTAGAAAATGAGCAAAACAAAAAACTTAATGAACCTTGTCTATCACTCTGTCGTAATAAGCGGACTAGCTGTTGCTTACTCTATGTTAGGAAAAAGTCTACTCAAAATGAAATCGGCAGACCTGAGTAGATTGGACTTTGAAGACAGTGCTAAGCTAGTTGTAGCTGTCACAGCGTCAATTGCTACAAAAGACTTTCTCGTCAAGCAAGGAATTATTCCCGCAAATGTTTCTATGTAAATAAAAATAAGTATGGCGACTTTAGCTATTATGATTAGAGGTGCCATGGCCAATGCCCTGGCTTTCAGTGGGTCAAATTATCTCTTTTCAAAAATGGATAGAGAAGAATCTGCAGAAGATATGAGATGACACAATGAGGCATCAGAAAAATTAGCACAAGCACAGCAGGATTATGAGAAGCAACGAATAGAGAAACTTGATTTTATCAATGAAAAACTCAGGCTTGAAGGTCACGCGCAGCATACATTTTCTAATGTCGATGACACAATCAGGGAATATTTTCTCGTTACAGGTGATGACATAACCAATCCAAAACCAAAACTTAGCAACTATTACCAACCAAGCACACAACAAAGAAACAGAGAAATAATCTTTGTTTTAGTGGGAATGATATTTGTATATTTTACTAGACTTTATATTGCTAGAAAAAATGACAGAGATTGAAAATAAACTATCAAAATTATATTACTCCCCAATTGGATATTGGAAAGGAAAAATCGCGATTCAGAAATTACACGCAGCTGTGGGCGGTGATGTAACACTCGAGCAAATAAAACAATGGTTACAAAAACAGGCAATATGGCAGGTTTATCTCCCTGCACCAAGAAAAATAACAAGACCTCATTTTGAAAACAATACCCCCAATGACACCCATCAAATGGACCTCCTGTTCTTACCTCACGATACAATAAGAAAAAAGCGTTACAAGTATGCACTAACTGTTGTCGACATAGCTTCAAGGTATAAGGATGCCGAACCCACAACTGACAAAACTGCTACCACGGTAGCCACAGAGTTAACAAAAATATATAGTCGAGGCCCCCTAAAATACCCTAGACTCGTGCAGGTCGATGACGGATCTGAATTCAAAGGTGCCATTAATCAGTTATTTGCAAAGCATGGTGTGTTAGTGCGGCATGGTATTCCAGGTGTGCACAGATCACAGGCAATAGTTGAGAACTTTAACAAACAATTATCAGAGAGACTTTTCAGCTATCAGTATTCTAAGGAACTCATGCATGACGCACGTAACACTGAGTGGGTTAAGAGATTACCGTCTCTGATAAAAGCAATAAATAACGAAGGTCATGTAAAACCCGCTGATGCTAATAAATTGAAAACAATACCATCAGGACCTCCAGCGTCAGGACCAGGACTAAAAGCAGCCCTGGTTGCCAGACACAAGTTTGTTTAAAAAACAGGTAAGATATCTATATCAACCAGGAGAGGCTGAAGATGACGTTAGATGCAGAGCAACCGATCCAATTTGGTCTATGTCTAAAGTAATCATAGTAGAATTCAAGCATCAATAGTTTTGATAACTCAAGTATTGCCATACCAATGAATGTCCAGTTTAACAATCTTTTTTTTTTTTTTGAGTGACACTGCATACAATGACGGATGAAACTCTTTATACCCTGTGTACTGTGGCTTGCCTGTAAGTTTAATTGCACCCGATTCAGTTGTGACCAGTCTTACATCTTGGTCAACTTCAAAGATCCAACCTTTCTCATCATTTCGGTCATGATTCATAATATAGTTTGATAACCCTGAGTCTGTTATGTCATACTGTGACAAATCATGCAGACAAAAGTTTTTCAAGGGCAATAACTCACACATCGCGAATCCGTACAAATTGTTTGCGTCTACGTACGTAATGAATGACCTTGACCTTGAGGGGTCAAAGTCAAGGTCATCAAGATATTTGTTGTTGGCTTTGGCATAATTGTTTGCGGCTATACTGATGCCTCCCCTCAATCCGCATTCCACCATTTCACCCATCGTGCGATCAGACAACAGGTCTATAGATATCTTACTAGATTTTAAAAATGCATCCCATGTCATGCCAAGACTAGTTATGTAGCTGGCCGGGTCAAGACTGTAGTGTGACAAACCCTTTTCTCGATAACTTTCAAATAGCAAGCAAACGTCAGCTTTCAAGTACTGATCATGGTAGTCACCAATCGTTTCACACCCTAATTTACCCCATGCATCGAGAGTGTGTTGAGAAGTACCCAACGGAGAAAGAAACACGCTTAGAAAAGACGGGTACAACACAATTTATTAATATTTTGGGTAAATACCCTTTGTCAAAATAGACAAACAAACAGAGAGATTAGCCGCTACTTATCTTCATTGGCAGAAGGAATGTGGCAACTGAAGGAGGTGACGTAAAATAAAAGAAAAGGAAGAACAAAAGTGCGGAAAAAGTAAAAATGACGTCAACGAAAAATCGTAAGAGAGAGACTCGGAAAGAACCTGAATACGAGAGACAAGAGTGTGTGCAAACACGTGTAGGAGCAAGCAAAAGAAAAGGCGTGTAGGTGAGGTAAGAGAGAGAGAGAGAGAGAGAGAGAGAGAGAGAGAGAGAGAGAAGAGAGAGAACGAATGGGGAGTACCCTTGGGCACGAAGTAGGCTGAGTGTCTGATACACAAAACCTGCTAAACACCAACCCGAAGGCAAACTTTATATCACCTTCAAGTTGAGGACTACCTCGGGGAAAAACGGGAGGACCCCGGGGAAAAAAAACCCAGCATTTAGCAAGGTACACAACAAGTAATAAGTCAGTAAAACAAAGCAAATAATCAAATTCAGTAAGAGAATATTGGTATAAGTGGAGAGGTAGTTGTGAAACCGTCTTCAAGGGTAACTAAAAAATAAAAAAATAAGGCGGGGGGGGGGGGGGGGGGGGAGAGAGAAAGAGAGAAGGGGCGGGGGGGGGGGGGGGGGAGGGGGGGGGGGGGAAAGGAGGAAGGGGAAAAAGAGAAAAGGAAAAAGCGTAAAGAGAGAAAGATGGCTAGAGAGAAGTGTTAAAGGTGTAGGGGGGGGGGGGGAGAGAAAGAGGGGGGAAAAAAAAAAAAGGTGAGGTGGAGGCGGAAGACAACCAGCTAGAGCCACCAGCCCCACCCAACAGGCACCCACCAGCCCACAGAAAAACACACAGGCACACAACAAGACGACCACATACATCCCCAAGGGATGCACACGATCGCCCCGCCCCAAAACCGCGTATATCTCCGGGAGCCCGAGACCGGGCGCCCGACAGGGAAGGGCAAGGGATCCAACTAAACGTTTGGCCAGCGCTGAGAAAGTCACCAAGGGAAATGTACATATCAACCAGCGCCAACCTCACCTATCTGGTTAGTGAGTAGTAAAACAGAAGCGATACAGTGAGGTAAAGTTAGCAGACACAATCAAGGTAAAAAATGTTAATCTTTCATATTCATCCCGATTGGCGCCACAGTGCCCAGTTTATTAATCAGAAATTTTTCACGGTCTTTCCTGGCCCAGACATTACTGGCTTGCATAAGCCAGAGGCCTTTAACCCGAATGTCCGAGACGGAGTGGTCGGCCTGATTGAAATGTCGTCCGACCGGTCTGTTGTATTGGTACATGACAGACTGAAGATGTTCTTTGAAACGGTCGTTGATGGTTCTTTCCGTCTCTCCAACATAGAGTTGGCCGCATTTCACACAGGAGATGACATAAATCACGTTGGTGGTTTGACACTTGAAGTATCTGTCTATGTTGAATTTGTAACGTGGACCATTCACCACGGTGGAAGGGCAAATAAAAGGACACGTCTTGCAATTAGGAACATTGCACTGAGTGGAGCCGGAGGGTCTGGTGGTATGACGAGGCTTGAGAGTAGAGCGAACAAGCATGTCCCGCAAATTAAGATCCCTCTTGAAAGCTACCAACGGAGGTTCAGAAAAGATAGCAGCAGATTCGTGACTGGATGACAAAAGACCCCAGTTAGAAAGAAGGATTTTACGAACCGGATTGGTGTGGGGATGGTAGATCATGGTTACGATAGGCCTGTCACTATCAGCGGTAGGTTTAGTCTGCAGTGTACTCGCGCGACTAAGTTTTTGTACCGTTTGGAGAGATCCTTGAACAACAGTATGTGCGTAATGTCTGTCGATGAAAAATCCAGCCATTTCTTTGGATTGAACATCAAAATCTGATTCTTCGGAACATATTCTTTTTAGCCGAAGAAACTGGGAATAAGGGATGCTGTTTTTAGTTTTGGGGTTGTGAGAAGATCGGTAGTCGAGGTAGGAATGTGAGTCGGTAGGTTTGTAATGTATTGAAGTTTTCAACATTCCGCAGTCAATCCTGATGTTCATGTCCAGAAAGTCGACTGAAGTAGCTGATATAGTGTATGTGAACTTGATGGATGGGTGGAAGTCCTGCACGAAGTGAATGAAGTCTAAAAGTGCAGCTTGGGTCATGTGTGTAACTCCTAAACCGTCATCGATGTAGCGTTTATACATCTCAGGGACAGGCCCGGTGTATTGCTGAAGAATCTGTTGCTCAAGGAAACCCATGAAAAGGCAAGCATAGCTGGGTCCCATTTTTGTGCCCATCGCTACGCCACTGCACTGAGCGAAGGTGACGCCATCAAAGGTGAAACTGTTGAGAGAGAACCAATTCAGCCAGACGTAGAAGTGTATGAGTAGGAGGTTGTTTATGACTTCTTTGGTTGAGGAAGTATGCAAGTGCATTGAGGCCGGCATTGTGCGGTATAACAGTATAAAGTGAAGTGACATCAAGGGAAAACAACAGTTCAGGTTTGAAAAGTTGTTTCTGGTTGACTTGGTCTATGATCTCTAGAGCATGGTGGGTGTCTTTAATGTAGGTAGGTAGAGACTGGACAAAGGGTTGGAAGATGATGTCCAGGTATTCGGAGATGTGTTCAGTGGGACAGCTGCAAGCTGACACTATGGGGCGGCCGGGATTGTTGAGTTTGTGAATTTTGGGGAGAAGGTAAAAGTTAGGTTGCTTAGGCCGCTTTTTTAGGAGATTAGCTGTGGAAGGAAGCTCTCCTTTAAGAATCATCTCTTTGACTGTCTTAGAGATGCGCTTTTGATCAGCTTGGAGGGAGCATGCGTCAAGATGTTGGTAGTGTTCTGGGTTCTCTGTCTGTAGGCCTCTTTGATGTACAGATCTCTGTCCCATACAACGACGGCGCCACCTTTATCGGCTGGTTTGATGACGATGTCGCTTCTGTTACGAAGATTGTTGAGAGCGTCGAGTTCAGATTTTGTGAGATTAGAGTGAGGAATGGTTTTGAATTTGAGTTGTCCAATGTCAGACATGGTCTTCTTAATGTAGCACTCGAGTTCAGGAAGTTTACCATGAGGTGGTTCTCTTCGGACAGGAGTGTCAAAACGATCAACGAAGATGTCACCAACCTTCTGAGTTCTCGGTCGATGGCCCAGGACAGCCCTATAGAATTTCTGCAGATCTCTGATGAGTTCGTATTTGTTTATAGTAGGCTGCATATGAATAAACTTTAAACCTCTGTGTGTTGGTAATCAGCATCATAAATACCTTTTCCATTTAGTGTAAAATAAAATGCCTTTTTTGGCGGCAGTCTCCTTTCCTCAAACACAATCCACTCACTGATGTACTCGTAGGGGTAGACACATTTCTTAATTATTCAGTCCTCTCTGCGCCGTCTGGTGCTTGAGGCGACTTTTTTGTCGTTTCCGTAGCAAGTTTCTTTTACAGGTGGAGTCGCTAGCCCAGCCTAACCTCCTCCTTTATCCTGACTGGACAGCAGTTAAGCCCCAAGGGCCTCCTGGGAGTTATTTCTTAATTAACTCTGGCTCAAAATATTTACTTGTTATTGGAAACTCAGTCAGACCTTCTGCCAGACTGGCAAGCCCTAAAGATAAATGTTGCACTGAGTCATAAAATGCTAATTTGTTGTCTAGCCTAAAAGTCAAATATGTTTCAATTGTCTGAGGAATACAACTAATGTTTTTGTAAGACTCATCTACAGCACGCATGATAATGTGTGAATCATATCCTTTGAGATTGTGAAAAAAGATTGATAACTTGTATGTCTTAGGATCTATTTTTAATAACAATTTACAATTGTTATGTGCAGCACCTCTGTAGCGTCCAGTTATGTGATCATGGTCACGAACTGTATCATCTCGGAGGGCTTGTTCACAAATCCAACACGTCTCTGCTGCATTAAAATTCAGTTTGTCTTCTTCTGTCATCACCAAAGGCATCTGACATGTGAGATAATGTACTACCTGACTATGCAGTTGTCTCATTTATGTTAAAAACTCAGCTGCTGCATTTTCACCCCTGTAGATAACAGGTTCTGTATGCTCACCGTCTGTCCTAACAAGAATGTATCCAAAAGAACACACCACTTGGTCACTCAACTTTACTGTCTTTGGTAATGATTCTGGAAGGTCTGCCATTGTTGTGTAGTGTTCTGTGCATCTACTGTGGGAGGTCAGGGTATTTGCCCGACCACATATGGTGGTGCACCTTCGTGTTTGTGTGTGTGTGTTTCTCCTGCCTACTTCCTGGGTTCCGGAGGGGGACATGGGTTGTGTGAGAGACCTGATGCATTCTTTTTGAGGATGCAGATGATCGTCTTGGTCTATACCTGCGTATTTCTCTGTGGACTGGCGATTGGGTGCCTGGGGGGCGGGGGCAGGGGATTTGGCTGTTTGTCTGTCCAGCGCTGAGTGATTCCCCTTGGTTTGTGTACAATTCTGCCAGCGCTAGCCTCACCTATCTGGTTTGTGAGTAGTCAAACCACTAGGCACAAAATGCGGATAAATTTATAAACAGGTTAGGGGGTTACGCAGCAAGAACAACTGTATGCAGGTGTTATGTAATACGTTGCTATCAACTTACAAAAAACCCCCAAAATGTGTTCATTTAGATAATATCATCCACAGGAAATGCAAAGCGCAGACACCCTCTAAGTACGCTACGTCGACGTGAATAAAAACCGCGCAACCACAAAAAGCCAAATAAATTGAAACGGAAAGGGGCTATACAGCAAGATAATGCGTTGAGTACTACCTATGGCGTAACAATTTTTAAAGATTAACTCAAAATGTGTTAAATTAGACAGTACCTTAGAAAAGAACCAAACAAAGTTCTTTACATGCATGGCAGTCACCTTTTGGGTCTGAATTAATAACCTTAGAGAGACATTTTTAAGCGTATGCAGTCTGCGCAAGATAGTTGACTGACAGTCAATAAACAACACCAAGAGTAATTTCGAAGCAATCCGGGTTACGTCGAAATCATTAAGAGTAGCGTTTCCTGAATTTCTAGGTCTGCAAGTTAGGGGCTCTTTATATGGGACTTATTGCTATTAAAATTTGTACATTTGAAGACAACGTCGTTGTATTACGAGTTGGGCTTTACCTGTTGTTCCGTGATGTAAAAGGTAATAGTCTCGGGTTAAAACCCTCGACTTTTACATTTCCAATCATGCATCCTCACGGCGACGAGAACAACTGGGAAAGCCTAACTGGTAAAACGCTAAGAAGTGGAGTGTTCGTATACTATCATTTCTAGACAGGCCGAGCGACTGACACTTCCGCAGCTGTTTGATCCATAGTCACCGAGCGCGGAACGCAACGCATTTATTTTCGTAAATACTACGCAATAACTACAATTGAACAGTTTGATCAACAAACAGTTTAATCAACAAATACAATTCGTAATAAGTGTCCATTTTGCACAACAAACAAAAATAGGATGAAATATGACTTACAAAATATGAAACAACAAAGAGTAATACGAAACTATTTTGAACTCCGTATCTATAATCCAAAATCTACATTAAAATGCAAATGTGAAGTTGTTTGTAGATAGTGGGAAAATGAGTATATTTTCGGATTGTGCTGGAAGTAAGCTTTAGCCATTCACATGTGGAATATGTGTATTTTTGGTACCACGTCTCAACAGAGAGCCGCCGCTGTACTGGCCAACGATGTGACGTCACCTGGTGACTTTGAGTCTGGAGAAGTTTTCGATGACAAGGTCGTAGACTGGGGTCTTCACACACAGCACCCTTGACCTATCCTGTCAGGTTCGGGGTGTTGACACTGACCTTGGCAAGGGGGATAATCCCCACAGTTCTGTCGTCCAGGATGAGGGTTGTCCACTCCTGTAGCTTCTGGTCTTCAGCTACTAGTTTCTCTTTCACCATGACGCCGCTACAACCCGTGTCTCTCAGCACTCTCACTGATGTTTTGCCGACAAATCCGGACCCCACCGGCATGTTGGGCACTTCACTCTCAGGCAGCGCGATGTTGGACATTGCTAAGAATGTTGCCACATCGCCAACTGGAGCATTCCTCTTAAGACCACTCCTCTTAAAGGACTCTATCTGCTCCAGTGTTGCCCGCCTCTCTCCAGACTCAAAGTCACCAGGTGACTTCACATCGTTGGCCAATACAGCGGCGGCTCTGTGTTAAGACGTGGTACCACTTCTGCCTGCTGTCCCGCGGTCTTGTTTTGGGCTTTCTGTTGTTGTCGCCTTGGGAAACAGCCTTGGAATGACATCGTATTGCCTTATGTCCCTTCATTCCACAGAAGAAACATGTCAGGCTCTCCACCGGCATCTGTTTCGGGGTATCTCTGACCTTGTTTTTCCTATGCTGGTGTAGACGCCCCTTGCGGCTTGCCGGGCCCGAACTTCAGCGTCAAGGTATCTTTGAGCTAAGTCTGCAAGGGCCTTCAGGGACTGGTTCTCTTGCTCCCTGAGGTGGGCGGCCAGGTCCTTAGAACATGCGCTGAGGACTTGTTCTTTGATTATGAGGTCACTCAGGTTCTTATACTCCTTCTTAAAGCCAGCCAGCTCTATCCATTTCTCCAGGTAGGTCCTGATTCCGTCAGTGAATAGGTCGGGTGTTTCGCCTTCCACAGGCTTGCAATTCCGAAATCGTCGTCTATAACCCTCTTCAGTGAAATCGTACTGTCTCAGCAGGGCGGCTCTCAACTTGGTGTAACCCTCGGCTTCGTCTCTTGGCAGGTGGGTGTAGAACTCAAGCGCTTTGCCGGTCAAACGTGCACCGAGTTTGGTGGCCCAAGTATCTGGATTCCAGTTGTTGCTGCAGCGCGAAGCGCTCGAATCGCTCCAGGTGAGCGTCCATCTTGTCTGAACTGTCTGGATGTAGTTTTGGCGCACTGGCTGTTTGGTCTCTGCTGGCTAGGGCTGCTGCTTCAGCTATCCTCTGGCCCTGTGCCTCTAACTCCATCCTCTTGAACGGAAGTTCGTGTTGTCTCTTCTCGCTGTTTTTGCCTCTTCTCGCCGTTTTTTTGGTGTTTTTTTTTCCCCTCATCTCGATGTCTCTTCATCTCACGCTCGTTGGCTTTTTCTTCTCCCTCCAACCTCTCGTTTACAAACTCCAGGAGTTGAGCCTCATTCCCAAGTTTCAGGAATGTCTCCATTTCCGATGTCGCCATCTCTGCGTTTCTCCGCTGGCTGTTGTCTCCGGTTATCCTTTCCACTGAGCCAACTGATGAGGTCCCGTCGGAGGTGCCAATATGTTACGTGGTAGTCGTTGTCGTAGTATGATGCAATCACACCAGACACGCTCACGAAGGGTTCTTGTAGAAAAGCCTCACACAGTTGCAACTTGTCACACGTGGCTGTAGACCAAGGTTGTAGACCACACTGGAGTAACAGTTCCAACAGTACTTTATTATCACAATGCACTATCAGCACAATGCATCCACAAATGCATCCACACTTTGATACACTGTCTCCGCAGTTTTGATACACTGTGTCTCCCATACAATGCACGCAAATGTTTCCTAACTTTTCATTTATACTATTACAGATTTTCAGAACAATCTCGCAAATTACACAATTCAACCAATCAGAAAAGAAGACGTATCCAAAACTCATTAATATACATTAAAAAGAACACTTTCTACAATCTACCACTAACATCTAGGCGCATGCCCTTAAAAGAATAACACAACCACAAACGTAAAACTATGTAAAAGTGGTCTTGAAAGATTCCATTAATATACCATATGTTGTGACCAGATGATAGTGTGTCTAGGGAATGCATTGCCGGCCTTTAACAATAATCTCTTCATCTACTCTGTGTGTGTGTGTGTGTGTGTGTGTGTGTGTGTGTGTGTGTGTGTGTGTGTGTGTGTGTGTGTGTGTGTGTGTGTGTGTTTTCAGAGAAACTCGCGACGCAAAGCTGTTACAACGTGCTGCTGCAGACGTGCAGAGTCATTTTTCGGGAATCAGGTCATTCCGACCCCGGTCGTTATTCGTTGTCAGCTGGGACAAAGTGGGCTATTACAATCAACAGTTCGACAAGGTTAGTACATCTGCACATGTCTTTATTTAAGGAAGACACAATCACCACCATTTTAAATACACGGATCAACTTCAGTAATTCGTCCGATGAAATGTTGGGAATCCCGGCGCAACGAAGACCCAGCCGAAGCTTTCGTCAAGATGATTTTTTACCTCAAGTGAGAATCACGTCAGTACCTTGAATGTCGATGTAAGATACTTTTGTGTTTTCATCATCTTGTTAATGTTCTAACACGTATGAAACATTACTAGTCAATTGTTTCAGGCGACAGATTACAGTTTTTTTGTGGTGTGGACATAAAACGACGTATTTATGCTGTTTTCCTCTGTTTATGATTTTTGAAAATGGTTAATACTCTCGCATTCTGGCGTACCGATCGTGTCACAAAATCATAATTATGAATTGGCGTGCATTTAAACTCTGATTTGCTACTTTCAAATCAGTGTAAGAGTTATGTAGTTCCTTTTGAAAACCGGCATTCGCCAGATGTCATAATGACATCACCTTATATTTTAACTACATTTGGCCCTACAAGAACATTCGATGTAGCTGTGTGTACCTGGCAACCAGGCGTACCAGTCTCTTTGGGGCCGCTGCGATTACTCTGATCAGAACTGGTAATACATGAGTAACTGAGCATGTTGGAGCGCTTTGGACTGAAATATAGTAAACTTCGCTTATAACAATGTCGGATATTACAAAAATCGGATATAACAAAGCTTTCGTGAAGGTCCCGGCCAAATTTGTTCTTTGTCTTTGTAAGCCGCTTATAAGAAGGTCGGATATAACAACAATTCTATTATAACAAAATATGTGTTGCAGTCCCCGCGGGCGCTGTCGACTTCGCTTAAAACAAATGATACATTAAAAGCAGCGAAGTAAACGGAGAAACACTTCTGATTTCACAAAATTTGTGTGTTTACATTTTGCTTGGTTAAATCTGGCTGTGTATTCAAATACTGCTCTTTCGTCTGTTTCGCTTTTTTTCTTGTGTAGAACGTTTTGATCTCTATCTCGTCTCTCACGTGCAGCCGTTCCTGCGTTTACAGGTACTGGTTACTGTGGTCATGGCCTTAAAGTCGGCTTTCAAAGACGTTTCTAGCAATGTCGCACGGAGAGTAGCGGTTGATTTTTTGTGATGCGTGGTTTCGCTGCGAATAGACCAGAACGTTTGAGCGAAGTCGCGCTCTATCTAGTGACCTCACATGTGACGTCAAAGTGTCGGCAACATTCTGCAACACTGTATAAAAGGCGCTTAAAATAATAGTTGAACCTGGTAGCTCATTCTAGTAAATTCTCTGTCATTAATATTAATAAGTTTTGGTTACGTTTTCGTTTCTGATTGTTGTGTTGCGCGAATTTGCTGGATTATTCTGGAAAGCTACAATATTATAAAAGACCATGCTAGGAAGCGTGTGTGTACATTGTCAGTGGCAGAGATATTTAGTGTATCGTAGGTACATTGTCAGTGACGGAGTGATGCAGTGTATAGTGTTTACATTGTATAAAAGACGCAGTGTGTCAAAAGTGTTGATGCATTGTAGAGGAGACAGTGTATCAGTGTTGGTGCATTTGTGAATGCATTGTGTGGAGATCGCATCGCTGCAATAAAACATTGTTGGAACTGTTACTCCTGAGTGGTCTACAACCTTGTGCCACGTGTGACGAGTTGCAGCCTACTGGTGTGATATCATACTACGACCACGACAACCACGTAACATTTTGGCACCTCCGACGGGACTTCTTCAGTTGGCTCAGTGGAAAGGGTTGCCCGAGACAACAGCTAGCAGTGAAACGCAGAGATGGCGACATCGGAATTGGAGACATTCCTGAGAATTGGAAAGGAATGTGGACTGGTCGGAGCTCAGCTCCTGGACTTTGTGAAGGAGAGAGAGGAGAGATTTGATAGAGAAGAAAGAGCCAAAGAGCGTGAAATCAAGAAACTCGAAATTCAGCGAGAAAAGGCAGAGAGGCAGCGACAACACGAAATTCATCTCAAGAAAATTGAATTAGAGGCACAGAGCCAGAGGACAACTGAAGCAGCAGCCTTAGCCAGCAGAGAGCAAACAGCCCCTGCGCCAAAACTACCGCCTTTTTCAGAAAATTCAGATAAAATGGACGCTTATTTGGAGCGGTTTGAGCGCTTCGCAAGCAGCAACAACTGGAAGCAAGAGACGTGGGCCATCAAACTGAGCGCACATCTAACCGGCAAAGCGATTGAGTTGTACACCCGCCTGCCAAGAGAAGAAACCGAGGATTATGCGCAGCTGAGAGCCGCCCTGCTGAGACAGTACGACTTTACTGAAGAGGGTTACAGACGACGATTCTGGAATTCCAAGCATGAGGAAGGAGAAACACCCGGCCTATTCATTGAGAGAATCAGGACCTACCTGGAGAAATGGATAGAGCTGGCTGGTTTAAACAAGGAGTACCAGGACCTGTGTGACCTCATCATCAAAGAACAAGTCCTCAGCGCATGTTCTAAGGACCTGGCCGCCCACCTTAGGGCGCAAAAGGACCAGTCCCTGATGGCCCTAGCAGACTTCGCTTAAAGATACCTGGACGCCCACACCATAAAGTTCGGGCCCAGTAAGCCGCAGCGTGTCTACGCCAGCAGAAGACAACCACGACGTCAGAGACACCCATAAACACATGTTTCCTTTGTGGAATGAAGGGACACAAGGCGATACGGTGTCCTTCCAAGAATGTTCCCCGAGGCGATAACACCAGAAGGCCCAACCAAGACCGCGGGATAGCAGGCAGAAGTAATACCACGTCTCGGCACAGAGCCGCCGCTGTACTGGCCAATGATGTGACGTCATCTAGTGAATTTGAGTACGGGCAACACAGGAGCTGATCGAGTCTTTCAGAAAGAATGGACGTATTCCAGTTGGCGATGGGGCTACATTCTTACCAGTTTCCAACATCGCGCTGCCTGAGAGTAAAGTGCCCAACATGCGGGTGGTGACAGGATTCGTCGGCAACACATCAGTGAGAGTGCTGAGACACCGGTTGTAACTGCGTCATCGTGAGAGAGGACTTAGTAGCTGAAAACCAGAAGCTACAGGAGTGGACAACCCTCATCTTAGCCGACGGAACTGGGAGAGTCATCCCCCTTGCCAAGGTCAGTGTCAACACCCCGTGCCTGACAGGAGAGGTGAAGGTGCTATGCGTGAAGACCCCAGTATACGATCTTATCATGGGAAACGTTAATGGTGCCAGAAACCCAGTGGATCCAGATTCGGAGTGGAGACCTGAAACCTGTGCAGTTACTACGAGAGGTCAGGAAGAGAAGAGCCACCATACCATCCCTCTAAAAGTGGCTGACAACATAGAAGCAGCCACGGTGAATAGAGACAAGTTGGAGAAAGAGAAGCGCAAGGCGCTGGAGCGACTGCAGAATGAGGTGGACGCGACCGTGGCCAGCGAGCGAGATAGACTGGAGGCGGAACAGCGAGCAGCCGTCCACCGTCTGCAGCAAAAATAGGCACAGGAGTTGGACAGTCTGCGGCACGATGCCGAGCGCCGCCACAAAGATCAGATGAAGTCGCTGAGAAGCCATCTGAACGAGGGCCACGAGCGAGACATGGCGCGGCTGAGACGGGAGGTGTCGGAGCTGCAGGAAGAGGAGATGGAAAGAGAGAAACAGGAGCTAGAGTCCGCACGTAAAAGCCAGAAGGTCGTTGACGATCTCGACAGAGGGCTAGTTAAAGTTCGACAGGAACGGAAGACAGACCTGAAGATCAGTCATCAAAACCAGCTGGAGCGATTGCGGCAGGAACAAGACACAGAAATACGCCGACTGTCGCTGGACATGCGGGATAGGGGATCGGGCGTGTTTGACACAGTGGTTGTCATCGACGACTAGGGAGTCAACGTCAACAACAAAACAAATAATTACCACGTGAGTCTACTAAAGAAATGCATCGAGAGAGGTCGTTAGTGCAAACCACAACAAGCTGCATCAGTGCGTCTGATTGCTGACACTGAGAGACTAGACGACGAGAACCTGTTCGATTTTGACGAACTCCGCCACCATCGTCTGCTTTGCAGCACGAGAGAAGGACTGATGAAGGACGTTGGGGAGATGCCAGACATGGGAGTCATCAGGAAGTCCAAGACGCCAGTGGTCATCGTGAAGAAACCAGATGAATCCAATTTGGTGTGCGTGGATTATCGTACATTCAATAAACCGACAGTATTTGACCCAGGACCATTAACCCTTGAACTGTCTGAACTGTGCCATCTCTTGATTTGGCGATGTTCCAGAAATGAATTTTGACATTAAATTACAGTCTATCAAGGGTTCGCAGAACTTTGGAGCGGATTACCTGAGCAGAGCAGTTTAAAGGAACATTTTTTTGTCCAGGACAGTTTAAAGAAACATTTCTTTGTTCAAGACAGTTTAAAGGAACTGTGAGACGATCATTTTAGAGCAGTTGATTTGATTTTATTTTTGATGTGAAATTGTTAGTATTGATGGTTCTGTGTAGGTTAACACAGCCACATCCGTATTTTAAGATTTGAGACGAAATTTTGTGAAATTTCGTTCTTAAAAAAAAAAAGGGGGGGGGGAGGGGTAATGTTACATTTGTGGTTGTGTTATTCTGTGAGAGCATGCGTGTATTAATCGTAGGAAAGATCCGATATTTATTTGAGTTATTTTGGATAAGAATGAAGTACCTTTTTAATAGGATTCATTCTAGTTCGCACGGAGAGCTGCGATCGACTTTGTTATGATACGCTAAGATTAGACCAGAAGTTTCTAGGAAAGTCGCACAGATTGTAGCGGTTGATTTTTGTGATGCGTGGTTTCGCTGCGAATAAACCAGAACGTTCGAGCGAAGTCGCGCTCTGTCTAGTGACCTCACATGTGCCGTCAAAGTGTCGGCAACATTTTGCAACACTGCATAAAAGGTGCTTAAAATAGCTCATTCTAGTAAATTCTCTGTCATTAATATTAATAAGTTTTGGTTACGTTTTCTTTTCTGATTGGTTGTGTTGTGCGAATTTGCTGGATTATTCTGGAAAGCTATAATATTATAAAAGACTAGGAAGCGTGTGTGTACATTGTCAGTGGCAGAGATATTGAGTTTATCGTAGGTACATTGTCAGTGACGCAGTGATGGAGTACATTGTATGAGAGACGCAGTGTGCCAAAAGTGTTGATGCATTGTAGAGGAGACAGTGTATCAGTGTTGGTGCATTTGTGAATGCATTGTGCGAAGATTGCATCGCTTCAATAAAAGTTTGTTGGAACTGTTACTCCTGAGTGGTCTACAACCTTGTGCCACGTGTGACGAGTTGCAGCTGAGTGAAGTTTCTTTACAAGAACCCTACGTGCGTGCGTCTGGTGTGATATCATACTACGACCACGACAACCACGCAACATTCTATCATACTATAATATGGAACCCCCCCCCCCCCCCCCCAACAAAAAAAAAAATAAAATAAAAAAATAAAATAAAATAATAACAAATAAAAATAACAAAAAAAATAAAAAATAAAGAAATAAATAAAAAAAATTTAAAAAATAAAAAAATAGCACCAAAGCGGCACATAGCCGCCGACATTGTCCTTGAGAATGATGGTGGATCTGACTGTGAGGAAGCGACGCCTCAGGCGTCGGCCGTCTGGCCTCGTTTTCTCATTGTCCACAGCAAGGTTAAAGAGAAGCCTGTTTCAAAGCTGCACACTTTTCTGGTGGGGGACGTTACTAGTCCTTAAAAGTGAAGAAGTACGTCCCTCTCTCCCTCCGGTGCTTTAAGTGCCAAAAGTATGGCCATGGGCAGACGACATGCCGCCAGGCAGAGGCTTCATGTGCCCGTTGCACTAAGCCCGGACACTGCTTAGTCCTGCACAGCCCCCCTCCCCCTCTCCCCCGTCCCCCTCTCCCCCGTGTGTGAATTGCCAGGGGACGCATATGGCTTCGGACAAGAAATGCCCTCTTTGTATATCCGAGTGCAAGATTCAGCAGGTGCGTGTGGAGAAGGGGCTGTCCTTTCTGGATGCCAAGAAACTAGTTGACGGCCCCTGGTGCAGCTGAGGCTGCCCCAAACTCTAGTAACACAGCTGTGTATACATTCAGTGCTGCGGTGGCAGGCAAGCGCCCCACCAAAGATTTCTCATGGCAAACTCCAACTTCTTGTTTGGGGGCCGAGTCTCGGCTCCTCTCGCCCCTGGAGAGTAACCCTCCACCAGTGGTGACGAGTAGCCAGGGAACGCAGAAGGCGGACGCTACCGGTCCGGTGGCACCGCCTTCTGCTGCCCCTAACCCTTAGCCCCCACCCAAGACTGACAATATTACTACAAAGGCTTCTGGCTCTGGGCAGCCTTCTAAGGCCGCTAACTCTAGTGGCAGGAACGCTGCCCAGAACCAGAAGTCTAGGAAAGCTGTGCCGCTGTGCGCACGGGCCCAGAAGGGGGGCACTGATGTCCCCCTTCAAAACAAATATGCTGCATTGGAGGAGCGGATGGAGGGAGTGGAAGTTGTCGTAGCTGGTGTTGCGGCCCCCCTCTGTTTTTTCGACTCCTTCCAAGGCAAGGAAAAGGTGGAAAGAAACTCTTCTCCCCCACATAAGACATGTACTCCCTTCTTCAGTTTAATTGTCGTGGCATTCACGCTAACTTTGAGGAATTACGTCTTTTAGTCAAGTCCTATAACCCCTCAGTAATATCTCTTAAGAAGACTTTTTTTTTTTTTTTTTTTTTTTTTTTTGGTTGCTGCTGCTTCCAAGTTTTTTTTCCCTTGTCCACCTCAGAGGTCTTCCTCCCACGCCGCTCACCCTCATCAACCCCAGTGTGCTCACCCAGGCCCGCCAGTTGTTCCAGCCAGACTCCCGGCCCTGCTGCTATATATATGTCAGGTAGTAGGGGACTCCCTCCGGAGGAAACTCCGCACTACTGCCGAGTGACTTCGGTGGTCTTCCTACTTACGACATTTTTGTTGCTAGTCACGGAGTCGATGAGTGAGAGCTCCCCCCAGAGGTGCTGTGGCGAGTCAGCCACAACGTCCTTCCACGCACAGCAGCAGCGTCTGGCCGAAGACAACCACGCACCTAGGGCTCCTGGAGGCCTGGGCTGAGGTCACCATGAGACGGAGACTTGAGGGGTCAGAGACCTGGAATAGCGTTTTTTCTTTTTGCATGATGATGAAGATGATATGATGATGCCATGGTGGTCCATGTGGTTTAGGGACTGCGTGACAGGGCCGCATTCTACGCTTCCTGTCATAAATATCCTGGTATGAACCAGGCACGGGACATGCGGACACCTGCGGTGCCAGCCGTGTAATCATCCACACCTTGCGATGCGTCATAACCCGGGTAACACCCCCAAAGTCGCATCCGTGAAGTGGGTGAGTCTCGGCTGCATGGCATTAGACTTCCCATTGGGTCCATAGCACACCCGCTCTGGGTAGGAGCCGACCCAGGTAGGAAAAGTCCCGCTTGACTCGGCTGGGATTCGAACCCGGATCTCCCGGCCGCCAGTCCGACGCGCTAACCACTGCGCTACGGAGGCCGGTCTCTTAAAAGACTTACCTGAAGACTTCTGACCCCCGTCACTTTTAGTGGGTTTAACGCTATCCATAAAGGCTCTGATTCGGAGAGACGCTCGGGTGGAGCTGCTCTTCTCATTAGCAGTCAAATTTTATGTAGCCCCGTTAGCATCGACACCTGTCTTCAAGCTGTCGTAGCTCGGGTTACCTTACAGAAGACCTTAACCATATGCAGTGTTTACCTGCCACCATCCCTGCGAGTCTGTAGTAATGATATTTTTTAACTTAGATCAGCTGCCCCCTCCCTTTATTCTCATGGGAGATTTTAACGGTCACGCTCACCGTGGGGGTAGTGACCACTATGATGACAGAGGTCAGATGTTAGAAGATGTTTTTTTCTCAACATATGTGTCTTTAACGATGGCACACCTACCTACTCTAACACAGGTTCAGGATCTAGTTTTGTTCTAGATCTCACTGTGTGTGATCCTTCTCTCATGCTGGACTTTGACTGGAAGGTTCACGACGACCTGTGTGGTAGTGACCACTTCCCAGTAGTCCTGTCATCAGACAGCTGTGAGGAGGATCCACCGGTGGGGCGCTGGAATTTCAAGAAGGCTAACTGGCCTCTGTTCGCCTCTATCAGTCTCGTATTACGGAGGGGGTGGTCATGTCAGCTAAAGAACCTATTTTTTGTTTTACTTCTGTTTTGTTGGACGTAGCGGGTGAAACCATCCCTAAAACTTCCACATCAGTCCCTCGGAAGCCGAGATCACTATGGTTGAACGAAGAGTGGCACAAGGCTAAATAAAACCGCGCAAATCTGCTCAGCGACGCGCTTTTCGTAATCCGTCGGAAGTGAATATTTTAACATTTAAAAGACAAAGGGCGAAGGCCCGTTTACATTTTTAAACGTGAACACCGTGCTTCCTGGAGACGTTTCATCTCATCTTTAACTTCTAGGACTCCATCCCAGAAAGTCTGGAAGGCTGTTCGAAGAATTCGGGGCAGGGGTGGCTCGGCTTCTGTCGGCCATCCTAGAGATGGTGCCAGCAAATGGTCACAGATAAAAAAAAGGCTGTTACCAATTTGCTTGCCTCCACCATTGCCCATAATTCTTCAATGGAGCATTATTCACCCTTCTTCCAGAAAGAGAAGGAGAAGCGAGAGTCGTATTTGTGATTTTAAATTGGACAACTCAGAAGACTATAATACCCCTTCTACATTATCAAAATTGCAGCGAGCCCTGCAAACTCTGCTGCTGGCCTAGATACTATCTACTATCAACTCCTAACGCAACTTTATATCAGTTGTGCCTCTGATTCGTTGTAGGTCATTCCCCTGTTCGTGTTACTCCGCTGTTTTTGTTGCTTCGAAATGGCTTTATTTTGTTACGCAATTCGCTGGTTCGTTTCATTTTTCAGCTTGAGCTGTTATTCATTGCGTCATGTTTGACGTTGTATCAGTTGTGCCTCTGATTTGTTGTATGTCATTCACCTGTTTGTGTTGCTCTGTATTTCTTACGTCGGAATTGCTTTATGTCTTGTGCAATTCGCTGGTTCGCTTCACTTACAGTCTGCAGTTTTTATTCATTACGTCATGTTTAACGTTGTATTAGTTGTGCCTCTGATTTCTTGTAGCTCATTCACCTGTTCGTATGTAAAAACTGATTGCGAGAACCAACATTCTTATTGTTGGTCTCGTTTTCTGCTGCGTTTTTCTAGTTGCAGTGCTTTCGGCGTGTTGGCCAGTGTTGAGTGATCACCTCACGCGTGTGACCCTGTTCGCCTGTGTCCATTTGTTACTGTACTGTTTTATTCCTCATTTTCTGTTGTCGAAGTTATGTGCTTCATTGCGTTGAAGTCTTTACTTTATGTTATGGTTGTTTATCGGGTTGGGTGCGTTCGTTTTTGTTATAGTATTTTGGCGTTCCGTCCAAGTATTCCCATCTCCCGTTGGTTAGGTCAAACGAGTACATTTTTTGTTGTTGTTGTATGTGCCTTTTGCGAAGAGTTTGAAGAGGTTCGTGAAATGATTGCGGGCCGCGCTGTCTCTGCAGAGACCCATTAAATCCGCCCATTCCACGGACGCAGTTGGGTTTAACCCGTTGCTGCGAGGAGGATTCTTTTCCAGTGTTTAACTTTTTCGGTCCACATATACTTTCGTATGTTTCTGGGCCATGTGTTTGCCGGACCAAGTGGGTCTTGTAGTTCAGTCCAGGCTTCATAAATTTGCCTTTTTCTCGTTGTTTTAATTGGTTGTTGCATACTCATCTGCTTGAGTAGTTGTACTTTGTAGCTGGTCTTATAATAAGTTACGCCAGCCTTACTGCGTTGTTAGCTGTCAGTGGGGTTCTGAAACTGCGCGTCGTTTGTCTGGTGTGCGTTTGTCTGCCACGCCTCGGTTCAGGTCCACGCGCGCACAGTTTCTACTTTTGGCATGTGCCGTTATCGTGGGCAACGCGCTTCCGCGCGCGTTGCTTAGGCTGCGTCATCGTCTGCTCTAGGTTTGAGCTTCGATCTGATAATTTGGTCTCCCAAATTCTTGCGGCGTTTGTACACGCGTTCTTTGCAATCCTGATCCCTGTTTATTATTTGCCAGTGTTTCTTTGGTTCTGGGGTTGAACCGCCCAAAGGTGGGGCTTGTTTTTTTCTTCTTCCTGTTTTGTGTCGTTCTTTCCTGTAAGAGTGTTGTTCGTGGGGTGTTGGTAATAGTTTCTATCTGCGTTGCCAATTCTGTTTGTTCGTATCCTCTTGCCACCAGTTTTCGGTGGAACTGTTGTATTTGTCGATCTCTTTTTTTGGTTGTCATTCACTCGGCACCGGCCTCCTGACGTGGCGTGGGTGGGTAGTCTCTTCAGTCGCTGACTGAGTGGGCTAGCAAGGTGTCCAAGATTAGGACTTGACGTCAGCAGATATTTTGTTCAGTCTTTTTCACTGATCCGGTTTTTAAGGAGCTGTGCTAACCAAAGGGCTTACCATGTTGGATTGGTCCTTAAAATTACTCATTAGTTTTTGGTCATTTGGATCCCAAGTGTTTGCCGTGCTTGGAGACCCGTGCTGGGGGAGAATAGGATCCTGGTGGCTGAGGTTCCCTTTGGGTTGCGGCTCACTGGTGCCAACACTCCACTTTGACCTTAATTCTACTTAAACGGGAGGCTAGGAGTACCGGTCTAGTCAATCGGCTCTTGTCACGTTGAACCCTATCCCACTGTTGACATGCAGGTTGATATGCGGAGCACCATGCTATAGCCTCTGCTGCTGATTAGGTGCTTTACGCCAATATTCCTCTGCATTCAACAATGTGATAGAAGGCGGTGGCTTAGACGGTTTAATCGGGCTTAACCCCTTGAGTATATCTTTCTGGCAGTCTCGTGCGTCGGCTGGAGACCCGCCGACAGATGCAATTTTCCTTGTTGGGCTCGGTGGTGGGCGGGGACCCCCGGGGGATGGGCGTGTCTCTACTATTATAATATGGGGGGGGGGGGGGGGACTTGCACAGAAGCGGCACATAGCCACCGACATTGAACATGGGGGATGAATATATCTACTATTATAATATGGAAACCACATAAAAACCAAAACTGGCACAAAGCGGCACTTAGCCACCGACATTGTACCTGACAGTGACTCGGACTGTGAGGAAGCGACGCCTCAGGCGTCGGCCGTCTGGCCTCGCTTCCACAATGTCCATAGCAAAGTGAAAGAGAAGCCTGTTTTCAAGCTGAATCCTTTTCTGGTGGGTGTTACGTGGTGGAGTTGTAGTCGAAGTATGATAAACACACCAGACACACACACGTAGAGTTCTTTAAAGTAAACCTCGTTCAGCTGCAATCCGTCACACGTGGCTTAAGGATGTAGACAATACTGGAGTAACAGTTCCAACAATATTTAATTCAGCGATGCGATATCCACACAATAATGCACTCTCAAATGCACAAACTACTGAATACAAAGTCTCTTTTGCTATGTCCACACTACGACTCAAAGTTTCTCATACACAGCGTCTCTCGCAATAAACTGCGTATCTCTACAACTGACAAAGCAAGACAATGTACTCACGGGCTTTCCCAGCGCCCTCCTTATATACACTATCAAAATCTAGAATCTTCTACGGAAATCATGAACTCAAACAACCAGAACGAAACGCGCAGCCGGAACTCATTAACATAAACTTTCCAGAAACAATATATCAGGCTACAAAAACACGGCTGCTCACTTCAGCTCTAAATTCTAGTGTATAATAAAGACACATAAAAGTATGGTATCCCTATCTATGATAGCTCAAAAAGGTACGAGAACATTCACCAAACAAAATAAAAGCTGCTCACTACACGCGCACAGGAAAACAAAAAGTAGCGAAAAATGTTGCGATGTCACCTAACCGACGTGACACTTACGAGGCCACTAGACAGTGCGACCCTTCTACAACGTTCCGGACTAAACTTAACAAAAGGAAATCGGCTCTACTCACGAACAAAAGAAAAACTTACTAAAAAAACACGTGAATCGTAACCGTGATAGCTCAAATAAACAACATATCATTACCTACGAATAACACATGTACGCTCTCACAGGATAACACAACCACAATCGTAACATTACCCCCCCCCCCCCTCTTAAGAATGAAATTTCACAAAAATTTCTTCTCAATTTCAAAAATACGGTTGTGGCTGTGTACACCTACACAAAACCCTAAACAAATATAACTACACATCAAAAATCGAACAAAAAAAAAAAACGTCTCACAGTTCCTGTAAACAGTCCTGAGCATCGAAATGTTTCATACAAAAGTTCTGGACACAGAAATGTTCATTTAAACTGCTCTGCTCAGGTAATCTGCTCCGAAGTTCTGCGAATCCTTAAGTTAAACTAAAAATAATGTCAAAGTTAGTTTCAGGAACATCACCAAATCATAAGTTACAGTTCACAGTTCAAAAGTCACTGGTCCGGGGTCGAACACCGTGGGCTCAGGAAAAGTGTCACAGTTCATACACACCAAATTGGATCTCTCTTGTTCCTTCGCGATAACAACTGGCGATCTGGCATCCCTGTCGTCTCTCAGGTCCGGCGTCTCTCGAACATTCCTTCTCGGTCCTTTACTCGTGTAGCGAAACATACGACACGACTCGTCGCGAACGGGATTGTCGGATGCTAGATTAACCTCGGGCTGGTTGGTGTCTGTTGTCCCTGGGTCAGGTGTAAACCGATGCTCGAACTCTTGAGTCAGGACGCGCAGTTCTTCACGTTGAGTCTGGGTCTGATTCTGACCGAACTGGATATCTTCTACATTCTCTTTGTGTCGGAGTTCATTAAGGTCAAACAGGTTCTCGTCGTCTAGTCTTTCGTCATCAGCAAGACGCACTGATGCGGCCATTTGTGTCTTGTCTTGACGACCTCTCGCAATATACTTCTTCAGCAAATTAGCATGGTAAGTTTTCACCTTATTGTTGACCTTGACTCTGTAGTCGTTGATGCCAACCACCGTGTCGACAACGTATGGTCCCTTCCACTGCATCAGAAGTTTGTTGTTGTCGGTAGGAAGAAGAACCAACACTTGGTCACCTGGCTGGAATCGTCGAGGTTTTGCCTTACGATCATAGTAATGCTTCCCCTTGTTCTGCGCCTTCCGTAGTTCTTCTCGAACCATCCTTAGGGTATCTTCCAGCTTCTCTCTCAGGTCGAAGACGTACTGGTAGCTGATTTTCACCTCAGGTGCGTCGATATCCTTGGTCCACAGATCCTTCAGGATGTGCATGGGCCCCCTCACAGTCCTACTGTACAGTAATTCAAAAGGGGAAAACCCTGTCGAATCCTGAGGAACTTCACGGTATGCGAAGAGCAAGGCATTGATGTATCTATGCCACAACCTTGGCTGCTCAGCGCACAGTTTCTTCAACATAGCCTTTAAAGTTCCATTGAACTTTTCAACCAGCCCATTACACATGGGGTGATAAGGGGTGGTAGTAAGGTGTCGGATGCTCAATAGCCGGTTGACTTCCTCCATGCAGTCTGAGACGAACTGAGTTCCTAGGTCACTCAGGATCTCTTCAGGAATTCCTAAACGGCTGAACATGTCGACGAGCGCCTCTGCTACTGTTGGAGTGTCGATCTTTTTCAATGGTATGGCTTCAGGATAACGTGTAGCGTAGTCCACCAGGGTCAAAATGTATCGATGACCATCTTCACTCGGAGGAGATATTGGCCCCACAAGGTCAATAGCTACCCGCTTGAAAGGCATATCGATCAATGGCATTTTCTCTAGAGGAACCTTGGGCACCTTTCCCTTGGAGATTGTCTTCTGGCATATGTCGCACGATCTGCAGAATCGGGTGACGTCGCCTCCCATATCAGGCCAGTAGAAGACAGCTCGGATTCTATCGAGCGTCTTGTTGATTCCCAAATGTCCTCCCAATATGGAATCATGTGCCAATTTCATCACCTGCATTCTCAAAGGTTCAGGAACTACTACTTGACGCACAGGTTTATCTCCATTGCTATCGAATATCCGGTACAGGATATCTTTTCTGGTCTCGAAGGTTATCTCTTTTCCATTTCGCATCACAGGCTCGGTTTGACCTCGGAACTTGTCAAGCGTGGTGTCGGCTCTCTGTAGCTCCACCAGCCTTTCTTTATTCACCACTGCTGCTTCCGTGTTGTCCGCCACTTTAAGAGGGATGGTCTGATGACTCTTCTTTGCTTGACTTCTCGTGGTAACAGAACATATTTCAGGTCTCCACTCTGGATCTGGATCGTCTGCGTTTCTGGCACCACCAATGTTTCCGATGATGAGGTCGTAGACTGGCGTCTTCACGCACAACGCCTTCACCTCTCCTGTCAAGTATGGGGTGTCGACACTGACTTTGGCAAGGGGGATAATTCTTACAGTTCCGTCAGCCAAAATGAGGGTGGTCCACTCCTGTAGCTTCTGGTCTTCAGCTACTAGGTCCTCTATCACGATGATGCAGCTACAACTAGTGTCTCTCAACACTCTCACTGGTGTGTCGCCGACGAATCCTGACACCACCGGCATGTTCGGCACTTCATTCTCAGGCAGCGCGATGTTTGAGACTGGTAAAAATGTAGTCCCATCTCCTACTGGGATGCGTCCATTCTTTCTGAAAGATTCGATCAGCTCTGGTGTAACTCGCTTTTCTCTGGATTCAAAGTCATTGGATGACGTCACATCATTGGCTAATACAGCGGCAGCTCTGTGCTGAGACGTGGTACTGCTTCTGCCTGCTATCCCACGATCTTGGTTGGATCTTCTGATGTTGTCGCCTCGGGGAATGTCTTTAGAAGGACACCGTATCGCTTTGTGACCTTTCTTTCCACAGAGAAAACATGTCAGGTTCTCCACCGGCTTGTATCTCGGGGTGTCTCTGACATTCTGGATTTCCTCTGCTGGTGTAGACCCACGCTGTGGCTTACTGGACCCGAACTTCATGTTGTGAGCGTCAAGGTATCTTTGAGCGAAGTCGGCCAGGGCCTTTAGTGACTGGTCTTTTTGCTCTCTGAGGTGGGCGGCCAGGTCCTTAGAACATGCGCTGAAAACTTGTTCTTTGATGATGAGGTCGCACAGGTCTTGGTACTCTCTGTTTAGGCCAGCCAGCTCTATCCATTTCTCCAGGTAGCTTCTGATTCTCTCAATGAATAGGCCGGGTGTTTCTCCTTCTTCAGGCTTGCAGTTCCGAAATCGTCGCCTGTAACCCTCTTCAGTGAAGTCGTACTGTCTCAACAGGGCGGCTTTCAACTGTGTATAATCTTCGGCTTCTTCTCTTGGCAAACGGGTGTAAAATTCAAGCGCTTTGCCAGTTAGAAGTGCGCTCAGTTTAATAGGCCAAGTCTCTTGTTTCCAATTGTTGCTATTTGCGAAGCGCTCGAATCGCTCCAGATAAGCGTCCATCTTATCTGAATTTTCAATGAAAGGTGGAAGTTTTGGCGCACGGGCTGTTTGTTCTCTGCTCGCTAATGCTGTTGCTTCATTAGTTCTCTGGCTCTGTGCCTCAATCTCCATCTGCTTTAGATGAATTTCGTGTTGACGTTGCCTCTCCGCCTCTTCTCGCTCCTCTTTTCGCTGTTTCTCTGCTTCTTCTGCTTGGATTTCGAGTCTCCTGATTTCACGTTCTTTGGCTCTTTCTTCTCTTTCCAGTCTCTCCTTTTCTTCTTTCTCTCGTTTCTTTTCTTCTTTTTCTTCTCTCTGCAATCTCTCCTTTTCTTCTTTCTCTCGTTTCTTTTCTTCTTTCTCTTCTCTCTCCTTTACAAACTCGAGGAGTTGAGCTCCTTCGAGACCACATTCCTTTCCAATTTTCAGGAATATCTCCATCTCCGATGTCGCCATCTCTGCTTTTCACTGCTGGCTGTTTTCTCCTGCTACCCTTTCCACTGAACCAACTGAAGAGATCTCGTCGGGGTCGCCAAAAATGTTACGTGGTGGAGTTGTAGTCGAAGTATGATAAACACACCAGACACACACACGTAGAGTTCTTTAAAGTAAACCTCGTTCAGCTGCAATCCGTCACACGTGGCTTAAGGATGTAGACAATACTGGAGTAACAGTTCCAACAATATTTAATTCAGCGATGCGATATCCACACAATAATGCACTCTCAAATGCACAAACTACTGAATACAAAGTCTCTTTTGCTATGTCCACACTACGACTCAAAGTTTCTCATACACAGCGTCTCTCGCAATAAACTGCGTATCTCTACAACTGACAAAGCAAGACAATGTACTCACAGGCTTTCCCAGCGCCCTCCTTATATACACTATCAAAATCTAGAATCTTCTACGGAAATCATGAACTCAAACAACCAGAACGAAACGCGCAGCCGAAACTCATTAACATAAACTTTCCAGAAACAATATATCAGGCTACAAAAACACGGCTGCTCACTTCAGCTCTAAATTCTAGTGTATAATAAAGACACATAAAAGTATGGTATCCCTATCTATGATAGCTCAAAAAGGTACGAGAACATTCACCAAACAAAATAAAAGCTGCTCACTACACGCGCACAGGAAAACAAAAAGTAGCGAAAAATGTTGCGATGTCACCTAACCGACGTGACACTTATGAGGCCACTAGACAGTGCGACCCTTCTACAACGTTCCGGACTAAACTTAACAAAAGGAAATCGGCTCTACTCACGAACAAAAGAAAAACTTACTAAAAAAACACGTGAATCGTAACCGTGATAGCTCAAATAAACAACATATCATTACCTACGAATAACACATGTACGCTCTCGCAGGATAACACAACCACAATCGTAACAGTGGGGTAGACCCTCAGGAGCCGTGTTGGCAGGCCTGATGCCCAGCGCCTCAGGTCTGGTGACTTGCTGGTAGAGTGCCGTACCCGCGCACACTCCAACGGCCTCTCTTCCATCGGAAACTCCAGTGGAGGTCACACCCCACAAAACGATGAATTGTTCAAGAGGCGTAATCAAAGATCAAGAATTGGCAGAAATGTCGGACGATGAACTTGTACGAAACCTTACGGAAGTCCTGCACAGCCACCCTCCTGTGTGTGAATTGCCATGGGGTGCAAATGGCTTCCGATAAAAAATAGTCACTGACTGAGTGGGCTAGCAGAGGGGTGCCATCTTTGTCCAGGATTAGGACTTGATGTCAGCAGATATATTGTTCAGTCTTTTTCACTGGTCCGGTTTTTAAGGAGCTGTGCTTACCCAGGTCCTACCATGTTGGATTGGTCTTAAAAATACGCGTGAGCTTTTGGTCCTTTGGATCCCAAGTGTTTGCCGTGCTTGGAGACCCGTGTCAGGGGAGAAGAGGATCCTGGTGGCTGAAACACTCCACTTTGGCCTTGACTTCTGCCTAAACGGGAGGCTAGTCGTACCGGCCTAGTCAATCGGCTCTTGTCACGTCGAGCCCTATCCCCCCTGTTGACATGCGGGTTGTTATACGGAGCACCATGCTATAGCCTCTGATGCTGATTAGGTGCTTTACGCCAGTATTCCCCTGCATTCAACAGTGTGATAGAAGGCGGTGGCTCAAACGGTTCAATCGGGCTTACCCCCTTGAGTATATCTTTCGGGCAGTCTCCATTGTGCGTCGGCTGGAGACCCGCCGACAATTGCACTTTCCCTTGTTGGGCTTGGTGGCGGGCGGGGACCCCCTGGGGAAGAATATCTATCATACTATAAGCGGCACATAGCCGCCGACATTGTCATTGAGAACGATAGTGACTCTGACTGTGAGGAAGCGACACCTCAGGCGTCAGCCGCCTGGCCTCGCTTTCTCATTATCCACAGCAAAGTCAAAGAGAAGCCTGTTTCCAAGCTGCACCCTTTCCTGGTAGGGGAGACCCCAGGAGCCGTGTTGACAGGCCTGAGGCCCAGCGCCTCAGGTCTGGTGACTTGCTGATAGAGTGCCGTACCCGGGCACACTCCAATGGGCTACTGAGGCTCTCCTCCATCGGAGACACTCCAGTGGAGGTCACTCCCCACAAAACAATGAATTCCTCTAGAGGAGTGATTAAAGATCAAGCATTGGCCGAACTATCTGAAGATGAACCTTAAGTCACAGGGGGTGACCTACGTCAGGCGCTTCATTTCCAAACGAGGTGGTAGGGAGATCCGTCTCCCTACCATCATCCTGACGTTTGGCAGCCCCATAGCTCCTACTACCATCTGGGGAGGTTACTACTCCCTAAAAGTGAAAAAGTACATCCCTCTCCCCCTCCGGTGCTTTAAGTGCCAAAAGTATGGCCATGGGCAGAAGACATGTCGCCAGGCAGAGGCTCTATGCGCCCGTTGCACTAAGCCCGGACACTGCTGAGTCCTGCACAGCCATCCCCCTGTGTGTGAATTGCCAGGGGGCGCATATGGCTTCGGACAAGAAGTGCCCTCGTTGGATCTCCGAGTGCAGGATTCAGCAGGTGCGTGTGGAGAAGGGGCTGTCCTTTGCGGACGCCAAAAAACTGGTTGATGGCCCTGGTGCAGCTGAGGCTGCGCCAAACTCAAATAACAACTTTGTGTATACTTTCAGTGCTGCGGTGGCAGGCAATCGCCCCACCAAAGACTTCTCTTGTCAAACCCCAACTTCTTGGTTGGGGGCGGAGCCTCGGATCCTCTCGCCCCTGGAGAGTAACCCTCCTTCGGTGGTGACGAGGAGCCAGGGAACGCAGAGGGCGGACGCTACCGGTCCGGTGGCACCGCCTTCTGCTGCCCCTAAGCCTCAGCCCCCACCCAAATCTGCTAGTTTGTCAACGCCAAAGGTTTCTGGCTCTGGTCAGCCTTCTAAGGCCGCTAACTCTAGCGGCAGGACCGCTGCCCAGGACCAGAAGTCTAAGAAATATATGGGACCGCCGTGCGCACGGGCCCAGAAGGGGAACACTGATGTCCCCCTTCAAAACAAATATGCTGCATTGGAGGAGCAGATGGAGGGAGTGGAAGTTGTCGTTGCCGATGCTGCGGCTGCGGCAGCTCCACCCCCTTCATCTCCTAAGAACCAGAGGAGGCCCGGGAGCCGGCCCCCCCTCTGTTTCTCCAACTCCTTCCAAGGCAAAGGAAAAAAGGGGGGGAAAACTCCGCACCCCGAGATAAAACATAATCATGGACTCTCTGCTTCAGTGGAATTGTCGTGGTTTTCAAGCTAACTTTGAGGAATTACGCCTTTTAGTCAAGTGCTATAACCCCTCAGTAATATCTCTTCAGGAGACTTACCTGAAGACTTCTGACCCTGTGTCCTTTAATGGTTTTAACGTTATACATAAAGGCTTTGATTCGGAGAGGCGCTCGGGTGGAGTGGCTCTTCTCATTAGTAGCCAAATTTTATGTAGCCCCGTTAGCATCGACACCCGTCTTCAGGCTGTCGCAGATCGGGTTACCTTGAGAAGACCATAACCATATGCAGTATTTACCTGCCACCATCCCTGCGGGTCTGTAATAATGATTTTTTTAATTTAGTAGATCAACTGCCCCCTCCCTTTATTCTCATGGGGGATTTTAACGGTCACGCTCACCTTTGGGGTAGTGACCACTATGATGGCAGAGGTCAGATGTTAGAAGATGTTTTTTCTCAACTTAACCTATGTGTCTTTAACGATGGCTCACCTACATACTCTAACTCAGGTTCAGGATCTAGTTCTGTTCTAGACCTCACTGTGTGTGATCCTTCTCTCATGCTGGACTTTGACTGGAAGGTTCACGACGACCTGTGTGGTAGTGACCACTTCCCAGTAGTCCGGTCATCGGTGAGCTGTGAGGCCGGTGGGGCGCTGGAATCTCAAGAAAGCTAACTGGCCTCTGTTCGCCTCCCTCTGTCATTAGTCATTAGTAGCCAAATTTTATGTAGCCCCGTTAGCATCGACACCCGTCTTCAGGCTGTCGCAGATCGGGTTACCTTGAGAAGACCATAACCATATGCAGTATTTACCTGCCACCATCCCTGCGGGTCTGTAATAATGATTTTTTTAATTTAGTAGATCAACTGCCCCCTCCCTTTATTCTCATGGGGGATTTTAACGGTCACGCTCACCTTTGGGGTAGTGACCACTATGATGGCAGAGGTCAGATGTTAGAAGATGTTTTTTCTCAACTTAACCTATGTGTCTTTAACGATGGCTCACCTACATACTCTAACTCAGGTTCAGGATCTAGTTCTGTTCTAGACCTCACTGTGTGTGATCCTTCTCTCATGCTGGACTTTGACTGGAAGGTTCACGACGACCTGTGTGGTAGTGACCACTTCCCAGTAGTCCGGTCATCGGTGAGCTGTGAGGCCGGTGGGGCGCTGGAATCTCAAGAAAGCTAACTGGCCTCTGTTCGCCTCCCTCTATCAGTCTCGTATTACAGAGGAGGTGGTCATGTCAGCTGAAGAACCTGTTTCTTCTGTTACTACTATTTTGTTGGACGTAGCGGGCGAAACCATCCCTAAAACTTCCACATCAGTCCCTCGGAAGCCGAGAGTACCATGGTTCAATGAGGAGTGCCGCAAGGCCCAAAAAGCGCGCAAATCTGCTCAGCGACGTGCTTTCCGTACTCCGTCGCAAGTGAATATTTTAACCTTTAAAAGACAGAGGGCGAAAGCCCGTTACATTTTTAAACGTGAACGCCGTGCTTCATGGAGACGCTTCGTCTCATCTTTAACTTCTCGGACTCCGTCCCAGAAAGTATGGAGGGCTGTTTGAGGAATTAGGGGCAGGGGTGGCTCGGCTTCTGTCGGCCATCTTAGAGATGGTGCCAGCTTGGTCACAGATAAAAAAGCTGTGGCCAATTTGCTTGCCTCCACCATTGCCCATAATTCTTCAACAGAGCATTATTCACCCTTCTTCCAGAGAGAGAAGGAGAAGCGAGAGTCTCCGACTCCTTTGAACAGGAGATGTGTGTCCCACAGGGCAGCATTCTATCTCCTGTTCTATTTAGTATTAAAATTAATAACATTGTAAAGGCCGTCAAGGATGATTCTGAATGCTCTTTGTTTGTTGACGACTTTGCTTTGTGCGCACGTGGTCGAGGACTTGCGTCCCTTGAGAGGCGCTTGCAGCTGTGCGTTGGTCGCATCCAGCGGTGGGTGTCTCTCAATTGATTCAAGTTCTCGCCCTCCAAGACTGTCTGTGTGCATTTTACTAACCAGACGAAATTTTTTTCCAGAACCTAGCCTGAGCATTGCTGGAGTGCCGATTAAGGTGGCCGAGGAGGCAAAGTTTCTGGGGATCATTTTTGACAAAAGACTTACCTTCCGCAACCATATTAATTACCTTAGAACCTCTTGTCAGAAGGCTCTCGACATTCTTCGTGTCGTCGGTCGTACTGACTGGGGTGCAGACCGTACTGTCTTACTTCGTCTGTACCGGGCCCTTGTTCGGTCTAAACTGGATTACGGCTCTGTGGTGTATGGCTCAGCTTCCAAGTCTGTGCTACAGCGTCTGAACACAATTCACCATCAGGGTCTGCGGATATGTCTTGGGGCCTTCAGGGCGTCTCCAGTTACTAGTCTGTATGCCGAGGCAGGGGAGCCTTCTCTCAAGCTCCGCCGCATCCGCCTCATGCTCAGCTACGTTCTGAAACTGAAGGCCCATCCAGACAATCCTGCCTATGATTGTGTTTTTAAACCATCGTTTGCAGAGATTTACGATACCCATCCGGGAGCCGTCCGTCCACTTTCTTTCCGTGTCCGACCTCATCTGCAGGCGGCCGGATTGGACCTGGACAGAGTTTCGGAATCCCTGCAACACATCACTCCACCTTGGCTCTTACCAGTTCCTGAGATCTTGCTGGACTTGACTGCCCACAAGAAAGACTCTACTTCACCAGCCATATACCAACAGAGCCTCAATGAACTGCTTTCAATTTTTCCTGGCTATTGTCGTATCTATACCGATGGGTCAAAGTATGAGGATGGGAGAGTGGCTGCGGCCGCAGTGTCCTCTCGCCATCCTAGACGCCCATTTAAGCACCGCCTCCCAGACCACTCATCTGTATTTAGTGCGGAACTGCAGGCGGTTCTGCTGGCACTCAGGCATGCTTATCGATCTAGAGAAAGGAACTTCCTGATTCTGTCTGACTCTCTTTCTGCCCTGCAGGCCCTTCAGGGCACGATAAATGACCACCCACTGCTGGTGCAGATCAGAGAGCTCCACGCGGACTTGATGAAGGAATATTATGACACAGGATCGCAGATTCTGCTGCCAACGATGCCCGCAATGACCCTGTCCCTGACACACAGACTGTTTATAGTGATTTTAGACATGTGGCTAGTGCGTACATAGCCCGTGAGTGGCAGTCCGAGTGGGACAAAGAGGAAGCTAACAAGCTGCATGAAGCCCTTCCTAAGTTGTCCGACGGTCTACCTTATCGCTGCGGCAGCCGCCGTGAGGAGACTGTCCTGGCTCGGCTCCACATCGGCCACACGTATGTTACGCACTCTTATTTACTTAAACAGGAGGAGCGTCCATGGTGTTATGCCTGCGACGAGCAGTACTCTGTTCAACACTTTTTGTTGTCTTGTGCTGATCTAATCGACACAAGGTATAAACATTTCACGGCAGACTCCTTGAAGGTTTTGTTCCGGGATGTGCCCCCGGACAAGATCTTCAGTTTTTTGAGGGAGTGCCATATTTTTAATAAGATTTGAGCGTTTATAGATTATGATGTTAATATTATTTTGACCTTTTTGAGAGTCTTTCGACGTTTCCTTTAAAGACTTGTGCGACATTTTAGCCTGACATATTTTTAAGGTATATTTACATCATGTCTTAAGACCTTTCTTTTAGTCTGGCTGACCAGATTTTTACCCTTCCCGCCGTGAGATGGCCTTAGTTGCCTGCTCGGCGTTAAACCCAAATAACTAACTAACTAACTAACATCGGGCACACGTATGTTACGCACTCTTACTTACTAAAACAGGATGAGCGTCCATGGTGTTTGCCTGTGACGAGCAGTTTTCTGTTCGACACTTTTTGCTGTATTGTGCCGATCTCATTGACACCAGATATAAACACTTCACAGCAGACTCCTTGAAGGTTTTGTTCCGGAATGTTCCCCGAGACAAAATCTTCAATTTCTTGAGAGAATGCAATATTTTTAACAAGATCTGAGCATTCATAGACTATGTGAATTTCACTATTTTGCCCCTTTTGAGAGTTTGTAGACGTTTCTTTTAAAGACTCGTGCGACATTTTCGCCTGCCATATATTTAAGGTATATTTACATCTTGTCATAAGACCTTGCTTTTAGTCTGGCTGACCAGATTTTTACCCATCTCGTCGTGAGATGGCCTTAGTCGCCTGCTCGGCGTTAAACACCAAAATCAATCAATCATTGTTCGGACCAAACTGGATTACGGCTCTGTGGTATATGGCTCGGCTTCCAAGTCTATTATACAGCGTCTGAACACAATTCACCATCAAGGTCTGCGAATATGTCTGGGGGCCTTCAGGACATCTCCAGTTCCTGCCCACTAGGCACCGGCCTCCACGTGGCATGGGTGGGTAGTCTCCTCAATCACTGACTGAGTGGGCTAGCAGAGGGGTGCCATCTTTGTCCAGGATTAGGACTTGATGTCAGCAGATATGTTGTTCAGTCTTTTTCACTGGTGCTAACCCAGGTCTTAACATGTTGGATTGGTGAGCTTTTGGTCCTTTGGATCCCAAGTGTTTGCCGTGCTTGGAGACCCGTGTCGGGGGAGATGAGGATCCTGGTGGCTGAGGTTCCTTTTGGGTTGCGGCTCACTGGTGCCAATACTCCACTTTGGCCTTGGCTTCTACCTAAACGGGAGGCTAGTCGTACCGGCCTAGTCAATCGGCTCTTGTCACGGTGAGCCCTATCCCACTGTTGACATGCGGGTTGATATACGGAGCACCATGCTATAGACTCAGCTGCTGATTAGGTGTTTTACGCCAGTATTCCCCTGCATTCAACAGTGTGATAGAAGGCGGTGGCTCAGACGACGGTTCAATTGAGTATATCTTTCGGGCAGTTTCCATTGTGCGTCGGCTGGAGAGCCGCCGACAGTTGCACTTTCCCTTGTTGGGCTCGTTGCGGGCGGGGACCCCAGGGGGATGAATATCTCTGCTGTTATAATATGAAAAAAAATAAATAAATAAATAAAAAAATAAAACTTCCACAGAAGCGGCACATAGCCACCGACATTGAACATGACAGTGACTCGGATTGTGAGGAAGCGACGCCTCAGGCGTCGGCCGTATGGCCTCGCTTCCTCATTGTCCATAGCAAGGTGAAGGAGAAACCTGTTTCCAAGCTACATCCTTTTCTGGTGGGCAGGCCTGATGCCCAGCGCCTCAGGTCTGGTGACTTGCTGGTAGAGTGCCGTACCCGGGCACACTCCAGCGGGCTACTGGGGCTCTCTTCCATCGGAGACACTCCAATGGAGGTCACACCTCACAAAACTATGAATTCGTTAAGAGGCGTAATCAAAGATCAAGCTTTGGCAGAACTGTCAGAAGATGAACTTGTACGGAACCTTAAGTCTCAGGGGGTGACTTACGTCAGGCGCTTCGCTTCCAAGCGAGGTGGTGGGGAGATCCGTCTTCCTACCATCATCCTGACGTTTGGCACCCCCACCCCTCCTACTACCATCTGGGGAGGTTACTACTCCTTGAAAGTGAAGAAGTACGTCCCTCTCCCCCTCCCGTGCTTTAAGTGCCAAAAGTATGGCCATGGGCGGAAGACATGTCGCCAGGCAGAGGCTTCATGCGCCCGTTGCACTAAGCCCGGACACTCTGCTGAGTCCTGCACAGCCACCCTCCTGTGTGTGAATTGCCAGGGGGCGCATATGGCTTCGGATAAGAAATGCCCTCGTTGGATATCCGAGTGCAGGATTCAGCAGGTGCGCGTGGAGAAGGGGCTGTCCTTTCTGGATGCCTAAAAACTGGTTGAAGGCCCTGGTGCAGCTGCGGCTGCCCCATCCTCTAACACCTCTGTGTATACTTTCAGTGCAGCGGTGGCAGGCAAGCGCCCCACCAAAGACTTCTCATGTCAAACCCCAAATTCTTGGTTGGGGGCGGAGCCTTGGCTCCTCTCGCCCCTGGAGAGTAACCCTCCTCCGGTGGTGACGAGGAGCCAGGGAACGCAGAAGGCGGACACTGCCGGTCCGGTAGTGCCGCCTTCTGTTGCCCCTAAGCCTCAGCCCCCACCAAACCTGTTAGTCTGTCAACTCCAAAGGCTTCTGGCTCTGGTCAGCCTTCTAAGTCCGCTAACTCTAGCGGCAGGAACGCTGCCCAGGACCAGAAGTCTAAGAAATCTATGGGACTGCTGTGCGCACGGGCCCAGAAGGGGAACACTGATGTCCCCCTTCAAAACAAATATGCTGCATTGGAGGAGCGGATGGAGGGAGTGGAAGTTGTCGTTGCTGATGCTGCGGCCGCTCCACCCCTTTCATCTCCGAAGAACAAGAGGAGGCCCGGGAACCCCCCCCCCCTCCCCCCTCTGTTTCTTCAACTCCTTCCAAGGCAAAGGAAAAAGGGGAAAAAACTCTTCACCCCCAGATAAGACATAATTATGTACTCTCTGCTTCAGTGGAATTGTCGTGGTTTTTAAGCTAACTTTGAGGAATTATGTCTTTTAGTCAAGTTCTATAACCCCTCAGTAATCTCTCTTCAGGAGACTTACCTGAAGACTTTTGACCCTGTGTCCTTTAGTGGTTTGAACGTTATACATGAAGGCTCTGATTCGGAGAGGCGCTCGGGTGAAGTGGCTCTTTCATTAGTAGCCAAATTTTATGTAGCCCCGTTAGCATCGACAACTGTCTTCAGGCTGTCGCAGCTCGGGTCACCCTGAAGAAGACCATAACCATATGCAGTGTTTACCTGCCACCATCCCTCCGGGTCTGTAGTAATGATATTTTTAACTTAGTAGATCAACTGCCCCTTCCCTTTATTCTCATGGGGGATTTTAACGGTCACGCTCACCTTTGGGGTAGTGACCACTATGATTGCAGAGGTCAGATGTTAGAAGATGTTTTTCCCCACCTTAACCTATGTGTCTTTAACGATGGCTCACCTACGTACTCTAACCCAGGTTCAGGATCTAGTTCTGTTCTAGACCTCACTGTGTGTGTCTCATGCTGGACCTTGACTGGAAGTTTCACGACGACCTGTGTGGTAGTGACCACTTCCCAGTAGTCCGGTCATCGGTCAGCTGTGAGGAGGATTCGCCAGCGGGGCGCTGGAATCTTAAGAAAGCTAACTGGCCTCTGTTCGCCTCCCTTTGTCAGTCTCGTCTTACAGAGGAGGTGGTCATGTCAGCTGAAGAACCTGTTTCTTGTTTTACTTCTATTTTGTTGGACGTAGCAGGTGAAACCATCCCTAGAACTTCCACATCACTCCCTCGGAAGCCGAGAGTACCATGGTTTAATGAAGAGTGCCGCAAGACCCAAAAAATGCGCAAATCTGCTCAGCGACGTGCTTTTCGTAATCCGTCGCAAGCGAATATTTTAACATTTAAAAGACAGCGGGCGAAAGCCCGTTACATTTTTAAACGTGAACGCCGTGCTTCCTGGAGACACTTCGTCTCATCTTTATCTTCTAGGACTCCATCCCCAAAAGTCTGGAAGGCTGTTCGAAGAATTAGGGGCAGGAGGTTTGGTCACGGATAAAATGGCTGTGTCCAATTAGCTTGCCTCCACCATTGCCCATAATTCTTCAACAGAGTATTATTCACCATTCTTCCAGAGAAAGAAGGAGAAGCGAGAGTCTTGTATTTGTGATTTTATATCGGATAACTCTTAAGACTATAATGCCCCTTTTACGTTTTCATAATTGCAGCAAGCCATGCAGAAATGTACTGACTCTGCTGCTGGATTAGATACCATCCACTATCAGCTCCTAACACATCTGCCTGAGGATTTACTCCTTGTACTTCTCAAGGCCTTTAACCATATCTGGATAACTGGTCATTTTCCGCCATCTTGGCGTCAAGCTGTGGCTGTGCCAATCCCCAAGCCGGATAAAGATCCTTCCGACCCGGGCACCCCACCCGGGTCTGCCCTGGGGGACTTGGGTGGGGTTAGGTATTTTTTAGTTCCCAGGGTCACCCTGGTCAGCCCCACAGGGTGGGGTTTTCTCTCTATTCTGGGGCATGTGTTTCTGTCTACCCGAGGTCCATTCACCTGTATTTGCCTTTTTTAAACTCTCCCTACTGTCTGCACTGCCTGTAGCTCTTGATATTGGATGTGTGTTGCTAAATGGTCTTAGCTTTATTTAGGCCCCATGTGTTAGGTTTATTTAATGTGTTTGACCGGCTGGCGACATACATTCAATGTTCTGTTTAGTTGGTTGGTTTTTTTCACAAGCAGTGCAGGCACGTCCTGAGAAAGCCTTGTTGCTGTCGGGACGTTAAGCAATGTACAATCAATCAATCAACCTTCCGACCCGGGCAACTACCGGCCAATCGCTTTGACATCATGTTTATGCAAAACTATAGAACGTTTGGTCAACGCCCGCCTGGTGTGGCATCTTGAGTCACAGGGTCTCATCACAGACCTCCAGTGCGGTTTCCGGCGCTTCCGTAGTACAACTGACCATCTAGTCCGCTTTGAGTCGTTTATAATAATAATAATAATAAAGGTAATTTGTATAGCGCCTAATCACCAAGGTGCGCTTTACAATCACAGTAATGAAACAGTGAAGCAAAATACAAAAACAAGCACATACATTACAACAACAAAAAAATACATTGATTTACAAGGAGCAGAAAAAACACACACACACACACACACACACACACACACACACACACACACACACACACACACACATACACACATACACACATACATACATACATACACGATAAGCCGGCAGACAAAATGGTCTTACGTATATGCAACAGAGAAAAGGTGAGTTTTAAGCTTGGATTTGAAAATGGAAAGAGATGATGAGTGACGCACATCAGCTGGGAGAGCGTTCCATGTAATGGGACCAAAATACGAAAATGCACGATGACCTTGAGTGACCTTATTACGTCTAGGGATACGGAAAACACGAGTGTCTGAAGCAGATCGTAGTGAGCGGGACGGTGTATACAGCTGGACAAGATCAGATAAGTAAGGAGGGGCAGAACCAGAGATGATGTTGAAACAAATAACACAGACTTTATACTGTATGAAACTGGCAGCCAGTGCAAATCAGCTAGTAGAGGCATAATGTGTTCACGTTTCGGTACACGAAAAATCAGACGTGCAGCACAGTTCATGACTCTGGATTTGGTCAAGAAGATTTTGCGGAACACCGGACAAAAGAGAATTGCAATAGTCTATTCGGGACAGCACAAGGGAGGTAACAAGTGTTTTGGTAACTTCAACAGTTAGCAGATGTCGAACAGTGCTGATCCTTCTGAGTTCAATGAAGGCAAGCTGGCAGACTTTCTTCACTTGTTCCTTCATTGTCAGCCTGTTGTCAAAAATGACACCCAAATTACGGGCCGAGCTAGAAAAGGAGATGGCGCTCTCGCCCACCATCATTGACTCAGGAAGATCAGCACTGCACGTAGAGGAGCAGATCATTCGGAGGGACTCAGTTTTGTCACTGTTCAGCTGGAGCTTGTTCTGTGTGGTCCACTTCTGAACATCACAAATACAAGCCTCCAAAGACTGCACCATCTGATCAACATGTTCACGAAGGGAGTGTTTGTACAATTCTGTATCATCTGCATATAAATGATAAGAAACAAAGTCTGGAAGGCTGCGACAGGGGCTGTGTATACAAAGTAAAAAGAACAGGCCCCAAGACCGACCCCTGTGGAACGCCACAAAGCAGCTCAACAGGGTGGGACTCAAATCCTGCCACTGAAACCATCTGCAAGCGACCAACAAAGTAGGATTGGAAAAATTTCAGTGCTGTGCTTTTATCCGAGATGCTTTTGTCAACAAGCAGCATGTCTATGCAATTTTCTTCGATCTTGAGAAGGCATATGACGCTACCTGGAAGTATGGTATAATGTCTGATTTGTCAGACATGGGTTTTAAATGGCACCTGCCCGTTTTTATTCACAATTTTTTTTGGTCTAACCGGTCGTTTCATGTCCGTGTGGGCGCCATCCTCTTCGACTCCTTTTAACAAGATATTATGTCTCGCAGGGCACCATTCTATCTCCTGTTTTATTTAGTATTAAAATTAATAACATTGTAAATACCGTTAAGAATGATTCTGAAAGCTCTTTGTTTGTTGTCAATTTTGCTTTGTGCGCACGAGGTGGAGAACTTGCGTCCCTTGAGAGGCGCTTGCAACTGTGCGTTGATCGTATCCAGAAGTGGGTGTCTCTCAACGGATTCAAATTTTCGCCCTCCAAGACAGTCTGTGTGCATTTTACTAACAGACGAATTTTTTTTCAAGAACCTAGCCTGAGCATTGTTGGCGTGCCAATTAAGGTGGCCGAGGTGGCAAAATTTCTGGGGGTCATCTTTGACAAAAGACTGACCTTCCGCAACCATATTAATTTCCTCTTGTCAGAAGGCCCTCGACGTTCTTCGTGTCGTTGGTCGTACTGACTGGGGTGCAGAACGCATTGTCTTACTTCGACTGTACCGGGCCCTTGTTCGATCCAAGCTGGATTACCGCTCTGTGGTACGTGGCTCTTATATGACTCTTATTAACTAAAACGGGAGGTGCTTCCATGGTGTTATGGCTGCGACGAGAAGTATTCTGTTCAACACTTTTTGTTGTCTTGTGCCGATCTAATTGACACAAGGTATAAACATTTCACAGCAGACTCCTTGAAGGTTTCGTTCCGGGATGTACCTCCGGACAAAATCTTCAGTTTTCGGAGAGAGTGCAATATTTTTCATAAGATTTGAGCATTCATAGACTATGACAATTCTATTATTTTGACCTTTCTGAGAGTCTGTAGACGTTTCCTTTAAAGACCTGTGCGATATTTTTGCATGAGATACTTAAAGAAATATTTACATCTTGTCTTAAGAGCTTTCCGATTTTAGTCTGGCTGGCCAGATTGTTACTCATCCCGCCGTGAGTAGCCTTAGTTGTCTGCTCGGCGTTAAACCCCAATAACTAACTGTCCCTGACGCACAGACTGTTCGTAGTGATTTTAAACCAGTGATTAGTGCGTACCTAGCCCGTTAATTTCAGTCCGAGTGGGACAAAGAGGAAGCTAACAAGCTTCATGAAACTCTTTCTAATGTGTCCGACAGTCTACCTTATCGCTGCGGCAGCCGCTGTGAGGAGGCTGTTCTTGCTCGGCTCCACATCGGGCACACGTTTGTTACGCACTCTTATTCACTAAAACAGGAGAAGTGTTCATGGTGTTATGGCTGCGACGAGCAATATTCTGTTAAACATCTTTTGCTGTTTTGTGCCGATCTAATTGACACAAGATATAAACACTTCACAGCAGACTCTTTGAAGGTTTTGTTTCGGGATGAGTACAGTTTTCTGAGAGAGTGCAATATTTTTAGTAAGATTTGAACATTCCTAGACTATGTTAATTCTATTTTTTGGAACTTTTTGAGAGTCTGTAGATGTTTCCTGTAAAGATCTGTGCGACATTTTATCATGAAATATTTTAAAGATATGAAAAGAAAAGGGGAGACTGCCAGTGCTAATATTTTAGGAAGGTTACAAAGTAAAGTAGATTATAGCACTGTCAGGGGAGAGAAATGTGCATGATCGACCAGTGATCATAGATCTACTGTGGCCAAAGCACAAAAAAAAAAAAGAGATAGGAAAGAGAGGGGGCGCTAAAAAAGTGACTGAAAGCAATGCATATGGAAGCCCCCCCGAAGGGGGGCGTATCACATATCCCACTGTTCCAGCCACTCAGTGCATGGAAATTTAAATCTAGGTCCCCCCGAGGGGGGTCCAGATATTTAGCCGGTGTGGACAGCTGTTTCGGTCTTGGCGACCTCCTCAGCACACCATCGGCGATACTGGAGGAGGCAGGAATTTCTGCCCACCCGCAAAGACAACCACATTTTACTGTGGTGTCTGCAAGGGCATACATTCCATGCCACCACCTAGAGCCAAATTTCCATGCACCCTAAAAGAGAACCTACCAAAAGGGGGGAAGGGGTTGCAGTCGATATTGTAGTAGTAAATGAAAAGAAAAGGGGAGACTGCCAGTGCTAATATTTTAGGAAGGTTACAAAGTAAAGTAGATTATAGCACTGTCATATGCATTGCTTTCAGTCACTTTTTTAGCGCCCCCTCTCTTTCCTATCTCTTTTTTTTTTTTTTTTTGTGCTTTGGCCACAGTAGATCTATGATCACTGGTCGATCATGCACATTTCTCTCCCCTGACAGTGCTATAATCTACTTTACTTTGTAACCTTCCTAAAATATTAGCACTGGCAGTCTCCCCTTTTCTTTTCATTTACTACTACAATATCGACTGCAACCCCTTCCCCCCTTTTGGTAGGTTCTCTTTTAGGGTGCATGGAAATTTGGCTCTAGGTGGTGGCATGGAATGTATGCCCTTGCAGACACCACAGTAAAATGTGGTTGTCTTTGCGGGTGGGCAGAAATTCCTGCCTCCTCCAGTATCGCCGATGGTGTGCTGAGGAGGTCGCCAAGACCGAAACAGCTGTCCACACCGGCTAAATATCTGGACCCCCCTCGGGGGGACCTAGATTTAAATTTCCATGCACTGAGTGGCTGGAACAGTGGGATATGTGATACGCCCCCCTTCGGGGGGGCTTCCATATGCATTGCTTTCAGTCACTTTTTTAGCGCCCCCTCTCTTTCCTATCTCTTTTTTTTTTTTTTTTTGTGCTTTGGCCACAGTAGATCTATGATCACTGGTCGATCATGCACATTTCTCTCCCCTGACAGTGCTATAATCTACTTTACTTTGTAACCATTTTAAAGATATATTTACATCTTGTCTTAAGACCTTCTTTTTAGTCTGGCTGGCCAGATTTTTACCCATCCCGCCGTGCGATGGCCTTAGTTGCCTGCTCGGCATTAAACCCAAATAACTCACCAACCAACCAGAACGCGTCATCGCACTCTCGGGGCGAGTGTTTTGTCTTATAATATACTGTCTTTGATCAGAGGTTGGCTTAGAGAGGAGGGAAATGAATCAGAAGGATAAGCTTAAAATATGAACAACTCTGAACGTTCCTAAAAGAGAAACGCATGGAGCTCTAAACAATACGCTAGACTTTGGGATGAAATCCTCATTCTGTTGTGCTTTGCCGTGTGTTAGCTGGACAGCGGTATGCAGTGGACAAAATTTCCCCATGAGGGATTAGTAAAGTATTATTGTATTGTATTGTATTGTTTGTGTTTTAGCCTTGTAATTTTTGTCGTATTTTATTTGCTAAGATCACCACAAAAGGCCATAAATATATTACAGAAATATCTTGATATCGTATTAACATTTGTCCACAGGTGAATACTTTTCAGTTGGTGATAGTGACGGACGGACAGGACTCGTATGCATTTTTCCATTACCTGGACAGCGGTATGCAGTGGACAGTCGGCGAGGGTAAACTGAGTCCAAATGTTCCGGACGTGCCGGCACAGGCTGGCTTCGATCGTGGTAACGGCGATAACGACGATGATTTTGTACTGCCTTCCTCCGGCACCACAGCGGCCTTTGTCAAGTATGGTGCCAAATTTATTTGGGTTTACTTTGGAAGTTTAGTTACCACAGCTCTGTTTGTCCACCCACGAAAACTGTAGCAACAACAACAAAACTGCACAGAAACTTAGCGGTCGACATTTTCGTTAAATACAGTCATACATTGAATAAGATGCGTGATCGAAGACAGATCTTCATTCGGTGTTAAGATAAGATAGAACTTTATTGCCATAGGTGAAAATACATTAGGAAATCGTCTCGGTGCTGCGCAACTTAAAAAGAAGAACATAAAACACACCAAAATATAATTAAGCTGCTCACGTGCACACACACACACACACACACACACACACACACACACACACACACACACACACACACACACACACACACACACACATTTACACACACCCGCATATACACCCGCATAACTATTGTGGTCTAAACGTAAAGGCAATAAACACGAGCTAACAGTGACACAAATCACAGAAGACATATCACAACATTAACAACATAAACAGTACTTTTTGTTACGATTATGGTTGTGTTGTCCTGTGAGAGCATACATGTGTTTATCGTAGGAAACGATCCGATATTTATTTAAGCTATCATGGTTACGATTCACGTACCTTTTTAGTGAGATTTTTTTCCGTTCGCGCGGATAGCGGATTTTGCTTTGTTATGATACGCTAATTTTAGTCCGGAAGTTTCTAGAAAAGTCGCACGGAGAAGAGCGGTCGATTGTTGTTTTGCGTAGATTAGCTGAGATTTAACCAGAACGTTCGAGCATAATCGCGCTGTCTAGTGACCTCGTACATGCGACGTTGAAGTATAAGCAACAGTTTGCTACATTGTAATAATTTTAGTTGTTTACTGTGCGCGTGAATTGAGCAGCCGTTCTTTGTGTTTTGTGAAAGATCGTGAATCTTCCAGAAAGTTCTTCTTTTATTAATATTTATTTTTTTAGTTACGTGTTCCATTCTGATTGGTTGTGGTGGGTGAGTTTTTGTGGATTGTTCTAGAAAGTTGTTCGACTTTAAAAGATGGGGAAAAGAAGCGCGTATATACATTGTCTTGCATTGTCAGTTTATCGTAGGTACGTGGCCCGTATAGGGTGTACATTGTGAGAGACACAGCGTAACGGTGTACGTTGTATGAGAAACATTGTGTCGTCAGTGTGGACATTTGCAGAAGAGACTTTGTATCAGTGTTGGTGCATTTGGAAATGCATTGTGTGGAGATCGCATCGCTGAATTAAAATATTGTTGGAACTGTTACTCCAGTATTGTCTACATCCTTAAGCCACGTGTGACGGGTTGCAGCTGAATGAAGTTTATTTAACCCACTAATGCCCAAATTTTTTTTCAAAGTGCAAATTAGTTTATATTATGGATAATTATCTACAATGGACATGTGTTGATCAAATTTTGATTAAAACTTTGAAATTTATCATTTAGACAATAAAATGTAGATGTCCCAAAAATGGGACGGTGGGCATGAATGGGTAGGGGTTTTTCATTTTTCAAAGAGTGAACACAAGAACCAAAATACTGAAACTAGTAAACTTTTATTGAAAGAAAATGTAATAATTGAGGTGAAAACAAAGTAAACACAACAAAACAATATTTTGATTTAAATTGCTTTTAGGTATCTTTAGAAAACAAGAAAATCATAACTATTAAAAGAAGGAAAAATAAAAGAAGAAACAATTGCAAGTAAAGGACAGTTTCAATTTTGTCAATTTTTTTGTGATGTCCAGCTGTCACCGTCTTAGGTGATTTTAGCACCACATAAGCTGTTAAGAGTTTCAGTGAGTATGGTACTGCTGGAAGCATTTGTCGTGGAGGCCAACCTTGCACTTAGCACAGCGGCGCTTAGTCTTCTTCCCGCATGATGCACATCTCAGTTGTGTAGGCCAACTTTGAACAAGATGGTCAACACGGTCAAACCTGACCTCTGTTGGGACACGCTTGTCAAGAGATACAAATCCTCTTGGACGACCAGGCCCTGCATGACCAGCTCGTGCAAGATAGACTCTGACAACGCTCCTGCGGATAAGGAGAAGTTCCAAAGGGTTGTCTTTCGCTACATCTGTGTTCCTGTAGAGGTGCCAGGCTTGTTGGATACTGAGGTCCAGACAATAGGCAATGATGGGCCACCACCACTTCTTGCAGCGAATGACCGTTCTGTACTTTGCCACATTCTGGTTTGTGCGGTCCACACCGCCCATAGTGTTGTTGTAATGGCGGATCATGAAGGGTTGAGGAATGGTGACTTGCTTTGATTCAGCCCTTGACCATCTCTTGGCTGTCTGAAGTGGATGCACTCCTACATTGTTTGAAACAATATTGACGATGTTGTTGTCATTCCACCGAACAACAGTGAGGCCAGTCTTTGTGTCGGTTGCATGGTCATAGGTTCCCCTTGGTGTCTTCTTCATCTCGTTTACATCCCTCAAAGGGCAATCCTGAAGGCGATTTGCACGTATCGTTCCTGTGCATGCAATGTTTTTCTCTGTCAAAACATCCACCAGCTGCAGGCTTGTGAACAAATTGTCAAACGTGAGATGGTATGAGCTGCCCTCTTCTTCTTGCAGCTCTGCAATGAGATCAACAACAACCGAACCCCCCATTCCAAGTCCTGGGTATTCAGTTTGGCGTCCTCTTGCACCTTGATAGGGCTCAAACTGGACGACATAGCCCAGAGGCGTGCTCAGCATCCACATCTTATAACCAAACCTGATTGGTTTGCCTCGTATGAATTGTTTGCAACTGTGCCGTCCATAATAAGGCACCATCGACTCATCGATACTGAGATTTTGTGTCTGGACAGCTTTGAAGAAGGTCAGAAACTTTTCATTCATGTGTGTCAGCAACAGCCGAACTTTGCTCATCTTGTCAGCAGCATCCAGATGTGCGTTATCACTGACATGGAAATACCGCAGCATTTCTTCAAAGCGGTTTCTTGACATAGCAGACTGAACAGCATCCTTCCCCACATCCTCATCTGAAGACCAATACATTCGTCTCCTGGGCACAGGACTGTATCCAGACAGGAGTAGAATGGCAAGAAAGGTCTGGATCTCTTCAGGTGTGGTTGAAAATGTCAAGTTGCCCTTGGACCGTGCATATATGTTGCTAAAATCAGCAAAGGTTTCAAGGATTTCTTTGTCAAAGAAGCACTCAAACAGATCAACTGGAGAAGAAGGCATTTTCGACAGGTCAACATCTGTCTTGTTCCAGGAAAAGCGTTGCTTTTGCCTATTTGACAGATCTGTATTTCTCCACTTTCGCTGATTTATTGCTGCTTTCTTTGAAGATGGAGCTTTAGTTGCTGCAGGCCGTGTTACTTTCCTTTTTCTCCCCATGGATGTAGAAGGAATAGGTGCTGCATCGTCTGACTCCAAGGATTCTGAATCCCCAGATGCATCTTGCACTGTCCCTGTGGCAGCAGGAGCACTCTGAATAGGAGCACTGATATTCTCTGATACATCAGCAGATTCCTCCATCTCATCATAGGACACTTTTTCACCCTGTCTCCGGATAGTGACAGTAGCAGGAGCCTGCAGCTGATTTCTGTTTAGGTTGGAGACAGTACCATCTTCATCTTCGTCTCCGCTGTCTTCATCGGTGTCTTCATTTGTAGGAGGGGGTTCAATAAAGATGTCAGCTTCTTCAAAGTTAGCATCATCTTCCAGCATTGATACCACTTCATGAACAGTAAAAATCCTGGACAAAAGCAAAAAAAAACAGTGTATGTAGTATAAGCAAAAACCCCTCCCCTCTCGTGCCCACCGTCCCATTTTTGGGACGGTAACTCTAACATATACAGATCAGTACATATTCAAGCTATCATCAAACTGACAAAAACATATCCAGATAACAGTATAGTCTCTAGGTTTTGTTCTTAGTGTTATATATAAAAGTGTAATGTAAAAAAAGTAATCCTTACCTTTTCTTGGTTGCCATGTTGATGCTGCAGGCACAAGCTTTTTTCTGCAAATGGCAGCTCTCACTGCTAGTGTGAAGGGAAAGTACTCAAACAAAAACAATGCCTGGATGCAGTGATGTCCCCTGATTAACACAATAGGCTGCTGAGTCACAGTGACACAAGCACTTAGATACAGTAATTAAAATAAGTTGCGTCCCAAAAATGGGACGGTGGGCAATAATGGGTTAAAAGAACCTTACGTGCGTGCGTCTGGTGTGTTTATCATACTACGACCCCACCACGTAACACTTTTACCTACTTTACTTTGTAACCTTCCTAAAATATTAGCACTGGCAGTCTCCCCTTTTCTTTTCAGTGTGCTAGCCTTTCCCCGAAGGGAAGAACGAGTCGAATAAGTGATTCAGACGCCAACTCTGAAAATTTTCCAACGTATGTAGCAACTAAGCTAACCCCCAAAATCCGTGAGAGACAACAAAGTCCCAGCCGGACTGTTTGGAACTGTCACCGACTATTAGACCATGAGGTCGGATAGGTATAGTGGTGAAGGAAATGATGTTTTTTTTTTTTTTTTTTAATTTTTATTTATTTATTTATTTTCTTGGGGGGGGGGGGGGGCGGGGTTACGTGTGATGTTAATGTCAGCCTGCAAAGTATCAAGCGGGGCAGGGGTGGGTGGGTGGGAGATTGGGGGTGACTAACACTAACAAACAAGGATTACAACCAGCTGTACAAGGTGATGTCTTCTGGAGGGCGCCATGCTTTGTCGCCTCATGTGGGCTCATTCCCGGTTCAGAATGCAGGTGTTAAACGGACCAATACGGGTTGAACTCTACTCGGGTTGAACCCGGGTTGCAAGTGTAAACGACCTCAGTGTGAAAGTCAGGTGTAATAATTTCTTTTATTTAGGTCCTCGTGCACTTCAACAGGTTTTATCTTTTCGTTACCTAAAACTATATTTCGACCCTGTTCATGTACTTTGTTGGAACTACAGGGCAATTTCTTTACGTATGACTTCTTCCGGTGCTGGGATTGAGAGATAAAAAACGATACTGAAGGTTTTGACTAGGATGAATTGAAACACAGTGACCGATCACAAAATTATAGTCTCTAAAGTCTTGTACACAATAAGCACACCGAAAATCCATGTCTGCATCTGAAAACCATAGAACAGATATAAATACATTTGACTAAAGACAAGTGAAAGAGGGTGGTATCATGTAGAAGTAGAGGTATACATTAGCTCAACAAACCAGGCTTATCTTCAATATATTTTTATGCGGAAAATGCATATATTGGCAAGTAAATAAGTAATTTGTTTTTTAAAAAAACCGAGTTTACGCAGCGCGCAACCGCCTAGACTCGAGGCGCGTAGCCACCGGAAAAAAATCAGTTTTGACTATGTTTCTATAACTTCGTCACTGTACACGTCCCGTATTCCTGCAAAGTAAGGGACACGTTCTGTTCCATTATTTTTCTATGGCTAAGCTGGCACACTAGTACATTATAGTTTTGCGTACTTATTTCAATATTTGACCAAATATTGAATTGCAGAGCGTGATGTGTGTGTGAACCACGCGAGAATATTTTGTTAAATATGAAGATTTGGAGTAGCATAGGGTGGATCAGTCACCTGTCGGGGGGGAGGGGGGAGGGGGGGGGGTCCAACTTCTTGCTTGAGACTTTCAACCTCCCAACGTCAGACCTTGCCTCCCAGTCTTCGAATAAAAGAAATCGAATCAAAAGGCGGGGGAGCAGTGCAGTGGGGGGTGGGGGGGGGGAGGGGTGGGTGGGTGGGTTGTATGATTTTAAAGGATAAGCGCTTGACAAGATGAGGATTTCATCCCAAAGTCTACCGTATTGTTTGGAGCTCACATGCGTTTTTGTATTCGGAACATTCAGAGTTGTTCATATTTTTCAGCTTTTCCTTCTGATCCATTTCCCTCCTCTCTAAGCCAACCTCTGATCAACACACACGCTGGTGCACACAGATAAAGCCGGAACTCGGCGCTTCTCGCCATTAGTACGCTCTGTGGGCTCGTGTAGAGGCAGCAATTCTGAAGAAGAAGAATAGCACGAGCAGTAAAATGACATCACAATAAATTTCTCGTCATGGCATCGCTAGTATCACGACGCCGTGTACGCAGTGACGAATTTGATGTTTGACGTCACTCATCCAAAAGGCACGCAGCCTCTTCTAGGGCTGACTGTTTTCTTCCACACAGCCTCTGCCAGGGTTGACTGTTTGATGGGAGTATATACATTGGATCCAGAACTTTCAAAAATGAATTAATGATTATTCAAAAAGTTAAAGAGATACAACGCTGGTGACTACATCGAAAATTACGGACTCAAATGTGGATCAACCCACTTTCTATAAGCAGTCTTCCTAAATCAAACTGTCGGAGAGAGAGAGAGAGAGAGAGAGAGAGAGAGAGAGAGAGAGAGAGAGAGAGAGAGAGAGAGAGAGAGAGAGAGAGAGAGAGAGAGAGAATGAAACTTTATTTATCAACGGAAGATGCAGTTAGCACATGTGCCATTTTTCACGCTTGCCGTTTGTGTGAGTGTGAGTGTGTGTGTGTGAGTGTGAGTGTGAGTGAGTGTGAGTGTGTGTGTGTGTGTGTGTGTGTGTGTGTGTGTGTGTGTGTGTGTGTGAGAGAGAGACTCAGACTCAGACTCAGACAGTTTATTGTTCAGACAAATTGTCCATACAATGGAGTGAGACATTACATAATTTATAATTCAGGTGTATATAAAGGCCATAAGGCGGTGTTTATATCAACACACATACACACACACACACACACACACACACACACACACACACACACACACACACACACACACACACACACACACATTAGAGATAGATAAGTAGACAGTTGAAACCCACCTAATCAATAATCGATCAATTTATTTGATCCTCTCCGTATTTAGACAAACGAACTCCAGCACTTACCACCAATACCTTAATCGCCTAGCCATTTTAGTTCCACTCCAGAAATCATTCAAGCAACGATTTTTTTATCAACTGCCAACCCGCGAGTATTAAGGCAGATACCCCACCCAACCTAAATTATTAATGCTGTCATTTACTACTATCAGCTGTTTTCGGGAAATGACTACTTGCCTCATTGTGGGAATTCCCGTTAGGCATAATTTCCACAACACCCAACCCAAAAGTAAGTGACGTCAATGTTGCCAATAACAACGCCGCGTGTCAACTCGTGACCCTAGTCTCGTGATCAAGTATTGCGTCGTTGAGACGTTTCAAGGATTTCTGTTGCTGTGAGAAGATGTGTTATTTGTGGTAGCCATTGGAAATATTACAAATTCCGGACTTCGATATTCAGTGCAGTGATACATCTTGTAGAATATTACTATTGTGCGTTATGTTGAAACAACAAAAAGGTTAGTGAGCCGAGACTAAAGAAAACTTACTGTTAAATTGCGGAGTGTCGAGTACAACCGGGTTCAGTATTGCGTTTTACTTTAAACACGGCTGTGAGTGAAAAACCGCGGTTTTAGTTTATTGGTTGTACCGTACGCAAAAGCATGCGGGTCTCTATGTAATAGGACATTTATTCTCGTCAGGTTGTTTAATTTATCTAGGCAGTGTCACGTTTACAGACCTATGTCGATTTCTATCGAATTTAGGTGTGCAGTCACACACGGGGACCGCTAACGGCGCAGTAAGCATGTGTTGAGGGGCAAAACAGAAGATTGAGCCTACTAAAACAGAGTCATTTGCTATTACTTCCGTCTCGTAAACAACTAAGAAATGAGAGTAGAACACAGAGTTAAATGACTCTTAACATAAAGTCTTAAATATTCTGTTTACCACCTTGCCGTTAACGCCGTCAGCGCGGACTGCAGACAGTGTCATTCAGTTGAGTACAGCGAGGACAGAGACAGAACACAGAGTTAAATGACTCTTAACATAAAGTCTTCAAAATTCTGTTTACCACCTTGCCGTTAACGCCGTCGTCAGCGCGGACTGCAGACAGTGTCATTCAGTTGAGGACAGAGACAGAACACAGAGTTAAATGACTCTTAACATAAAGTCTTCAAAATTCTAATGACACCCTTGCCGCTAACGCCGTCAGCGCGGTTTTAAAATAGATTTTACGTAGCAAACATCGCTGGTGGTAAATAGCGCGGCGTGGGCTCAGCGACCTGTAGCTCTGTAGCAAGCAAAAACATAGACAGAACACAGAGTTAAATGACTCTTAATACAAAGTATTTAATCTTCTAATGACACCCTTGCCGCTAACGCTGTCAGCGCGGTTTTAAAATAGATCTTACGTAGCAAACATCGCTGGCGCGCGGCGTGCAGACAGTTTCATTTGAGTACAGCGTGCAGACAAATACGTCACTAGCTGCAATGTGGAAGTTGATTTAGCGACCTGTAGCTCTGTAGCAAGCAAAAACATAGACAGAACACAGAGTTAAATGACTCTTAATACAAAGTATTTAATCTTCTAATGACACCCTTGCCGCTAACGCTGTCAGCGCGGTTTTAAAATAGATCTTACGTAGCAAACATCGCTGGCGCGCGGCGTGCAGACAGTTTCATTTGAGTACAGCGTGCAGACAAATACGTCACTAGCTGCAATGTGGAAGTTGATTTAGCGACCTGTAGCTCTGTAGCAAGCAAAAACATAGACAGAACACAGAGTTAAATGACTCTTAATACAAAGTATTTAATCTTCTAATGACACCCTTGCCGCTAACGCCGTCAGCGCGGTTTTTAACACTGACATAGGGACTTAGTAACGTGACTAAGTACGCCGCGTCTATATCGTGTCATACAACTGAAATGCGGTGAAGTTTTCTGCGGACTGGAGTCTACATGCTGAATAAAGATTTTGTGTCTGTCTGTCTGTCTGTGTGTGTGAGTGCTTGTGTGTGTTTGTAGGTATGTGTGAGTGTGTATGCGTGTGTTTGTCAGTGTATGAGTGTGTTTGTCTGTCAGTGTGTGAGTGCATGTATGTATGCGTGCGAGTGTTTGTGTGTGAGTGTTTGTCATTGTGTGAGTGCATGTATGTATGCGTGTGCATGCTAGTATGTATGCATGTGCATGCGTGTATGTATGTGTGCGAGTGTTTGTGTGTGTGTGCGTCTGTGCGTGTATTTATGCATGTGTATATATAGTTAGTGTTAGAGATATGATAATTTCAAGAACATTTATACCATTGACTCTACGTCAATACCCCAAAACACAGTTATTTAATAATAACCACACACACACAAAACATTCTTATATACACTTGATACAAATTTAAGTTACCTACAGACACTTGTTAACAAATTTCCAAAGTCACCTACAACCGCTAACTAACTTTACAGGTAACTTTGAAGTTAGTTGGTGCAAGTTCTGATAAGTGACTTAAAACAAGTTCTTACAAGAACCTAATCATAAGATCTTGTAAGTTATTGAACCAAGTCACAACTTACTTGGACAGAATTTCCAAGTTACAAGGACAACAAGAAAACTTTTTTTTCTCAGTAGTACTCTGGTGGTGGGGCTGATGGCGTCAAATGAGCAGGCTAAAGGCATGACATCTCTTTGTGAAGAGTATTTCAGAATTAATGAATGATTACCAAAACTGATCTTTACTTGCCTAACAGTCCGTAAACTTTTTTCATAGTTTCTTCTACGCCTATTTTCTTTCCTTCCTCTAAAAAAGATTTCTTTAGCTCTTCAACATTTACAGCCTGACTACGCATCTTATTCTGTATTTCAGATTTTTGTTGTTTATAGTTAGCCAAATCATCCTGGACTCTTTTAAATTCGTTATCGTCAATTTCATTATTTTCCAAAGCCTTACTAATAATAAGTTTCATACTCGTCAGCTTAGCTGCTGCGAGCGTACTTAATGCTTCATGCTTCTGCAACTTCATATAAAATCTTTTGTTAATGGCTTCCATACCAAAGCATGCTAGACTTGTGACAAGACCAATACCTTCAACAGCAATTCCTATAACACTTCCCACCCCCGTTGCAAAAAGAGTTATACCTCCTACAGATAATCCGGCTGAAACCACCCCCATGGCCATTGATGTGTTGTGTACAGAATTGAAAACCGTATTGTAACGGCGTTTACACCTCGAGTATTTTGCTTGTTCTTCTTCCAAATACTTCAACGCTTCTGTAATATTCATTAAACGAAATGAATCTGCCTTTAATGTTTTATCACGCTCAATAGGCTCAGGTGGTATTTGTGGATACAAGTTCACCATTTTTTATTTACAAATATTTTTTTAATCAGCAATTACATTTTGCAACTCTTCAAAATTATACAATTTGCTGGCATAATAAAATGCAACAAGATCAATGTGTTCAAGGTTTATGTAAGTTAGACGAACAAAAGTTGTTTTGTCAACCACCACCTTGACAGCTGGAATACTGCTCGAAACATTAATAACATCATTATTTTTTGTAATGGCAATAAAGACCTTTGATGATTCTGATACTGTTTCATCCCATGTAAGTTTAATTCCTTGTGCAATTTGAGCCTCTTTAGCAGTAGCAACAGATTTCATGATAATTTCAAATACTATTGTCGCTTCTCTAGCCACGACTAAGCTTGCTGGCATAAACACAACAGAAGTATCTGATCTACCCTTTCTAGTTGTAAGAAGATATCTCCGTTTCTCATAATTTTCAACTTTCAGTTTTTCTCTGCTATTGTTGTCTAGGGCAAAACTTGGAACAAGGCTTACAATAAGCGGCCCAGAATTAACAACCTTCCTAAACACTAAGGCGCCTTCATCATCAGTGTATACATAAGGACTAATAAATTCAATCTTTATGTCCCAGTCAATTGTGGGTGGTGGTGCCGGTACAGGTGAAACAACCCATTTAGTACCCACATGTATTAAGTTGTAGGGCACATTATTTACAAGATTGGAGCAAGGCACAGTAACATCACGTAGCTGACCAAGTTTAGGAATCTGTTTTTCACCGTCTTTTATGTCAACAATTACTTTTCTCTTGTACATGCCATAGGAATCAAGTTCAAAACCATATATTTCTCCAATTTCCCCTTCCTTCTCAAAATCCTGTACGTCTGCCAAATCTTTCAACTCTGTTACTGGACACGCAACTGGTATGATTCTCGGCTTTGGACCAAGACCACTCATTTTTATAAACAAAAATAAAATTATTTAATTTCCAAAACAACATAAAAATCATGCATTACAACTGGTTTACCATTCTGATTAGTTACAGATAAGCACAATGATTCAAAGAAACTAGAACCTAATTTTTTAAACTGAGAATTAGGAAATCTAGCAACCACATTTTCACAATATGGGGCAGTTCCAGTCGGCAAGCATCTTAACAAAGTTGAAGGCTTTCCATTGTGTACATTTTCAGTAGTGTTCAGTTCTTTCAAATGAACATTTAGCACTGTGTGTACTGACAAATGAACAGGATATCTGCCAGTT
>BTPG01000004.1:100226174-100381174 GCA_036245525.1 Semisulcospira habei
GCTTCATGCTTCTGCAACTTCATATAAAATCTTTTGTTAATAGCTTCCATACCAAAGCATGCTAGACTTGTGACAAGACCAATACCTTCAACAGCAATTCCTATAACACTTCCCACCCCCGTTGCAAAAAGAGTTATACCTCCTACAGATAATCCGGCTGAAACCACCCCCATGGCCATTGATGTGTTGTGTACAGAATTGAAAACCGTATTGTAACGGCGTTTACACCTCGAGTATTTTGCTTGTTCTTCTTCCAAATACTTCAACGCTTCTGTAATATTCATTAAACGGAATGAATCTGCCTTTAATGTTTTATCACGCTCAATAGGCTCAGGTGGTATTTGTGGATACAAGTTCACCATTTTTTATTGACAAATATTTTTTTAATCAGCAATTACATTTTGCAACTCTTCAAAAGTATACAATTTACTAGCATAATAAAATGCAACAAGATCAATGTGTTCAAGGTTTATGTAAGTTAGACGAACAAAAGTTGTTTTGTCAACCACCACCTTGACAGCTGGAATACTGCTCGAAACATTAATAACATCATTATTTTTTGTAATGGCAATAAAGACCTTTGATGATTCTGATACTGTTTCATCCCATGTAAGTTTAATTCCTTGTGCAATTTGAGCCTCTTTAGCAGTAGCAACAGATTTCATGATAATTTCAAATACTATTGTCGCTTCTCTAGCCACGACTAAGCTTGCTGGCATAAACACAACAGAAGTATCTGATCTACCCTTTCTAGTTGTAAGAAGATATCTTCGTTTCTCATAATTTTCAACTTTCAGTTTTTCTCTGCTATTGTTGTCTAGGGCAAAACTTGGAACAAGGCTTACAATAAGCGGCCCAGAATTAACAACCTTCCTAAACACTAAGGCGCCTTCATCATCAGTGTATACATAAGGACTAATAAATTCAATCTTTATGTCCCAGTCAATTGTGGGTGGTGGTGCCGGTACAGGTGAAACAACCCATTTAGTACCCACATGTATTAAGTTGTAGGGCACATTATTTACAGGTGGAGTAGGTACAGTAACATCACGTAGCTGACCAAGTTTAGGAATCTGTTTTTCACCGTCTTTTATGTCAACAATTACTTTTCTCTTGTACATGCCATAGGAATCAAGTTCAAAACCATATATTTCTCCAATTTCCCCTTCCTTCTCAAAATCCTGTACGTCTGCCAAATCTTTCAACTCTGTTACTGGACACGCAACTGGTATGATTCTAGGCTTTGGACCAAGACCACTCATTTTTATAAACAAAAATAAAATTATTTAATTTCCAAAACAACATAAAAATCATGCATTACAACTGGTTTACCATTCTGATTAGTTACAGATAAGCACAATGATTCAAAGAAACTAGAACCTAATTTTTTAAACTGAGAATTAGGAAATCTAGCAACCACATTTTCACAATATGGGGCAGTTCCAGTCGGCAAGCATCTTAACAAAGTTGAAGGCTTTCCATTGTGTACATTTTCAGTAGTGTTCAGTTCTTTCAAATGAACATTTAGCACTGTGTGTACTGACAAATGAACAGGATATCTGCCAGTTATTCTTGGTTTTTTTGGTGATAGTAGACTACCAACTGATTGTGACCAATCTTCATCTGGATGTGTTATTGTTTTAAAAAATCCAAGTAATAATAAAAGACTAATTGATAAAGAAAACTGACCACTTTTCGGAAAATCAACTGAAACAAGTAAATTAGCTGGGTTTAAAGTTGCTTTAATTTTAAATTCATTTTGAAGCCATTCAGCTAAAGTACAAAAGTCATAATACCCAGCTCGTAAAGTATCACCCTTCTCAATACCATCAAGAGTTCCACTTACAGAATAATTTTCATCATCCGTTACATTAAACCACTTTACTGTGTAGAACATTTCATGGATAGCTACAGCCTTGCTACCATCACGATTATCAATCCCATTAGTTAACCACATTGGTTTGCTTGTGTCAATATTTGTTAAGGTTATAAACATTTTTATTATCACATAAAAAAAAAAGGATGGAATTTAAATCACCAACCATTACCACTACAAACGCATACCAATTTAATGTGGATGCCAAATACAATGTTGCACCAACCTATGAACAAAAAATAATTCAACTAAATCAGCTTGATATAGCTGTGTCTGAACGAGATCTATTCCAAGTCAAAGTACCCAATCCATTTGATCATTACCTAAACCCTCCAATAACAGACGATGCTACAGCAAGAAAGTGGTCTTCAAGCCCACTACAGATGTTTCAAAACCAACTTAACTTTGCCATACTGTGTTCTACTACAGGCTGTGGTGTTTCATTTACAGACCATTTGAATCACTCAAACAAACTGATTAGGTCTGTGTATCGTTTCCATGTTTATTACCAGCTTAGACGTATACTGTCAGAACTGCATACACCACTACCAACTGAATCCAGTTTCAACAGGTTTAACAACCCCATGGATATGAAAGCATTTGAACGCATCTGTAATGAATTTAACATAAGCACTAAGTATGACTTCACACAAAAACTTGATGATCACCACGGCATTGGTACATTATATTATGCTTTGAGTCACAGACAATACCCTCAAGATTACTGGCCTCCCTACACTTCATTCTCATCAAAATCACAAGTCTGGTTAGGCTCAATAGAACAGAAACAATCTAACGCATGGTCAACATTTGTCTTGGACAGGAGTGACGGATTTACTCAAGCAGGAGTCGAGCGCGTAAATGAGTCTATCAGAACATATGTCTGGTGTATACTAGGTGCACAATCACTAACAAAATCAAACATTTTGAATGGAAGTGGTAAATTTGAAGCACAAAAACAGTTTCTTGCAAATCTTGAAGATTCAGTAAATTCAGTAGTTGATCTCCCATCAAGCATACAACGCTACCAAGACGTTTTAAGATATGCCAGATCAAAAGTTGACTTTGTAGTTGGTATTGGGTTATACATGTTGCCATCAGACCTTCAACTTCAAATGGGGACAATAACAAATTATAATAATGAAATCATTGTCGCTGGTCGTGATCAGAAATTAGGACTCAATCAATCTGTAAACTTGGGGGCCACAACCACACACGTACAGTCATTAAAATCATTAATGACACCAGCACCAGTAACGTCATCACCCGTACAGACAGTAACAACCCCGGTCCCAACACCAACACCAACCCCAACCCCTGACACCCATGAGTCAGAGAGAACAGCATTGGTAATAGGTCTCACTGGATTAGGGGTATTACTTCTTTACCTGTTTCATTAAATAACCCACTATTAACCCTCCTACTGTCACCAAAAAGACCCACACATGTTCTGCCATAAACCCTACTGCCTTTGCCGCTGTACTAATCAGCCAACTGACAACAGTGCCTATAATGCCAGGCAAAGCGTCCATTGCTTTCACAGCCAATTTCTTAAGCAAGTCTGATATGTGAGACAGTTGTTTCTTTACCCACGACTGTAAATCTTTTGGATCTGTGGGGACTGGGGTTGGTGGTGCTGGAGGTGGAGAACCACCACCCGTTACAGCCAACACAACTGTACTGATAATAAACCCCAGAGCTGTAATTAAACTGGCAATTGTGATGCCCTGTTCTCTGAAAAGTGTTTTTAGTCTCTCAGCCAGAGTAGTGTCTTCGTGAAGTATTTTCTGAATAGTTTCTCTAATCCTGTTGACCTGTGATTTTAGTTTTTGTCTTCCAATTTCAACTACTTCTAGCCGCGCTGATCTTTCTGTATACAAATCATTTAATCTTTTTTGTATTCTTTCTTTCATTTCTATGTCAAGATTTCCATTGTCTGCTGTAGCCAGTTTCTCTTTTTCACGTTCTATGTGTTTATCAAGCTCTCCCAGTTTGGCAATATTATTAACCATCTCACCTCTTATCGTCTGCAGTGTTTTATCCAACCCAGCTAACTCCCGCTTTGTCAAAGGAGAGTCACCAATTGTTTTTAATTCGTCATTTATTTGTTCTTCTGTAAATGAGGTTTCTTGTATTACTGTGTTTGCTATTTTTGGTAGGCTTGTTACTGGTGCCAAATCAATTTGTTGCCCTGTTGGCAACTTTGTTTGCGTGTCGTGAAGCACACTAACAAGTCTTGGGGGAACAGGAGACCCTCCAATACCAAGGTATCTTGCCAACCCAGAGTTACCACCGACTTCACCTTTAATTGTACTTAAAGCCCTAAACTTAGAAGGATTATTTTTATGTGTTAGATATATTTTCCCTCTGTCTGTATTTACAAATAAGTGCCCTTTATCATATTCAAATTGATTAGGATCTATTACATCTGGGTGAACACCAACACTGTCATAAAATGAGTTTACTTTGTCTTTTAATAGTTCGTGATACATACTAGAACTAGTTACCATTCCAGTCATATCTGTTGCACCAGTATCATAGTCATTCATGTCATCCATTTCAAAATCTTCATGATTAAATCCTCCCGCTGCCATTGTTTTATTAATTTATTATTTTTTATTGTGCATAATAAAAATGACACAGTCTTACGGATCAAAGTTAGACCCATACAGAAAACTACGTGAGCCCCTGGGTGTTAAGGCCATTCGACAATCCATAGTCATCACGAACAATCCAAGTACCATAGACCAGAACCAAACACTTACAGTCAAGTTTCCAAACCTAGGTCCCAGTGACGTTATTGTTCCTGGCACTGCACGCCTAGCATTTAATATTGAACTATCATCAGACGCAGACGTGAACAGAACACTAGTTAACAATCTTGGCAGAGCAATTGTTAGAACTATTAAAGTAAAACTTGAAGGACAGGAAGTGTTTAGTCTTGATGACTCAGATGTATTCTACTGTTACAAAGACCTTTGGCTAACAAGAGAAGAACGAGAAGATCGTATTTACCAAGGCATACAGCCAGATAATGTTGGTAAACTTCGAATCGACGCCGGAGATAAAGTAACTAATACAGCCATGGATGTTATAATGGCCGAAACATATGGATCCAGATTCTACATTCCACTTGAGTTTGAAATCCTAACAGCTCATTTGCCTTATTATCAAGGGGCACTGAATGACCGTCTGAGCTTTGAACTAACTTTCAATGACTACTCCAAAGTTATAAAATCATCTGCCACAGATGCAACATACAAGATCTCTAACATTTCCTTGGAATACGAAATTGTCACACATACTGAACTAGCCAGACTCATTCAAAATCAGTACCAGTCAAGACTTCCAATTTATTATGACAGGGTGATTAGACACAGTTTAATGCAAAAAGACAAGAGCGACCCAATGTGGAACATAAACTTGAACACACCTGCCAGGTCATTGAAAGGTATTCTTATGTTGTTTGTTGAACCTGTGAGTCCATACAAACGGGATTCAGAAAAATTCTACAATCCTAAGATTACACATTTGTCCTGCACAATCGAAGGCCGTCCTAATCAAGTGTACGCGTCTGGAATGCTGCCTTATCAACACTACGATGAGATCACAAAGTATTTTGCGGGTGGAAGGATTAGAGATAAACCAGCAAACATTGCGTGCAAAGATCTACATCTGTATGACGTTAGGATTGGTCAATACCTGACAAACAAGTATGCACTGTGGTTAGACCTGCGTAGTACAGATGATGACTATCTTCATGGGTCAGGACGAACTGTTGAGAATGGTAGTGATGGAATAACAATTCAGATACAAAAGAAGGTTGAAACTGCTGCAGCCATAAACATATATTTGTATCTAATTTATGACGCACAACTCAATATTGCAGAAAGCAGACTGAGTGGACACATATATTAAAATTATATTGTGTATTAAAATGAACTTAATGACACTCGATCCACACTGTGGATTGTTTTGTGGTGCCACAGGGTGTGGTAAAACTGAATTTGTACTTAACCTCTTACAAACAAGATACATACACCACTTTGAAAACATTGTAATATTTTGTCCAACAATAAAACACAACAAAGCTTATCACAACCGTTTATTCATTTGGACTGACAGTAATATCTATTTAGTCGACCCTGAGAAAAAACTGAATGACTACCTACAATATTTTTACAAACAATTTGAAGGACAGCCAACGTTGTTTATTGTTGATGACTGTTCTGCAGAGAAAGACATTGTCAAGAAGAGAAACACTTTAGCAGAACTTGCCTTCAGTGGCAGACATGCAAACATAAGTGTATGGATTCTCACTCAGAAATATAATGCTGTACTGAAAGATTTTCGAGAACAGTTAAAGTTTATATGTTTGTTTTACTGTAAGGATCGTGACAGCTTTGAAGACTGTCTCAGAGAAAACGATGTCATCCCAAATAAGCATGAACGGGATGATGTAAAAAATAAACTGAAATCAACTAAGCATCTAAAGCTCATTTTAAAGACAGATCAGCCCACAGGGTATGGGTTAGTAAATTAATTTATCTTTTTGGTTTGTCTATAAAAAATGATGGACGGACAAGAGGATCAAAATTGGCCTATTGGTAAATTCATGAATATTACATCGAGTTTCAGGGATTTTATGCTTATTAGTGACTTAAAAACACAAGTTAGACGCCCTTTTTCAGAACTCCCATCACCGATGAAGATGTACATGACATATAGTTTTTATCTTGGATATTCTAATACTTTTCCATGTTATAATAATAGGACAAATGATTTTTTAGTTTATGATGCTAAATCTGACTGGTTTAAGATTATGTGTTTACAAATACACCATCAAATAAAAAAAGAAAATAAAAATGTTAAATTTATTACTGTTAATAAAACAATATTACACATGCAAAAGATTGAACATGATACAACAGAAGACATGCCAGGAAAGTGGCTTATTTGTTGGTAATTAATTTTGTCTATTATATAGGTTTTTGTCAATAAAGTGCCATTTTACACTATATAATTTTCTATTTATTTTTTTGTCGGACAAATAAAAAAGATGGACAACCATCAAAGATTAAGAAACGTGTTTCACACAACTGACTTACCTATATATAATATTTACAATGTCTATGAATCAATAGAAAGATCTTTTTTAGTCATACAAAATAACCTTCTTTCTGATAGTGTAAAGATTCAGATTGTTGCAAAAATAGAATTTGCCAGAGATGTTGGTGAAGTTATTGTAACGTATATCTCGACAAGGCAGCACACAGTTAATTCGAGAAGAGAACTAGAAAAAGTGTTTAGAGAAAGATTGTTGCCTGACTTCCATGAAGCAATTGACAGAGCAGAAATGCAAGGGTCTGGCTGGCATGAAGGCCTTGTACATGAACTACAACTGAAGCAGTCAAGATATCATCCTATACTAGGTAAATCATGGATACCACTACCAATAGAGGTTGCAAACAAAAAGGCTGTAGTCAATATTCAAAACAATGACAACTATTGTTTCATGTGGTGTGTGCTTGCTAAACTTCATTTTGTAAAAGCAAAACCTGATCGTGTATCTAACTATATCAAATTTGTAAATGAACTCAACTTCAGTGGCATTGAGTTCCCTGTTAAAATAGAGGACATAGACTTGTTTGAAAAACTAAATCCTGGTATATCTGTAAATGTGTATGTGTGGGATAATGAGTCTGAAAATAAGTTACAGCCAATTAGAGTGTCCCCAATTGCCCCAACCTATGGTCAGTCAGAAGATAAACATGTTGACATGTTGCTAATTGGTGATAACAATAACTTCCACTACACAATTATCAGAAATATGTCACGTCTAATTCATGATCATACAACAAAACACAATGGCAAACAGGAAGTTTGTAAAAAATGTTTACAAAGATTTTCCTCCATAAAATTAGCAGACAAACATGTTTTACACTGCAGATCAGCTGATGACATACAAACTGTACTTAAGTATCCAGATCCTGGCAGTCAAGTGTATTTTAAGAACTATGGGAATCAGCAAAAGCTGCCGTTTGTAGTATATGCTGATTTTGAATCACTCGTTGTTCCTTATGAGGGTCCTGTTCCAGAGTCATTACCAAAGACTATAAAATTGAGTGACCAAGTGGTGTGTTCTTTTGGATACATTATTGTTAGGTCAGACGGTCTTCATTCAGAACCTGTTATCTACAGGGGTGAAAATGCAGCAGCTGAGTTTTTAACAGAAATGAGACATCTGTATATTCAGGTAGTAAGGTATTTTGAAAACTGTCAGATGCCTTTGGTGATGACAGAAGAAGACAAACAGAATTTTGATGCAGCAGTGATGTGTTGGATTTGTGAAGACGTCCTTGATGGTGATAAAGTTTGCGATCATGATCACATAACTGGTCGTTACAGAGGTGCCGCTCATAACAAATGTAACTTGTTATTAAAAATAAATCCTAAGACATATAAGTTACCAATCTTTTTTCACAATCTGAAGGGATATGATTCACACATTATCATGCAGGCTGTAGACGAGTCTTACAAAAAAATTAGTTGTATTGCCCAGACAACTGAAAAATACTTGACTTTTAGGTTAGATAAATTAGCATTTTATGACTCCATGCAACATTTGTCTTTAGGGTTGGCTAGTCTGGCAGAAGGACTGAGTGAGTATCCAATAACAAGTAAATATTTTGAGCCGGACTTGATTAAAAAAGGTGTTTATCCATATGAGTACATTGATCACTGGGTTGTGTTTGAAGAAACAAGACTACCACCAAAAGAGAAATTTTATTCTACACTAATTGGTAAAGGTATTTCTGACTCTGAATACCAACACGCACTTAATGCATGGGAAAAACTAGGGTGTAAAACTATTGGTGACTATCATGACCAATACTTAAAGGCTGATGTCTGTTTGCTAGCAGACGTATTTGAAAGTTACCGTGAAAAGGGTTTGTTACACTACAAGCTTGACCCTGCTTGTTACATAACTAGTCCTGGCATGACATGGGATGCATTTTTGAAATCCAGTAAGATATTTATAGACCTGTTGTCTGATCGTACGATGGGTGAAATGGTGGAACGTGGATTGAGGGGAGGTATTAGTCTAGCAGCAAACAATTATGGCAAGGCCAACAACAAATATCTTGACGACTTTGACCCGTCAAAGCCAATGTCATTTATTACATACTTGGATGCTAATAATTTGTATGGATTTGCAATGTGTGAATTGTTGCCATTAAAAAACTTTTGTTTGTATAATTTGTCACAGTATGGCATAAAAAAATTAACAAAATATATTATGGATCGAGGTCAAAATGATGAAAAGGGTTGGATCTTTGAAGTAGACTTGGAGTATCCACACCATTTACATGATTACCATAATGATTATCCATTAGCAGTTGAGAAACTGAGTTTAACGGGGAAAAAAGAAGACACTAAACTTGTACCCAATCTGAATGACAAATTTAATTACGTGTGTCACTATCGATTGTTACAGTTTTACATCAGACATGGTTTAGTACTAAAGAAAGTTCATAGAGGAATTCAATTTGATCAAAGTGCTTTTATGAAAGATTACATAATGAAAAACACAACATTGCGTGCAAGAGAAGGTAACACTGCATTTGACAAAGACTTCTTTAAGCTTATGAACAATGCCTGTTTTGGTAAGACTATGGAAAATCCTCATCACAGAAAAGATGTGAGACTGGTCACAACTGAATCAGGTGCAATTAAACTTACAGGTAAGCCACAGTACACTGGGTACAAAGAGTTTCATCCATCATTGTATGCAGTGTCACTCAAAAAAAAGATTGTTAAACTGGACAAGCCAGTATTCATTGGTATGGCAATTCTTGAGTTATCAAAACTGTTAATGCTTGAATTTTATTATGATTACTTTAAACCAAAATATCCTGACTGCCGTCTGCTATACACTGACACTGACTCTATGATCATAGACGTATGTACTGAAGACTTTTATGAAGACATGAAAACAGAACTACACATGTATGACACGTCTGACTACCCTAAAGACCATCCACTGTTTAGCACACAAAACAAGAAAGTGCCTGGTAAGTTTAAAGATGAACTGAATGGTGTGCCTATAGTTGAGTATGTTGGACTGAGATCAAAAATGTATTCTATACTGCACCAGAAGGGAAGTCAGTCAAAAGCCAAAGGAATAAAAAAAACAGCAATAAAAAATAAAGACATACGTCATGAACATTACAAGCAAGTGTTAGATGGTGCATTAATGCCTGATTATCCAAACAAGACACTAAGATCAAACAAACATAATATTGAAATGATTCAAACATATAAAAAGTCTCTAGCAGTTGGAGACACAAAAAGAGTGTTTCACACTAAGGAAAAAGCTTATGCACCAGGTCATTACAGGCTCAAGTTATCTGAAGAAATAGCTGATAATCTGCTTGATAAACTAATTGATGAATTGAAATTGTTAAAAGTGGGTAACAGTATCTGTGGGAATAATCTGTAATTCTTCTCTGACAAATGCCCTCTTTGGTGCAGGCTCATACAGATAATATATTGTTGCATTAGCTGAAGGAACTATTTTTTTTATATTATGAACAGATGTAGACCAAATTGGATCAGTTGCCCTACGTCTAACGTCATTTTCAGCTTCACCTGGTTGATACAAATATCTCACCTGTTTTGTAAACAAGCTAGTGTCTGGAGGTGTTATTGCTTTTATTTCTGACGGTATTGTTTTCAATTTAATAGAATCAACAGGTTTAGGGTGACCCTCATTATTCATTGCTTTTATTACAGACGGTAATCTTTTAACCCACTCAGTGTTACGTGTGTCATGCATGAGTTCCTTAGAATACTGATAGCTAAAAAGTCTCTCCGATAATTGCTTGTTAAAGTTTTCTACAATAGCCTGTGATCTATGCAAGCCTGGTATGCCTCGCCGCACTAGCACTCCATGCTTTGCAAATAACTGATTAACAGCGCCTTTAAATTCACTCCCATCATCAACCTGCACAAGCCTAGGGTATTTTAAAGGACCTCGACTATATATTTTTGATAATGCAGTGGCCACTGTTACAGCTTTTTTGTCAGTTATGGGTTCTGCATCCTTATACCTTGAAGCTATGTCAACAACAGTTAATGCATACTTGTATCGTTTCTTTTTTATTGTGTCATGCGGAAGAAACAGGAGGTCCATTTGGTGTGTGTCATTAGGGATAGTGTTTTCAAAATGAGGCCTTGTTATTTTTCTTGGAGCAGGAAGATATATTTGCCAAATTGCCTGTTTTTTGAGCCACTGTTTTATTTGGTTGACATCTCCACCCACAGCAGCATGTAATTTTTTTATTGCAGTATTCCCTTTCCAGTAGCCAATTGGGGAGTAATATATTTTTGATAGTTTAGCGTCTGCCATTTTTTCTAGCAATATAAACTCCTGTAAAATATACTAATGTCATTCCTACTAAAACAAATATTATTTCTCCATTTCTTTGTTCTGGGCTTGGTTGGTAGTAGTCACTAAGTTTTGGTTGTGGAATAGACATGTCTTCACCAGTTACAAGATAGTATTCTTTGATAGCGTCATCGACATTTGAAAATGTATGCTGTGCGTGACCCTCAAGTTTTAGTTTTTCATTAATAAAATCAAGTTTCTCAATTCTTTGCTTTTCATAATCTTGTTGAGCTTGAGCTAGTTTTTCAGATGCCTCATTGTGTCGCTTCATTTCTTCTGCTGATTCTTCTTTACTAACTTTTGAAAAGAAATAGTTTGATCCACTAAAAGCTAATGCGTTAATAACTGCACCACCAATCATGACAGCTATAGTTGCCATATTTTTATTTACATAGAAATATTTTCTGGAATAATTCCTTGCTTGACTAGAAAATCTTTTGTTGCAATCGATGCTGTTATAACAACTACTAGTTTAGCACTGTCTTCGAAGTCTAATTTACTAAGGTCTGCTGATTTCATTTTGAGAAGACTTTTTCCCAGCATAGAATAAGCTACTGCTAGTCCACTTATTACAGCAGAGTGATAGACAAGGTTCATTAAGTTCTTTGTGTCGCTCATTTTCTTATACCATAAAAATTAAAATAATAAATTTATTTACTGCATGTAAAATGGGTCCAAAGGTTTTGGAACTGCTGGTAATGTGGAGACTTCTTCTTTTGTTTTTGGAGTGTTTGATTTTTTGGACACTGTTTGAGTGTTTGGTTTGTATTTTTTATATAATTGGTAACCTACGTAACCAAATCCGACAACAAATCCAGCAACTATATATTTTGTAGTTTCAGGTTTAGTTGTTTGTCTCTCACTTTGTGGGGGGTGTGACGGTAGTGACACTGGTGCTGTTGATGGTGTGTCAGTCTTTTCTGTTAATGCTTGAAGCTGTAATTTCTTTTGTCTGTTATATTCAGCTAATCTTTTTCCAGCCTCTATTCTACCTGGGCTTTTAGTCTTAGTCACTGTTTGAACCTGTGTCAAGACATGGCTCTGTTGTGGAGTCGTCTCGTCCATTTTCTTCTAATTTAAAATTTATTTTAGAAAAATCAATATGACTACTAGTAACAAGTAAGGTTACAGCAGGTGCAAGGTAATTCCCAAACTTGTAAAACATAAGGCATGCTAATTTACCTATTGAACTTGAAACTATGGGGTTGCTTTCTAGATCATGTGAAAGGCTGTCACTATCAACAGGTAGGAAGTGACTTACAGCTTTTGTGTATAGGCAGACAAGAGATCGACTCAAATCACGTGTCATTAGTGAAGCAATGTGATTTTCATATTTAGAATGTAGTTTAATTAGCTCATCAGCAGTAAGGGATTCTATGTCTTCTGTCATGTATTGTTTACCGAGAAAAGCTTTTGATTTTCCAGAAACAACAACAGAGATAAGCCTTTGTTTTTTAGAGTCTAAGTCTTTGTTCTCTACAGCACAGATATCACTTAGAAGGAGTAATTCGTCTTGATTCATTTTAAAACGTAATATAATAATTTTGTTCAATGGCAGCATTAATAATTTAGGTTGGGTGGGAAATCTGGCTTAATAATCGCAGGTTGGTAGTTGATAAAAAAATTGTTGCTTGAATGATTTCTGGAGTGGAACTAAAATGGCTAGGTAATAAAGGTATTGGGTGTATTGGGTGGCGTTGGGTTTGTCTAAATGGCTAGTTGATTACAATAATTAGTTGATCGATGTGGCATTTATCGATTTGATTGGTTTTCAAATCTTATATTCTCATTCTAGAATTAATTATTCTGAGAATGAGAATATGAGAGCCCCAGCCTACCCCTCCCCCAAACGTAGCTTGAATGATTTCTGGAGTGGAACTAAAATGGCTAGGTAATAAAGGTATTGGGTGTCTTTGTTGACGTGGGCTTGCTTAATTACCGTGTTAATTAGAATAAATATATTGTTTGGGGGAGGGGTAGGCTGGGGCTCTCATATTCTCATTCTCTTAGGGAGATCCGTATCCCTACCATCATCCTGACGTTTGGCACCCCCACCCTCCTACTACCATCTGGGGAGGTTATTACTCCTTGAAAGTCAAGAAGAACGTCCCTCTCCCACTCCTGTGCTTTAAGTGCCGAAAGTATGGCTATGGGCAGAAGACGTGCCGACAGGCAGAGGCTTCATGCACCCGTTGCACTAAGCCCAGATAATCTGCTGAGTCCTGCACAGCCACCCCCCTGTGTGTGAATTGCCAGGGGGCGCATATGGCTTTGGACAAGAAATGCCCTCGTTGGATATCTGAGTGCAAGATTTAGCAGGTGCGTGTGGATAAGGGGCTGTCTTTTGCAGAGGCAAAAAACTGTTTGACGGCCCTGGTGCAGCTGAGGCTGCCCCAAACTCTAGGGGCGGTCCGTGGCGCAGTGGTTAAGGCACCTGCCACCAATGCTAAAGGTGCGGGGTTCGATTTCGGGTTCCGGCGTCGGATTTTTCTCCTCTAGTAAGTGTCACCGTTAATTCGGGCGGACCGTCGGGGGTTCTTTCTCCGGGTACTCCGGCTCTTCCTCCCCCTCCACTATGGTATCAGTTTCAGCCAACTTAATCAAATTTCAAATACAAAACGATTTCCAAATACCGTCAGTAGCTCGCTTGATCTTGCCCTTAGCACCACGTGAATGTTCTGTGTTTACGTACAGTGTGTGAGTGAATGCGTGTGATTCACGTGAGCGTGCTTTGTTGGGTTCAGTTCGCGGCTACATTCTGCGCATTGAGTTATATTATAAATATGAGAAATGCGCCATATAAATACCATGTAATAATAAATAACACCTCTGTGTATACATCCAGTGCTGCGGTGGCAGGCAAGCGCCCCACCAAAGATTTCTCATGTCAAACCACAACTTCTTGTTTGGGGGCCACTCGCCCCTGGAGAGTAACCTTCCTCCAGCGGTGACGAGGAGGAACCAGGGAACACAGAAGGCGGACGCTACTGGTCCGGTGGCACCGCCTTCTGCTGCCCCTAAGCCTCAGCCCCAACCCAAGCCTGTCAATCTTACTACAAAGGCTTCTGGCTCTGGTCAGCCTTCAAAGCTCGCTATCTCTAGCGGCAGGAACGCTGCCCAGAACCAGAAGTCTAAGAAAGCTACGGTGTGCTCACGGGCCCCGAAGAGGGACACTGATGTCCCCCTTCGAAACAAATATGCTGCATTGGAGGAGCAGATGGAGGGAGTGGAAGTTGTCGTAGCTGGTGTTGCGGCAGCTCCACTCCCCTCATCTCCGAAGAACCCGGGAGCCGGCCCCCCTCTGTTTCTTCGACTAATTCGAAAGCAGAGGGAAAGGGGGGAAGAAACTTTTCTTCCCCACATAATCATAATCATGTACTCTCTTCTTCAGTTTTATTGTCATGCTAACTTTGAGGAATTACGTCTTTTAGTCAAGTCCTATAACCCCCAGTAATATCTCTTCAGGAGACTTACCTGAAGACTGCTGAAGGCGGACGCTACCGGTCCGGTGGCACCGCCTTCTGCTGCACCTAAGCCTCACCCCCGACCCAAGCCTGTCAATCTTACTACAAAGGCTTCTGGCTCTGGTAAGCCTTTTAAGGCCGCTAACTCTAGCGGCCGGAACGCTGCCCAGAACCAGAAGTCTAAGAAAGCTACTGGACCGTTGAGCACACTGATGTCCCCCTTCAAAACAAATATGCTGCATTGGAGGAGCAGATGGAGGGAATGGAAGTTGTCGTAGCTAGTGTTGCGGCAGCTCCACTCCCCTGATCTCAGAAGAACCAGAGGAGGCCCGGGAGCCGGCCCCCCTATTTCTTCGACTCCTTCCAAAGGAAAGGAAAAGGGGGGAAGAAACTCTTCTCCTCCACATAAGACATAATCATGTACTCTCTGCTTCAGTGGAATTGTCGTGATTTTCATGCTAACTTTGAGAAATTACGTCTTTTAGTCAAGTCCTATAACCCCTCAGTAATATCACTTCAGAAGACTTACCTGAAGACTTCTGAAGGCGGACGCTACCGGTCCGGAGGCACCACCTTCTGCTGCCCCTAAGTCTCCCTCCCCCCCCCCCCCACCCACCCAAGCCTGGCAATCTTCCTACAAAAGGCCGCTAACTCTAGCGGCAGGAACGCTGCCCAGAACCAGAAGTCTAAGAAAGCTACGGGACTGCTGTGCGCACGGGCCCAGAATGGGGACACTGATGTCCCCCTTCGAAACACATATGCTACATTCGAGGAGCAGATGGAGGGAGTGGAAGTTGTCGTAGCTGGTGTTTGCGGCAGCTCCACTCCCCTCATCTCCGAAGAACCAGAAAAGGCCCGGGAGCCGGCCCTCCTCAGTTTCTTTGACTCCTTCGAAAGCAAAGGGAAAGGGGGGGGGAAGAAACTCTTCTCCCCCACATAAGACATAATCATTTACTCTCTTCTTCAGTGGAATTATCGTGGTTTTCATGCTAACTTTGAGGAATTACGTCTTTTAATCAAGTCTTATAACCCTTCAGTAATAATATCTCTGCAGGAGACTTACCTGAAGACTTTTGACCCCGTGTCTTTTAATGGTTTTAATGCTATCCATAAGGGATTCGGGTGGAGTAGCTCTTCTCATTAGCAGCCAATTGTTATGTAGCCACGTTATCATCGTCATCTGTCTTCAAGCTGTTCTTCAGCTGCCCCCTCCCTTTATTCTCGTGGGAGATTTTAATGGTCACGCTCATCTGTGGTATAATGACCACTATGATGGCAAAGGTCAGATGTTAGAAGATATTTTTCTCAACTTAACTTATGTGTCTTTAACGATGGCTCACCTACCTACTCTAACCCAGATTCAGGATCTAGTTCTGTTCTAGACCTCACTGTGTGTGATCCTTCTCTCATGCTGGACTTTGGAAGGTTCACGACGACCTGTGTGGTAGTGACCACTAGTTCTGTCATCGGTCAGCTGTGAGGAGAATCTACCAGTGGGGCGCTGGAATTTCAAGAAGGCTAACTGGCCTCTGTTCGCCTCCCTCTGTCAGTCTCGTATTACAGAGGGGTGGTCATGTCATCTGAAGAACCTGTTTCTTGTTTTACTTCTATTTTGTTGGACGTAGCGGGTGAAACCATCCCTAAAACTTCCACATCAGTCCTTCGGAAACAGAGAGTACCATGGTTCAACGAATAGTGCCGCAAGGCTAAAAAAACGCACAAATCTGCTCAGCGACGTGCTGTTCATAATCCGTCGCAAGTGAATATTTTAACCTTTAAAAGACAGAGGGCGAAGGCTCGTTACATTTTTAAACGTGAACGCCGTGCTTCCTGAAGACGTTTCGTCTCATCTTTAACTTCTAGGACTCCATCCCAGAAAGTCTGGAAGGCTGTTCGAAGAATTAGAGGCAGTGGTGGCTCGGCTTCTGTCGGCCATCTTAGAGATGATGCCAGCTTGGTCACAGATTAAAAAAAAGAAAAGCTGTGGCCAATTTGCTTGCCTCCACCATTGCCAATAATTCTTCAACAGAGCATTATTCACCCTTCTTCCAGAAAGAGAAGGAGAAGCGAGAGTCTAGTATTTGTGATTTTATATCGGATAACTCGGAAGACTATTATACCCCTTTTACATTATCAGAATTGCAACAAGCCCTACAGAAATGTAATGACTCTGCTGCTGGCCTAGATACTATCCACTATCAACTCCTAACGCATCTGCCTAAGTCACTCCTTGTATTTCTCAAGGTCTTTAACCATATCTGGATAACTGGCCATTTTCCACCATCTTGGCGCCAGGCTGTGGTTGTGACGATCCCCATGCCGGGTAAGGATCCTTCCGACCCGGGCAACTACCGGCCAATTGCTTTGACGTCATGTTTATGTAAAAATATTGAACGCCTGGTCAATGCCCGCCTGGTGTGGCATCTTGAGTCACATTGTCTCATCGCAGACCTCCAGTGCGGTTTCCGGCGCTTACGTAGTACAACTGACCATCTAGTCCGCTTTGAGTCGTTGATCCGAGATGCTTTTGTCACCAAGCAGCATGTCTGTGCAATTTTCTTCGATCTTGAGAAGGCATATGACACTACTTGGAAGTATGGTATAATGTTTGAATTGTTAGACATGGGTTTTAAAGGGCATCTGCCCGTTTTTATTCACTTTTTTTTTTTGTCTAACCGGTCGTTTCATGTCAGTGTGGGCTCCACCCTCTCCTAATCTTTTGAACAGGAGATGGGTGTCTCGCAGGGGATCATTCTATCTCCTGTTTTATTTAGTATTAAAATTAATAACATTGTGAAGGCCGTCAAGGATGATTCTGAATGCTCTTTGTTTGTTGACGACTTTGCTTTGTGCGCACGAGGTCGAGGACTTGCATCCCTTGAGAGGCGCTTGCAGCTGTGCGTTGATCGCATCCAGGGGTGGGTGTCTCTCAACGGATTCAAGTTCTCACCCTCCAAGACAGTCTGTGTGCATTTTACTAACCAGACGAAATTTTTTCAAGAACCTAGCCCGAGCATTGCTGGAGTGCCCATTAAGGTGGCCAAAGAGGCAAAGATTATGGGGATCATCTTTGACAAAAGACTGACCTTCCGCAACCATATAAATTACCTTAGAACCTCTTGTCAGCAGGCCCTCGACGTTCTTCGTTTCGTTGGTCGTACTGACTGGAGTGCAGACCGCACTGTCGTACTTCGACTGTACCGGGCCCTTGTTCGGTCCAACCTGGATTACGGCTCTATGGTATATGGCTCGGCTTCCAAGTCTGTTCTACAGCGTCTGAACACAATTCACCATCACGGTCTGCGGATATGTCTGGGGGTCTTCTGGACGTCTCCAGTTCCTAGTCTGTATGCCGAGGCAGGGGAGCCTTCTCTCAAGCTCCGCCGCATCCGCCTCATGCTCAGCTACGTTCTGAAACTGAAGGCCCATCCAGACAATCCTGCCTATGATTGTGTTTTTCAACCGCCGTTTGCAGAGATTTACGATACCCATCCGGGAGCTGTCCGTCCACTTTCCTTCCGTGTCCCACTTCAGTTTGTAAAAGTGTATCACATCGCACACTATCTGTTGCAATGGCCTGTTTTTTTCGGCCGGCCGTACACGCTCTTTTCCCACAAAAAGTCAGTCAGCTTTTTGTGTGTTTAAGAATGAGGTGTGTTTCGAGGACGTTTTGCTTTCAAAGCCGGTACTCCTGTCGTCAGCGGACCAGACCGTTTGAGACTTCCACGTTCACAGCAATTCTAGGCTCCTACATTTAGCCCCGATTTAGTTAACGGGTCAGATGTTTGTGCACCTTTTTGGGCAGAATCATATATATATATATATATATATATATATATATATATATATATATATATATATATATATATATATATATATATATATATATATATATATATATAATAATTTTTCAATAAATTCTGAGAATGCTGTGCTAATGCCATGGAAATCCAGGCTGGTAAGCTTGCATTGTGTCATCAGGACATAAGCTGTCCTTTTGTGACTGCATCGCTTATTAGATCTTTTGAGCCTTCCACTGAACACCTACTACATAAAGTAATAGGGACTACCCCCAGGCGCCCCGCAACCCGCTGGAGAATATCCAGTCCTCCCCCCGAGAGGGGAGGCTAGTGCATGAATATTCCCAAACAGATCTTGGACCTGCTGGATAGATTTAAGATTTTTGCCGCCTACGACCGGTTTCGACCCAAGGTGGGTCTCATCAGGTAGGCATACGGCGTAACCTGAAATTGCAAACAACGCATGTACCAGATGCCGACGCCAGAATTTGACTGGTAGCAACCACTAGTCTAGCGTGGCTTGCATCCCTAAAGCTTTATGGGGTGTTGCAGTGGAAGAAGACTAATTTTGAAAAGGCAACACCTAGGCAATTTTGTGGTACAATTATTCTTTACTTTTAACAAAGGCGTCGCCCAAAGCCAAAAAATGCACTGAATCAGAGTAGCTCCAAGGGACATAATTTTTCAATAAATTCTGAGAATGCTGTGCTAATGCCATGGAAATCCAGGCTGGTAAGCTTGCATTGTGTCATCAGGACATAAGCTGTCCTTTTGTGACTGCATCGCTTATTAGATCTTTTGAGCCTTCCACTGAACACCTACTACATAAGGTAATAGGGACTACCCCCAGGCGCCCCGCAACCCGCTGGAGAATATCCAGTCCTCCCCCCGAGAGGGGAGGCTAGTTTTGATTGCTAGTTTTAGGGGAGGCTTGGAGCTACTCTGATTGAGTGCATTTTTTGGCTTTGGGCGACGCCTTTGTTAAAAGTAAAGAATAATTGTACCACAAAATTGCCTAGGTGTTGCCTTTTCAAAATTAGTCAGTCTTCTTCCACTGCAACACCCCATAAAGCTTTAGGGATGCAAGCCACGCTAGACTAGTGGTTGCTACCAGTCAAATTCTGGAGGCGGCATCTGGTACATGCGTTGTTTGCAATTTCAGGTTACGCCGTATGCCTACCTGATGAGATCCACCTTGGGTCGAAACCGGTCGTAGGCGGCAAAAATCTTAAATCTATACAGCAGGTCCAAGATCTGTTTGGGAATATTCATGCACTAGCCTCCCCTCTCGGGGGGAGGACTGGATATTCTCCAGAGGGTTGTGGGGCGCCTGGGGGTAGTCCCTATTACTTTATGTAGTAGGTGTTCAGTGGAAGGCTCAAAAGATCTAATAAGCGATGCAGTCACAAAAGGACAGCTTATGTCCTGATGACAATGCAAGCTTACCAGCCTGGATTTCCATGGCATTAGCACAGCATTCTCAGAATTTATTGAAAAATTATGTCCCTTGGAGCTACTCTGATTGAGTGCATTTTTTGGCTTTGGGCGACGCCTTTGTTAAAAGTAAAGAATATATATATATATATATATATATATATATATATATATATATATATATATAGAGAGAGAGAGAGAGAGAGAGAGAGAGAGAGAGAGAGAGAGAGAGGGGAGTGGGAGAGAAGGAATGACGGACCTATCATTTTAAGCCTTCCACTGAACACCTACTGTATAGGAACTACCCCCAGGCGCCCCGCAATCCACTGGACCTGCTGGATAGATTTAGGTTTTTGCCGCCTTCGACTGATATATATAATTTTTCATTTCAATTTTGATAATGCTCTGCTGTACTAATGCCATGGAATTCCAGGCTTCGTCCACTGCATTATCACATAAAGCTTTAGTGATGCAACCCGCGCTGTACCAGTAAATTCAGGAGGCGGCTTCTGGTACAAGCCTTGTGTTAGCAATTTGTCGGGTTACGCCGTATGCCTACCTGACGAGTCCCCCCCCCCCCCCCTTCTCCCACCCCCCCCCCCCCCCACCCCCTCAGCGGGGTGAAACCGGTCGTAGGCGGCAAAGACCTAAATCTATCTAGCAGGTCCAACATCTGTTTGGGAATATTCATGCACTAGCCTCTCCACTCGGGGGACTGGCTATTCTCCAGCGGATTGCGGGGCGCCTGGGGGTAGTCCTTATTGCTCTGTGCAGTAGGTGTTCAGTGGAAGGCTTAAAATGATAGGTCTGTCATTCCTTCTCTCCCACTACCCTCTCTTTCTAGATTTAGTGAACGATGCAGTCACGAAAAAGGGCAGCTGATGTCCTGATGACACAATGCAAGCTTGCCAGCCTGGAATTCACAACAGCCTTCTAACTCCTAAAACAGTGTTAAAAGTGAAAATTTACAAACGTTTTGTTTAGCGCACTTAGATGCGATGCACGACAGACGTCTAAATTGTAAAACAGTTTTAAAAGAGAAAATTAAAAATCGTTTTTAAAAATCGTGCTTGGCGCGCTTAGATGCGATGCACGGAACGTTTAACACCGTTTCAGCGACGATTTTCGCTTGTAACTTGAGAACGCGCTAAAATGCTTTTGGGCGCCATTTTTAATCAGCCGCTTCATTGAATTCGACAACATCAGCGAAGAAAAGAGAGATCGCTGCATCCTATGACGGAATATAACGACGAACAACATCGGTATCAGCGTTTGAGATTTGAGAAGGTCTGAAAAGCTTTGGGAAGTGAAATATTGTCAGAGAGATCGGCGGAGGTCAGCCGGCGTAACACAACCTGACTTGTATATAATTATAATAAGCTCGATTGCCATTAGGGAGTGGACTGAACAGGAGAAAGAGGTCCGAATCCGAACCACGGACATCAACGACCTCCTACTACTATTAGAAGAAGTAGCGCCTATCATCCAAGCCGCAGGTGGAGACCCAGGCCACAGAGCCCACGTCGCCACCAGGTGGTTATTGGAGACAGGCGCACTGGCCGAACTAAGCCCCCCCCCCCCCCCCCCCAATGACAGTAAGCAGTGAATGCCAGGCAACCCCCTCGACGCAAAACGGAGAATGTCAAGCGACAACAAAGAAACTTCAGCAGCCCCGACTAAAACCAACAAAAAGACCTGAACCCCACAACCTCCACCAGAGATGCAGGGAGCGCCACCCATCAACCACCAGCCAAGGAAACCAAGGAGACCAATACAGAGACTCCCCCAGAGGACCCCCACCGCCAACAAGTACCACACGCCAGCGCCACCGACCCCAGAAAAAGTACAGAACCCAGCGACGTCCAGCACTGCTCCCCACAACACCACCTCACCTGCGCCTGCCGCCACACCATCGCCCCTCAACCGTTACAACGCCAAACCCCAAGACCCAGGATTCGCTGGCCATCACCGCCCCTACCAAGATTCCCCTCACCCCAATGCCATCAGCCTCCGCCCCGACGGCCCACTTCATCCCCACCACCAGAAATGCGACGGTCCCACCGGTCACCACCTCCACCACTCATAGAAGGCCTGCTCCAGTGGCTGGTCCACCAGCTACCTTCAGCCTGGCGCTACTAAGCAACGGTTCTCCGGCCACACCACCCGCCTCCACTGCCAACCGCCCGGCCCCGGCAACACCACCAGCCGCTGCGCGACGGAGCGACAGACAGCAAGATGACCCCCCCCCCCCCCACACACACACACACACCCCTGCCCCCCCCCCCCCCTGGACGAAATCAGGCCTCGGTACACAGTGCCGTTTCCCTACTGTCCAGTCTCTTAGCCATAGTCGGTCCCAGGCATCCCCTAATATTTCAATCCCCTAAAAAACACTACCGCCCACCAGCTGCACATTTGCAATGCACAACAATAAAAACAGCACATTGACAGTCTCATTTCTTGGCTATGAACCTGATTCCTTACCAACCCCACACCCAAGCACAGCTGAAATCAGCGTGCCCCTCAAATCACTACGTCAACGGCAACTCAACATAGGTCCACAATTCTCTACTGGATAAGCTCAGGATGGTATGAATCAAAGCACCAAACATGTCTCCTCTCATCTAACCAGAAATTTCCAGCAAATTTCAACATTCAGCCCTACTACAAATTTTCAAACAAGGCAAAAATTATTTTAAAAACACCGGTCCTCTTACTGCCTGAACTGGCCAAATCTGACTATGTAATATGACCTGAACAGCGAGAGCTGGAAGTCCCCATCCCGTCAAAAGTAGCACCAGCATTACCATCAATGACACAATAGCGCAGTCGGTAAGGCTCGCAGTTAAAAATGTCACTTTTGAAACCAAGACTGGCGTGGTTCGAGCCACAGCCTTTCCGTTTTCTTGTTGTTGGTTTTTGTTTTTTTGTTTGTTTGTTTGTTATTGTACTGCACGTTAATTGACGTCAATCTTATAGGTGTTAGTTCTGTGTCTTACGAACTTTCAATTCGTCATCTATTGTTACACGTCATACCTTCAGTTGCGTCCTCATTATCAGAGAAAAATAAGTTGCAAATTGTGTACTTGTTTCTGTATCTATTCTGAACAGGCCTAAATATTAATAAATTGTGGTTTAATTCTCTTTGCTAATCGTGTTTCTGTTTTCATTGGGATTTTCTCTCCATACTAGTGATTATAAATCTTTACTGCGAATGAACTATTCCAGGAACCCCCTATCAGTCTATTTATATATCGGTGACGTAGTGCGGTAGACAATTTTTAGCTAAAACGGTGTTAACTTTTTTTTTAGAAACGTGTCGTGCATCAGGTTTAAAAGTGTTTAAAAACCTTTGTTAACTATAACGCTTTTAACTTTAAAATGCTTTTAATTTAGAAGGCTGTTGAGCATCCGGCCCCTGTAATTCCATGGCATTAGTACAGCAGAGCATTCTCAGAATTGAAATGAAAAATTACGTCCCTTGGAACTAATCTGAGTGCATTTTTGGCTTTTGGAGACGCCTTTGTTTAAATTAAAGAACACACACACACACACACCATCACGCACATGCACGCACGCGCGCACACACACACAGACAGACAGACACACACACACACACACACACACGGGGCTTGGCACCAAAAGTACGTCCTCCGGCAAGGTTTACGTAGCTAGATGTGACGTCATGTGCATGCTGTGGAACGCGCTCCGCCGAGCTCCATTTCAAAGTTGTATCTATTTTTAAATAGAAACAAAAATGCTAGGGCCAGTCAGTTTGCGGGTCTTCGCTTTCGGTAGATTCGGAGATCGGACTACAACGTTACATTGTCGGATACAAAACGGGCAGAATAATACAAGTTGAGGGACTGCGCAACGAAAAGAATATCTGTAGGGGTTATTTGATACCTAAGGTGCCCACCCCACACCAAAACATAACATGAAATATTTTGTTTTCTTTCGATGCCCATATGCCCAAATAAAAATAAAGTTATTGTCCTCCTTGATCGGGTCTGCCTGGATACAACTCTCTGATCTGCAACAGTAGTGGTCGAAGATAAGAAAAGAGTTGTTATTGTATACATTTGCATAAAATTGTTGTGTGTGTGTGTGTGTGTGTGTGTGTGTGTGTGTGTGTGTGTGTGTGTGTGTGTGTGTGTGTGTGTAGTTACTATCTATGAAGTTGGCGTGGGCCAGACTTGTCTGGAGGGTTCACGGATGTGCCATATAAACGCTCGCTGTCTCGACTTCGACCAGGGTTTCTGCTGCCAGTGTCTGCCCCCCTACTACGGCAACGGCAAACAGTGCCTGGAGCCAGGTACGTGTACTCGTCACAGAAACTTTAATGCTCGGAGCAGAGCAAGAATATGAGCAAATTCTGATACGTAAAGAACTTTATATAAATAAACACCTGCAAGCTTCGCAATGGACCCAAAGTTTTAAATCCGGTAGCCTGCCCCAATACCTTATACAGATGTATAAATTTATACGTTAAAACACTCGATGCCGAAAAGTGCTGGCTTCAACTGATCAGCAGGTCATGCCACATGAACTTCATGTAAACTTGAATCATTTTTGTCACTCAAATTAGTTATCGAGGCTGGCCACCAAGTCTCATGCCATATATCAGTTAAAAAAACAAAAGAAAATGCTCTTCCCTGATATCAATGTTGAGCAACTATTTTTTTCCAGCGGCATTTACGATATATGCTACTGGTCGGTTTCTGTGGGATCACTCAGAATAGTGCAAAGCACGCGAACACTAAATGAAGAAATGACTATTTTCTTTGCCGTTTCTATGGAGATGTTTTTGGTCTGGGAGAATCATTCAGTGTTCATTCTGGTTTTCGACAAGGCTGCCAGCATGCATCTTGCATCTAGGTCGTAGGGACATAAGGCCAAAGTGTAAACCACCCATCGATGATGAATGCATTAGTTCTCTAGGTTGGCCACTGCATGTCTCCATGAAAATACTAGATCTAGATTATTTGTTGAGAAACAACTTTCGGGTCAGGATAATGTAAGAAATTGTTGATCTGTTGCATTATACGGATACTAAATTGCTTGACACAGAATATCGTTAAAGTGCTTAACTTTTTTGCAAAAGAGAGGCTTTGTATAAGAACAGATTTTCACATCTAGCTACGGCGACGGTTGCAGAGGTACCGCAAAGGCTGAACGGACGGGTTCACGGTACGGTGAACGGCGTGCTGCTCAACAACCTGGACATGCACACATACGTCGTGACGTCAGACGGACGAACTTACACCGCCATCAGCCGCGTGCCGTCCACTCTCGGGACCGCCATGGAGACACTTAACACCCTCGGCGGCGCGATTGGCTGGCTCTTCGCTGTGCCCACAAGCGAAATGGCGCTTAATGGCTTCTCCTTTACAGGTCTCTCTCTCTCTCTCTCTCTCTCTCTCTCTCTGAAGTTACTGACAATAGACATTGGACAGACTATTGGGCAGATTTAGGTTGCCGCCTACGCCTAAATCTATGGCTTTCCGTGTGTTGAAAAAATACTGCACGCTTTTTGGGCTCAAATTTTATATATTTGTTGCGAATTTCTTCTGATTTAGAGGAAATCGAGCTACAATTTCTAAATAATTGCATGTTTTCCTTAGTGATTATTCACACAGAATGCATTTTACAGTCTAAATAATAATTTTGTTTTCCAATATTTATAAATAATTCATTATTTAAGTAATACATTATTTACCTAAATAATACTTTTTAACCCTAAATAATACTTTATTTACCTAAATGATACATTATTTAGAGTCTGCGTTCTTTTTTCATGGTTTAGGATCAATTATTTACGTAATCCATGGATTGTTTAGAACAGCACTTTTCATTATTTAGGGGATTGAAAGAAACATACCAAATGTGTAAGTTTCTGCGTTGCCAGATCGATAAAAAGTAAAAGAAATGAATATTTTGTGGTTCTGAACAGTTGTGAAATGTGAATAGTTTTAATTTTGTCAGGCGTGCTAAACTTTTCTGAATGTTTGTACGAAACTGCCATAGTGTTACTCAGTGTACACTGGTTACTGTGCGGCGGAAGGCGTCTTTGTATCTAACCTACACTCTTCTACCACATACACGAGGAGTAAAACCCTTGACTCTTACCTCCGACATTGAAAGCCCCTGACCGGACTCTCGAGACGACAAGAACCACTGGCAAAGCCTAATTCGTAATGCAACTAATATCTTAACCAAATGGGGGACCTAATATTGATTTAAATATGGCATACGAAATGCACAGATTCTCATTAGCCGACTTAGTCGGAGGAGGTGCATGGTAATCTGTGGCAACTGCAGTTGTCATGGTCAAAATGAAGACGAAACAGAAAAGAGGAAGAGTGCGTGTATCGGTCAACAATGAGGCGTTTCCATCCTCACTCCCCAGGGACGGATCTGGGAGGGGGGGGGAGGGGTTTCGGACCCCCACCCCCCAATGCCCCGTCTCCCCACACCCCAATCCCCCGGCCGAAAATTCTCTAAAATGCTAGATCAAAGTCGCGCACTCCTGAATGTTTAAAACGTGTAGGGGTAGTGGTGCGACGCTAAACGACGGGAATTTTATTTTTAAAAAGGAAGGAACCAAAATGCTATCTCCATGGCTCTTATATCACCATAAACTGATATAGAAAGCCACTGTGATGTGAAAGATTTCCGTGCTCCCGCCATTTTGTCCACAAGATTTTGGGATAAATAGATCCCACGTCATTAGCATATGTTGATGGTTTAAGAAAACATTTACGTCGCTAGACTGCCGAATGACGTCATATTCTTACAGTCAGTATATAATTTCTTTGAAGTCGCATTCTTGTATCATTAAAAAGAACAACAAAAAAAACCCCAAAAACCCCCCCTCTCTTCGAGGAGAAAAAGGAAAATGATAAGCGATATCTTATGTTTACCCATAAGAGTCTACGACAGAGATAAATACATCAGATGCTCAAAATGGAGATTTTTTTTGGCTAACGATGAACACTAATGACTCCCAAGAAACGGATCTGCTAACGTTGCAGTGTGCGCCATCCGATCTGTGGTGACCTTAGATTTTCCAATAGCGCAAGGTTCCCAAATATCTTATGCGTTTTGTGCGTCACCGATTTTAAATTAACGGAATTACCAGTTCAAGTTCAGAGCCCCATCCCGCTCCAACCTCCTCACACCCAACCCCCCCCCCCCCTCCCCCCCACACACCTTTTTTTTTTTTTTTTTTCCCACGGCCGTTTTCGCCAAAGGTGGGGTTCGTCAGGTAGGCATACGACATAACCTGACAATTGCAAACACAACGCCAGTACTAGAAGGTACCTGACAAGTCCCCCCCCCCCCCCCCTTTTGGGCAGCTGATGTCCTGATGACGCAACTCAAGCTCACGAGTCTGGATTTCCATGGCATTAGCACTGCAGAGCACTCTCAGAATTGAAATGTTAAATTATGTCCCTTGGAGCTACTCTAAAAGAGTGCACTTTTGGCTTTGGGTGACGCCTTTGTTTGAAATTAAAAGTAATTGCACCACAAATTGCCTAGGTTGTTGCCTTTTCAAAATTAGTGTGTCCGCTTCCCCTGAAACCTCACAAAGCTTTATGGATGCGTTCCGCGCTGTACTAGGGTACTACCAGTAAATTCTGCCGGGAGGTGCCTTCTAGTACTAGCGTTGTGTTTGAAATTGTCTGTTACAACGTATGCCTACGTGACGAGCTCCCTTTGAAACAAAACCAGTCAAACCTAAATCTACCCAATTGCAGGTCCTGTCTATTTTGAGTATATTCATACCCTCCTCGTGTGTCAAGTGGACTGCGGGGCGCCGGGGTGGGGGGGTGGGGGGGGGGGGGTAGTCCCTATTGCTTTTTGCAGTGGGTGTTTCAGTGGAAGGCACAAAATGATAGGTCTGTCATTCCTTCTTTCCCTCCCCAATGGTCTAGATCTATCGAGCCTTGCAGTCACAAAAAGGGCACCTGATATCTTGATAACGCAATGCAAGCTCACCAGCCTGGAATTCCATGACATTAGCACTGCAGAGCAGTCTCACCATTTACTTTGGAACGTTGTGGTGATCTTTTATAGAGAAAATTCGCATCCCCAAGATGCGTCACAAAGAGGGCTACAAGAAGTCCGCCATTTGTCGCTACAAGAGTTTTTGTATCACGGTCACATGGTACGGTTTGCGCTATAGCGACTGGTCGTGTGACGTAGCCACCCCAATGGTCTAGATCTATTGAGCCTTGCAGTCACAAAAAGGGCACCTGATATCTTGATAATGCAATGCAAGCTCACCAGCCTGGAATTCCATGGCATTAGCACTGCAGAGCACTCTCAGAATTTAAAGGTAAAATTATATATATTTTTTCATCCCTACGTCTCACGGACAGTCTCTTTAGCGCAAACCGTACCATGTGACCGTGATACAAAAACCCTTGTATCGGCAAATGGCGGACATCTTGTAAACTTCTTTGTGACGCATCTTGGGGATGCGAGTTTTCTCTATAAAAGATCACCAAAACGTTCCAAAGTAAAAAGTTACTTAGTGTTGTTCGAAACAAGCACACTCAGTTCTGGAGACGGCAACGTCATAACATATTTTAAATTACGTCATAAGTCTATTATGTATAAATGTATATTCCTTTGACGTCAGTCGTGTCTGGCGTGATCCAGTTCGGAAGATGTCTTCTTGATTTATTTTACGAAAATAGTGGAGGAATGAAAACAAATACATTAATGATTGCACGGGCTTGCTGCACGGACCCTTGTAGGCCTTCTGGAGGTCAAAGGAACCATTGTACCCCTCAGGCCTTCGGCCTTCAGGGCACAGTGGTTCCTTTGACCCCCCCCCCCCCCCCCTATATATACACGTAACTTTTCATTTCAGTTCTGAGAATGCTCTGCTGTGCTAATGCCATGGAATTCCAGGCTGGTAAGCATGCATTGTATCATCAGGACATCAGCTGCCATTTTTGTGACTGCATCGCTCACTAGATCTAGAAAGAAAGGGTAGTGGGAGAGAAGAAATGACAGACCTATCATTTTGAGTCTTCCACTGAACACCTAATGCATAAAGCATTAGGGACTACCCCCAGGCGCCCCGCAATCCGCTGGAGAATATCTGTTTCCCCCCCCCCCCCACGAGAGGGGATGCTAGTAAATATTCCCAAACAGATGATATTGGACCTGCTGAGTAGTATTAGGTTTTTGCCAGCGCCTTTGTTTCAAAGTAAAGAAGTATATATATTTCTTCGGACTGACAGGAATGACGTACTAGAATTTATGCACGTGTATTTTAATTTGGACTATACCGTAAGCATAATATGAACATTGTGATTGTGTGTGCGATTTTTAGATTTTTCTTGACTGCACGTTTGAAAATTCTACTAATGATGATGGTGTTAAAGTTGGTGATGACGTTATTATTATAAATATTTCATTGCGACATTTTTTCCTCGCACACTGCGTGTCAATACTCGTGTTTCATAAAAGTCTCATGTCATCAGTAATGACGCACTAATATCACGAACTTATGCACGTGCTTTTGTACCTTAGTCTATATATGTAAAAGTATTACGATAATTTAGAATTTGAAAGTGCATGTGTGTACATTCTGTATCTATTTTGACGCACTACATTCTCACACGTAAAATTGTTTTGTTACCTAGTTACCTGTTCCCTGGGCATTCCTCTGAAGAAGCCCTCGCCGAGAGGGCGAAAATTTGTGCATAGAATAAAAGTGTAACTCCTCCTAAACTACGTGGTGTATGTGGATCCTTTCTTCACATTTTAAGTATTTCACTGCTGCTTGGATCCATATTTGGAGTGTGTGGTGCCAGCTTTCTTGGACTGGTTTTATATATATATATATATATATATATATATATATATATATAGAGAGAGAGAGAGAGAGAGAGAGAGAGAGAGAGACGGGCCTGTCTCAAAAGGTGAAGACAAGAATGGGACAATGCAGCTGAAAACTGAAATAAAGAATCACTTCATTCATACCTGTGATCTTAGACACCCTAGCATACTGTAGAGTAAGTGAAAAGCTAGCTAGTTTAATATTGAATGCCTGATCTCAGTTTAAAACGGATCAGCTGGCATGTCGCGGACGTGACAATAGACAAAATGATCAGGATCAAATACAAAGGAAAGTGTTATTTTCTTTACTTACTTTAGTCAGTTTGTTCAAGCAATATAAGATAAGTTTTCAGAATGTTTTCTTTTTGTGAATTTTGCTGCCAGAAATTCAAACAGGCACATGGTCCAGAGTCACATCCGTGAGAAGCCAACACATAAACACTCTTTGACTCAAAAAATCAAATGCAAGTTATGTAAATATCATCAGTCATTTCTTGACGTAACACCACAACACAAGTTTTGTGACACTTAAACACTGTGTAGCATCATTGTTTTATTTTGTATGAACTTTACGTTTTGGATGCGACATAACCATTATGGACAAAGTTCGTAGTTACTTAAAACTAAACACATGTTGTTTTACTTCAAATTATTAGAGACCTGATAAAAAGCATAAACTTTGAAAGCATCAGAAGTGAAAATTTAAGGTAAGATGTATCTTACAGTACCTTTGTTCGAGGAAATTGTGATGGGTATGGCAACCTGAAGCGGACCCCCAGCAAGTGTTTGGTGAGAGGTTATATTGCAAACAAACTGATTGCGAATAAATGACAAATCTTCAATAATCAAATGTCAGGGTGAAGATGTAGGAGAAGGGGAAGAAAATGGCTAGACGTCTAGTTCCTCTTTGTTGGAGTTCCACATGATGTGACAGGTGACGCTGAAGAATGTACAGGAGTAAGCGTTCGGTTGTTTAGATCCACATAGATCTCCCAGCCTCTGCGCGGATACACTGAGCAGATGGGGCCCCTAAACGCATATGCAGCTACTGAAATCTGCCACAGTCCACAGACTGCAATCAACAGTCAAACCTGCATGATCTCTGCAGAGTGACACATATGTGCTTAAAGGGTAAACAGTCTCAAGAGTGAGGCCAGAATTTTCTGCGACGACAGCCAGAAGACTAGCAACCTGCTCTGGTGTTTCGCCGTCCTTCACCATACTTCTCCTTGAGCTTACCTCTCGAAATGGTTGACAAGTTCGATTACAAGTCTGCGGCGCATTTCCTGATGACATGATTCAGTGTCATACGCCTAATACTCAGGTTCTCGGTCAGCAATTTCTATCTGCTTCTGCAGATAGTGAGAAAAGATTTGATGGCACTCAAAGCATGTCTGTCAACACATCCCCGAAGATCAACCACAGTGCGGAGAGGAATAGGAGGAATGGAACAGCTTTCAACCTCAGCGAGACTGCTGGCCACAACATCTTGCAACACTGGAAAAGTTTTGCAGCGACGCAGCTGTCCATGTAGGCGTCTGAAGAAAAGAGTTCCTGGTATTTGAGATCCAGGTGGAGGTGGGAGTGGTGAAGGTGGTGGTGGTGAAGGAGGTGGGGTGGTGGAGACAGGGGTGGCGGATCTGATGGCAGTGTTGATGGAGCTGGCGATGCTGGAAAAGGGCGCGAAGGTGATGCTGAAGCATCAGCAGCTGATGGAGAGGGTGGTCCTGATAGCGACGGTTGTAGCACCAATGTCGATGTTGTTGACTGTGGTGCAGAATTGGATACTGTTGCTTTCGTTTTCAGCAGGGGACAAAGTGGTCACGATCGTGTGCACATTTTTTCGAAGTTGTCATTTTACAAATTGAAGTGCTCAATACAGATTTCACACTTTCAGATAAAGCAATCAATAAAGAAAAACACAAAACAGGTGCAACCGCATCTGCTCTTTTTATTGTGATGTAAACTGACCAACAGTTTGCCTGCCCAATGTTGTGTCCCCATTCTCCAGGTGGAAAATATGCCTTATTTCCATCAAGTATTCAGCACGGCTGTCTTTATAACTACTCTGTGCATTTTTTACTGCTAAATATAGCTCTTTAGATATTTATCAAATAAAGTGGTCCAAGATGACATGTTAATTTACTTCCATTTAAGAAATATAGGAGCTGTGCATGACCACTCCAAGCAAACGTCACCTTTTGAGACAGGCTCAATATATATATATATATATATATTCTTTTAACAAAGGCGTCAAAGCCAAAAAATGCACTCAATCAGATTAGCTCCAAGGGACGTAATTTTTCATTAAATTCTGAGAATGCTGTGCTAAAGCCATGGAATTCCCTGCTGGTAAGCTTGCATTGTGTCATCAGGACATCAGCTGTCCTTTTTATGACTGCATCGCTCACAAGATCTTTTGAGCCTTCCACTGAACACCTACTACATAGAGCAATAGGGACTACCCCCAGGCGCCCCGCCATCCGCTGGAGAATATCCAGTCCTCCCCCCGAGGGGGATGCTAGAAAATATTCCCAAAAACCAACGACGCGCGACAATGAATACCCAGCCGCTTTTGGGCTGTGAGGCCTTTTCAAAGTCGTATGTCGTAAGCATCTGGGTTTGAAAGCGGTGAAAGGGTATGTGTCCCCAGCATACCTGAACTTGAATAGCAGGTGTTAAATCACCTCAGGAATGCTTTCAATGACACGTGCCACAGATTAGTTTATTTAAAAAGCGGCTCAGTTGAAAGACTATACGGCATGCAAAAAGATTTTGTTAGTTTGTTGAGAGTGAAAAAAGACACGCGGTTTGAAAAGAAAGTGGGTCACCAGGTGGCCTGTAATATGCAGAGCAAGAAGACAGAATAGCTCGGGTGATTAAGTGTCGGAGCAAGAGAGCAAATGGAATCGTCTGAGCTATTTCGGTCCCGGTAGTTGGATTAAATTCAGTGGAGTTGCCTTCTCTGTGTTGACAGACTGATCTGTAAGAGGTTGATTGATTGTACATTGCTTAACGTCCCGACAGCAACAAGACTTTCTCAGGACGTGCCTGCACTGCTTGTGAAAAAAACCTAAACAGAACATTGAATGTATGTCGCCAGCCGGTCCAATACGTTAAATAAACCTAACACATGGGGCCTAAATAAAGCTAAGACCATTTAGCAACACATCCAATATCAAGAGCTACAGGCAGTGCAGACAGTAGGGAGAGTTTTAAAAAGGCAGGTGAATGGACAAAGGGTAGACAGAAACGCATGTCCCAGAATGGAGAGGAAAACCCACCCTATGGGGCTGACCAGAGTGACCCTGGAAACTAAAAAGTAGTTAACCCCACCCAAGTCCCCCAGGGCAGACCCGTGTGGGGACGATTTGTAAGATGTGAAGAGAGTGATTACCACATTAGACATTCAATCGGACATAATTGGAGTTCTCTTAATGGTTAGCGTTGAGATATGCGTGGGTTTTGATTTGAAATGTCTTCATGTTTATTTTTACTGAGTGCACTAAAAGGGGTCCGTTGTTTTTTTTTAAGCCACGGCCATGAGGGCGTTGATGGCCTTAACTGGCTAATTAATTAGGACCAACTTATTACAATGGAAAGCTGTCTCTAGAAATCTCATTATCTCTCTCTCATAACTACAAGTGCGAAAATTCTGATTATGATGATAATGATGATGATGTAATGTAATTAATATAAATATTTCATTGACACACACACACACTGACACACACACACACACACACTGACACACACACACACACTGACACACACACACACTGACACACACACACACTGACACACACACTGACACACACACTGACACACACACTGACACACACACAGACACACACACAGACACACACACAGACACACACACAGACACACACACAGACACACACACAGACACACACACAGACACACACAGACACACACACAGACACACACACAGACACACACACAGACACACACACAGACACACACACAGACACACACACAGACACACACACACACAGACACACACACACACACAGACACACACACACACACAGACACACACACACAGACAGACACACACACACAGACAGACACACACAGACACACACACACACACACACACACAGACACACACAGACACAGACACAGACACAGAGACACACACACACACACACACACACACACACACACACACACACACACACACACACACACACACTGCATGTCCATACTCGTGTTTCATAAACGTTTCAGGTCATCAGTAGTGACGCACTAAATTTTACGAACTTATGCACGTGCACTTGTACTTCAGTCTATATATGTAAAAGTATTACGATAATTTAGAATTTAGAATCTCAAAAGTGCACGTCTAAATTCTATATCTATTTTGACGCACTACATTCTAACATGTAAATTATGTTGTGTACCTGTTTTGTTACCTAGTTACCTTTTACCTGGGCATTCCCCTCATGAAGCCCTCGCTGAGGGAGAAAATTTGTGAAAATAAAAGCGTAACCCCTATACTACGTGGTGTATATGGATTTTTTCTTCATATTCAAAGTATATATATATATATATATATATATATATATATATATATATATATATATATATATATATATATATATATATATATACACACACACTTTACTTTTAACAAAGGCGTCGCCCAAAGCCAAAAAATGCACTCAGATTAGCTCCAAGGGACGTAATTTTTAATTCAATGCTAATGCCATGGAACTCCAGGCTAATAAGCTTGCATTGTGTCATCAGGACATCAGCTGCCCTTTTTGTGACTGCATCGCTCACTAGTTTCAGAAAAAGAGAAGGTAGTGGGAGAGAAGGAATGACAGACCTAATTGCCTAGGTGTTGCCTTTTCAAAATTAGTCTGTCTTTTTCCACTGCAACACCTCATAAAGCTTTAGGGATGCTACCAGTAAATTCTGGAGGCGGCTTCTAGTACATGCGTTCTGTTTGCAATTTCAGGTTACGCCGTATGCCTACATAAAGAGCCCCCCCCCCCCCCCCCCCCCCCCCCCCACCTTTTGGGGCGAAACCGGCAAAAACTTAAAATCTACTCAGCAGGTCCAATATCTGTTTGGGAATATTTTCTAGCATCCCCCTCGGGGAGGTCTGGATATTCTCCAGCGGATGGCGGGACGCCTGGGGGTAGTCCCTACTGCTTTATGTAGTAGGTGTTCAGTGGAAGGCTCAAAATGATAGGTCTGTCATTCCTTCTCTCCCACTACCCTCTCTTTTTCTGGAACTAGTGAGCGATGTAGCCACGAAAAGGGCAGCTGATGTCTTGATGACACAATGCAAGCTTACCAGCCTGGAATTCCATGGCATTAGCACAGCATTTTCAGAATTGAATGAAAAATTATATATATATATATATATATATATATATATATATATATATATATATATATATACATATATATATATTCCTAACAATGTCACAAATGAGGTTTTCCAGTTACACCCATGACATGGCATTGATATGACGCAACGTCTACAATGACTTCTCTTCCTCCTCGTCAGTGCAATTGCAGTTATGTTGCACAGAATTGTTGTGGATGACCGATTCCTTCTTTAAGTTTTTTTTAAATTAAAAATTTTTTTTTTTATAATTTAAAAAAATCATACTCATTTCCCCAGTGAAGCAACACATTTGCGTCCCTATATCATTGTGACCACTGGAACCTTGAAACATTTCAAGACAATTTTCTCAAACTCTTTAAAATGTTTTGCACAGGGGAAATATGATGTCTGTCATTCCTTTAAAAAAAAAAAAAAACACTCCACCAAGCCCCTCCTCCCCCCCCCCCCACCCACCCAACCCCACCCTGTTCCTAAAACGCGTGAGCCTTGCAGTCCAATTTTAGGTTATGCCAAAAGATGAATAGCCACGAGCAGTAAAGAATTTAATGTTACTACAACAGACGTGTGTGTGTGTGTACGCAGGTGGAATCTTCAATCGCTCTGCTGTAGTAAATTTCCAGCGCGGCAACCGCACGATTCACACAGTGCGTATCACACAGCGCTTCTTTGGTCATGACGCTCTCAACAACCTGCGGATGGACACTCGCATTGAAGGCGACTTGGCCAACATTGCGCCAAACTCCAAAGTCACTATCGACGACTATAGCGAGAACTACAAGCGTCTGGCCCCAGGTGAGTGTGCACTACAGTGTCTTTTGCAGTGAAATTTACTTTTTCGCTATTTTAAGGCAAAGGCAGAGAATGGTCCTGATTTCGCAGACTTTGAGCGTTTCGTTTGCCTGCTCAAAGCTGGTTGCACAGCTATTTCGTGCGTTTCGCATTTTTTCTTGTGTAGAACGTTACGATGTTACGTTGAGTATTGTTGCACTTTGACGCGAAGTTCCTGCGTCTACATGTACTGGTAATTTTGGTTGTGGTCTATTAGAAAGGCTGTGGTCAGCGGCGGCAGCAACTTTGGTTGTCAGCATTACATGCGAATTATCTAGTGTCTTTCTCCAAACTAGCTATATGCAAAAAGTTGAAGTAAATATGACAAAAATTACGGACTCTAATCTGGGTCAACCGACTTCTTATAAACGGTTGTTTATGTCTTCAATGGGACATTCAATTACAATATGCTCGGAGGCTCTCTTAGCCACCCACTTAAGAAAGTATTTCGCCAAGTTTCAAGCTTGTGTGTATATCGGAGATTCTCTTGTTTACATACATACGCACACACATACATACATACATACGCACATACGGCGCTTTGCCCCAAATGTACGTTCAGCAGCGAGGTTAGCGTAACTAGACATGACGTAATTTTTATCAATTGTTAGAGGTTTAGCCTGCCCGCCTTTGACATCGTGGACATGTTATTAAATTCGCCCCACCGCGACCCGTCCTAAAAAGTCCCTTCTATAAATAGAAGGGACTTTAAAAAGATATACATGAAGCACTGCCGAATTTGGCGCAGGGGTACCCTGCCTATAGCTGTTCATATTTTAAATCTCATTTCTTTGATCCATCTCTCTCCACCCTTATCCCGGCCGGGGCCTCAGTTATTTTGGGGGCTCTAGAACCGAGACCCCGAAGCCAGCCGCAAAGCTTCTTTGGCGCATTAACTTACTGGATGATTTGACGGTGACACATAAGATATTTTTGGCAGTCACCTTTTTGGTCTGGATTGGTGACACATAAGATATTTTGGATCGTAACGCTTTCCAAACGCCTAAGTTACCTGCAGATATAATGGCGCACACTTGAATTGGAGCGAATCCGTTGCTTGGGGTAGGTTGTTTTTATCGTTAGACCGGAAACAAATCTCCATTTTTGAACACGTGATGCTTTTATCTCCGACGCAGATTTGTCTGGGTAAAAGTATTAACGGGAGGTGCAAAATTACTTAGTATTTCTTTCTTTTTCTTCCCGTAAAGAGCCTTCCCAGGCAAGGAGTACAGTGTTTTCATATGTACTGCAAAAATGAGGCGTCAAAGGAATTATGAACAAGAACGTTATCTTACTGTCGAGCGATGTAAATGTTTTCTTGTTACCATCGTTATATGCTAATGACGTGAAATCTATTTATCCGCCCAAATTCTTCACTTTCTTGTAGACAGAATGGCGGGAGGTCTGAAATCTTTCATGTCGCAGTAATTGACAGTGGCTTGTGCATTTAATAAAACCACCAATTATGAGTTTATAGTGGCATAAGAGTGCAGGTAGGTTGCTTCTTTGGTTCCTTTCTTTTTTTTTTTTTTATATTTTATTTTATTTATTTCTGTCGTTCAGTGTCGCGCCATGACTCCTATACTTTAACATAGCAGGGACTCCAAGCGCTGTTCCTTGCGGGTATGCGCTTGGTCTACGAGGTACTGCCACAGTTGCCGAACAGCTTTGGACATAGTACAACATTAATATTAGGCCTTATTTTTTTCCTCCTTTGTCACGTATTTGTTAGCCACCACTCCTGCACGTTTTTACATACTCACACAGTATGTGTACTACACGTGCACACACTCACTGTAATCAGTCGGTGCGTTCTAGTCAGTCAAATGTATTTATTTGTTTTTTTGTTTTTTTTTATCTACTGTTTTACAAAAATTCCACTGCAAACAAATTTCCCATCTTGGGACAATAAAGGTATACGTATTCGTATTTAAAATAGCAGGGACTCCAAGCGCTGTTCCTTGGTATGCGCTTGGTCTACGAGCTAAACCCATAGTGGCCTGGCGAGTAGTGCTTTGACTAAATGCAAATCCGCTGCGCCACCGCGTGTGCGCCAACGCGTACTAAACTAGCTCAAGTCGGAATACAAGGGAGGAAACGAACCACACGCGCGAAATTCAAGCTATGGCCGGAAGTATCCCGGACCTCTTTCTCAACATCTAGAGTTCAACGTTAAACCCTTTAGTAGAGTGCAGTGAAAGAGGCCATTCTGCACTGCTGTGCATCCATTGTTTTTTGCCGTGTTTAAAGTCGAAGCGCATTACTCGAAAAGATATTGACAACTTAGCAGTGTTTAAAGCAGACTCCATTAAAATAGAGCTTTTCGGGCTGTGGGAAAGTACGTACCTAAAGCGACTGCAGCGTGCACGTCACAAGTTCATGTCGACAGTAAGATGCACTCTTGTTTTAATTTCATTGAATATGCTAATTTACATAAACCAATGAAAAATTAGCTTGAGGCGTATTTCCGGCCGCATCTTAAACCCAACAAATGGACGTCTGCTAAAATGATGCTTGACTGTGCAAAAAGCGTTGATACTAAACTATCAGTTTTGATCGGAGGACAATGTTGGTATAGATTTGTGGCAAAATATCTACTGAGTTTGTTCAGTTTGAGGTTTTAGGCGGATGGTTGCTTTGAGGGTTGAAAACTGCTCTGGAATCACAGTGCATCGCCGCCTCGCGTGCGTTTCGTTTCCTCCCTTGTATTTTGACGAGCTAGTTTACGCGGTGGCGCGCACGGGGTAGCGCAACGGATTTGCATGTAGTCAAAGCACCACTCGTCAGGCCCCTATGGCTAAACCCACCTTACCCTCTGATCGACACACAGAAACACAGACGGACACACGGCGTTCGCGCCAGTTGTACGTTCTGTGGGCTGGCGAAGCCACAGCTATTCTGAAGAAGAATTGCACGAACAGCAGTGACGTCACTATAAGCTTCACGTCATGGCATCTCACGACGCCCTGTGCACACGATGACCAAAATTGATGTTTTACACCACTGATCGCAGTACTATAAATTTACTTAAAAAAGGATCAAACTTGGTAATTTTCCAGCGGTGTTTCATACTTGTAACTTTTAGGTGACAATTTGACCTAATCGTACCCGAGAGCCGGGACAAATAGCAGGCTTATGTAAAAACTGTTTATGAATCATTCGGGCATTAATGAGAGGACTGTTCTTTTCTCTCTTTTTTTCCTAAAATGATTCAAAGATTAACTGTTTTGTCACCGGGGTGCGAACTATGAGTGCTGTCACTCGAGATTCACCCAACCCACACTAACACAAACCTAACACAAACACCAGAGGAACAATAACAACGACGTTTATATTTATAACCCTAACAAAAAACCAACTATTCACACTCAGTCCTAATCACTCACCCGTCACATTCACACACACATACGTCCAAACTCCCCAAACTAAATATCCTTAGTACACAATACAATAACAGATAAATAAACTAAATAATCCTAATGCCATACAAAATAACGAAATATATAATAACTAAATATCCCTAATAGAACAGGCTGAGGAAACTAATATATAATAACTAAATATCCTAACTAAAGTACAGCCGACCAATATATAATAAAACTACTATCCTTACTAAATATAAAGGAGAACCGTCTGAAAGGCTTAAACCCTACGCCACTAGACCCCGCCGGAAGCACAAGCGTCAAGCGCTAGCGTCAGTTGTACCAGCGCTTTTGCCTCCGCGGAGAGCCTATTACAACACGTGGCTCCTTAATACAGTACTGCAAATAGCACAATAACTATATGAACCAAATACGCTTGCTTGCTAACTCAATAAAGATCGAGAACAATGAATACAAATCGTATGCTACTATATCTCCCCAAAGGGATCACGAACAACACGTTCGAATTAAGCTAGCAAATTATACATTGACAGCACAAGGCTCTTATGACTAGCACGTCTCAGAGTAATATCACATAAGCACATGGAGACTAAACATCGCATATGCAAATGGAGACTAACCAGTATCACATAACTTAAGGTAACTGAAAGTTGGATAAATAATATATTTCACGTGACGGGACCTTCTCGCCGGAAGCACAACCGTTGAGCGCAGTTCAACTCGCTCTTGCTTCCGCGATAAGGTCTTCCGTAACACAGGCTACTTTAAACAATAATATAACTCCAAATGTTACTGTACCAAAAGCTCCTATAGCAATACAATCGCTACAAGGAGATGGAAATATACTAACGTTCTTTACATAACATTATAACTATACAAAACTTCACATAAACAGGTTAGAAAGAACCATATGGGGCGACCCGACCTGACTAAATACGAGGCGTGCGAAGGCACCCAGGTCCGGTGTCGTAGCCCACAAGGCGGAGTGACACAGTCAGCTTCCACGCAGTACAACAGCACGGTGGCAGGCTAGCTGGTTAGTTCTTTGTACTTAAAGTTGTAAATAACTAACAAAAGAGGATAAGATAACCACCTTACCCTTCCCACGACTTTAACTGCCGTATTTATACTCCCATCACTTCTCTCCCACAACGGTAAATTAACATCAACAAAATACATGTTCACAATCGCACACTTCCCGCAACAATAGATTTAACCTCAACATTCTCTTCACCTTTCTCCCGCAATAATAAATGCAAACTCAAAATACATATTTACACGTCACCACCCCGACTCACTTCCGATACTCCGATTTACACCCCTACGCTAAATACTGAGACCTTAGTCGCCTGCTCGGCGTTAAATCCCAATAACTACTTCGCCGCCAACTACCCTAGGTCCCACGTACAATAACTAGCATTTACTTCTACACCCTACTCTCCGCTGTTCTACGCCTGCCCCCCAATACACACTAGCCAACATAATACAGAACAAGCAAACACAACCAAACCCCCCGAGCAAATGGCCACTAGAAAATTGTTGCGTGCACTTACTGTCATCCGTGAAGGCGCCCCGGCTAGGACGAAGACAAACAAGACAAGACAAGCCAGGGGTAAAGTCGTCGCAGCTCTCTTCTCTTCTCAGGACACCGACCTCTGGGCTCAACCAGGGCCGTCTCGTAGGGACGCCACAGAAGGACGACACAGCTACTTGAGGCGGCGGCAAATGGAGAACCACGCCCGCACAAATCCCCCCTCAGAGACTATGTTGAAAAAAAAAAAACGACTGTTCCCGTTCGCTGGTGGAATGCGAATGATGAAATTTTAGGCTAACCTAAGGTTGGCGAAAAACTGCTCGTGATTCACGTGAAGCAGGTACCACCTGATGACGTTCAGACTGGGTGGCCACGCGGCTGCACGCCGTCCACCCAACCCTCGCACGGCAACAAACCCTCGTGTAAAGGCCAAATACTACACACCTACGCTATCGTTATCCGGTGACTAACTAAATCCTGTCAGCCCTCTAAATTAACTCCCCTACAAAGTTAGACGAAAAATATCCGTGTCGTGACATGTTTTAAAAGTAATTTTTGAAAAAAGTTGGTACCGAAAATTGCAAATGTACTATACTTTTCACTCCAAAAGTTGAAGAGGTATGAAGCAGATTAAAAGAGCTAATTCAATTTACAGACCTCTTTTCTGTGCCCCGTCTTTGAAATCACCTTCGTGGTGGACAAAAGACGTTAAAACCCTAAACGTTTAATCTGGCGATATGAAAAAATATTAGGAAGTAAAACAAAAAGTATGGGCTGATATGCGGGTCATCCGCTTTTTATTAAACGATCATTTTCTCGCGAAGGAGTAATTTAATTTCAAAATCCTTGAAGACATGCTTGAGGAAATCTCGCAGGGGGTGAAATAAAGAAGCATTTGATTTATTTACGTCACCGTCAGCGCAATTTTTTATTTTTAATTTTTATTTATAAACAAAATCTTCAAAAAATGAATTAATTATAACTCCAAATTTGGAGAGGAACCCTTCTGGCTAACGAACTCATCTATTCTAATCCCTATTTTGAAAGAAGCTAAAATAAAATTTCATAACAACAAGATGGGATGAACTATAACCCACAAAGTCCCTGAGAGCTGTCTTCCCTGTCAAGGGTCTCTCTACCTTTTGTCTTTGACTTGATTCTGATGTTGAAGTATGTGCCAATGCGTCATAGTGAACTCTAGTGAACACAGTGTATACCCGTCATTGGTTTGTGAAACGTCATTTGTCATGACGCATTTTTTATTTTTTATTTGGTGTTTTTACGTAATTTTATATTTAACATGATACGAGTTTCGCTTCAAGACTTGCGAAAATGGTGACAAAACTAGAATTTCACGGTACAATTTCAGTCTTGCTATAATTTGTGTAAAATTAGGTTGACTTTACCTAGCTACATGATATACTAAGTACATCTGCATGCTCTTCTGAAAGCGCGTCGATGTGTGTGTATGTGTGTGTGTGTGCATGCGCGCGCGCGCGTGAGGATCTATGCCTCTTGGAAATGCGCGCATATGTGTGTGTGTGTGTGTGTGTGTGTGTGTGTGTGTGAGAGAGAGAGAGAGAGAGAGAGAGAGAGAGAGAGAGAGAGAGAGAGAGAGAGAGTGAAATGAAATGAAACTTTATTTTCCAAGGATAAAAGTATAGGTGCGCAGACCTGTTTTGATTTCTTGTCCTTGCTACACACTACAAAACAAAACAAAACAAAAAAAACGTACATAAAATCACTCTCTGACCCACACACACACACACACACACACCCATGTGCAATTGCCGCGTGCACAGGTTTGTGCAAGATTAGCTTCTTTGTCGTGTATGACTATGATCATAAGTCTATTACCATACGTATGCAACGCCTATCAAAAAAATCGACGCCTAGTGTCGCGGCGACGCGCTTTTGAACAGGTATTGTTCAAGTGTCTATTTTAAGACAGGGTTTCGAGAACACACTGGTAAAAAGTACCGCACGAGCCAGATACACAGAAATCTTTTACGTAATAAAATGTTCGTCGTATTGGCATGTAGACGTCATGTAATGTTCTAAGCATGCAGTGTTGAAAGAATACTTTTGTTGTACAGTGCAGGATTTTGCGTTGTGTATCTGTATGTCTGTAGAGGGGGAGCAAATGGCTGCATGACATGACAAAAGAAAAGGGGTCCGATTTTCTCTCTTGTTTCTGCACCTGCACAGATGTAACAATGCAAACGAAAATCCTGCTCAGCACCGGTCTCATAATTATTTGAGAAGAATCTTTACCGGGCATGTACCTTTAACACATCGTTCCTCTTCGTTTCGATCTTTTTTCAGAAAAAAAAAATCAAGCAGCATTGAATAACCGCATTTGTTTTCATCCCTACGTCACACGACCAATCCCTTTCGTGCAAACTGTACCACATGACCGAGCTACAAAAACCCTTGTAGCGAAAAATGCCGGACTTCTTGTAGCCCTCTATGTGACGCATCTTGGATGCGAGTTTTGTTCTATAAAAGATCATCAAAACGTTCTAAAGTAAAACGTTACTTAGTGTTGTTCGAAACAACACGCACACTACTGGAGATGGCAACGTCACCATGGAATATTTTAAATTAGGTCATTAGTCTATTATGTATAAACGTATATTCCTTTGACGTCAGTCATGTCTGGCGTGATCCAGGTCGGGAGATTTTTTCGTGATTTCTTTTACGAAAATTGTGGATGAATAAAAACAAATACTTATATTGTTTTCATACCTACGTCACACGACCAATCTCTTTAGCGCAAACTGTGTCACATGACCGAACTACAAAAACCCTTGTAGCGACAAATGGCGGGCTTTTTGTAGCCCTCTTTCTGACGCGTCTTGGATATCAGTTTTGTTCTATAGGAGATCAGCAAACGTTCTAAAGTACAAAGTTACGGGTGGTCAAAGGAACCATTGTACCCCTCAGGCCTTTGTCATGTGCCGAAGGCCTGAGGGGTACAATGGTTCCTTTGACCTCTCTCAGGCCTACAAGGGTCCGTGTAGCAAACCCCTGCGACCAATAACTTTTATTGTCGCCATGTTGCATACTATCTTACTGCACTACCTTGCGTATGACAACGACGTAGTGTCGGGGATTTCTACGCAACCTTCCTATCATGCCGGTCTTCTTCTTCTTCCTCGAACACTCTTATATGGACAGCCCGGTCTTGTCTATAAATGCTGCCGTGCGCCGCAGGTCCTCCAGGCCTACATATAACTTGCGGGACACCTCTGTCTCCTCCGGCCCGTGTCTCCGTCTGAGTGTTGTGAACGTGGGGCAGGTCTGTAGTACGTGGTCTGTTGTCATCATCGCTACCAGAGTTGCATGGGCACTATATAGTTTGTGTTCTTTGAAGTCTGCGTACTTGTTTCTTACGTCACTACGGACCCTTCAAGCTAGGGCGATCGAACATTACGCGTCGACTAAACTGGTTACAACGTGTTACTACTACATGTGCGGCCGATGTGTTGCATATTTATAGTAATAGACTTAAGTATGCAAGACGTCGGCCGCACATGCAGTAACATGTTGTAACTTTAGTCGACATTTATACCGTTTCTGTTCACAGAAGAGCCTTTTCCATCACATCTTACAGTTCTCACTCGCTGCACTGCCAGTTTGAGAAACTGCCTTCTGGTAGGCGTTATTATAGAATGCCCCTGGCTCGCAGGAATCTTTTCAAAGTCATTGGTGCCTAATGCAATAACCTTGCGGAACCCTATCATGTAACTGTTGGGCCATATGACCAGTAATATTTTGAGCATAGTAACTCTGCATAGTAACTTTTCATCGCAGTGAAATATGTGACATGATTGTCCATGGATGACAGTCTTTGCGTGCGTGTGTCTGTATGTGCGTTCGAGCGTGTGCGCGTGTGAGCATGTACAAGGTTATCATATTTGCACGTATGTTTATTATTTTCATATCTTCTTATGCGTGTTTTAATGTCGAAGCCGAAGGAAAATTTCCATCTCATGGACAATAAAGTGAATTCTGTATAAACTGCCCTGCATGTGCTTCAACTCTATCAACCTGACTTCTCCTGCTTATATCTCTGACTTACTCCATCTGTATACTCCATCTTGCACCCTCCGCTCTTCCTCTGACGCACGTAAATTTCGCCTTCCCAATTTCAAATGTAAAACACGTGGCGGTCGTGCCTTCTCCCATCTTGGCCCCGCCACTTGGAACAGCCTCCCCGCCCCAGTCCGTAACTGTCAAACGCTCTCCTCATTTAAATCACTTCTCAAAACCCACCTCTACAACGCTGCCTTTCAGTAGTTCATTTCCCCAGCCATGCACAATTCATCACCACTGTGTGTGTGCGTGCGTGCGTGTGTTGTGTGTGTGTACGTGCGTGTTAGCTGTTAGCCTTTTCATTGTATCAGCGCTTAGAGCTACTTTTAGAATAAGCGCTTAACAAATCTCCTTTATTATTATTATTATTATTATTATTATTATTATTATTATTATTAATTGTATTGTATTTTTATACAACGCCATACTCCTTTTCGCTCACTCAATCACTCACTCACTCACTCACTCAGCTCACTCACTCCCGGCAATCACTCACTGTAACAACGTAGAGCGTTTATTCTGTTTTGTTTAGTGTGTATTTTTGTATGTAGGGCTGATCAAGTCCTTCTCAGTGCGCACGTACCGCGTCAATGACGTGGCCTTTCGATACACGTGGGACACGACGCTGACGTATGATGAGTGTGAGGCGGACCCATCGCCGCCATTGCACACGATGCGCGTGGCTGTTACGCGCAATTACGTTCGTCACAGCCAGCAGGACCAGGTGGTGCGCTACGCCATGTCCAACAAGGTGTCCGTAATGTCAGGTAAATGATATCTTGTCATTAATTTTCACGGAAAATTGAAGTCAAAGTGAATATTCTACATGTAGGCCTATAAACCGCATGTTATCTGCAGTAGTCAACAACACATTTTGTAAAACAGCGAGGCGGGGGGAGGGGGGGGGGGAGGGGATTGTACAGAAAAGAACAGTTGTCATCAACCGATCCACAAGGCGGACGATCGAAGAGCGACGCATAACTGACCTCATCTGGAACAAACAATCATAGAAATAAAAGCAAAATAATTGAAATACTGAAAAAGCAGCTGAATCACATCTTGAAAAAAATATAAAATGGAACATTTTGGAATATTGTCCAACAATAATTAAAACTGCCGCAACAGGACCCACTGACCGCACACAACTGCGGATAATGGAGCCGTTTCCACTGGGTGAAGCCCGCAAGCACTACATATCACGAGCACTACGTGTCGATAGAACTATGGATATGGGCGATTGGGTGCCTGATAGGCGGGGGCAGGGGATCTAACTGTTTGTCTGCCCATTGCTGAGTAATTCCCCTTGGTATGTACAATTCTACCAGCGCTAGCCTCACCTATCTGGTTTGTGAGTATTCTATAACTCGAGGCAAAACTTGTGTCGTTACATTGTTGTGTATTGTCTTCTGCATCTACTGTGGGAAATCAGGGTATTTACCTGACCACATTTAGTAGTGCACCTTCTTGTTTGTGTATGTGTGTTTTTCCTGCCTATTTCCTAAGTTCTAGAAAAAGACATGGGTTATAGGCTAGACCTGATGCATTCTTTTTAGAGATGTAGATGATCGTCTGGTTCTATACCTGCGTATTTTTCTGTGGGCTGGCGATTGGGTGCCTGATAGGCGGGGGCAGGGATCTAGCTGTTGGGTTTGTCTGTCCATTGCTGAGTAATTCCCCTTGGTATGTACAATTCTACCAGCGCTAGCCTCACCTATCTGGTTTGTGAGATAGAACTACGGTCGTGTGAGCACGACGGCTCGATAGTACTACGACCGTTAGACCTACGAGCGCTGGAACTACGTAGGGATAGACCTACGCCTTCCAAAGTACATATCAACGTCGCAGTAGCACTACGTATTGATAGAACTACGACCCTTGACCAGTGGCACAACGTAGCAGTGACACTACGTAGACCTACACCTGACGCTGATAACGGCGCTATCGAAATTCCTTATATAGATTGCTAAATCGGTCCCAATCCCTCTTCCTCTCAATGTGTCCTAGCCTCCTCACCCATCCCCACCCACAACGCTCTCCCGGTTATGTGACACACACCCTCCCTCTACCGCAGTGAGTTGTCTCATCCTGTTTGTATTCCCCTTGTAGTCGGTCCGCACCTCTTTGCTCCTTGTTGTCTCCTAACTTACCCAGACTTCCCCACCAGTATTTTTTTCTTCTTCTGAATATTTTTAAAGTAAATTTGAAATCGTTTGTGGAAATTTCATTTCAAGGTTACATAAGATCTTTAAGTACAAATACCGTAATTTTTAATGGAATTGGAAAAATTGAAGAGCAAATGATCAGAACGTGCGTAGGGAAAATGTCCGGTTTGCACTTGTCATTCTCTTGCATGACAATTTCGCAACAATGCTCGATCGGTACGAGACCCACGACGACGAAAACTGCATCCCATACCGCATTCATGTTACGTGACTTCACTTTCGTTTGTTGTCGTTCCTAACAGCTGTCTGCTAAAGAACACTGTGCAAACGTTTGTACAGTACACATTGTTGGCATCCTTCTGTCTCGGAATACAATGGAGTATATGCGCTTGCTGGGTCAGTCCGTTGCTGGAGCAGCGGCACTGGAGTGACCTCTCCAGGGCGCAAGCCTGGGCGAAGTGTATGGAGATCCTGGGATGCCTCTCGGCCTTGCTGATGTAATCCAAAGGAATGCAAAGCAGTGCGTTTGGCACCAGTTTGGCTGCAGGAGCTGCCGGAACAGCGCGTGAATACAGGCAGCTGTCCGCCTTCGGGGCTCCACTCCTGATTTGAAGGGTATACTCCCCCACATTTGGCCGTTGGATCAAGCCTGATCTCCTCCGTCCTTTAGCCGTTGGCTGTCAGAGACAGCTCATCCGCCTAGTGGTGCAGTGTGAACACCACACCCACACGTGGTTTCGCCTTTGCTGTTCGGCAGCTGCGTCCTACATAGGACGGACGGGCGTCCCTGGTCCTCATCCATCTCCTTAATCTCTCACGTGCTGGCTCCAAGCGCCACACCCCGGCAAACCACCTCAGCTGGTGGGCTAAAACAGTACACATACGGACTTCAGAAGATATGTACTCTAATCTAGTCACTTACGACATTAGTTCAGAACGGCTTTTCGAGCTGAAGCAAATTTAGCTTGGTTTTATTTTCTTCTTTATTTATTTTTTAAACAGGATCTGATCCTTGCTTTGATGCTGCGCAGACCTGCCACGAGCACGCTGACTGTGTGCCGTCTGATGGCGCTGTCCGCTGTGTCTGCCGAGCTGGTTATGAGGGCGATGGCCTCGACTGCCAAGGTGCGTATTTGCTCCTATGTACCCCATAAATCTGTGTTAAGAAAACCAGTCCAAAAGCGGCAGCCTTTGCCAACTCGATAACTGCCAATTTTCTTGACCTGAAAGAAAGTGCACGTGGTCTTGTCTGGAGCGTCTGCGTGTATTCTGTAGTCATGATCGTCATAACTGTCATGCCCTGCCAGTGGTTCCAGGAGTTCCGGCCCCTACCCCTCCCCCCCCCCCCCCCCCAATTCTTTAAAATGCTATAACAAAGTCTCTTTTTGCTTTTTGGGGTTTTTGGACCCCTCCGCCGCTCTCCCGGTTTGATATTTTGGCGAGTTTTCACACATTTTTTGATATTTTGGCGATGGGCGAGTCTTCACACACACACACACGCCTCCCCCTCCCTTCCCCCTCCCCCTTCCCCTTCCCCCTCCCCCCCCCCCCCCCCCCCCCCCCCCCCAATGTTAGATTTTAGTTTTCGGCCACTAAAAGTAACAAAGTAAGGACTAGCATCGTTGAGGCCTTTTGTGTCAGGTTGAAGGTCCCAAACAAAAAGTTGGAACCCCTATCACCCCTTGATCAGAGTAGCTCCAAGGGACGTAATTTTATAGTTCAACTCTGTGAATGCTCTGTTGTGCTATTACCTTGGAAGTACATGCTAGCGAGTCGCGAAAAGGGCAGTTCATGTGTAAAATTCCATGGCATTAGCACAACAGAGAATTCACAGCTACTCTAATCGAGTGCATTTTGGCTTTGGTTACATCTTTGTAATTATACCACAATTTTTGTTCTCAAAATTAGTCTGTCCTCTTTAACCCTTTTCATTCGGAATACACCAGTGTGTGAAATAAGTTTGACTAAAATAGCGCCTAGAGGCGCCAATCTATTCTGGCACCACCCTTGAACTAGCCATTGGTCTATATCCTTATCTGTAAGTACTATAATGTAGCTTGCATGTGGCAGTTGAATTTGAAGCTTTTAGCTAATTAGCCTCAGTATGATATGGGTTAATTGACTTTCCGCGTCAAGCTTTAGGGATGCACAGAGATGGAACAATGTGTTTTACAAAAGCACCAAATTTATTTAAGCCACATTGATCACAAAAATTGCGGGATTTTGAGAATGTTTTCTCCATTCACTACGCGACCACCACCCCATCTTTACTGAATTTACCCCAGTGATTTCAAATAAACGCAAGTTTGTCAATGCGGCATAAATAAATGTGGTTCTTTTGTAAAACACATTGTTCCATCTCTATAAGCATCACCCACTGCACCCGAGCTAAACAGTATATCAACGATGTATGCGTGTTCATTCTGAAATGTGTAGTTTATTGATCACGTCGGCTTGCCGCTAGCCTAAGCCCGATGTGCCAAGCGTTGTGGAAATTCCCGATAACGGCCGGGCGATCGCACACACACACGCGCGCGCTTACGCCAGTAAAAAATCAATGATATACACACTGACTAGGTCTATTTTCTCCATCAAAATAAGGTGGCAACCAAATCTGCTTAATAAATAGCCTTATACACACAGTGACTACACACAGTGACTGCACAGGCAAAAGAACATGAAGCAATTACTTCCCTTTGAAATCATAATTTATGCCTGCTTTCCGCTTTCGTGGCTCATTACTGAGAAAAGATACAAAATTACTATCATTTCTAATTAAAAACACTGCATCAACCCACTAAAACAACACTAATTTGTCTAATAACAATGTTTTTAGCCCTGGCCCGGCTCAATCGGCTGTATTATTAGCCCGGTAAACACGCTACATACCTGTAAAAATCGATCATCTAGTTCCGGTGGCGATTTCATAACTTCCTGTCGGGAATCGATTATAGCTATAAGCCCAAAAATAACAGCCTCTCACGGCCACGGCCGTGGCTGGGGTGATTTCGCTCGCATGTCACACACCTAAGAGAAAATCTGGCACAATTTATTCTTACGTGTGTGATATGGGTTCGAGTCTCCTCGGGGTCTCAAATTCTTTCGTTTCGTAAATAACTCGTCTTTGAGGCCCCATCTGGGGAGTGACGAACCCCTAATAATTAGACCAAAAATAAGTCCGGACAAAAATATAATTAACTGTAGGACCTACAGTAAACAAATTACCGGGCCCGGCAAATAAATAAAATAAATTGTGCGTGCACGGGTAAAAAAGGGGGGAAAGGGGTGGGAAAGGGGGGAAAGGGGAAGGGAAAGGGGAGTGTGGGGTGTGTGTGTGTGTCTGTCTGTCTGTCTGTCCGTCCTTCTTCCCTTGTCCCGTCTGGGCGACGGAACGCCAATCCATTCCGGCCTCTTCAAGAGAGGCATGTGTGACCCTCTCTTGAAAAGGCCGATTGGGGAATGGATAACAGACGGGGACTTTTGTTAAAAAAGTTTATTTTAATAACCCACGGCTTTACGAAACAGAGAGTTAAATGATTCTGTGAATGTACACGTTGTATCGCGTGTCATACCACTGAAATTCGGGTATGTTTTTATGCGCGTATGTGTTTACGTGTGTGTGTCTGTATGTGTTTACGTGTGCATGTGTCTGTATGTGTTTACGTGTGCGTGTGTCTGTATGTGTTTTTTTTTTTCTTTTTCGTGCGTTGTATGTATATGTATGTGTTAGAGATAGAAGAAAAGACATTCCAAGAACATTTTTACCATTGTCTAGCTCTATGTGCCAATACCCCAAAACATAATTATTTAAACACACACATACATACACACAAACAAACAAAAAACACAAAAAACAACAACATTGTTATATGCACTTGATAACAATTTTTTTTTAAAGTAACCTACAGATACTTGATAACAATTTTTTTAAAGTAACCTACAGATACTTGATAACAATTTTTTTTAAAGTAACCTACAGATACTTGATAACAAATTTCCAAAGTCAGTTATAACTGACAAATAACTTTTTAAGTTCCTATAAATTAGTTATAAGTGATTTAAGTCAAAAACTTATAAGAACTTAAACATAACAAATTGATTTGACAAGATACAAGGGCAACAAAAAACCTTTTTTTTAAATAATAGTCGGGTGGTGGTGGTGGAGCTGATGGGGTTATATGAGCAGGCACGGCATCTCTTTGCGAAGTGTAATGAAAAAATAATAAACGATTACCAAATCTTATCTTTATTTGTTTAAAAGATTTTGTAATTTTTCCGTGGTTTCCTGAATTCCAATCTGTTTTCCCCTCTCTAAAAAACTGGCCTTTAGTTCTTCAACATTCACGGGGGATTGACTGCGCATCTTATTTTGTATTTCAGACTTTTGTTGTTTGTAATTATTTAAATCATCTTGCACTCTCTTAAATTCATCGTCATCAATATAATTGTCCTGCAATGCTTTACTTATAATCAGTTTTAGACTACTAAGTTTTGCACCAGCGAGCGTACTCAATGCTTCATGTTTTTGTAATTTAGTGTGAAATCTCTTGTTGATGCCTTCCAAACCAAAGCATGCCAGTCCTGTGGCAATGCTAGCTCCTTCAAGACCAACGCCAATCATACTGCCAATTCCAGTTGATATCAATACAATACCCCCAACAGATAATCCGGCTGAAACAGCACCAACTGCCATAGATGTGTTTTGAACAGAATTAAATACTGCCTTATACCGTCTCTTACATCTGGAGTATTTTGCCTCCTCTCCTTCCAAATATTTCAATGCATCTGTAATATTTATTAATCGGAATGCGTCTGCCTGTAATGTTTTATCTGATGCAATTGTCTCAATCGACACAGTATCAGTCGTCGGTAGTTGCGGATACAAGTTCACCATTTTTTTTATTCACAAATATTTTTTTTTATTTAATCAGTGATTACATTTTGCAACTCTTCAAAAGAATACAATTTGCTAGCATAATAAAATAAAACAAGATCAATGTGTTCAAGTTTTATGTAACTCAGACGAACAAAAGTTGTTTTGTCGACCACCGCCGTAACTGCGGGTATACTGCTTGAAACTTCTATATCTGTGCCTTTTTTAATAGCAATAAAGACCTTTGTTGACTCTGCCACTGTGTCATTCCACGTAAGTTTGATTCCCTGTGCTATATCTGCCTCTTTTACAGAAGCAACAGATCTCATAATTTCAAATACTATTGTCGCTTCTTTTGCCATGGCAAAGTTTGCTGGTGAAAACACAACTTCTGTGTCTGTTCTATTTTTTCTATGAGTAAGAAGATACCGTCTTTTTTCATACTCCTGTACTTTCAGTTTTTCTCTGCTATTGTTGTCCGGAGCAAAGCTTGGAACAAGGCTTACAATCAGCGGTCCAGAGTTAACAACTTTTCTAAACACTAATGCACCTTCATCATCAGTGTATACATAAGAACTAATAAATTCAAACTTTATGTCCCAGTCAATTGTTGGTGGCGGTGCAGGCACAGGTGAAACTACCCACTTATTTCCCACATGTATTAAGTTGTAAGGCGCATTATTTACAGGCGGAGTAGGAACAGTAACATCACGCAGCTGACCAAGTTTAGGAATTGGTCTTTCTGTTCTGTCCTTCATGTCATCGATTACTTTCCTCTTGTACATGCCAGTCGAATCAAGTTCAAAACCATACACTTCCCCTACTTCCCCCTCCTATTCAAAATCCTGTACATCAGCCAAATCTTTCAACTCTGTCACTGGACATGCAACTGGTATTATTCTTGGCTTTGGACCAGCACTCATTTTTATAAACAAAAATAAAATTATTTAACTTCTAAGACAATACTAAAATCATGCATCAGAACTGGTTTGCCATCCTGATTAGTTACAGATAAACACAATGACTCAAAGAAACTGGAACCTAATTTCTTAAACTGTAAAGGAAATCTAACAACCACACTTTCGCAATAGGGAGCAGTTCCAGCTGGCACACATCTCAACAAAGTTGATGGCTTTCCATTGTGTATATTCTCAGTTGTGTTTAATTCTTTTAAATAAACATTAAATACTGTGTGTACTGACAAATTGACAGGGCGTTTTCCAGTTATTTTAAGTTTTTTTGTCCTCATTGTTATAATACCAAACATAGCTTCATCTAAATCATCAAATCTCCACCAATCTTCATCAATATAAAAACCAAGTAAATATGCAAATCTATCTGAGATCTTTAACCAATTTTGTGTCAGAAATTCTAATGTAACAAGTAAGTTAGCCGGATTTAAAGTTGCTTTAATTTTAAATTTACTTTGAAACCATTCAGCTATAGTACAAAAGTCATAATATCCAGGCGGTAAAGCTTCAGTTTTATTATCAAGATTTACTTTATTATATATATCATCTTCTATATTAAACCACTTTACAGTGTAAAACATTTCATGGATAGCTACAGACTTGCTACCATCCCGATTATCAATCCCATTAGTTAACCACACTGGTTTGCTTGTGTCAAGATTTGTTAAGATAATAAACATTTTTATTATCTTATAAAAAAAAAAAGGATGGAATTTAAATCATCAACCATTACCACTACAAACGCATTTCAATTTAATGTAGATGCCAAGTACAATGTCGCACCTACTTATGAACAGAAAATAATTCAACTAAATCAACTTGATATTGCTGTATCAGAACAAGATTTGTTTCAAGTGAAAATACCCAACCCGTTTGACCATTACCTAAACCCTTCAATAACAGATGATGTTACTGCAAGAAAGTGGACATCAAGACACTACAGATGTTTCAAAACAACTTAACTTTGCCATACTGTGTTCAACTACAGGCTGTGGTGTTTGATTTACAGACCATTTGAATCACTCAAACAAACTAATTAGGTCTGTCTACCGTTTCCACACGTATTACCAGCTTAGACGTTTACTGTCAGAACTGCATACTCCACTACCCACTGAATCCAGTTTTAACAGGTATAACAACCCCATGGATATGAAAGCATTTGAATGCATCTGTAATGAATTTAACATCAGTCCCAGGTATGACTTCGCACAAAAACTTGATGATCACAATGGCATGGGTACACTGTATTATGCTATGAGTCACAGACAATATCCACAAGACTATTACCCTGGTTACACGTCATTCTCATCAAAATCACATGTCTGGTTAGGATCAATAGAACAAAAACAGTCTAATGCGTGGACTACATTTGTTTTAGACAAGAGTGACGGGTTTACTCAAGCAGGAGTCGAGCGCATAAATGAGTCAATCAGAACATACGTGTGTTGTTTACTAGGTGCACAATCATTAACAAAATCAAACATTTTAAATGGGAGTGGTAAATTTGAAGCACAAAAACAGTTTCTTGCAAACCTAGAAGATTCAATAAATTCAACAGTAGATCTCCCATCTAGCATACAGCGCTATCAAGACGTACTTAGATATGCCAGATCAAAAGTTGACTTTGTAGTAGGCATTGGGTTATACATGTTACCGTCAGACCTACAATTACAAATGGGGACAATAACAAATTATAATAATGAAATCATTGTTGCTAGTGTTGGTCAGAAATTACGACTCAATCAATCAGTAAACACACACTTACAGTCATTAATAATGCCAACACCAGTCCCAGTAACATCACCACCCGTACAGGCAGTAACGCCAGCAATGTCAGTAACAGCCCCAGCCCCGGCACCCACACCTGTACTGGCACCAACCCTGGCACCAGTACAGCCAGTAACCCCAGTAAACACACATGAGTCAGACAGAACTGCATTGGTAATAGGCCTCACAGGACTAGGTATATTACTTCTTTATCTGTTTCATTAAATAACCCACCATCAACCCTCCTACTGTTACCAAAAATATCAACACATGCTCTGCCATAATCCCCACTACCTTTGCTGCAGTATTGATAAGCCAACTGACAACTGTACCTATTATGCCTGGCAACACGTCCATTGCTTTCACAGCCAATTTCTTAAGCAAGTCTGATATATGTGACAACTGTTTTTTTACCCATGACTGTAAATCTTTTGGATCACTTGGTGGTGCTGGGGGTACTGGCGGTGTTGGACAACCCCCACCACTACCAGAGACAGCCAACACTACAGTACTGATAATAAATCCAAGAGCAGTAATTAAACTAGCAATAGTGATACCCTGCTCTCTGAAAAGTGTTTTCAATCTCTCAGCCAGAGTAGTGTCTTCGTGAAGTATTTTCTGAATAGTTTCTCTAATCCTGTTGACTTGTGTTTTCAGTTTTTGTCTTCCAATACTAATCGCTTCTAACCGTGCTGATCTTTCTATATACAAATCATTTAATCTGTGTTGTATTCTTTCTTTCATTTCTGTGTCAAGATTTTCTTCATCAGCAGTTGCTAATTTTTTTTTTTCTCTTTCTATTTGATTATCAAGCTCACCCAGTTTTGCAACATTATTTACCATCTCACCTCTGATTGTCTGCAGTGATTTATCCAAACCCTTTATCTCTCGCATTGACAAAGGTGGATCATCTATTGTTTTCATTACGTCATCAGTAAATGAAGTTTCTTGTATAACTGTGTTTGCTATTTCTGGCAGTCTTGTTACTTCTGTCATTTCAATTTCTTGTCCTGTTGGTAATCTTGTTTGCGTGTCATGAAGAGCAGTAACAAGTCTCGGTGTCAACCTTTTACTAGAACCAACACCAAGTTAACGCTGCAGTGCTGCCTCACCACCGACTTCTCCTTTAATTGTACTTAAAGCTCTAAACTTAGCAGGATTATTTTTATGGGTTAGATGTACTTTTCCTCTGTCTGTATTTAAATACAAATGACCCTTGCCATCAAGTTCAAACTGATTAGGATCTATGTTGTCTGGGCGATCACCAACATGATCATAAAACGAGTTCACTTTGCTTTCTAAAAGTTCATGACGTAAACTGTAAGTATTTCTTGTACCAGTCATATCTGTCATATCTGTAGCACTGGTATCATAGTCATCCATGACATCCATTTCAATATCATCATGATTAAATCCTCCTGCTGCCATTGTTTTTATTAATTTAATATTTTTGATTTTTGCATAATAAAAATGACACAGTCCTACGGATCAAAGTTAGACCCATACAGAAAACTACGTGAGCCTCTTGGTGTTAAGGGCATTAATAATGAAAAATAATAATGCATAGCATTTATATGGCGCATTTCTCATATTTATAATATAACTCAATGCGCAGAATGTAGCCGCGAACTGAACCCAACAAGCACGCTCACGTGAATCACACGCATTCACTCACACACTGTACGTAAACACAGAAGATTCACGTGGTGCTAAGGGCGAGCTCAAGCGAGCTACTGACGGTATTTGGAAATCGTTTTTGTATTTTAAATTTTATTAAGTTGGCTGAAACTGATACCAAAGAAAATCAATCGTCATTACAAACAATCCAAGTACCATAGACCAGAACCAAACACTTACAGTCAAGTTTCCAAACCTGGGTCTCAATGATGTTATTGTTCCTGGCACTGCTCGACTTGCATTTAATATTGAACTTTTATCAGAATCAGATGCAAACAGAACACTCGTTGACAATCTTGGCAGAGCAATTGTTAGAACTATTAAAGTAAAACTTGAAGGACAGGAAGTGTTTAGTCTTGATGATGCTGATGTGTTTTACAGTTACAAAGATCTTTGGCTCACAAGAGAAGAACGAGAAGACCGTATTTACCAAGGCATACAGTCAGATAATATTACCAAACTTTGAATCGACGCCGGAGATAAAACAACTACAGTAGCCAAAGACGTTATAATGGCTGACTTGCATTTAATATTGAACTTTTATCAGAATCAGATGCAAACAGAACACTCGTTGACAATTGAGCAATTGTTAAGACTATTAAAGTTAAACTGGAAGGACAGGAAGTGTTTAGTCTTGACGATGCTGATGTGTTTTACTGTTACAAAGATCTTTGGCTTACAAGAGAAGAAAGAGAAGACCGTGTTTACCAAGGCATACAGTCTGTTAACGTTGCTAAACTTAGAATTGACGCGGCAGACAAATCAACATCAGCAATTGAGGACGTTATATTAGCAGATACATACGGTAATAGATTTTACATTCCACTTGAATTTGAAATCCTGACAACACACTTGCCTTATTACCAAGGAGCACTGAATGACCGTCTGAGTTTTGAACTAACTTTTAATGACTGTGCAAAAGTTATCAAAACAACTGACACAGACGCAACATATAAGATCTCAAACATTTCATTAGAATATGAAATTGTCACACACACTGAACTTGCCAGACTCATACAAAATCAATATCAGTCAAGACTTCCAATTTATTATGACCGAGTGATAAGACACAGTACAATACCCAAGGACAAAGGTGATACAATGTGGAACATAAACCTTAACACACCTGCCAGGTCACTGAAAGGTATACTGATGTTGTTTATTGAACCAAAAAATCCATTCAAAAGAGATTCAGAAAAATTCTACAATCCAAAGATTACACATTTATCCTGTATGATTGAAGGTCGACCTAATCAAGTGTACGCATCGGGTATGCTGCCTTATCAACACTATGATGAGATTATAAAGTGGGCGGGTGGAAGACTTAGAGAAAAACCAGCAAACATGGCGTGTAAAGATTTACATCTGTATGACGTAAGAATTGGTCAATACCTGACAGAAAAATATGCACTGTGGCTAGACCTGCGCAGTACAGATGATGACTATTTACATGGGTCAGGACGTACTGTTGAAAACGGCAGTGACGGAATAACAATTCAGATTCAAAAAAAGACTGAAACAGGAGGAGCAATAAATATTTATTTGTATCTGATTTATGATGCACAACTCAATATTGCAGACAGTAGACTAAGTGGACACTTGTATTAAAATTATATTGTGTATTAAAATGAACCGAAACTTGATGACACTCGATCCACACTGTGGATAGTTTTGTGGTGCTGCAGGGTGTGGAAAAACTGAATTTGTACTTGACCTATTACAAACAAGATATATATACCATTTCGAAAACATAGTAATATTTTGTCCTACTATTAAACACAACAAAGCTTATCACAACCGTTTATTCATTTGGACTGACAGTAATATCTATTTAGTTGACCCTGAGAAAAAACTGAATGATTACCTGCTGTATTTTTACAAACAATTTGAAGGACAGTCAACCCTGTTCATAGTCGATGACTGCTCTGCAGAGAAAGACATTGTTAAGAAGAGAAACACACTAGCAGAACTGGCTTTCAGTGGCAGACATGCAAATGTCAGTGTATGGATTCTCACTCAAAAATATAATGCTGTACTGAAAGATTATCGAGAACAGTTAAAGTTTATCTGTATGTTTTACTGTAAGGATCGTGACAGCTTTGAAGACTGTCTCAGAGAAAACGATGTAATACCAAATAAGCATGAACGAGATGATGTAAAAAATAAACTGAAATCGACAAAGCATCTAAAGCTTATTTTAAAGACAGATCAGCCCACAGGGTATGGGTTAGTAAATTAATTTATACTTTTGTTTTGTCCATACAAAATGACAGACGGACAAAACATTGATATCACAGACTGCTTCAAAGATGTTGTGCACTTTACTCAGATAAGAACACCTCCCAAACAGCCTGACATAAGTGTCTTAAAACCGACAGCAATATATTTGTTATATAATATGACTTTAGATTATGTTGATGAGCATCCAAATGTGGAGAGTTTAACAGTTGATTTTAGGACACCCACCTTAAGAGTTAAAAATAATAACCGCCAGGACTGGTTTGAAATACTTTGTGAACAAATATTTCAACAATTACGTAAACTAAATGTTTATATTAACAGTGTTACAGTCAATAAAGTAGTATTACACAAAGTGTAATTTTTCTATTATTATTTTGTCGGACAAATAAAAATGACGGACACTGCTCAAGGTTTAAGAAACGTGTTTCACACAACAGACTTGCCTATATCCAATAGTAACAATGTTTATGAATCGATAGAAAATTCTTTTTCTGTAATACAAGATAATCTTCTTACAGGCAGTGTAAAGATTCAGATTGTTGCTAAAATAGAATTCAGCAGAGTAGATGGTGAAGTGATTGTATCATATATATCAACAAGACAACACACCATTAACACAAGAAGAGAATTGGAGAACGTGTTTAAAAACAGACTATTGACTGACTTTCTAGAAGCAATTGACAGAGCAAGAATGAAGGGGTCTGGTTGGCATGAAGGTCATGTACATGAACTACAATTGAAGCAGTCAAGGTATCATCCTATACTAGGCAAATCATGGATACCACTGCCTATTGAGGTTGCAAACAAAAAGGCTGTCGTCAATATTCAGAACAATGATAATTTCTGTTTTATGTGGTGTGTGCTTGCTAAACTGCATTATGTAAAAACAAGACCTGATCGAGTATCTAACTACACTAAATTTGTAAATGAACTTAATTTCAGTGGTATTGATTTCCCTGTTAAGGTAGAAGACATAGATTTGTTTGAACAATTAAATCCTGGCATATCTGTAAATGTGTATGTGTGGGATAATGAGTCTGTTGACAAGTTACAACCCATTAGAGTATCACCACTTGCTCCCACCTACGGACAGTCAGAAGACAAACATGTTGACATGTTATTAATCGGTGATAATGATAATTTTCACTACACAATTATCAGAAGTATGTCACGTCTAATTCGCAGTATTGTTTCGAAATATGTTAGTAAACAGGAAGTGTGTAAGAGATGTTTACAAAGGTTTTCATCTATTTCAGTAGCACACAAACATGTTTTACACTGTAGGTCAGCTGATGATATACAGACTGTACTTAAGTATCCAGATCCTGGTAGTCAAGTATATTTCAAAAACTATAAGAATCAGCAAAAGCTACCATTTGTAGTGCATGCTGATTTTGAATCACTGGTGGTTCCGTATGATGGTCCTGTTCCAGAATCATTGCCAAAGACAGTAAAATTGAGTGACCAAGTGGTGTGTTCTTTTGGTTATATTCTTGTTAAGTCAGATGGACAGCATACAGAGCCTGTTATTTACAGGGGGGAAAATGCAGCATGTCTGTTTTTAACAGAAATGAGACAACTGTATAGTCAGGTAGTACATTATCTAGAAAATAATCAGATGCCTGTGATGATGACAGAAGAAGACAAACTGAATTTTGATGCAGCCATGACATGTTGGATTTGTGAAAAACACCTCCAGGGTGATAAAGTTCGTGACCATGATCACATTACTGGACGTTACAGAGGTGCTGCACATGGTGATTGTAACTTGAAATTAAAAATAGATCCCAAGACATATAAGTTACCAATCTTTTTCCACAATCTCAGGGGGTACGATTCACATATTATCATGCGTGCTGTGGATGTGTCTTACAAAAAAATTAGTTGTATTGCCCAGACAACTGAAAAATATTTGACTTTTAGACTGGACAACAAATTAGTGTTTTATGACTCCATGCAACATTTGTCTTTAGGTCTTGCCAGTCTGGCAGACGGACTGACATCATTTCCAATAACAAGTAAATATTTTGAGCCAGACTTAATTAAGAAAGGAGTGTATCCGTATGAGTACATCAGTGACTGGGTTGTGTTTGAGGAAACAAGACTGCCACCAAAAGATAAATTTTATTCTACACTAAATGGAAAAGGTATTTCTTACTCTGATTACCAACATGCACTTGATGCATGGGATAAATTAGGATGCCAGACGATTGGTGACTACCATGACCAGTACTTAAAGGCTGACGTTTGCTTGCTAGCAGATGTATTTGAAAGTTACCGTGAAAAGGGTCTATTACACTACAGTCTTGACCCTGCTTGCTACATAACTAGTCCTGGCATGACATGGGATGCATTTTTGAAATCCAGTAAATCCGGGGAAATGGCGCAGTGGTTAAGGCGTCTGCCTCCAATGCCAAGGGTGCGAGGTTCGATACCGGGTTCCGGCGTTGGATTTTTCTCCTCTGGTAAGTGTCACCGTCTGGGCAGTGGGCAGATGTTCACATCTGCACGGGACATAGACGACCCCGGCCCCCACGAGTCCCCTGCTGCCTTGCAGGCTTGGCCGCTTGGCTGCGGAAAGGCTAAGGGAGGAAACCCCTGACATCAAAGCCCCCGTGTCTCCGGGGAAGGCTTTTGAGCCAGAGACTAAGACAAGGACAGTCTGATATAAAACCTACGACCCGAGGACCTCGATGCCACCGTCCCAGCTTGCTAGGCCGTGGCAAACGAACCAAGGGTTTAAAGGGTGGGGCCAGTACTGCGCACACTGCACTCCACCAAAAAGCTCCACCGCGCAGGCTTTAGGAAACGCCCACGGACTATGACACTGAACTTTCCAAGTCCTGTAGCGATGGGCAAGGGGCAAAACGGCAGGTGAAAGATGTCACTGGAAGCCGCAGTCTCAAACCTGCATGCAGGCGGTTCAGGATATTGGTCGCCTGATGTTGACATGGGGATGACAACGTCACTCGGCACACCCTGAACGACCAAGCAGCCTTCTCTAGGGACAGCACTGCTTGCTCCACACGGAGAGGGGCCTAGAAAAGGTGGCCTAACCAAAGCTCATCCCCTCGTAACCCAGTTGGCTAGCCGCGGTCAACGGGCATCTTCTCATGCGGTCAGAAAACAAGAAAAAACAATGGATCCACTCTCATGACGACCACGACCGGACTCAACGTAGCATGCTGGAACATCCGAACCATGCTCGACATAGCAGACAGCGGACGCCCTGAACGTCGCTCCGCCCTCATTGCCCATGAATTGCGGAGGTTAAACATCGACATCGCCGCGCTCAGCGAAGTACGCCTCCCGGAGGAAGGCAGCCTCCAAGAACTTGGCGCTGGCTACACCCTCTACTGGTCAGGCAGGCCTGCATCAGAAAGACGGCTCTCAGGCGTGGGCTTCATGGTGAAGACCCACATTGCGACTAAGTTGGAAAACCTACCAACGGGTCACTCCGACCGCATCATGTCCATGCGCCTCCCACTGAGACACCAGCAATACGTCACCCTTCTCAGTGTGTACTCCCCAACCCTCCTGGCAGAGCCTGCAGAAAAAGACAAGTTCTACTCTGACCTGCGCAGCCTCCTGCAGAGCACCCCTGCAGACGACAAAGTCATCATCCTTGGCGACTTCAACGCCAGAGTGGGCCAAGACTCTGAAGCCTGGAAAGGAGTCCTCGGCAAGCATGGCGTTGGGAACTGCAATGACAATGGTCGCTTACTGTTGGAGCTCTGTGCAGAGCAGCAACTTGTCATCACCAACACTACTTTCCAGCAAAAGGACAGTCGAAAGACCACCTGGATGCATCCTCGCTCCAAGCACTGGCACCTTATCGACTATGTCCTAGTGCGTCAGAGGGACCGCAGTGACGTCCTTCTCACCAGAGTGATGCCCAGCGCAGAGTGCCACACTGACCACCGCCTTGTTCGCTGCAAACTCAGGCTCCGCCTCAAGCTGAAACCCAAGAAAGGGGGCCCCCCCCAAGAAAAAGCTTGATGTTGCCAGCCTTCAGCGTGACGACAAGAAAGCTGCCCTTCAGGCCGATTTACAGCGCATGCTCAAAGACACAGTTGATCCAGCAGACTCCTCCCCTGAAACACTCTGGGAACAACTGAAAACTGCTATTGTAAAATCTTCTGTGGAAGTCTTGGGCTTTGCTAGAAAGAGGAACAAAGACTGGTTTGACGAAAACGACGTAGCGATCCAGGAACTTCTAGCAAAAAAAAAGAGCCGCCCACCAGGCCCACCTAGCCCAGCCTTCCTGCCCTGTGAAGAAGTCTGCCTTCCGCCTCATCTGCAGCAGTCTCCAGCTCAAGCTTAGAGAGCTCCAGAACGAGTGGTGGTCCAGACTCGCACAGAGGACCCAGCTCTGCGCTGACAACGGTGACTACAGGGGCTTCTACGAAGCACTGAAAGCAGTGTATGGCCCTAGGCACCTGGTACAAAGTCCCCTGCGAAGCGCTGATGGACAGGCACTCCTCACAGATAATACCTCCATCTTGAACCGCTGGTCGGAATACTTTCAGGACCTCTTCGGCGCTGAGCGCACTGTTCAAGAAACAGTCATCCTCCAAATCCCACACCTTCCACTAAAGGTTGAATTGGACGAACCGCCCACCGCCGAAGAGACCCTCACAGCCATCCACCAGCTCAAGAGTGGCAAAGCAGCAGGCATTGACGGAATCCCGCCAGAGATCTGGAAACATGGAGGCCCAGCACTGCACAACAAGCTCCACGACCTCTTTCTCTGCTGCTGGGAAAAAGGAACACTACCAAAGGATCTCCGTGATGCAGTCATCATCACCCTGTACAAGAACAAAGGAGAGAAGTCTGCCTGCTCTAATTATCGTGGAATTACCCTACTGTCCATTGCCGGGAAAATTCTCGCAAGGTTGCTCCTGAATCGGCTGGTACCTGCCATCGCTGAAGACCACCTCCCAGAGGGCCAGTGTGGCTTCAGAGCCAACAGGAGTACCACCGACATGGTCTTTGTGCTGAGACAGCTTCAGGAGAAGTGCCGCGAGCAGAACAAAGGGCTGTACGTAACGTTTGTCGACCTAACAAAAGCGTTTGACACTGTGAGCAGGCAAGGTATGTGGCAGATCCTGGAGCGACTAGGCTGTCCCCCAAAGTTCCTCAACATGATCGTCCAGCTCCACGAGGACCAGCAAGGCCAGGTCAGACTAAACAGTGACCTCTCAGAACCATTCCCCATTCGCAACGGCGTGAAGCAAGGCTGCGTGCTGGCACCGACCCTCTTCACCATCTTCTTCAGCATGATGTTGAAGCAGGCCACAGTGGACCTCGACGACGACGACGCAGTGTACATCAGGTATCGTCTCGATGGCAGCCTGTTCAACCTCAGACGACTGCAGGCCCACACGAAAACCCTAGACCAACTGATTCGTGAGCTGCTCTTTGCTGATGACGCTGCCCTCGTTGCACACACAGAGAGAGCCTTGCAGCGCATTACGTCCTACTTCGCAGATGCCGCCCAGCTCTTTGGACTTGAGGTCAGTCTGAAAAAGACAGAGGTCCTTCATCAGCCGGCACCCAAGGAAGAGCATCGCCCTCCCCACATCACCATCGGCGAGTCCGAACTGAAGTCTGTACACCAGTTTACCTACCTTGGCTGCATCATCACGTCAGACGCCAAGCTGGACAAGGAGCTGGACAACAGGCTGGCAAAAGCGAACAGTGCTTTCGGGCGACTATTCAAGCGGGTGTGGCACAATCAACAGCTGAAAAAAGGCACCAAGATCAGCGTGTACAGAGCTGTCATCCTCACCACCCTGCTGTACGGTTCCGAGTCCTGGGCCCTCTACCGCAGCCAACTACGACTCCTCGAACGCTTTCACCAGCGCTGCCTGCGTACCATCCTCAGCATTCACTGGAGTGACTATGTCACCAACGTCGAGGTCCTTGAACAGGCGGAAACTGTGAGCATCGAGGCTTTGCTGCTGCGGACACAGCTTCGCTGGGCGGGGCACGTCTCCAGGATGGAGGATCATCGCCTACCCAAGATCACTCTGTTCGGCGAGCTCGCCACTGGACACCGAGACAGAGGGGCACCAAAGAAGAGATACAAAGACGGTCTCAAGAAGTCACTTAGTGCCTGCCAAATCGACCACCGCCAGTGGTCTTCGCTTGCTGCGGACCGTGACACCTGGCGCTCCACCATTCACAAGGCAGCCGTCTCCTTTGAGGACTCTCGCAGAGCTAACCTTAAGGACAAGCGGCTCAGAAGAAAAAACAGAGCTGTCGTAATTCAGAACCCTGAACAGACCTTCCCCTGCAGCCACTGCGGTCGTACCTGCCTGTCCCGGATTGGCCTCCGCAGCCACGAAAATGCCTGCAGACGACGTGGGCAAGCCCTATAGAATCTTCGTTCGCGAAGTCAAGCCAAGAGAAGATATTTATAGACCTGTTGTCTGATCGTACGATGGGTAAAATGGTGGAACGTGGATTGAGGGGAGGCATTAGTATTGCAGCGAACAATTATGCCAGAGCCAACAATAAATATATTGATGGGTTTGACCCCTCAGGGTCAAGGTCATTCATTACATACGTAGATGCTAATAAGCTTTATGGATTTGCGATGTGTGAATTATTGCCCTTGAAAAACTTTTGTCTGTATGATTTGTCACAGTATGACATAACAGACATAACAAACAATATTATGAGTCATGACCGAAACGACGCAAAGGGTTGGATCTTTGAAGTAGACCTGGAGTACCCACACCATCTACATGATTATCATAATGATTATCCATTGGCTGTTGAGAAAATGAGTATGACAGGGAAAAAAGAAGACACTAAACTTGTGCCGAATTTGAATGACAAATTCAATTACGTTTGCCACTATCGATTGCTGCAGTTTTATATGACATGGGTTAGTACTAAAGAAAGTTCACAGAGGTATACAATTTGATCAGAGTGCCTTTATGAAAGATTATATAATGAAGAACACAACATTGCGCGCCAGAGACGGCAACACTGCATTTGACAAAGACTTCTTTAAGCTTATGCACAATGCCTGTTTTGGTAAGACTATGGAAAATCCTCATCACCGCAAAGATGTGAGATTAGTTACAACTGAATCAGGTGCAATTAAACTTACAGGTAAGCCACAGTATACAGGGTACAAAGAGTTTCATTCATCATTGTATGCAGTGTCACTCAAAAAAAAGATTGTTAAACTGGACAAGCCAGTATTCATTGGTATGGCAATTCTTGAGTTGTCAAAACTGTTGATGCTTGAATTTTATTATGATTACTTTAAACCAAAGTATCCTGACTGTCGTCTGCTATACACTGACTCTATGATCATTGATGTGTGTACTGAAGACTTTTATGAAGACATGAAAACAGAACTACACATGTATGACACGTCTGATTATCCTAAGGATCATCCACTGTACAGCACACAAAACAAAAAAGTGCCTGGTAAGTTTAAAGATGAATTGAATGGTGTGCCTATTGTTGAGTACATTGGTCTGTGATCAAAAATGTATTCTATACTGCACCAGAAGGGAAGTCAGTCGAAAGCCAAAGGAATAAAAAAAACAGCAATAAAAAATAAAGACTTTAGACATGAACATTATAAGCAAGTATTAGATGGTGCATTAATGCCTGATTATCCAAACAAGTCACTGAGGTCAAATAGACACAATTTAGAAATGATCCAAACACATAAAAAGTCACTAGCAGTTGGGGACATGAAACGAGTGTTTCACAGTAAGGAAAAAGCTTATGCACCTGGTCATTACAGGCTTAAGTTATCTGAAGACATTTGTGATGAACTGATAGATGAGTTAGTTACTGAAATGAGTAACAGTGTCTGGGGGGATAATCTGTAATTCTTCTCTGACAAATGCCCTCTGTGGCGCAGGTTCATACAGGTAATATATTGATGGACTGCCGGGAACTATTTTTTTATATTGTGTACAGATGTAGACCAGATGGGGTCTGTTGCCCTGCATCTGACGTCATTCTCGGCCTCTCCAGGTTGATATAGATATCTTACTTGTTTAGTAAATAAACTTGTCGCCGGGGGTATTGTTTTCAATTTAATAGCATCTGTGGGTTTTACATGGCCTTCATTATTCATTGCTTTTATCACATGTGGCAATCTCATAACCCACTCAGTGTTACGCATGTCATGCTGGTAACTGAAAAGTCTCTCTGATAATTGTTTATTAAAGTTCTCAACAATTGCCTGTGATCTGTGCACACCTGGAATGCCTCGCCGCACTAGCACACCGTGCTTTGCAAATAATTGATTAACTGCACCCTTAAATTCACTCCCATCATCGACCTGCACAAGCCTGGGAAATTTTAAAGGGCCTCGGCTATATATTTTTGTTAATGCTGTGGCTACTGTTGAGGCATTCTTGTCAGTTATGGGTTCGGCGTCCTTGTACCTTGAAGCAATGTCGACAACTGTTAATGCGTACTTGTAACGCTTTTTTCTTATTGTGTCATGTGGTAGAAACAGGAGGTCCATTTGATGGGTGTCATTTGGGATAGTGTTTTCAAAATGAGGTCTTGTTATTTTTCTTATTTGCCATATTGCCTGTCTTTGCAGCCACTGTTTTATCTCATTGAGTGATACATCTCTGCCCACAGCAGCATGTAATTTTTCTAATGCAGTGTTTCCTTTCCAGTAGCCAATTTGGGAGTAATATATTTTCGATAGTTTACTTTCGGCTGTCATTTTTTCTAGCAATGAAAACTCCAGTAAAATAAACAAATGTCATTCCCACTAAAACAAAGATTATTTCTCCATTTCTTTGTTCTGGACTTGGTTGATAGTAGTCATTTAGTTTTGGTTTTGGGATAGACATGTCTTCACCCGTGACAAGAAAATATTCCCTGATTGCGTCATTGACATTAGAAAATGTATGCTGTGCGTGACCCTCTAGTCTCAGTTTTTCATTGATGAAATCAAGTTTCTCAATTCTTTGCTTTTCATACGCCTGCTGGGCTTGTGCCAGTTTTTCTGACGCCTCATTATGATGCTTTAATTCTTCTGCAGATTCCTCTCTGCCCATTTTTGAAAACAGATAGTTTGATCCACTGAATGCCAGGGCGTTGACAACAGCACCACCAACAATAACAGCTAGTGTTGCCATATTATTTTTATTTACATAGATATATTTTCGGGAATAATTCCTTGCTTAACGAGAAAGTCTTTTGTGGCAATTGACGCTGTTACAACAGCAACTAGCTTTGCCGAATCTTCAAAGTCTAATCTGCTAAGGTCTGCTGATTTCATTTTGAGGAGACTTTTTGCAAGCATAGAGTAAGCAACGGCTAGTCCACTAATTACGGCAGAGTGATAGACAAGGTTCATTAAGTTTTTTGTTTCGCTCATTTTCTTAGGCAATAAAATTAAAATAATAAATTTATTCACTGCATATGAAATGGGTCAACGACTTTTGGTGTTACTGGTAATGTGGAGACTTCTGGTTCTGTTTTTGGAATGTTTAATTTTTTGGACATTGTACGAGTCTGTGGTTTGTATTTTTTGTATAATTGGTAACCTACGTAACCAAATTCGACAACAAATCCAGCAACTATATATTTTGTTGTTTCGGGTTTGGGGTTAGTTGATAGTCTCTCACTTTGATAAGGGGGAGAGGGTCCTGACACTGGTGTTGGGGTTGGTCCTGGTGGTGAGTCAGTCACATGTGCCTTTTGCAGTAGTTCTAACTTTCTTTGTTTGTTCAATGCAGCTACTCTTTTTCCAGCTTCCACCCTGCCTGGACTTTTAGCCTTAGTTACAGTTTGAACCTGTGTCAGGGCAGGGCCGGCAATCTGCTGTGGGATCGTCTGAGTGTCGCCCGTTCTGTCCGTTTGGTCCGTTTGGTCCATTTTCTTCTGCAGTAAAATTTATTTTCGTAAAATCAATATGACTCCCAGTGACAAGCAAAGTTACCACAGGTGCAAGGTAATTTCCAAACTTGTAAAACATGACGCATGCTAATTTGCCAATTGTACTTGAAACAATAGGGTTGCTTTCAAGGTCGTGTGATAGACTATCAGTGTCTACTGGTAGGAAGTGACTCACTGCTTTTGTGTATAGACATACAAGAGATCGACTCAGATCACGAGTCATTAGTGAAGCGATATGATTTTCATATTTAGAATGTAGTTTAATTAATTCGTCGGGTGAGAGGGATTCTATATCTTCTGTCATGTACTGTTTTCCAAGATAAGTTTCGGACTTCCCTGAAACAATTACAGACAAAAGACGCTGTGTTTTAGAGTCTAAGTCTTTGTTTTCTACAGCATTGATATCGTTTAGAAGAAGTAATTCGTCCGGATTCATTTTATAATAAAAAATATTAATTTATGACTTTTAATTAAAGTCATAAACTACACATTTCAGAATGAACACGCATACATCGTTGATATACTGTTTAGCTCGGGTGCAGTGGGTGATGCTTATAGAGATGGAACAATGTGTTTTACAAAAGAACCACATTTATTTATGCCGCATTGACAAACTTGCGTTTATTTGAAATCACTGGGGTAAATTAAAGATGGGGTGGTGGTGGCGTAGTGAATGGAGAAAACATTCTCAAAATCCCGCAATTTTTGTGATCAATGTGGCTTAAATAAATTTGGTGCTTTTGTAAAACACATTGTTCCATCTCTATGCACACACCGTTGACTCGGATAAGAGCATAACATAGAAAATATGAATACCTGATCTGGAACGCACTGAACACGCTTTCGATCACTTGAAAAAAAAATGCTGTCAGGAAGTAATACATTTGATCGTAATTTTCATGACACAGGTTTTGTTTCTATTTTGTAGTGGAGTAAAATTTAAAGGGGCGACAGGAATTATTTAGTTAACGGGTAAAAGGATAGGACATGTAGGAAAACAGGTGAGTTGTTTGACCTTTGATGGGAGATTGTTGCCGTGCCAGGTGCGAAGGTCGGCGTGTGCTGCACGTGATTGTTCTGCGCGATCCACGTGAACTTACATCGCACTTTTTTCTGAGCGCAAGGTTTTGCTAAACAGTGCTATATCCAAATTATTAGTCAGTCGCTTCCAAGCAGCGAAAAAAAGCAGCAGTCTCTGAGGGAGGATTTTGCGGGCGTGGCTTGCCATTAGCTGCCGTCCTCAAGTAGCCGTGTCGTCCTACTGTGACGGCCCTAAAATACCGCCCTGGTTGCCCCGGAGCCGGTGCCCGGACAGAAAGCTGCGGCGACTGAACACCTGGCGTGTCTTGTTTTATTTGTAAAACAATCCTGCAAGGTACTGTGCAAGGAGGACGAAGGAGAGGAAGACAGAGGAAAAGATGGGAGGACAATATCTCAGAGTGGACAGGACTGAGGCTGGGCGATACGCTAAGAATGGCAGTAAACAGAGAGGAATGGAGGGAGCTGGTTGCCAAGTCATCGGTGGTGCCCCAACGGTCGGCAAGACTACGGGATATAGATAGATATAGATAGATAGATATAGCTTACACAAGTGACGCTCGGACTCAAAGCGGTCACTGAATAGAGGGTCAAGTGGAGGACGGGAGTGACAACAGCTGGCCGCAAGCGTTATGCACAGGTATCCGTTGTATGAAGGATCGTTGCACAGGTCACAGTAAAAACGAACAGGAGTAAAAGGTATTGGTCACTATGAGCATTTGACCGTATATAAAGGTAGCCGCTCAGGCACATTTTATTGTATTTGGAAAAATACTGTAGAATTGTAATTTACTACTTCAATTGATGCTGCCAGCAAGGATGATTTAGAAGGAAACTGTTCTCAAAAATGATATGGCCGTCCCATGCATACAATGGGTGAAAAGTGTGACATGTAAGTAATATTTTAGTATGACATCACAGCTTATGTAATAAACTTATGTGTAGCTATATCTGGTTTGTGCTAGAGCATTCCTTTGCCTGTCGTTGTGGGTTTCTCGATTGTAATTTGATTCTGAAAATCGGATGTCCCGTGCATAATGGAGAGATATAGATACTGAGATTTTTTAGACAATTTCCATTGTCTTAATTGGAGTTAGTTATTTGGGTTTAATGCCGAGCAGGTGACTAAGGCCATCTCACGGCGGCTTAATTTGGATCCATTAATTAACCAATTAAGCTCATTAACGCCCACATGGTCGTTTCTCTCAGCAACAAAAAAGGCCCCATATAGTGCATTCAGTAAAATAAACTTGAAGACATTTCAACCCCTCCTAAATTAATAATTAGAAAATTACTCTCCATTGTCTCCCAACACCCCGCCTATTTCAATGCACAAATGTATACCAGGGTGTGTACACACAAGGCCAGGCAAAGCCGTCTTGTGACACACTCCACCGGCTTAATAGAACGCTATTATTAGAAGCTGAGTTAGCCTCTGGCTTAAACAGAAACCCCTCCTATCTACGTCTGAGCACATAAAGAAACAAGGGTTTTTTTGGAAGAGGCTTAGATTCTCAGGAGCCCATGTCATGAGCTCTCATTGGGCCAGATCCTCAAGAGCCCCTGTTTTTACAGAGTTTTAGTCAACTGTACTGTCTGCTTTTAAGTCAGGTCTCTCACTGTGAGTTAGACTGACAGGGCTTGTCTGCTAATTTTGAGCACCTAAAAGCGTCTTGTTCAAACCAGTTTATTTTAAATCTGATGTGCCACCCCACCTCACACACACACACACATACACACACACACCCATACACCCCCCCAACACACACACACACACACCCCATCCCACCCAGCCACCCCACCCACACCACTCCACACACCCACCTCACCCCGCATGCACACACACACAATCATATTGTGTAAAACCTACCCTCACTGTGTCAAACCTACCTGTACTGTGAAATGTGTCAAAAGGTCATTTAACAAAATGTATATCCGTTTAGAGTTACTAGGGCAAATACAAAAATGTATGTCAGATACTGAAATCTATATCATTAGGTCATTTCGCAAAAAGTAGGTCATTTTACAAATAATGGGTCACGCGCTGTGTGTTGACTAGTTTTAAGTTATCTCGTAATGTTTTTCTGTTGCAAAATAAACTCACCCGGTTAGGTGTCTCCAACAATTTTCTTTTCAGATTGTGCACAAAGGGACACACTCCTTTTCCTTTGGCACGCGTCCATGAATGGCTGAGACGTGTGCCGCCACACGACAGCCTTTAAAGCTCTCACAGCCCGCTATTCAAAGTGTCAAGTGTTATTGGTTTTCATGTATGCCAACAGAGGAGGCCATTCAAAGATGTTTGCTTTTATTAACTCAGTATGGGGCAAAACACTTAACACATGCTTAACTTAAAACATATTTTCAACCCACGCCAAGAGTGCCAAAAGGTTTTCTTTGCTTTATTTTATTTTACATTATAAAATGAATCAAGATGAATTACTCCTTCTAAGCGATATCTGCGTGGTAGAAAATACAGACTTAAGCTCGAAAAAAGGACGTATTCTCTCTGTAGTTGTTTCTGGAAAATCAAAACCTTTTCTCGGATAATGTTATATGACAGAATCCCTCACTGCAGAGGAAATAATTAAGCTACATTCCAAATATCAAAAAAACACATTGGTTCATTAATGACTCGCGATTTGAGTCGGTCTCTCATCTGTCTATTCACAAAGGTTGTTAACCACTTCCTACCCATGGACACTGATAGTCTATCAAACGATCTGGAAAGCAACTTTATTGTTTCAAGTTCAATCTGCAAATTAGCATGCCTTATGTTTTACAAGTTTGGCAATTGTTTAGCACCTGCAGTCACATTATTAATTGCTGGAAATCATGTTGATTTTTCAAAAATAATTTTAAAGCAAAAGAAAATGATGGAAGAGAACCAGACGACCTCACATGCCAGCCCCAGCTTGATGGTGACTAAAATGAAAAGCCCAGGAAGAATCGAGGTGGGAAAAAATTTAGCTCAATGGAATAGGCAGAAAAAATTACAACTTCAGGTATTAACACAAAAGGATCATGTAACTGACCCACCATGAGGACCATCAGGACGACCGACCCCGGCACCAGCGTCACTACCAACACCCTGACCCCCCCCCCCCCAACAAACCTAGAGACTAACAAATGAGTCTAAACCTGGAATAACAAAATATTTTGTTGGCGGATTTGTTGTAGGTTTTGGTTAGATAGGTTACAAAGTATGGCAAAAATACAAACCACAAACTCGAACAGTGTCCAAAAAACCAGACACTCCAAAAACAAAGCAAGAAGTCTCCACATTACCAGCAGCACCAAAACCTTTTGATCCATTTTTCATGCAGTGAATAAATTTATTATTTTAATTTTTGTGGCATGAGAAAATGAGCGACACAAAAAACATAATGAATCTTGTCTATCACTCTGTCGTAATAAGAGTAGCTTACACTATGCTAGGACGGAGTCTTCTCAAAATGTGTTCTGCAGACTTGGGCAAACTAGATTTTGAAGACAGTGCTAAGCTAGTTGCAGTTGTAACAGCGCTGATTGCCACAAAAGACTTTCTCATCAAGCTAGGAATTATTCCAGAAAATGTATCCATGTAAATAAAAATATAAAAAAAAATAGTTATCATTGGCGGTGCTGTTGTTAATGCATTGGCTTTCAGCAGATCAAACTATCTCTTTTCAAAAGTGAGTAAGGAGGAGTCTGCATAAGAAATGAGGCGACACAATGAGGCTTCAGAGAAATTAGCACAGGCTGAACAAGAGTACGAGAAACAAAGAATTGAGAAACTTGATTTTATCAGTCCAAAACTCAGGCTGGAAGGTCACGCACAGCATACATCTTCTAATGTTGATGACGCTATTGAAGAATACTACCTTGTTACTGGCGAAGACATGTCCACCAACACAACCAAAACTTAGTGACTAAGCCCACAGCAAAGAAATGGAGAAATAATTTTTGTTCTAGTTGGTATGACACTTGTTTATTTTACAGGAGTTTTTCTTGCTAGAAAAAATGACAAGCACTGATGCCAATGCCGAGGCCGGGGCTAAGCTATCAAAAATATATTACTCTCTGATTGGCTACTGGAAAGAAAAAAACTGCAATAGAGAAATTGTATGCTGCTGTAGGCAGTGACGTTACACTCAATCAAGTAAAACACTGGCTACAAAAATAAGCCATATGGCAAATATATTTACCTGCACCAAAAAAAAAAAAAAATAATAAGACCACACTTTGAAAACACCACCCCTAATGACACACATCAAATGGATCTCCTGTTTCTTCCACACGATACAATAAGAAGAAAAGATACAAGTATGCACTGACTGTTGTTGATATTGCTTAGAGATTCAAGGACGCCGAACTCATAACTGACAAGAACGCTACCACTGTAGTGACAGCATTATCGATTTATAGCCGTGGTCCTCTGAAATACCCTAGGCTTGTGGAAGTCGATGACGGAAGTGAATTCAAAGGTGCCGTTAATCAATTATTTGCAAAGGCGGGCTAGTGTGGTGAGGCATATCGGGCATCCACAGATCACAGGCAATTGTTGAGAACTTTAACAAACAATTATCGGAGAGACTTTTCAGTTGTCAGTATTCTAAGGAACTCACGCATGACACACGTAACACTGAGTGGGTTAAGAGATTACCGTCTTTGATAAAAGCAATGAATAACAAGGGTCACCCCAAACCTGTTGATGCAATTAAATTAAAAACAATACTGCTACCGTCTTTGATAAAAGCAATGAATAACAAGGGTCACCCCAAACCTGTTGATGCAATTAAATTAAAAACAATACTGCTAAGAACAACACAAGCACCTCTGGCACCTGACACAAGTTTGTTTATGAAACAGATAAGATATCTGTATCAACCTGGCGAGGTGGAGAATGACGTAAGATGTAGGGCAACTGATCCAATATGGTCTACATCTGTTCACAATATAAAATTTAAAAAAAAGTCCCCTGCAACCCATCGATTTATTTTCTATGTGAGCCTGCCCCTCAAAGGGCATTTGTCAGAGAAGAATTACAGATTATTCCCCCAAACACTGTTACTCATTTTTAACCAATTCATCTATTAGCTCATCAATCAGTTCATCACAAATGCCTTCAGCTAACTTAAGCCTGTAATGTTCAGGCGCATAAGCCTTTTCTTTTCTGTGAAACACACATTTTGTGTCCCCAACTGCAAGTGATTTCTTATGTGTTTGGATCATTTCAAGATTGTTTGTTTGACCTCAGTGTCTTGTAAACTTGCTTGTAGTGTTCATGATGAATATCTTAATTTTTTTATCGCTGTTTATTTTATTTTATTTATTTATTTTTTTTTTTTGTGTGTGATACTTTTTGCTGGTGCAGTGTGGAATACATTTTTGACCTCAGTCCAATGTACTCAACTATTGGCACATCATTTATTTCATCTTTAAACTTCGCAGGCACTTTCTTGTTTTGTGTGCTATACAGCGGGTGATCCTTAGGATAATGAGACGTGTCAACTCTGTTTTCATGTCTTTATAAAATTCTTCAGTAGGCACATCTATGGTCATAGAATCAGTGTATAACAGTCGGCAGTCAGGATACTTTGGTTTAAAATAATCATAGTAGAATTCAAGCATCAATAATTTGGATAATTCAAGTATTGCCATACCAATAATTCCTGGCTTATCCAGTTTACAATCTTATTTTTTGAGTGTCACTGCATACAATGATGGATGAAACTCTTTATACCCTGTGTATTGTGGCTTACCTGTAAGTTTAATTGCACCTGATTCAGTTGTGACCAGCCTCACATCTTTCCAGTGATGAGGATTTTTCCATCATCTTACCAAAACAGGCATTGTTCATAAGCTTAAAGAAGTCTTTGTCCAATTCAGTGTTGCTGTCCCTTGCATGGAGGGTTGTGTTTTTCATTATGTAATCTTTCATAAAAGCACACTGATCAAATTCAATGCCTCTGTGAACGTTTTTTTAGTACTAACCCATGTCTGATGTAAAACTGTAGTAAGCAATAGTGACAAAAGTAATTAAATTTGTCATTCAAATTTGTCACAAGTTTAGTGTCTTCTTTTTTCCCCTTCAAAGACATTTTCTCAACAGCTAATGAATAATCATTATGGTAATATCATGTAGGTGGTGTGGGTATTCCAGGTCGACTTCAAAGATCATCCCTTTTCATCATTCTGATCATGAGTCATAATACAGTGTGTTAAGTATGTTATATCACACTGTGACAAATCATGCAGACAAAAGTTTTTCAAGGGCAATAATTAAGTCATCGCCCAGCCATACAAATTATTGGCGTCAAGGTACGTAATTTATGACCTTGACCTTGAGGGGTCAAAGTCAAGGTCACCATAGCCATCAAGATATTTGTTGTTAACTTTGGCATAATTGTTTGCGGCTATACTTATGCCTCCCCTCAATCCACGTTCTACCATGTCAGCCATCATGCGATCAGACAACAGGTCTATCTGTATCTTATGGATTTAAAAAATGCATCCCATGTCATGCCACGACTAGTTATGTAGCTAGCCGGGTCAAGACAAACCCTTTTAACGGTAAATTTCAAATATGTCAGCTAGCAAACAAACGTCAGCTTTCAAGTACTGATCATAGTATTCGCCAATCGTTTGACATCCTAGTTTACCCCTTGCATCAAGAGCATGCTGGTATTCAGAGTCAGAAATTCCTTTATCATTTAGTGTAGAATAAAATGCCTCTTTTGGAGGCAGAGACGTTTCCTCAAACACAACCCAGTGATCAATGTACTCATAAGGGTACCCCCCACCGGGTCTGCCCTAGGGGACCTTGGTGGGGTTGTCTACTTTTTAGTTCCTAGGGTTACCTTGTCTAACCCCTGCAAGGTGGGTTCTACTCTTTTGGGGGTTTGTATTTCTGTTTTTCTGGTCCATTCATCTGTATTTTTCTTTTGAAATTCTCCCTCCTGTCTGCGCTTCTTGCAGTTCTTGTCTTCATTTAGCGCAGGCATGTCCTGAGAAGGCCTTTGTCGCTTGCAGGACGTAAAGCAATCTATACTTACTTACTTACTCATAAGGGTAGACTCCTTTCTTGATTAACTCCGGCTCAAAATATTTACTTGTTATTGAAAACTCAGTCAGACCTTCTGCCAGACTAGCAAGCCCTAAAGACAAATGTTGCATGGAGTCATAAAAGACTAATTTGTTGCCTAGCCTAAAAGTCAAGTATTTCTCAGTTGTCTGGGCAATACAACTAATGTTCTTGTAAGACTCATCTACAGCATGCATGATAATGTGTGAATCATACCCTTTGAGATTGTGAAAAATGATAGGCAGTTTGTATGTTTTGGGATCTATTTTTAGTTTTAGTTACAATTTCTATGTGCATCAGAGATGGAAGAATGTGTCTTACAAAAGCACCAAATTTATTTATGCCGCATTGATCACAAAAATCGCGACATTTTGACAATGTCCCCTCCATTCACTACGCGACCACCACCCCATCTTTAATTCACCCCAGTAATTTCAAATAAACGCAAGTTTGTGAATGCGGCATAAATAAATTTGGTTCTTTTGTAAGACACATTCTTCCATCTCTATAAGCATTGACCTCAGCACCCGAGCTAAACAGTATATCAACAATGTATGCGTGTTCATTCTGAAATGTGTAGTTTATTGATCACGTCGGCTTGCCGCTAGCCTAAGCCCCGTATGCCACGCGTTGTGGAAATTAAAAAAAACGATATGTCTGGTGTATACTAGGTGTACAATCATTAACAAAATGAAACATTTTAAACGGGAGTGGTAAATTTGAAGCACAAAAACAGTTTCTAGCAAATCTTGAAGATTCAATTAACTCAACAGTAGATCTCCCATCAAGCATACAACGCTATCAAGACGTACTTAGATATGCCAGATCAAAAGTTGACTTTGTAGTTGGCATCGGGTTATACATGCTACCATCTGACCTTCAATTACAAATGGGGACAATAACAAATTATAATAATGAAATTATTGTTGCTGGTCGTGATCAGAAATTAGGACTCAATAAATTTGTAAACACACACCGCTTTCGCCTACAATCAATAATAATGCCAGCACCAGTAACATCACCACCCGTACAGGCAGTAACACCAGTAATGTCAGTAACAGACCCAGCCCCGGCACCAACACCTGCACCGGCACCATCACCATCACCAGCACCAGCACCGTCATCAAACACACATGAGTCAGAGAGAACTGCATTGGTAATAGGCCTCACAGGACTGGGTATATTACTTCTTTACCTGTTTCATTAAATAACCCACCATCAACCCTCCTACTGTCACCAAAAAGATAAACACATGCTGTGCCATAAACCCCACTACCTTTGCTGCTCCCCCACCCGGGTCTGCCCTGGGGGACTTGGGTGGGGTTAGGTATTTTTTAGTTCCCAGGGTCACCCTGGTCAGCCCCACAGGGTGGGTTTTTCTCTCTATTCTGGGGCATGTGTTTCTGTCTACCCTTTGTCCATTCACCTGTATTTGCCTTTTTAAAACTCTCCCTACTGTCTGCACTGCCTGTAGCTCTTGATATTGGATGTGTGTTGCTAAATGGTCTTAGCTTTATTTAGGCCCCATGTGTTAGGTTTATTTAACGTATTTGACCGGCTGGCGACATACATTCAATGTTCTGTTTATTTATTTATTTTTTTTCACAAGCAGTGCAGGCACGTCCTGAGAAAGCCTTGTTGCTGTCGGGACGTTAAGCAGTGTACAATCAATACCTTTGCTGCAGTATTGATCAACCAACTGACTACACTACCAATTATGCCAGGCAATGCGTCCATTGCTTTCACAGCCAATTTCTTAAGCAAGTCTGATATGTGTGACAACTGTTTTTTTACCCACGACTGTAAATCTTTTGGGTCTGACGGAACCGGTGGAGTCGGAGGGACCGGAGCGCCACCACTGCCAGAGACAGCTAACACTACAGTACTGATAATAAATCCAAGAGCAGTAATTAAACTCGCAATAGTGATACCCTGCTCTCTGAAAAGTGTTTTCAATCTCTCTGCCAATGTTGTGTCTTCATGAAGTATTTTCTGAATAGTTTCCCTAATCCTGTTAACCGGTGTTTTCAGTTTTTGTCTTCCAATACTAATTGCTTCTAACCTTCCTGACCTTTCTATATACAAATCATTTAATCTGTGTTGTATTCTTTGTTTTACTTCTGTGTCAAGATTCTCCTCATCAGCAGTTGCTAATTTTTCTTTTTCTCTTTCTATTTGATTATCAAGCTCACCCAGTTTTGCTACATTATTTACCATCTCACCTCTTATTGTTTGCAGTGATTTATCTAAGCCCTTTATCTCTCGCATTGACAAAGGAGGGTCATCTATTGTTTTCATTACTTCATCTGTAAATGAGGTTTCTTGTATCACCGTGTTTGCTATTTCTGGCAGTCTTTTTACTTCCGTCATTTCAATATCTTGTCCTGTTGGCAATCTTGTTTGCGTGTCATGAAGCACAGTAACAAGTCTAGGGGTAACTTTTTACTACTACCAACACCAAGGTAACGCTGCAGTGCTGCCTCACCACTGAATTCTCCTTTAATTGTACTTAAAGATCTAAACTTAGCAGGATTGTTTTTATGTGTTAGATATACTTTGCCTCTGTTGACAGTATTTAAATACAAATGACCCTTGCCATCAAGTTCAAACTGATTAGGATCTATGTTGTCTGGGCGATCACCAACATGATCATAAAACGAGTTTACTTTGCTTTCTAAAAGTTCATGACGTAAACTGTAAGTATTTCTTGTACCAGTCATATCTGTCACATCTGTTGCACTGGTATCATAGTCATCCATGACATCCATTTCAATATCATCATGATTAAATCCTCCCGCAGCCATTGTTTTTATTAATTTAATATTTTTTGATTTTTGCATAATAAAATGACACAGTCCTACGGATCAAAGTTAGACCCATATAGAAAACTACGTGAGCCTCTTGGTGTTAAGGGCATTAGGCAATCAATCGTCGTCACAAACAATCCAAGTACCATAGACCAGAACTGTCAAGTTTCCAAACCTGGGTCCCAATGATGTTATTGTTCCTGGCACTGCCCGCCTTGCATTTAATATTGAACTTTCATCAGAATTGGATGCAAACAGAACACTTATTGACAATCTTGGCAGAGCAATTGTTAAGACCATCAAAGTTAAACTGGAAGGACAGGAAGTGTTTAGTCCTGATGATGCTGGTGTGTTTTACTGTTACAAAGACCTTTGGCTCACACGACAAGAAAGAGAAGATCGTGTTTACCAAGGCATACAGTCCTCAAACGTTGCTAAACTTAGAATCGATGCGGCAGACAAATCAACATCTGCAATTGAGGACATTATATTAGCAGATACATACGGTAATAGATTTTACATTCCACTTGAATTTGAAATCCTGACAACACATTTACCGTCTGAGTTTTGAACTAACTTTTAATGACTGTGCAAAAGTTATCAAAACAACTGACCCAGATGCGACATACAAGATCTCAAACATCTCTTTGGAATATGAAATTGTCACACACACTGAACTTGCCAGACTAATTCAAAATCAATATCAGTCAAGACTTCCAATTTATTATGACCGTGTGATAAGAGACAGACAGACAGACCCAAAGACAAAGCTGATACAATGTGGAACATAAACCTTAACACACCTGCCAGGTCACTGAAAGGTATACTGATGTTGTTTATTGAACCAAAAAATCCATTCAAAAGAGATTCAGAAAAATTCTACAATCCAAAAATAGCACATTTGTCCTGTACTATTGAGGGACGTCCTAATCAAGTGTACGCATCAGGAATGCTGCCTTATCAACACTATGATGAGATCACAAAATGGGCGGGTGGGAGACTTAGAGAAAAACCAGCAAATATGGCGTGTAAAGATTTACATCTGTATGACGTAAGAATTGGACAATACCTGACAGAAAAATATGCACTGTGGCTAGACCTGTGCAGTACGGACGATGACTTTTTACATGGGTCAGGATGTACTGTTGAAAACGGCAGTGATGGAATAACAATTCAGATACAAAGAAAGACTGAAACAGGAGGAGCAATAAACATATATTTGTATCTGATTTATATCGCACAACTCAATATTGCAGACAGTAGACTAAGTGGACACTTGTATTAAAATTATATTCTGTATTAAAATGAACCGGAGCTTAATGACACTCGACCCACACTGTAGCTTGTTTTGTGGTGCCACAGGCTGTGTGAAAACTGAATTTGTACTTGACCTATTACAAACAAGATATATCCATCATTTCGAAAACATAGTAATATTTTGTCCTACAATAAAACACAACAAAGCTTATCACAACCGTTTATTCATTTGGACTGACAGTAACATTTATTTAGTCGACCCTGAGAAAAAACTGAATGACTACCTGCTGTATTTTTACAAACAATTTGAAGGACAGCCAACTTTGTTTATTGTTGATGACTGCTCAGCAGAAAAAGACATTGTCAAGAAGAGAAACACTCTAGCAGAACTGGCTTTTAGTGGCAGACACGCAAATATCAGTGTATGGATTCTCACTCAAAAATATAATGCTGTACTGAAAGATTATCGAGAACAGTTAAAGTTTATCTGTTTGTTTTACTGTAAGGACCGTGACAGCTTTGAAGACTGTCTCAGAGAAAACGATGTGATACCAAATAAACATGAACGTGATGATGTAAAAAAATAACTGAAATCAACTAAGCATTTAAAGCTTATCTTAAAGACAGATCAGCCTACAGGGTATGGGTTAGTAAATTAATTTATACTTTTGTTTTGTCCATACAAAATGACAGACGGACAAACTATTGATATCACAGACTGCTTCAAAGATGTTGTGCACTTTACTCAGATAAGAACACCTCCCAAACAGCCTGACATAAACCTCTTAAAACTGCTTGCGCCAACAGCAATATATTTGTCATATAATATGACTTTAGATTATGTTGATGAGCATCCAAATGTGGAGTGTTTGACAGTTGATGTTAGGACACCCACCTTAAGAGTTAAAAATAATAACCGCCAGGACTGGTTTGAGATACTTTGTGAACAAATATTTCAACAACTACGCAAACTAAATGTTTATATTAACAGTGTTACAGTCAATAAAGTGGTATTACACAAAGTGTAATTTTTCTATTATTATTTTGTCGGACAAATAAAAATGACGGACAATGCTCAAGGTTTAAGAAACGTGTATCACACAACAGACTTGCCTATATCCAATAGTAACAATGTCTATGAATCGATAGAAAGGTCTTTTTCTGTCATACAAGATAATCTTCTTTCTGGTAGTGTAAAGATTCAGATTGTTGCAAAAATAGAATTTACTAGAGTAGACGGTGAAGTGATTGTATCGTATATATCGACAAGACAACACACAATTAAGACAAGAAGAGAATTGGAAAACGTGTTTAGACAAAGACTATTGCCTGACTTTCTCGAAGCAATTGACAAAGCAAAAATGAAGGGGTCTGGTTGGCATGAAGGTCATGTACATGAACTACAATTAAAACGATCAAGGTATCATCCTATACTAGGCAAATCATGGATATCACTGCCTATTGAGGTTGCAAACAAAAAGGCTGTCGTCAATATACAGAACAATGATAATTTCTGTTTGATGTGGTGTGTGCTTGCCAAACTGCATTATGTAAAAACAAGACTTGATCGCGTATCTAACTACATCAAATTTGTTAGCAAACTTGATTTCAGTGGCATTGATTTCCCTGTTAAGGTAGAAGACATAGACTTGTTTGAACAAATAAATCCTGGGATATCTGTAAATGTGTATGTATGGGATAATGACTCTGTTGACAAGTTACAACCCATTAGAGTATCATCACTTGCTCCAACCTATTTACAGTCAGAAGATAAACATGTTGACATGTTATTAATTGGTGATGATGATAATTTTCACTACACAATTATCAGAAGTATGTCACGTCTAATTCACAGTATTGTTTCAAAATATGTTAGTAAACAGGAAGTGTGTAAGAGATGTTTACAAAGATTTTCCTCTATTTCAGTAGCACACAAACATGTTTTGCACTGTAGATCAGCTGATGATATACAAACAATACTTAAGTATCCAGATCCTGGTAGTCAAGTATTTTTTAAGAACTATAGGAATCAGCAAAAGCTACCATTTGTAGTGTATGCTGATTTTGAATCACTGGTTGTTCCGTATGAATGTCCTGTTCCAGAATCATTGCCAAAGACAGTAAAATTGAGTGACCAAGTAGTGTGTTCTTTTGGTTATATTCTTGTTAAGTCAGATGGACAGCATACAGAGCCTGTTATTTACAGAGGGGAAAATGCAGCATGTCTGATTTTAACAGAAATGAGACAACTGTATAGTCAGGTGGTACAGTATCTAGAAAACAATCAGATGCCTGTGATGATGACAAAAGAAGATTGGGGTTAGGTATTTTTTAGTTCCCAGGGTCACCCTGGTCAGCCCCACAGGGTGGGTTTTTCTCTCTATTCTGGGGCATGTGTTTCTGTCTACCCTTTGTCCATTCACCTGTATTTGCCTTTTTAAAACTCTCCCTACTGTCTGCACTGCCTGTAGCTCTTGATATTGGATGTGTGTTGCTAAATGGTCTTAGCTTTATTTAGGCCCCATGTGTTAGGTTTATTTAATGTATTTGACCGGCTGGCGACATACATTCAATGTTCTGTTTATTTTTTTCACAAGCAGTGCAGGCACGTCCTGAGAAAGCCTTGTTGCTGTCGGGACGTTAAGCAATGTACAATCAACAAAAGAAGATAAACTAAATTTTGATACAGCTGTGATGTGTTGGATTTGTGAAAAACCTCTGGAGGGTGATAAAGTTCGTGACCATGATCACATAACTGGACGTTACAGAGGTGCTGCACATAACAAGTGTAACTTGCTATTAAAAATAGATCCTAAGACATATAAACTGCCAATCTTTTTCCACAATCTCAGGGGGTACGATTCACACATTATCATGCATGCTGTGGATGAGTCTTACAAAAAAATTAGTTGCATTGCCCAGACAACTGAGAAATATTTGACTTTTAGATTGGACAGCAAATTAGTGTTTTATGACTCCATGCAACATTTGTCTTTAGGTCTTGCTAGTCTGGCAGACGGTCTTACATCGTTTCCAATAACAAGTAAATATTTTGAGCCAGACTTGATTAAGAAAGGTGTGTATCCGTACGAGTACATCAGTGACTGGGTTGTGTTTGAGGAAACAAGACTGCCACCAAAAGAGAAATTTTATTCCACACTAAATGGTAAAGGTATTTCTGACTCTGATTATCAACATGCACTTGATGCATGGGGTAAATTAGGGTGTCAGACTATTGGTGACTACCATGACCAGTACTTAAAGGCTGACGTTTGTTTGCTAGCAGACGTATTTGAAAGTTACTGTGAAAAGGGTCTGTTATACTACAGTCTTGACCCTGCTTGCTACATAACTAGTCCTGGTATGACATGGGATGCTTTTTTAAATCCAGTAAGATATTTATTGACCTGTTGTCTGATCGTACGATGGGTGAAATGGTAGAACGCGGTTTGAGAGGCGGCATTAGTATTGCAGCAAACAATTATGCAAAAGCCAACAACAAATATCTGGATGACCCGGACCAGGGCTTTGACCCCTCAAGGCCAAGGTCATTCATTACATACTTGGACGCTAATAATTTGTACGGATTCGCGATGTGTGAATTATTGCCCTTGAAAAACTTTTGTCTGTATGATTTGTCACAGTGTGACATAACAGACATAACAAACAATATTATGACTCATGACCGGAATGATGTGAAGGGTTGGATTTTTTAAGTAGACCTGGAGTACCCACACCATCTACATGATTACCATAATGATTATCCATTGGCTGTTGAGAAAATGAGTATGACGGGGAAAAAAGAAAACACTAAACTTGTGCCGAATCTTAATGACAAATTCAATTATGTATGCCACTATCGCTTGCTGCAGTTTTACATCAGACATGGATTAGTACTAAAGAAAGTTCACAGAGGTATTCAATTTGACCAAAGTGCTTTCATGAAAGATTACATAATGAAAAACACAACATTGCGTGCAAGAGATGGCAACACTGCATTTGACAAAGACTTCTTTAAGCTTATGAACAATGCCTCTTTTGGTAAGACGATGGAAAATCCTCAACACCTCAAAGATGTGAGATTAGTAACAACTGAATTGGGTGCAATTAAACTTACAGGTAAGCCACAGTACACAGGGTACAAAGAGTTTCATTCATCATTGTATGCAGTGTCACTCAAGAAAAAAAGATTGTCAAACTGGACAAGCCAGTATTCATTGGTATGGCAATTCTTTAGTTGTCAAAATTACTAATGCTTGAATTTTATTGTGATTACTTTAAACCAAAGTATCCTGAGTGTCGTCTGCTATACACTGACACTGACTCTATGATCATTGATGTGCCTACTGAAGACTTTTATGAAGACATGAAACAGAGTTACACATGTATGACACGTCTGACTACCCTAAGGAACATCCGCTGTACAGCACACAGAAAAAGAAAGTGCCTGGGAAATTTAAAGATGAACTGAATGGTGTGCCAATAGTTGAGTATGTTGGACTGAGATAAAAAAAAATGTATTCTATACTGCACCAAAAGGGTAGTCAGTCGAAAGCCAAAGGAATAAAAAAAAAAAAAAAACAGCAATAAAAAATAAAGACATTCGCCATGAACATTATAAGCAAGTGTTAGATGGTGCATTAATGCCTGATTATCCAAACAAGACACTGAGGTCAAATAAACACAATATTGAAATGATCCAAACACATAAGAAGTCACTGGCAGTTGGGGACACAAAACGAGTGTTTCACAGTAAGGAAAAGGCTTATGCACCTGGGCATTACAGGCTTAAGTTATCTGAAGACATTTGTGATGAACTGATTGAGTTAGTTACTGAAATGAGTAACAGTGTCTGGGGGGATAATCTGTAATTCTTCTCTGACAAATGCCCTCTGAGGGGCAGGTTCATACAGGTAATATATTGATGGACTGCTGGGGACTATTTTTTTTTATATTGTGTACAGACGTAGACCAAATGGGGTCTGTTGCCCTGCGTCTGACGTCATTCTCGGCCTCTCCTGGTTGATATAGATATCTTACTTGTTTAGTAAATAAACTTGTGTCTGGCACTTTTGTTTTTATTTCTGACCCTGACGGCACTGTTTTCAATTTAATAGCATCTGTGGGTTTAGGGTGACCTTCATTATTTATTGCTTTAATCACAGATGGCAATCTTATTACCCACTCAGTGTTACGCATGTCATGCATGAGTTCCTTAGAATACTGGTAACTGAAAAGTCTCTCCAATAACTGTTTGTTAAAGTTCTCAACAATTGCCTGTGATCTGTGTACGCCTGGAATGCCGCGTCTAACCAGCACGCCATGCTTTGCAAATAATTGATTAACTGCTCCTTTAAATTCAGATCCATCATCGACCTGCACAAGTCTGGGGTATCTTAAAGGACCTCGGCTATATATTTTTGATAATGCAGTTGCTACAGTAATAGCATTCTTGTCAGTTATGGGTTCAGCGTCTTTGTACCTTGAAGCAATGTCGACAACTGTTAATGCATACTTATATCGTTTTTTTCTTATTGTGTCATGGGGTAGAAACAGGAGGTCCATTTGATGGGTGTCATTTGGTATAGTGTTTTCAAAATGAGGTCTTGTTATTTTTCTTGGTGCAGGGAGTGTTTTATCTCATTGAGTGATACATCCCTGCCCACAGCCGCGTGTAATTTTTCTATTGCAGTGTTTCCTTTCCAGTAGCCAATTGAGGAGTAATATATTTTTGATAGTTTATTTTCGGCTGTCATTTTTTCTAGCAATGAAAACTCCAGTAAAATAAACAAATGTCATTCCCACTAAAACAAAGATTATTTCTCTATTTCTTTGTTCTGGACTGGGTTGATAGTAATCACTAAGTTTTGGCTGTGGAATGGTCATGTCTTTGCCAGTAACAAGAAAATATTCCCTGATTGCGTCATTGACATTAGAAAATGTATGCTGTGCGTGACCTTCAAGCCTGAGTTTTTCATTGATAAAATCAAGTTTCTCTATTCTTTGTTTTTCATACACTTGCTGGGCTTGTGCTAATTTTTCTGACGCTTCATTGTGACGCTTCATTTCTTCTGCAGATTCCTCTCTACCCATTTTTGAAAAAAGATAGTTTGACCCACTAAATGCCAATGCGTTAACAACTGCACCACTAACAATAACAGCTAGTGTCGCCATATTATTTTTATTTACATAGATATATTTTCGGGAATAATTCCCTGCTTGACGAGAAAGTCTTTTGTGGCGATTGACGCTGTGACAACTGCAACTAGCTTTGCACTGTCTTCAAAGTCTAATCTGCTAAGGTCTGCAGATTTCATTTTAAGGAGACTTTTTCCCAACATAGAGTAAGCAACAGCTAGTCCGCTTATCACGGCAGAGTGATAGGCAAGGTTCATTAAGTTTTTTGTTTCGCTCATTTTCTTAGGCAATAAAATTAAAATAATATTTTTATTCACTGCATATGAAATGGGTCGACAACTTTTGGTATTACTGGTAATGTGGAGACTTCTGGTTCTGTTTTTGGAATGTTTAATTTTTTGGACATTGTACGAGTCTGTGGTTTGTATTTTTTGTATAATTGGTAACCTATGTAACCAAATCCGACAACAAATCCAGCAACTATATATTTTGTTGTTTCGGGTTTGGGGTTAGACTTAGTTGATAGTCTCTCACTTTGATAAGGGGGAGATTGGTGTTGGGGTTGATGTTGTTAGTGGTCCTGGTGGTGAGTCAGTTACATGTGCCTTTTGCAGTAGTTCTAACTTTCTTTGTTTGTTCAATGCAGCTACTCTTTTTCCAGCTTCCACCCTGCCTGGACTTTTAGCCTTAGTTACAGTTTGAACCTGTGTCAGGGCAGGGCCGGCAATCTGCTGTGGGATCGTCTGAGTGTCACCCGTTCGGTCCGTTCGGTCCGTTTGGTCCATTTGGTCCATTTTCTTCTGCAGTAAAATTTATTTTCGTAAAATCAATATGACTCCCAGTGACAAGCAAAGTTACCACAGATGCAAGGTAATTGCCAAACTTGTAAAACATGACGCATGCTAATTTGCCAATTGTACTTGAAACAATAGGGTTGCTTTCAAGGTTGTGTGATAGACTGTCAGTGTCTACCGGTAGGAAGTGACTCACTGCTTTTGTGTATAGACATACAAGAGATCGACTCAGATCACGAGTCATTAGTGAAGCGATATGATTTTCATATTTAGAATGTAGTTTAATTAATTCGTCGGGTGAGAGGGATTCTATATCTTCTGTCATGTATTGTTTTCCAAGATAAGTTTTGGACTTCCCTGAAACAATCACAGACAAAAAACGCTGTTGTTTAGAGTCTAAGTCTTTGTTTTCTACAGCATTGATATCGTTTAGAAGTAGTAATTCATCCAGATTCATTTTATAATAAAAAATATTAATTTTATGACTTTAATTAAAGTCAATAAACTACACATTTCAGAATGAACACGCATACATCATTGATATACTGTTTAGCTCGGGTGCTGAAGTCAATGCTTATAGAGATGGAAGAATGTGTCTTACAAACGAACCAAATTTATTTATGCCGCATTGACAAACTTGCGTTTATTTGAAATCACTGGGGTGAATTAAAGATGGGGTGGTGGTCGCGTAGTGAATGGAGGGGACATTGTCAAAATGTCGTGATTTTTGTGATCAATGCGGCATAAATAAATTTGGTGCTTTTGTAAGACACATTCTTCCATCTCTGCATCACCTCTGTAATGCCCAGTTACGTGGTCATGGTTGCGAACTTTATCACCCCACATGAGTTGTTCACAAATCCAACATGTCTCTGCTGTATCAAAATTCAGCTTATCTTCTTCTGTCATCATCAAAGGCATCTGACAGTTTTCCAGATACTGTACTACGTTACTATGCATTTGTCTCATTTCTGTTAAAAACTCAGCTGCTGCATTTTGCTTCTGTAGATAACAGGTTCTGTATGCTCATCGTCTGACCTAACAAGAATGTATCCGAAAGAACACACCACTTGGTCACTCAATTTTACAGTCTTTGGGAGTAATTCTGGAACAGGATCCTGATATGGTACAACCAGTGATTCAAAATCAGCATACACTACAAATGGCAGCTTTTGCTGATTATCATAGTTCTTGAAATATACCTGGCTACCAGGATCTGGATACCTAAGTATTGTTTGAATGTCATCAGCCGACCTACAGTGTTGTACATGATTATGTGCCAACTTAATGGAGGAAAACCTTTGTAAACATCTTTTACAAAATTCTTGTTTTCCATTATGTTTTGTTGTATGCACATGAATTAGCTGACATATTTCTGATAATTGTGTAGTGAAAGTTATCACCATCACCGGCACTCAAACCGGAGCTTATTAATAACTAGGGGACCTTGGTGGGGTTGTCTACTTTTTAGTTCCTAGGGTCACCTTGTATAACCCCTGCAAGGTGGGTTCTACTCTTTTGGGGGTTTGTATTTCTGTCTTTCTGGTCCATTCATCTGTATTTTTCTTTTGAAATTCTCCCCCACCCGGGTCTGCCCTGGGGGACTTGGGTGGGGTTAGGTATTTTTTAGTTCCCAGGGTCACCCTGGTCAGCCCCACAGGGTGGGTTTTTCTCTCTATTCTGGGGCATGTGTTTCTGTCTACCCTTTGTCCAGTCCCCTGTATTTGCCTTTTTAAAACTCTCCCTACTGTCTGCACTGCCTGTAGCTCTTGATGTTGGATGTGTGTTGCTAAATGGTCTTAGCTTTATTTAGGCCCCATGTGTTAGGTTTATTTAACGTATTTGACCGGCTGGCGACATACATTCAATGTTCTGTTTATTTTTTATTTTTTAACAAGCAGTGCAGGCACGTCCTGAGAAAGCCTTGTTGCTGTCGGGACGTTAAGCAATATACAATCAATCAATCAATTATTAATAACATGTCAACATGCTTATCTTCTGGCTGTCTGTAGGTGGGGGCAAGTGTTGATGCTCCAATTGGTTGTAACTTATTAGGAGAGTCATTATCCCATGCATACACATTCACAGAAATCCAGGATTTAGTTCTTCAAACAAGTCTATGTCCTCCAACTTAACTGGAAAATCTATGCCACTGAAGTTGAGTTCATTTACAAATTTAGTGTAGTTAGAAACATGTTCAGGTATTGTTTTTACAAAGTGTAGTTTAGCAAGCACACACCACATGAAACAACAGTGATCATTGTTCTGAATATTGACTACAGCCTTTTTGTTTGCAACCTTAGTTGGTTAGTGGCAGCCATGATTTGCCTAATATGGGATGATATCTTGACTGTCTCAGTTGTAGTTCATGTACATAACTTTCATGTCAGTTGCTTCAAGGAAGTCGGGCAACATTTTGTTTTTAAACACTTTCTCCAGTTCCCTTTTTGAATTAACTGTGTGTTGTCTTGTCGAGATATACAATACAATCACTTCACCACCAAGCTTGTTAAATTCTATTTTAGCAACAACCTGAATCTTTACACTACCAGCAAGATGATTATCTTGTATGAGGGTAAAAGAGTTTTCTATTGATTCATAGACATTGTAAGTGTTTGATATAATAATAAGCGCATTAAATAGGCGCTTTATCCCACTTGAAAATTTGCTCAAAGCGCCGCCGCGAACTGAACCCAACAAACCCCACCCGGGTCTGCCCTGGGGGACTTGGGTGGGGTTAGGTATTTTTTAGTTCCCAGGGTCACCCTGGTCAGCCCCACAGGGTGGGTTTTTTTCTCTATTCTGGGGCATGTGTTTCTGTCTACCCTTTGTCCATTCACCTGTATTTGCCTTTTTAAAACTCTCCCTACTGTCTGCACTGCCTGTAGCTCTTGATATTGGATGTGTGTTGCTAAATGGTCTTAGCTTTATTTAGGCCCCATGTGTTAGGTTTATTTAACGTATTTGACCGGCTGGCGACATACATTCAATGTTCTGGGTTTTTTTTTTTTTTTTTTTTTTTCACAAGCAGTGCAGGCACGTCCTGAGAAAGCCTTGTTGCTGTCGGGACGTTAAGCAATGTACAATCAATCAATGAACCCAACAAGCACGCCCACGTGAACCACGCGCATTCACTCACACACTGTACATAAACACAGAACATTCATGTGGTGCTAAGGGCAAGCTCAAGCGAGCTACTATAGTTTTTGGAAATTCAAAATCGTTTTGTATTTGAAATTTGATTAAGTGGGCTGAAACTGATACCAAAGTCGTGGGGGAGGAAGAGCCAGTGTACCCGGAGAAAGAACCCCCGACGGTCCGCCCGGTGACACTTACTAGAGGAGAAAAATCCGACTCCGGAACCCGTAATCGAACCTCGCACCTTTAGCATTGGTGGCAGGCGCCTTAACCACTGCGCCACGGACCGCCCCCTTGATATAGGCAAGTTTGTTGTGTGAAACACGTTTTGTAAGCTTGGAGGGCTTTGCGAACTTTGGACATTGTTGATTCTTTTTTTGTTGTTGACAAAATAATAATAAAATAAAAATTACCGCTTATGCTGTATATGTAATACCACTTTAGTGACTGTAACACCTACAATAAACAGATTCAGTTTGCATAGTTGTCTGAATATTTGTCGACACACTGTCTCAAACCAGTGCAAGCCCTAGTGGTTATCATCAACTTCAAAAGTATGTGTCTTAAGATCAACAGGGATGTACTCTACAAATGGTAGCTCCTCAAATATTTCTAAAGTCATATTATATGATATGTGTATCAATGTCGATGTGGACATTGGCGTTATGCCTGGTTGTCTGAAATCTGTTCATAACTGATTGATTGATTGATTGCTTAACGTCCCGACAGCAACAAGGCTTTTTCAGGACGTGCCTGCACTGCTTGTGAAAAAAAATAAACAAAACATTGAATGTATGTCGCCAGCCGGTCAAATACATTAAATAAACCTAACACATAGGGCCTAAATAAAGCTAAGACCATTTAGCAACACACATCCAATATCAAGAGCTACAGGCAGTGCAGACAGTAGGGAGAGTTTTAAAAAGGCAAATACAGGTGAATGGACAAAGGGTAGACAGAAACAAATGCCCCAGAATAGAGAGAAAAACCCACCCTGTGGGGCTGACCAGGGTGACCCTGGGAACTAAAAAATACCTAACCCCACCCAAGTCCCCCAGGGCAGACCCGGGTGGGGTTGTTCATAACTGATCAAAGTGCTCGTTATATCTGAAGCAGTCTGTTACATCAATTGCTTTTTTATTGACAGACAAAATAATAATATAAAAATATTACCGCCAGCACTGCTGGCGCCATTCGCACTGTATGTGTAATATCATTTTATGAACTGTAACGCGTTCAATATAATCATGTAGTTTACATAGTTCTCGGAATATGTGTTCACACAGTGTCTCAAACCAGTCACAGTTAGCATCATTAACTTTAAAGGTATGTGTCCTAAGATCAGCAGTCATGTACTCATAGCATGGTAGATCATCAGCATATTCCAAAGTCACATTATATGTCATGTATATCACTGTTTGCACTGAGAGTTTTATGTCGGGCACAAGCAGCTGTTTAACATGTGTTCTTAAATCATAAAAGTGTTGGATATATCTGAAGCATTTTTATTGACCAAACCAAACATATAAATTAATTTACTAATCCATACCCAGTGGGCTGATCTGTCTTTAAAAAAGCTTTAGATGCTTAGTCGATTTCAGTTTTTTTTTCCACATCTATCATTCATGTTTGTTGGGTATTACATCGTTTTCCCTGAGGCAGTCTTCAAAGCTATCATGATCCTTACAGTAAAACAAACAGATAAACTTTAGTTGCTCTCAAAAATCTTTTAGTACGGCATTATATTTTTGAGTGAGAATCCATACACTGATATTTGCATGTCTGCCACTAAAGGCAAGTTCTGCTAAACTATTTCTCTTCTTAACAATGTTCTACTCTGCAGAACAGTCATCAACAATAAACAAAGTTGGTTGCCCTTGAAATTGCTTGTACAAATACTGCAGGTAGTCATTCATTTTTTTCTGAGGGTTGACTAAATAAATGTTATCAGTCCAAATAAATAAACGGTTGTGATAAGCTTTGTTGTGTTTAATCGTGGGGCAAAATATTACAATGTTTTTGAAATGGTTGTTATATCTTGTTTGTAAGAGATCAAGAACAAATTCAGTTTTCCCACAGCCTGTGGCACCACAAAACAAACCACAGTGTGGGTCGAGTGTCAGCAAATTCATTTTAATACTAATTATAATTTTAATACATGTGGCCACTTAGTCTGCTTTCTTGGATATTCAGTTGAGCGTCATAAATCAGATACAGGTATATATTTATTGCTCCAACGGTTTCACTCTTTTTTTGTATCTAGATTGTGATCCTGTCACTACCATTTTTGACAGTACGATTGATTGATTGATTGTACATTGCTTAACGTCCCGACAGCAACAAGGCTTTCTCAGGACGTGCCTGCACTGCTTGTGAAAAAAAAACAACAACAGAACATTGAATGTATGTCGCCAGCCGGTCAAATACATTAAATAAACCTAACACATGGGGCCTAAATAAAGCTAAGACCATTTAGCAACACACATCCAATATCAAGAGCTACAGGCAGTGCAGACAGTAGGGAGAGTTTGAAAAAGGCAAATACAGGTGAATGGACAAAGGGTAGACAGAAACACATGCCCCAGAATAGAGAGAAAAACCCACCCTGTGGGGCTGACCAGGGTGACCCTGGGAACTAAAAAATACCTAACCCCACCCAAGTCCCCCAGGGCAGACCCGGGTGGGGTTTGACAGTACGACCCAACCCGTGTAGGTAGTCATCATCTGTACTGCGTAGGTCTAGCCAGAGTGCATATTTATTTGTCAGGCATTGGCCGCTTCTTACATCGTACAAATATAGATCTTTGCTCGACATTTTTTGCGGTTTTTCTCTAAGTCTTCCACCCACGAAATATTTTGTGATCGCGTCATAATGTTGGAATGGTAACATACCTGAAGCATACACTTGATTAGGACGCCCTTCAATAGTGCAGGATAAATGTGTAATCTTAGGATTGTAAATTTTTTCTGACTCCCTTTTGAATGGACTTCCTGGTTCAACAAACAACATAAGAATGCCATTTAGTGATCTAGCAGGCGTGTTCATGTTGATGTTCCACATTGGATCACCATAGTCTTTGTGCATCAAACTGTGTCTTATCACACGGTCATAATAATCGGAAGTCTTGACTGGTACTGATTTTGAATGAGACTAGCTAGATTAGCATATTCTAAGGAAATGTTAGGTATCTTATATGTTGCTTCCATGTCAGATGACCTGATAACTTTGTAGTAGTCATTTAAGGTTATTTCAAAACTCAGACGGTCATTCAGTGCTCTTGATAATAAGGCAAATGTGCTGTCAGGATTTCAAATTCAAGTGGAATATAAAATCTGCTTCCATATGTTTCTGCCAATATAACGTCTTTTGCAGCTGCATCAATTCTAAGTTTGGCAACGTTATCAGACTGTATACCTTGGTAAACATGGTCTTCTCGTTCTTCCCTAGTGAGCCACAGATGTTTGTAGCAGTAGAATACATCAGCATCATGCAGACTGAACACTTCTTGGCCTTCAAGTTTAACTTTAATAATTCTAATAATTGCTTTACCAAGGTTGTCAACTAGTGTTCTGTTTGCGTCTGCATCTGATAAACGTTTGATTTGTGAAACTTGACAGTAAGAGTTTGGTTTTGATCTATGGTGCTAGGATTGTTTGTGATAACAATTGATTGCCTAATGCCCTTAACATGAAGAGGTTCACATAGTTTTCTGTACGGGTCTAACTTTGATCCATAAGACAATGTTATTTTATTTATGCAAAATATTTTTTTAATTAAATAAAATACACCAATGGCAGTGGGAGCATTTGATCATGATATTGAAATGACATGTATGATTTTGATAATAGTACAATGGATATGGTTGGTACAAGAAATACTTTCAGTTTATGCCACGAACGTTTAGAAAGCAAAGTGAACTCGTTTTATGATAGTGTAGGTAACCGCCCGGATGTCATAGATCCTAATTAGTTTGATCTTGACAGTAATGGTCACTTATTTTATAATACAGACAGAGGAAAAGTACAGCTAACAGATGAAAACAACCCTGCTAAGTTTAGAGCTTTAAGTGCAATTAAAGGTGAAGTCGGTGGTAATGCCGGGTTGGCAAGGTACCTTGGTATTGGGGTCGTAAGCGGTACCCTGGTACCATCACAACTTGTTAGTGCTCTTCATGATGTGCAAACAAGGTTGCCAACAGGACAAAAAATTGAAATGGCAGAAGTAAAAAGCCTGCCAGAAATAGCAAACAAGGTAATACAAGAAACCTCATTTACAGAAGGACAAATAAATGAGGCTATAAAAACAATAGATGACTCTCCTTTGTCTCTGTGGGAGATAATGGTGTTGGATAAAACACTGCAAACAATGAGAGGTGAGCTGGTAAATAATGTAGCCAAACTAGGTGAGCTTGATAATCATATAGAAATGGAAAAAAAAAAAAACAACTAGGTAAAGCAGAAAAGAAAATTATGGTGTTGAAATAAAAGAAAGAATACAACACAGATTAAAGGATTTGCAGATAGAAAGATCAGCACGGCTAGAAGTAGTTGAAATTGGAAAAGAAAAACTGAAAAGACAGGTCAACAGGATTAGAGAAACTTAAAAAAAAATTCTTTATGAAGACACAACTTTGGCTGAGAGATTGAAAACACTTTTCAGAGAGCAGGGTATCACTATTGCAAGTTTAATTACTGCTCTTGGATTTATTATTAGTACTGTTGTAATGGCTGTCTCTGGTGGTGGTTCAACTGGTCCGCCTTCTGATCCAAAAGATTTACAGACCTGGGTAAAGAAACAGTTGTCACATATATCAGAATTGCTTAAGAAATTGGCTATGAAAGCAATGGATGCTTTGCCTGGTATAATAGGGTGTGCTGTCAGCTGGTTGATCAGTACAGCAGGAAAGGTAGTCGGGTTTATGGCGGAGCCTGTGTGGGTCTTTTTGGTGACAGTAGGAGGGTTAATAGCGGGTTATTTAATGAAACAGATAAAGAAGTAATATTCCTAATCCAGTAAGGCCTATTACCAGCGCAGTTCTCTCTGACTCATGTGTGTTTGGCTTTGCTGGATCTGGGGCTGGGGCTGGTGTAACTAGTACTGGTGTTGACGCTGGTGTAACTGGCACTGATGAAACTGGTGTTATTAATGGTTGAACCACTTGCGCTGATGGTGACTGTGAGTGTGTGGTTGTTGGACCCAAGTTTACTGACTGATTGAGTCCTATTTTTTTAATCAGCCTTTGCAACAGTTATTTCATTATTATAATTTATTATTGTTCTGATTTGAAGTTGAAGGTGAGATTGTAACATGTATAACCCAATGCCAACTGCAAAGTCAACTTTTGATCTGGCATACCTCAGAGTGTCTTGATAGCATTGTATGCTTTCTTGGAGATCTACTGCTGAGTTTATAGCATCTTCTAGGTTTGCAAGAAATTGTTTTTGTGCTTCAGATTTGCCACTTTGTTTAGGATATTTGATTTTGTTTGATTGATTGATTGTACATTGCTTAACGTCCCGACAGCAACAAGACTTTCTCAGGATGTGCCTGCACTGCTAGTGAAAAAAAAACTAAACAGAATATTGAATGTATGTTGACAGCCGGTCCAATACGTTAAATAAACCTACGACATGGGGCCTAAATAAAGCCAAGACCATTTAGCAACACACACCCAATATCAAGAGCTACAGTCAGCGCAGACAGTAGGGAGAGTTTAAAAAAGGAAAATACAGGTGAAAGGACCAAGGTTAGACAGAAACACATGCCCCAGAATAGAGAGGAAAAACCCACCCTGTGGGGCTGACCCTGGGAACTAAAATTTAGTTAACCCCACCCAAGTCCCCCAGGGCAGACCCGGGTGGGGGATTTTGTTTGAGCTTGTGCTCCTAGTAAATACCACACATATGTTCTGATAGACTCATTAATGTGTACGGCTCTGGCTTGCGTAAACCTGTCACTTCTGTCTAAGATAAATGTGTTCCAGCATTAGACTGTTTCTGTTCTATTGAGCCTAACCAGACTGTACTTTTTGATGAGAATGAAGTGTAACTGGGCTGGTAATCTTGAGGGTATTTGTGACTCATAGCATGATACAATGTTCCCATGCCCTGGTGATCATGAAGCTTTTGTGTAAAATCATACTTGGAGCTAATGTTAAATTCATTACAAATGCATTCAAACGCTTTCATATCCATGGGGTTATTAAACCTGTCAAAACTGGATTCAGTGGGTAGTGGGACATGAAGTTCTGACAGTATTCTTCTAAGCTGGTAATACGTGTGGAAACTATAGACAGACCTAATCAGTTTGTTTGGGTGATTCAAGTGGTCTGTAAAAGAAACACCACAGCCTGTAGTTGAACATAGTATAGCAAAGTCAAGGTGGTTTTGAAACATCTGTAGTGGACTTCAGTACCACTTTCTTGCAGTTGCATGATCTGTAAATGATGGGTTTAGGTATTGATCAAAAGGGTTGGGTACTTTTAAGTGAAAGGAATCTCCTTTGCTTGCGCCACTGCCGCCTGACACAACTATGACGAGCTGATTTATTTGAATTATTTTCTGGTCTTAAGTCAGTGCGACATTGTACTTGGCATCCATGTTAAATTGAAATGGGTTTGTGTTTGTGATTTAAATTCTATTGTGCATTTTTTAAAAATGTTTATTACTTTAACAAATCTTGATACAAGCAATCAAGTGTGGTTAACTAATGGGATTGATAATCTATATGTTAACAAGGCTGTAGCTAGATATGAAATGTTCGACACTGTAAAATGGTTTAATGTAAAAGATAATACATGCTATTATGTAACTGGAACTGTTGATGGTAATAATATGAGTAATACTTTACTATCTGGGTATTATGACTTTTGTACTATAGCTGAATGGTTACAATATAATTTTAAAATTAAGACAACTTTAAATCTGGCTAACTTACTTGTTACATTGGAATTTCCAAAAGGTAGTCAGCTTTCATTATCAGATAGCCTTGTAATGTTACTTGGTTGTTTAAATGAAAACCCATTTTTATTAGTTGAAGAAGATTGATCATTAGATCCTGAAAAAAATTCAAGTGTTGCCAAATAAAGAAAAAAATAACTGGAATATATCCTGTTCATTTGTCAGTACACACAGTACTAAATGTTTATTTGAAAGAACTAAACATGACTGAAAACATACACAATGGAAAGCTTTCAACTTTGTTAAGATGTGTGCCGACTGGAACTGCTCCCTATTGCGAAAGTGTAATTTTCAGATTTCCTAATTTGCAGTTTAAAAAAATAGGTTCTAGTTTCTTTGAATTACTGTGTTTTTCTGTAACTAATCAGGATGGTAAACCAGTTCTGATGCATGATTTTAGTGTTGTCTTGGAAGTTAAATAAATTTTATTTTTGTTGAATAAAAATGAGTGCTGGTCCAAAACCAAGAATGACATCAGTTGCCTGTCCAGTAATTAAAAGATTTGGCTGATGTGCAGAGTCTTGATAAAGGAGAGGTGGGAGAAGTGTATAGTCTTGAACTTGATTCTTTTGGGTTTACAAGTGGAAGGTAATTAATGATGTAAAAGATGACGCAGAAAGGCGGTATCCCAAACTTAAACTCTTTCCCCTCGTATCACTTCCGGTTTAGCGTTAGCCCAAACAAGCCCTTAGCTATTGAAACGCTTACTTTATAGCATTATGCTTGTGCCATCTATAGGATTGTGTGGTTGTTTTTTTTTAATTGCACAAAGCAGAGCTATTGGTCTAAAGGAAGCAACCACTATAATGTTTCACCAACCATTTCTAAAAATATCTGAAAGTGAATGCCCTTGTCGGATAGTGTCGGAACAAGGCTAAAGTATCCGACAACGTGCCTTCGATCGTCTCCAACAATGAGCTTGTTTGATCCTCATGAGCGCAGTTTCAACAGTGATTTTTAGCTCGTAAAATTGTGATTCGAGGAGGGGCAGATCTCTTATGTGATTTCTTTGCTTGTGGAATACAATTTTCTGCCATGCTGGTGAGTAAATCTGGGTTTTTCAGTACATGTGCTTACACACTGTTGCTACCAAAACCGTGTTTCTCATTTTTTTCTCTGCTATGTTTGTTCTGTTGCATAATAATCAAAATGCTTTGACTTCCCACTAAACTGATGCACAAACACACACGTTTTCTAAAGTATTTATAATGCTTTTACCAACGATACCCAATTTATCTATGGTTGTTAGCTTGAGAGGCTGTGAAAATTAATTCAGTCTACCCCAAAAATTTACGTCACCAGGGAACACATGTCCTTTTCCTGCTACATCTGCAGGGAACTGATTCGCTGAGAATGTTATGATGGGAAAGAGTTAATCAGCTTGATGATGTTACTGTACCTAGTTCTGTAAATAATGCACTCTACATCTTAAAACATGTGGGTAATAAGTGGGTAGTTGTTCCTGCTCCTGCCACTACACCCGCAATTGTCTGGGACATAAAGTTTGAATTTATTAGTCCTTATGTATATACTGATGAAGCAAACTTAGTATTTAAAAAAGTGCTTAACTCTGAGCCATTGCTTGTGAGTCTTGTTCCGAGCTATTCCAAAGAAAACAGTAGCAGAAATAAAATAAAACTGCAGGAGTATGAAAAACGAAGGTATCTTCTTACAAATAAAAAGGGTAGATCTGATCCGGCTGTTGTGTTTACACCAGCAAACTTTACCATAGTTAGAGAAGCAACGATAGTTTTTGAAATTATCATGAGACCTTTAGAGGGTGTTAAAAAAGCAAATATTGCACACGGAATCAAACTTAAGTGGGATAGCTCAGTGACAGAGTCAGCAAAGTCTTTATTGCTATTAGAAAAGGCACAGATATAAACGTATTGAGTAGTAACACAGCTGTTAAGGTAGTAATCGATAAAACAACTTCAGTTTATTTAAATTACATAAATCTTGAACACATAGATTTTGTTTCATTTTATTACGCTAGCAAATTATACACCCCTGAAGAGTTGCAAACTGTAATCGCTGATTAGATAAAAAAAATATTTGTCATAACAAAAATGGTGAACTTGTATCCACAAATACCTTCGCTTGTGCCTGATGAAAAATTACAGGCAGACTCATTCCGATTAATAAATATTACAGATGCCTTAAAGTATTTTGGAAGGTGAAGAGGCAGAATACTCCAGGTGTAAAAGACAGTATAGCATAGTTTTCAAATTGATGATGATGAGTTTAAGAGAGTGCAGGATGATTTGGCCAATTACAAACAACAGAAAACTGAAATTCAAAACAAGATGCGTAGTCAACCCGCAAATTTTGAAGAACTAAAGGCATCTTTTTTAGAGGAAGGGAAAAAGATAGGGGTAAAAGAGACCACGGAAAAACTACAAGGTCTTCTAAGCAAGTAAAGATATGTTTTGGTAATCATTGATTATTTCTATCATACACTTCACAGAGAGATGATGCACCACTCACGCCTGTCTAATTAGCCCCATCAGCTTCACCGCCAGAGTATTACTGAGGGGAAAAAAGTTATTTTGTTGTCTATGTAACTTGTCAAATCTGTCCAAGTAACCTGATGACTTGAGTCAAAAACATATAAGAACTTATGTTAAGACACTTATAAGAACTTGTTTTAAGTCACTTTTAAGAACTTATGTCAACTAACTTATAAGAACTTGTAGAAGTAACTTTAAAGTTACTTGTCAGGTGAAGGTAAACTATTAATTTACTTTTGTTGATGTTGTGTTATTGATTACTTAACTAGCAAATGATGTTTTTTTTTTTAAGTTGACAGGCTCAATTGATCACTGTTAAAAATCCTGACATGGGTCAGTTTTGTGTAGCCTGGTAGACACATAATGTTGTTGACTGCGTTTTATTTTAAATGAACCGTGTGTATTGAGATAGGCCTGGGTGTTGGGAGACAATAGTAATTTTCTAATTATTAATTATTAATTAGAGCCCTGCAGCGCATCACGTCCTGCTTCGCAGACGCTGCCCAGCTCTTTGGACTCGAGGTCAGTCTGAAAAAGACAGAGGTCCTCCATCAGCCGGCACCCAAGACAGTGTATCGCCCTCCTCACATCACCATCGGCGAGTCTGAACTAAAGTCAGTGCACCAGTTTACTTACCTTGGCTGCATTATCACGTCGGACGCCAAGCTGGACAAGGAGCTTGACAGCAGGCTGGCAAAAGCGAACAGCGCTTTCGGGCGACTTTTCAAGCGGGTGTGGCACAATCAACAGCTGAAAACAGGCACCAAGATCAGCGTGTACAGAGCTGTGGTCCTCACCACCCTGCTGTATGGTTCCGAGTCCTGGGCCCTCTACCGCAGCCAACTACGACTCCTCGAACGCTTCCACCAGCGCTGCCTGCGTACCATCCTGGGCATTCACTGGAGTGACTATGTCACCAATGTCGAGGTCCTTGAACAGGCTGAAACCGTGAGCATCGAGGCTTTGCTGCTGCGGACACAGCTCCGCTGGGCGGGGCATGTCTCCAGGATGGAGGATCATCGCCTACCAAAGATCACCCTGTTCGGCGAGCTTGCTACTGGACACCGTGACAGAGGGGCACCAAAGAAGAGATACAAAGACTGTCTCAAGAAGTCACTTAGTGCCTGCCAAATCGACCACCACCAGTGGTCTTCGCTTGCTGTGGACCGTGACACCTGGCGCTCCACTATTTACAAGGCAGCTGTCTCCTTTGAGGACTCTCGCAGAGCTAGCCTTAAGGACAAGCGGCTCAGGAGAAAGAACAGAGATGCCGCAACTCAGAACTCTGGCCATACCTTCCCCTGCAGCCACTGCGGTCGAACCTGCCTGTCCCGGATTGGCCTCCGCAACCACGAACAAGCCTGCAGACGTCGTGGGCAACTCCTATAAAATCTTCGTTCGCGAAGTCCAGCCAAGAGAGAATTATTAATTTAGGTGGGGTTGAAATGTCTTCAAGTTTATTTTACTGAGTGCACTATAGGGGCCTTTTTTTGTTTGTTTGTTTGTTTGTTTGTTTGTTTGTTTGTTTGTTGAGAAACGACCATGTGGGCATTAATGAGCTTGATTAGTTAATTAATGGGTCAATGGAAGTTGTCTCAAAAATCTCAGTGACAAATTTCAGAAGAACTAATTAAAACGACAGTGGAATGATGTAGTCTATGTGAATAAATTGACATTTGTAATCTATTGGTATTACATACTTTAGATTTGTGCTTCCTGAAATTGTACATTTGTTAATGACTAGGTAAAAGGTTCCAAAAATGCGTCAGACATGTGACATCGGCTGTAAGCACAGGACGGATATTTTTACAGCCACAGAGTGATGCAGCAAGACAGCAAAAACACATTTAGTTCTTTGACATACCTTTATTGGCATCATTTAAACAAAAAGCAAATTAAACAACAAGTCTACTATATGGATTTAATAACATGAAACTTTCGTGAATAGGTGATTGGTGGAAACATTCAAGATGCCACTTTGAGACCTTTTTTGAACTTGTATTCAAAAATTTTCATTTTGTAGACACCTCATGTGCTCGACTCTGATGCAGCTGATTCTGTGGCATATATATATATATATATATATATATATATATATATATATATATATATATATATATATATATATATATATATATATATATATATATATACTTAAAATGTGAAGAAAGGATCCACATACACCACATAGTTTAGGAGGAGTTACACTTTTATTCTTTGCACAAATTTTCGCCCTTTCACTGATGGGTTTCTTCAGGGGAATGCCCAGGGAACAGGTAACTAGGTAACAAAACATAATTTTACGTGTGAGAATGTAGTGCGTCAAAATAGATACAGAATGTACACACATGCACTTTTAAAATCTAAATTATCGTAATACTTTTACATGTATAGACTAAGGTACAAAAGCACGTGCATAAGTTCGTTAGGAAGTTAGGAAGGGGAAGGAAGCATATCGAAAAAAGATAGAAAAACAGTTTGAGACTGGTAACATGAAACGTGTGTGGGAGGGTATAAATCTGATGAGTGGGAACAAGAAGCAAAAAGCTGTTCTGGTTTTGAGCAAAACTACGGACTATGCCAACGACTTAAATCAGTTCTATGCAAGATTTGATTGTCATGATTTTGAGCATGAGAGAGAACAGGTCAAGGAAATGCTAGTTAGTGGACCTAAACACATGCAAAGTGAAGTGATTGTGGTGACTGAGGAGGAGGTGCTTAGCGTACTTAAACATACCAACCCAAACAAAGCGGCTGGGCCAGATGGTGTTAGATCAAATGTGTTAAAATTATGCACTGAACAACTGTACCGAATTCTTTGCTATATTTTTAACATGTCACTTACCCAGTGTGTCGTTCCCCGTTCATGGAAGACCTCTTGTATTGTCCCCGTGACAAAAAAGCAAACTATCTGTGATGAATGATTTAAGACCAGTTGCTCTTACCTCGTGTGTCATGAAGGTTTTTGAGAGGGCTGTTCTTTCACATTTTAAAATACAGGTTGCAGATTTTATGGACCCCTTTCAGTTTGCTTACAGAAGGCAAAGAGGTGTTGATGATGCCATTTTGCATGTTGTAAACAACATCTACTCTCATTTAGAGAACCCAGGAGCCTCCATTCGACTGATGTTCTATGATTTTTCGTCTGCTTTTAACACCATTCAGCCACACATACTCGCCTCCAAACTAGTTCACATGAACATAAATGCCTCTACCATTCTTTGGGTTTTGGACTATCTCACTAACCGGCCACAGTACATCAGAATTAGTTCAGATCTAATCTCAGATGTACTTTTTACCAACACCGGTGCACCACAGGGGACTGTCCTGTCACCTTTTTTGTTTTCTTTGTACACAGCAGACTGTAGAGCTACTCATGACGACTGTGTCATGGACAAATACGCTGACGACACGGCACTGACAGGTCTGATTACAGATGAGGACGACAGACACTATTGACAAGAGATCGATGACTTTGTAGAGTGGTGCGATAGAAACTACCTTGAATTACATGTTGGCAAAACAAAAGAGATGGTCATAGATTTCAGGAATAACAAACAGCATCCCGGTCCTGTTATCAAGGGAACAGAAGTTGAGCGTGTAGAGTCATACAAGTATTTAGGTGTTCTTTTTGACAATGCGCTCAACTGGAAACAAAACACAGATGCTATTGTGAAAAAAACGTGTACCCGTCTTTACTGTTTGAGAAAGCTCAGATCATTTCATGTAAGCACTCAGCTTTTACAGATGTTTTACTGCTCCAGTATTGTTAGCATTTTAACTTTTGGACTGACGTGCTGGGGGAGAAATTTATGTAACAGAGACCAAGATCGTCTTAACAAAGTAATCCGGAAAGGGGGTGGGGTGATTGGTAGGGCACAGGATAATTTGGACACACTGTACAACAGACGGATTACGAACAAATTGGCTGACATTCTTGATGACAAAACACATCCACTTAGATATGAATTTGACAGCAGACGTATCGAACGAAGTGGCAGACTCCGAGTACCCAAAAGTCGTACATCACGTTATGCCAACTCTTTTGTCCCTCAGGCTGTTACCCTTTCCAACAGTAATATCAGTAGATAGTGTCGGTCAACATTCTTCCGTCCTTAGTACTAGCCCTCTCAGTATTATTACTATTATTATTATTATTATTGTTATTCAAAGGTAACAATATGTCTGTTACAGTTCATTTCTTTAATTGAGTGTTATGGGTTATTTGATTTTTAATGAGTGATTGATGATGCCATGTGTTGTTTGGGCAGACAGTGAATTTCCCCATGAGGGATTAATAAAGTATTATTGTATTGTATTGTATTGTATATTAGTGCGTCATTACTGATGACATGAAACTTTTATAAAACACGAGTATTGACACACAGTGTGCGGAGGAAAAAATGTCGCAATGAAATATTTATAATAACAACATCATCATCAACATTAACACCATCATCATTAGTAGAATTTTCAAATGTGCAGTCAAGAAAAATCTAAAAATCACACACACAATCACAATGTTCAGTCAGAATGACAAGTCCCCATTCCTCAGGAAATTCCTCCATGCATGTTTAATGAGCCTCGATCTGACGCCCAAATGTAGAAAGACATTCCCCCTGCATCCAATGGCAAGCCGTATAAACGGGTCACGTGACTCATTTCCCCGCCAGAAAAATAGCCCAAATTTAGACCTCAGAATACGATTTCTGTTGGTTTTGCTGGAATGGCTTTCTCGGCCAGACGTAAACAGTGTGGGGGGGTCATGTACATCATTTTGTTCATTGAAACTTGCTATTTTTAGGCATATCATCAGTTTTTGCCTAACACTGGTGATGACGGTTAATTTTTACCTGCAATATAGGTGTACTTTAAGAACGAAAATCACACACAAAATTTATTTAAATTATTAATCGCATTTCGATCCATAATCCATCAGTTCACCATGAATTGAATGCAACCCATTAATTTGACAACAGTCTCTCTGTTCCTTTGCAATGTTGACGTCAGTGAAGGCGATCACATTCTCGCCAAGTTTATTCTCATCCAAATGCAAGAAATTGTTCCAGGCTACATAAATGTGCAGGCTGGCTTTGTGCATTGTGAACTTCTGAGAGCCCGTTTTTAACAAGTGCAGACTTCCTAAAGCATGTACCCCTAGAGTAGTAAACAGAATCAAGCTTGAAGTCATATTCGTACGCAGACCAAAAGCAGACAAAAAGTAAAATCATCAACAAAGGATTTTTTTTTCATTTTTTTTTTCTTAAAGATAAAATGTGTTTATATGTATATATGAATAAATAAAACCAGTCCAAGAAAGCTGGCACCTCACACTCCAAATATGAATCCAAGCAGCAGTGAAATACTTAAAACGTGAAGAAAGGATCCACATACACCACGTAGTTTAGGAGGAGTTACACATTTATTCTTGGACACATATTTTCACCCTCTCAGCGAGGGCTTCTTCAGGGGAATGCCCAGGTAACAGGTAACTAGGTAAACATAATTTACTGTAAGAATGTAGTGCGTCATAATAGATACAGAATGTACACACATGCACTTTCAAATTCTAAATTATCGTAATACTTTTACATATATAGACTAAGGTACAAAAGCACATGCATAAGTTCATGATATTAGTGCGTCATTACTGATGACATAAAACTTTTATGAAACATGAGTATTGACACCAGTGTGTGGAGGAAAAAATGTTGCAATGAAATATTTATAATAATAACGTCATCATAAACATTAACACCATCTGACTCACTGACCTTTGCGAAACTTTATTTTATTATTCCCATTGCACGTTTGTATACCATTTTCTAAGACTTCCGTTTTTTTGGAAATGCACGTCTGCAAGTTCTAAGTATGACGTTAATGTTGTTGATGACGTGACAGTATATTTATATAATATAGATACCTTACTAACATTGCATGATCATGCTAGTAATACATGATTTCTTATGTCATCAGCAATGGCATATTACGAACTTGTGCACGTGCTGTTTACTACAACCTAGAAGTTGTAAGTGTGTGTGAGTGTGTGTGAGAGAGAGAGTGAGAGAGAGAGAGAGATGATTGCATGAAATTTTCTTCGACATTAGATGTTTTTGTTTTGCTCGTGTGTGAGTTCTGAGTATGTTGATGATATTGATAACGATGATGATGATGTACATAACAGTAAAAATAGTAATGTGTTATTTTAGATGCATTTGCTACTTAGTACGTCATGCTTATGAGTCATTAACTATTGCTGTCTTCCGGACTGACAGGAATGACGTACTAGAATTTATGCACGTGTATTTTAATTCGGACTAATACGAACATTGTGATTGTGTGTGTGATTTCACGAACTTATGCACGTGCTTTTGTACCTTAGTCTTTATATGTAAAAGTATTACGATAATTTAGAATTTAAAAGTGCATGTGTGTACATTCTGTATCTATTTTGATGCACTACATTCTTAAAAGTAAATGATGCTTTGTTACCTAGTTACCTGTCACCTGGGCATTCCCCTGAAGAAGACCTCACTGAGAGGGCGAAAATTTGTGCAAAGAATAAAAGTGTAACTCCTCCTAAACTACGTTGTGTATGTGGATCTTTTTTCACATTTTAAGTATATATATATATATATTACTTTTAACAAAGGCAAAGAATCGGGGAATTACCCTGCTGTCCATTGCTGGGAAAATTCTTGCTAGGCTGCTCCTGAATCGGCTGGTACCTGCCATCGCTGAAGACCACCTCCCAGAGGGCCAGTGTGGCTTCAGAGCAAACAGGAGCACCACCGATATGGTCTTTGTGCTGAGACAGCTTCAGGAGAAGTGCCGCGAGCAGAACAAAGGGCTGTATGTAACGTTTGTCGACCTAACAAAAGCGTTCGACACTGTGAGCAGGCAAGGCATGTGGCAGATCCTGGAGCGACTTGGCTGTCCCCAAAAGTTCCTCAGCATGATTGTCCAGCTACACGAGGATCAGCAAGGCCAGGTCAGACTCAACAATGTTCTCTCAGAACCATTCCCTATTCTCAGCGGCGTAAAGCAGGGCTGCGTGCTGGCACCGACCCTCTTCACCATCTTTTTTAGCATGATGCTGAAGCAGGCCACAGTAGACCTCGATGATGACGATGCAGTGTACATCAGGTATCGTCTCGATGGCAGCCTATTTAACCTCAGACGACTGCAGGCCCACACGAAAACCCTAGACCAACTGATTCAGCTTTTTGCCGATGACGCTGCCCTCGTTGCACACACAGAGAGAGCCCTGCAGCGCATCACGTCCTGCTTCGCAGACGCTGCCCAGCTCTTTGGACTCGAGGTCAGTCTGAAAAAGACAGAGGTCCTCCATCAGCCGGCACCCAAGACAGTGTATCGCCCTGCTTGGCCATTGGCGAGTCTGAACTAAAGTCAGTGCACCAGTTTACTTACCTTGGCTGCATTATCACGTCGGACGCCAAGCTGGACAGGGAGCTTGACAGCAGGCTGGCAAAAGCGAACAGCGCTTTCGGGCGACTTTTCAAGCGGGTGTGGCACAATCAACAGCTGAAAACAGGCACCAAGATCAGCGTGTACAGAGCTGTGGTCCTCACCACCCTGCTGTATGGTTTCGAGTCCTGGGCCCTCTACCGCAGCCAACTACGACTTCTCGAACGTTTCCACCAGCGCTGCCTGCGTACCATCCTGGGCATTCACTGGAGTGACTATGTCACCAACGTCGAGGTCCTTGAACAGGCTGAAACTGTGAGCATCGAGGCCTTGCTGCTGCGGACACAGCTCCGCTGGGCGGGGCATGTCTCCAGGATGGAGGATCATCGCCTACCAAAGATCACCCTGTTCGGCGAGCTTGCTACTGGACACCGTGACAGAGGGGCACCAAAGAAGAGATACAAAGACTGTCTCAAGAAGTCACTTAGTGCCTGCGAAATCGACCACCACCAGTGGTCCTCGCTTGCTGTGGACCGTGACACCTGGCGCTCCACCATTTACAAGGCAGCTGTCTCCTTTGAGGACTCTCGCAGAGCTAGCCTTATGGACAAGCGGCTCAGGAGAAAAAACAGAGATGCCGCAACTCAGAACCCTGGCCATACCTCCCCCTGCAGCCACTGCGGTCGAACCTGCCTGTCCCGGATTGGCCTCCGCAGCCACGAACAAGCCTGCAGCTTCGTGGGCAACTCCTATAAAATCTTCGTTTGCGAAGTCAAGCCAAGAGTTACTTTTAACAAAGGCAAAGAAGTACCCAACGGAGAAAGAAACACGCTTAGTAAAGACGAGTATAACACAATTTGTTCATATTTCGGGTAAATACCCTTTGTCAAAATAGACAAACAAACAAACAGAGAGATTAACCGCTACTTATCTTCATTCGCAGAAGGAATGTGGCCACATTCCTTCTGCGAATGAAGATAAGTAGCGGCTAATCCCTTTGTTTGTTTGTTTGTTTGTTTGTTTGTTTGTCTATTTTGACAAAGGGTATTTACCCGAAATATTAATAAATTGTGTTGTACCCGTCTTTTCTAAGCGTGTTTCTTTCTCCGTTGGGTACTTCTTTGCATTTTACACGCTTGGCAGTCACCTTTTTGGTCTGGAATTTTTAACAAAGGCGTCGCCCAAAGCCCAAAAATGCACAATCAGATTAGCTCCAAGGGACCTAATTTTTCATTCAATTCTGAGAATGCTGTGCTAATGCCATGCAATTCCAGGCTGGTAAGCTTGCATTGTGTAATCAGGACATCAGCTGTCCTTTTAGTGACTGCATCGCTCACTAGGTGTAGAAAGGAGAGGGTAGTGGGAGAGAAGAAATGACCGACCTATCATTTTGAGCCTTCCACTGAACACCTACTACATAAAGCAGTAGGGACTACCCCCAGGCGCCCCGCCATCCGCTGGAGAATATCCAGACCTCCCCCCAAGAGGGGATGCTAGAAAATATTCCCAAACAGATATTGGACCTGCTGAGTAGATTTAAGTTTTTGCCGCCTCGTAGACATAAACCGGTCGTAGGCGGCAAAAACTTAAATCTACTCAGCAGGTCCAATATCTGTTTGGGAATATTTTCTAGCATCCCCTCTTGGCTCCCGGGCCACCTCTGGTTCTTCAGAGATGAGGGGAGACGCTGCCGCAAAACCAGCTACGACAACTTCCACTCCCTCCAGTGCAGCATATTTGTTTTGAAGGTGGACGTTAGTGTCCCCCTTCTGGGCCCGTGCACACAACGGTCCCGTAGCTTTCTTAGACTCCTAGGTTCTGGGCAGCGTTCCTGCCACTAGAGTTAGCGGTCTTAGAAGACAAGAGCCAGAAGCCTTTGTAGTAAGATTGACAGACTTGGGTTGGGGCTGAGGGTTAGGGGACAGCAGAAGGCGGTGCCACCGGACGAAGCTGTCGACCTTCTCTTGGACCCCGCCCCCTCTCCTGATCTTGCATCCCACTTCGATTCCTCCCTTTGAAAACTCCTAGACACCCATGCCCCTGTCACCATCTGCTCCATGCCCCCCTCCCCCTCCACCCCCCCCCCCCCTCGGCTCACTGACGACATAGCCGAGGCCAAACGTGAGCCCCGACAAGCGGAACGCCGCTGGCGCTCACACGACCTCACCGTTCACAGATCAAATCACCAGATCCAAAGTCTGCAGAATGATCTCCGACTTTAAACGTAAACACCTTCAAAAGAAAATCCTGGAATCCACTTCTTCCAAAACCCTCTACGCTACCATGAACACACTCCTAGGCACTTCTAAAGACTCACCTCTCCCCAACGCACACAGCAAAGAAGAACTCCCGTCTGCCTTTTCCACCTATTTTTCTGACAAAATCAAAACTCTGCGCAACACACTCGATACTTTGCCTTTTTCGCCTTGCCCTCCCGACCCCCCCCCCCCCCCCCACCCTCCTTTTTTTCCGGCACTCCCCTCTCGTTCTTCCGCCCTGTCTCTCAGGATGACGTTCTCAAGACCATAAAGTCTATGCCTTTCAAAACCTGCGAACTAGACCCTCTCCCGGCTTCTCTCTACCGGGACGGCCTTCCAAAACTTTTGCCTTTTATTACCATCATCAACACATCTCTAGAGAATGGCTCTGTCCCCGATATCTTGAAGTCCGCCATCGTCCGTCCTCTCCTAAAAAAACATAACCTCGACCCAAACGAACTCAAGAACTATCGCCCAGTCTCCAATCTCTCTTTCCTGTCCAAGCTTCTTGAGAAGGTTGTTCTCAACCAGCTCAACATCCACTTCGCCGACAACAATCTCCTCAGACCCTTCCAGTCTGCCTATCGCAAACACCACAGCACTGAAACAGCCCTTCTACATATCCTGAACGATCTGCTCCTCTCCATCGACTCGGGCAACATCTCCCTTCTTACCCTACTCGATCTCTCTCCCGCCTTCGACACTATAGATCACTGTATCCTCCTCCACCACCTTCACCACGCCTTTGGCATCACTGACTCTGCTCACGCACGCACGTAGGGTTCTTGACTCTGCTCACTCCTGGTTTCTCTCCTACTTCTCCGACAGACAGCAGTCCGTCACCATCGACGGCGTCTCCTCTAACCCAGTCAGGCTCTCCTGCGGAGTTCCACAGGGGTCCGTCCTGGGCCGGGTCCTTTTCACACTCTACACCTCTCCCCTGTCCAATATCATCCAGTCTCATTACATACACCACCACCTCTACTAGACAAAGACAAACTCGACAACACTCAGTCACTACTGACTCGCACGGCTGACTGCTACGAAGATGTGAAAAACTGGATGACCGCAAACAAACATAAACTGAATGACGACAAAACGGAAGCCATGCTGGTAGGCGCTCGCCAGAAACTCTCCCAGCTTCTCCCTCTCTTCATCTTCATCTCGACAGCACCCCTATCCCCCTCTCTGACGCGGCCAAGAACCTCGGCGTTATCCTCGATTCCTCTCTTTCCATGACCAGCTTTGTCTCCGCCACGGCCCAGGCATATTATTTCCACCTCCATCGCATCAGTCAGATCAGAAAATACCTCACCACCGAAGCTGCCATCAAACTTGCTGTCTCTCTCATCTTATCTTGCATCGACTATTGCAACTCTCTCCTTTACGGCCTCCCTCACTCCACCACTTTCACTCTCCAGCGCGTCCAGAACAATGCTGCCCGCCTCGTCCTCAGAAAGACGAAATCCGACCACATCACTCCTCTGCTCAAACTCCATCCCCCAACGCATCCAATACAAGATTCTGTCTCTTGCTACAAATCCCTTAACAACTATGCTCCTGCCTATCTCTCAAGCTTACTTCACCCCTACACTCCTTCCCGCTCCCTCCGCTCCGCCTCAGACCCTCTCCGCCTCCACATCCCCCGCACCAAATTCAGCACTTTCGGCCCCCGCTCCTTCTCCGTATACGGTCCATACACCTGGAACACTCTCCCACTCTCGCTCCGTCAGAAACACTCTCTCTCCTCCTTCCAGTCCGCCCTCAAAACTTACCTCTTTCAGCAGTTGTAGCACTATAACATCACCACACTCCCTACCCTAAGCTGACTGTCGTAATGTATTTGTGGTACGTGAGTCATTGTCGAAAGCGTGCGCATGTGTGCGCGAGTTGTGAGTGCGCGCTTAGAGTTATAATTATTATAACATAAGCGCATTATAAATACCGTAATTATTATTATTATTATGTCCTCCACTGTACGACAGAATAGCGCGTACTAATTATTCTTGAGCCCTGTTAGGCTGCGCCCCGCCATTAAAACCCCGTGCGAACCGCTGAACTCACGAACGCACGGAACTCGTGAATAAACGGAATATTTGTCACAAAAAACACGCTGGCACGACAGCACAGTGCAGAATCCCTGTGTGAACTTTATGCGTGGTATAGAGCTTCATCACACGGACAATAAAGTATGTCTCCATCCAGTTGTTATACATAAAATTATGTATGGTATTAGTCAATTCGTTTTGAACCGACTTGTTACTACCAACACCAAAAATTGCGTAATTTGCAGCACGGCCACTGTTAGCAATTATGTCCAATGTTCCTATCTTAAATGTTCCTATTTTGACTGCAGATGTTGACGAGTGTGCGATGGCAGTTGGTGTGTGTGACGACAACGCTCGCTGCTACAACGTTTACGGTGCCTTTCAGTGCCAGTGCCTACTTGGCTTCCAGGGTGATGGACACACATGCTCACGTGAGTTCTTGTTGCTGTCACGCGAAGCTGTAATGACGTCATTTTGCTATGGGTAGCCCACTTCCGGAGACTATCGTGATACTTTATATGCTTTTGTCAAACGGAATATAGTGGGAATGTCCTATCGGGGATGTTCAGCCAAAGAGTGAAAGCAAAATATACATTTCAAAATAAAACATACAGCGGCATAATTTCTCTTCATACACGACATATAGCGAGGTGGTAGTTTTCTGAGAGAAAAAAAGTATGGATAAATACATTACGTAGATATCAAAATTGTGTCGATCGCAGGAAGATGGAGACATTTTTCTGTATAGCTATCATACCAACAGATGATACATGCTTTACGGGACCGGTTTTAGACACTCTGCTTTAGTAAATCGATCGCCTGGAGTCCCACTTAAAATAAACTAATACTGTAAGTTGGTTGGGGTTTATTTTTCTCTATAGAGGTTCATTCATTACGTAATATTAAGTCACTCCTGTGGCTCCGGCCATAACCAACATCCTGATTGGGTGGTTGGAATAGAGGTTTTTGAAGGACTCTACGCGGACCATCGGCTCAGGATTTTGGCGTCGATTCCTCCGCCTATCTTGATGCGAGCGTCAGTATCCAAGGCGGTTGTATCATCACAGACCACAACACCACGGACACTGATGCGCACATGTACCTCCCCTTTAATTCTTGTCGCACACGTCACTGTGTGCGGAGAATTATAGCAAAGACAGTATATTATATTATCATATACTGTCTTTGCTTATAGCCAGTGTCTACGTATCAGGCAATTGTGCTCCGAAGATCACATGTTCCATCGACTCTGCCAAGAATTGAAGGTATATCTGAGGAAGAGACGAGACTGATAAACTGTGGATGCGACCATCATCAAAGTCAAGCTGCTACGACGGGACAGTCTACTGGATTACAAACCCAAAAGGAACACGGACCGACCTCCAGTCATCATCACACACAATCTAGCAAACACTCCCCTGGCCACCTAACAGAAAGGCTACATGCCGGTGCTACACTCCAGCAGGATGATGCGGCAGGCAGCACCCTTACCACCTATCATCCGAGAAAGACACACTAAAAATCTGCGCCGCATGCTGATGGCTTCCAAACCACATATCATCGGCCAGCAAAGATAGCAACAAAGACAGCAACACGGGGAGCTCAACATGTATCAGCAGAAAATTCATAATCTGCAAATTCCATCTGCATTCCACACGTACATTTCGCAGTGTTCCAACCCATGCAGGCCACCTTCACCATCTGAAACTACATCACATGCCTGTCCAACAACATTATTTATTTAATCGACTGGAAGTGATGCCAGCTTGTCCAGTATGTCGGAGAGATGGCCAAGACTCTGCAGCAGTGATTCAATCGACACAGGTCATATGTCCTCCGTGGCGCAGACACCCTCGTCGCCAAACACTTTAACAGCCAGGGACACAGTGTCCCAGACCTCATCTGTACCGGAATCGATTGCATTAGGGTTGGTGTGGCTGTGAGGAAGGGGAGAGAGCGCTTCTGGCGACATAAACTGAAAACTAACTTTCCAGATGGATTGAATGCATGGGACTAGTAAACTGGCTCTCCCACCAACATCTACTATTCAACGGCCCTATTTTGACTTAAGACAGCTCATCCGTTTTTGTGAAGAGAAAAAGTTTTGTTGTATTACATAGACAAATTTACCATCCACAGAGGTGGACATGCTGACTTAGAAAATATTTATACTTCCCTCTGTCAACTCCAAGCTAGTATTCTCGGCTGATATTGTGATCTCCTCTGCGTGCGTGCGTGCGTGCGTGCGTGCGTGTGTGTGTGAAAGTCAAGCAAAGTCAAATTTGTTATTGATGTTGGCACATCAGCCATTTTCACATAGAGAGCACATACATATGTCAATTCGACAGCATAGAACACAACCTGGGGTATATGGACACTCTTATTTGAAAAGACAGTTTCCATTTAATAAACCAACAACAGCAAGACGGGATGAACCATAACCCGCAAAGTTTCTTCTATATAAGAGCCATAACTGACAAAGTCCTTTTATGCGAGCTGTACTCGCTGTCAAGGGTCTCTACCTGTTGTCTTTGACCTGATTCTGATTTTGAAATATATTTGGAAAAGCCTAGCAAATTCCCCAATGTATCAGTGAGCGCTATAAGGGTCACAGTGCATAAGCGTCATTGTTTTGAGAGTGAGAGAAATACGTCACATCTAGAATATTGGTCGATGTCTGTGTGATGACGAAATTTCTGCTTTTACATCACCGTCGCTGTCTGGTTTTCTCGAGGTTTTTTACATTAAAAAAAAATTCGCATAGAATTAATTTTTACTGAAAAAGTTCAAAAGGTACAAAGCTGGCTAACGAACTCATCCAATATCTTTCTCCAACCCGGCTATATCATCCAAAATTGCAAGTGAAGTTATTAAAATTAACGGACTCTAATGTGTGTCAACCGACTTCCTATATAGTTTCATTTAACTCTTCAATGAGACATACAATTTCAAAATGCTCGGAGGCTGTCCTAGGCACCCCCTGGATGAAACAACTTCCCTAATTTCAAGCTTTTACGTACGCAAACTTCGGAGATTTTCTTGTTCACACACACACACACACACACACACACACACACACACACACACACACACACACACACACACACACACACACACACACACATGGACACAAAACCCTCAGAGTGGGTTACCTACCATTTTATGTGAAAATGGGTTCCCATATTTCTATTTATTCTAGGGCTCTGGAGTTGATGTGAATGTTTAGAACTCACCTTATAACTAAGCTCTACAACTTAAAATAAAACAGACATTTTCTAGAAACAGAGCCACTGGATGGAGAAAAAATGGGTTTCTACCAATAAAGTGGGTGCCTCTCACACAAAAAAACTGGCATTACAGTGCAAATGGGTGTCCTCTTTAAATCATTCATTTTAGCAATTAGGTGTCTGTAATAAGGTAAAGTTCACGGAATATTTGATGTTTCTTTTCCACATTCATTTGATTGTTGTCATTCATTTTTCAACTTAATGTGTATTCCTTCTTGTTTTTCTGCATTAAAAATGTCAAGCACAATGACACAACACACAGTGAACAAATACCGCACTAAACATACCTCTGGTTGATTTTATTATGATTGTTTGGGTGGGGTTGTGATGGGGGGAGAGGGGTGGGGGTGGGGGTGAAGGTTGGGGTGAGGGGGAGGGGGAGGGTCATCACTTTTGGTTTTATAGAGCTATTGAATGCTCTCTTATGAATGGAAGCTTTTCATTATCAGTGGAATCAAAAGGTCATTTCAGAGGCGCGCACCGAGTTGCACGTCAAACCACTCACAAAGACACATTTGGAGTGCAACAGATGGATCCAGTTGGCCAAGTCCCACATTCCACACTATAGGACAGCTAAGACTGAGAAGCAATCGCGGCGCTTATGGCGCGGTACAAGGTTTAAAACTAAGAAACTGTTGTTTTTAGAAGCGTGTCGGGCAACAGTTTTTATTAAAACTGTTTTAAAACCTCTTTTAACTCAACCTTTGTTAATGTTAAAAGTGTTATTATTTACAGGCGTGTCGTAACTGTTATGCATCTATTCCAACGTAATAATGCTGGATATTTTTCCCATTGTCGCCTTCTCTCTTCGCTCAGCACTCGACTTTCCAGTCCTTCCCTCAAACGGGCAGCATTCACACAAACAATACTTTACTATTACACCCTTTGGCAACATTAGTTGTTTTTTTCTCTGACCTAGCATTACATCGGAAAATGGTCCATCCAAGCCTGCACTCTTCATACTGCACTAAACGACCGACTGCAGCAGACGACGCAGCTAACGACACTGACTGTGTGTGACGTCATTTGCATTCCATCAATTTGTGCATACAATCTGACAGGAGTTGCAGTCAAAACGAAAGCATAACACCAACAAACCCACAGGTTGAACCAAAAGGTCGGGCAGGACACAAGACAACAGCAGCCTCACCCAAAGTCTATACGTCCTCTCTCACACTGCGCACTCACACAATCCCTTCACTTCATAGCAACCGGCGCACGAATATTAGGCTAAGTCACTTGCAAACCAGAAGTTGCGTGTGTTGTTTTTATTTATTTATTTATTTTTGCGCCCTGAGCATGCTGCTAGCATGGAGTGGATGCGCATTACAAGTGGACATCATCATCATCATCATCCTCCAACGAATACATGGCTCTCAAGTTTGTCACTAGACATGAGCTCCTTGCATTTTTTTTTTTTTAACAAAACAACCAATCATTCAAATAACAAACCTCATTTTGTAGCTACATAAACAATATAGTGAGGATTTACCCCCTCAAACAACTAAAATACCACCACCACCACCCCACACCCCCCCCCCCCACCACCCACCCACCCACACCCTTCCGTTCGTATCTCTTCGGTTCACTTCGGCTCACCGACGCAGTCTTGACCCATATCAGCTATTAAGTTATTTATAGCTGAGAAGGGTGATGTCACACAAACACGCCCATTCTAGGGGTTTCAGTTGTGCACACCCACACACACTGCTGGGACCAGTTCAAACACACTAGAGGTGTGTCTGTTAAACACAAAAGTGCATGTGTTAACGCCAAAATGAGAAAAACGGATTTTTTTACTTTTTATGACTCTTTACCGCAAGACAATGCAGAAACAACCCTCAGAAAAAATGGGTGTCTGACTTGGGCACCCAGAATTTTATACACACCCATTTTCCATAAGGATGGTAAAGACAGTCACCCATTTTAGCTCTTTCGTCTACACACACACACACACACACACACACACACACACACACACACACACACACACACACACACACACACACACACACACACACACACGTTCTACAACGAGGTTTGTGTAACTAGACATGACGTAATTTTTATCTTGTTACTTCACTGTCAGAGTTTTAGTCTAGCCCGCCTATGTCGTGTGTGTTCTTTTGAAATAGCTCCACCGCGACCCATCGTAAAAAGTCTCTTCTATAAAATAGAAGACACTTAGAAACAGTAACACATGGTACATAGTAAGGAATCGATCACACGTGACGTCACATGAGCGTAAAGATGGAGGACAGAGTGGTAACAAAAGACTATGTCAAGTGATCTCCGTACTGATATGACGGCCTTCAACTTTCAAACGCGCGCTCATATCTACTTTTCTAATAGTAGCTCTCCTGTGCGTGCTAGTGTTGTCGTCTGCTTCGCGTTCCGCCAACACCATGAAGCTATTTGCTTCTCTTTCGTCATTAAGAAAATTTGTAAAAAAAAAAAAAAAAAGAAGCGTATACTCACTCCAGAGGTAACGAACAGCGCGACGCAGGCAGTCGCTAGGTTATTTCGATCTTGCTTTGAGGAATACGCACACATGTAACTCATAAGTCATTCAATGCAGACACACTAAATCATGACACGTGGGACTAGCGATAAAAGCATGGAACCATAAATATTTGGGACAATGGACACGAAGAACTGACAATACTTAAGATTGATGGAATTTAGGACATTTTGTGCCAAAGGACGTTAAAAAACCTTATGGTTAGTTTAGTTAGTTAGGACTGTTATACGTAGGATTGATGATGCATATTACTGCTGTAATACGTAATAGTAGAATTGACGATACTTTGTGACCGTATGCACTCATACTATATAATGTAAGTATGTGGTGGAAACTACAGTACATAACATTTTTAATTATATCCTTTTTCAGTGTATGTCTATAAATCCCATACTGTAACATTTCAGACACTTATGTGATACGACTAATTGTTTGACGGTGCAGGTGACCAGCTTGTGTGTGGCGACAGAAAATGTAGTGAAAACGCTCGCTGTGTGTTTAACAACGAGGCAGGTCTGCCTCAGTGCGAGTGCAACCCTGGCTTTAGTGGCAATGGATCTTATTGCTCACCAATACGTAAGTCTCTCTCTCTCTCTCTCTCTCTCACATCTGCTTGTAGTATACAATAAGTTATTGGTAGCAGTGGTTTGCTACACGGACCCTTGTGGGCCTGAGGGAGGTCAAAAGAACCATTGTACCCCGAAGGCCTTCGGGGTACAATGGTTCCTTTGACTTCCCTCAGGCCTACAAGTGTCTGTGCAGCAAGCCTCTGCTACCATTAACGTATTTGTATTCATTCCTCCACTATTTTCGTAAAAGAAATCAAGAAGAAGTCCGGCTTCCGACCTGCATCACGCCAGACATGACTGACGTCAAAGGAATATACATTTATACATAATAGACTTATGACGTAAATTAAAATCTTTCATGACGTTGCCGTCTACAGTAGTGTGCCTGTTGTTTCGACAAACACTAAGTAAATTTGTTCTCTAGAACGGGTTGGTGAACTTTATAGAACAAAACTGGCATCAGAAAGAGAGCTACAAAAAGTCCGCCATCAGTCACGACAAGTTTGTTGGTTGTTGTTTTTTGTTGTTGTTGTTTTTGTTGTTTTGTTTTTTTGTAGCGAAGCCACATGGTACGGTTTACGCTAAAGGGATTGGTTGTGTGACTTGGGATGAAAACAAAGTATTTTGTTTTCCTCCCTACGTCACACGACCAGTCCCCTTAACGCAAACCGTACCATGTGACCGTGATACAAAAACCTTTGTAGCGAAAAATGGCATACTTCTTGCAGCCCTCTTTGTGGCGCATCTTGAATGCGAGTTTTGTTCTATAAAAGATCTCCAAAACGTTCGAAAGTAAAAGTTACTTAGTGTTGTTTGAAACAACAAGCACACTCAGTACTTGAGACGGCAACGTCATGAAATATTTTCAATTACGTCATAAGTCTATTATGTATAAATGTATATTCCTTTGACGTCAGTCATGTCTGGCGTGATCCAGGTTTACGAAAATAGTGGAGGAATGAAAACAAATATGTTATTAATAGCAGGGGCTTGCTGCACGGACCCTTGTACTTGTAGGCCTTCGGGAGGTCAAAGGAACCATTGTACCCCACAGGCCTTCAGGGTACAATGGTTCCTTTGTCCTCCCTCAGGCCTACAAGGGTCCGTGTAACAAACCCCTGCGACCAATACTTATAATAATGTCAAGATGTAACTCATATTGGTTCTTTTCTTGTATGTGCACACTTGTGAAGTAATGTCATACCTAGTTTACGCGTATATTTGTGTACGTGCACGTGTGCGTATGGCTGTGCGTGTATGCGAACATGCTTCCGGTGTGCGTGAGTGTGCGGCTATGTGCGTGCGCATGTGTGTCTATGTGTGGGCGCTTATGTGCAGGTTTATTTGCTGTGTATGTGTGTGTGTGTGTGTGTGTGTGTGAATGTGTCTGCGCATGCATGTGCGTCTGTGTGTGTGTGTGCGTGCGGTGTGGGTGCGTGCGTAAGTGCGTGACTGTATGCGTGCGTACGACAGGTGTGTGTACGTGTATGCAAGCGCGCGTGTACGTGCTGTGTGTTTGTTGTGTGTGATGTGTGTATCGGTGGTGGAAAATGTGTATCTGTGCGTGTGTGTTTATGTGTGTGTGTGTGTGTGTGTGTGTGTGTGTGTGTTGTTGTTGTTGTTGTTGTTGTTGTTGTTGTTGTTGTTGTTGTTGTTGTTGTTGTGTGCCGCGTGTGATTGTATATATTAGTGTATGCGAGCGCGCGTATGTGTTGTGTGTTTGTTTGGTGTGTGTGATGTGGGTATCGGGATGTGTGTGTGTGTGTGTGTGTGTCTGTGTGTGTGTCTGTGCATGAGAGAGAGAGAGAGAGAGAGGCAGAGAGAGAGAGAGAGAGCGAGGCGAATGCATATCTCGGTCTTTTAGTTTTAATTTGTTGTTGGTTTTGTTTGGTTGCTTTTTTTCATTCGTATGTTATTCTTGTTGTGGTGTATAGTAGTAGATGTAGCAAGGGAATGATTGAAAAAAGGGTTATGTACCTAAAATCATTTATCTTTGGAAAATAAAGAAAGTATCGTTTTCTCTCTTTCTCTCTCTCTCTCTCTCTCAGTCTTTCTCTCTCTCTCTCTCTGATTTATTTTCCTTGCTTTTGCATCTGTGGCAGTTGCAAATTCTCTAATACCATTTTTTAAAAATAATGATTTACCTATTGTGTTCGTTAATTTTGGCCCTTGATTTGTTTTCTTTGTAAGCTGTGTTTATTTTCCTGTTTTGTTCTGTTTTGTTTACAGGGCAGCATGTAAGACAGGCATTGAGTTGCCTAATAGCTTTATCCTGCAATCAAAGATTCATCATCATCATCTCTCTATCTCTATATCTCTTTCTGAGAACTGTTGAAAACACAGAACTGATTTGCATGTTCTGGTGCCTATAGTCCATGCAGTCAGTTGACGAGATTACATTATGAAGAACTACCCCGAAAATCCATTCCATAGTTCGGGTTCTCGTAATTTTTTTCCCGAGACACATAAAAGAAACATTCTAACAAAGAAACAGGTGATTCTCAGAGACGACATTCCATTAGACAAAAAAATGATAAATGATGTTATTTGCACCGCTGACGTAAAAATACCTATGTGTTTTCAGGTTCCATCTCATTATTTTGCATATTATTTTGCTGAGGCTGACCCCTTAATATCTTTCTGAACCATAGCTGAAATCTTGGGTTTGACATTTTAAACGAATGGACCTCAGAGAGGATCTTGTCAACAGCCTTTTTATCTGATTGGTGTCTCACTAGCACTGGTCCTCCTCAAGGTTGTCCTTTGTCTCCTATTCTCCACATCTTTTACACAGCTTCAGAAGCAGCTGTGTAAGTCCTTTTCTACTTCTAGTCAAATGTTCCGATGATTCAGCATTACTGAGTCTTTAAAGGGGGTTCCAAACAATATCATGTGCGTGCCTTAGATTACCTTGTAACTAGCTGTGATTGGTCATTTCTTGATCTAAAAGTTTAGTAAGTTTAGAAAGCACTACTCTCTGAGGTTACTCTCGTATCATGCACATAGAGGAGGTTAGGGTTGTCAGTAAATACTTGGGATCTTAAAAACCGTCGGCCGGCCTGTATAAACGCCCGTGCAGTCCCAGTGAGTCATTTGAATCCTAGTCGTCGGCGTGAAAGTATAGCGCCGTCCCCTCTGCGGCTTAACCGAAGCTACACCTTTAAAACTGTCTTCGAATACAAACTCATGTGGAATGAGATCACTGAGATTATTGCAAAGAAAGGTCAGCAGAGGTTAGACTCCGTTTTTAATGGATTACAGACATTTAGCGCGAGTCACGCTGACAAAACTATTGACTCGCGCTAGCCGTGCGAGGCCTGTCAACGGCAAGCCTTACATTGAGCCCGAGGCGAGATAACTACAAAACCGCATTACATCAACGCCACACCAGCAACCATGAAAAGCCCCGCTACCGGATGCTGTCCTCCATGGATGAGTCAAAAAGCACGGACTGTGGAAGGTTACACTCGAACAGTGTTTTATATATATTTCGCGGATGTTTTAACAGCTGAATCTTGTAATGTTTGAGTAATGTCGCTACTCTAACGTCTGCAATCTCAAAGAGTTCCATAACTTAATTTTGCGCCAGAATAGGACAATGGTGTCTTGTAAATGTCCAATCGTGACATTTAAACTATCAGATTGTTCATTGGTGTTCTACTAAACCTATGACCAAAATGAAATAAAGTATGGAGATATGCTGGTGACTGCGTAAGGGTGATTTTGCGCATGAGTACCAACGTATTATAAATGAACTGCTTTTCAGGTGACAGAATATCTAGCAGCTTAAACTTATTCTGAGTATTAATAATTTATGTGGGTATGTAAATAATTAATTCAATGGCCCTTCTGTAGAGAGAGTCTTTTTAAATTAGCAGCGCTACTACCGTCCCAGACAGAAGATGCGTAATCCAGATGTGGCTGAATGTGGGCACAGTATAAATGCCGCTTCCGTGTTGCCCTTTCATCGGAGAAGTGTCTCATTTCGATAGCAGGAATAAGTTGTTGGATGCTGTTTTACACACTGTATTACTGTGCCAACACAACTTGTCATCAATGGTGATTCCAGTAGGCACTATTCTTTGACTTGCTCCACAGGATGGCCATCAAATGAGAGTTGAAGAGATGGAGGGTTCAGTTGATGTTTTTGCCTTGTGGTACTTAACATACATTTAGTTTTAGTGGGATTTGATATCATGGAGTTATTTTGCACAGTTCAGGTACAGTCATTTAAACTGCACTGCAGATGCTCCACTATACACGTTTCATCTGATGACGAAACGTAAAGTGTTCGCCGGTCCGCGAAGAGACCGATATTTTCAGTGGGATGAGATATATGTAATGGAAGGTCATTGATACAAATGAAAAATAATAATGGACCGAGAATAGATCCGTGTGGTACTCCGTGCTCAATCACCCCTTCACGTGAGTTTTGTGGCATTTACATAGACATATTGTGTACGCTCGTTCAGATATGACGAAAGTAGCGACCCCCATTACTTTTTAATCTCATTCATGCAATTTTGAAGTAAGAAACAATTGGCTTTTGCATTTAATTAGTTGGATTACAGTAGAATATGAATATGCTTGCTTTCACGAATATATTTGACACATAACCGCCAATTTCAAGATGGCGACAACACACCCTCTGTTTTCTTCATGTTGGGGGTGCGGAACAATGTAGGACATCAAGCTGCTAAAAGCGTTATCAGTGATAAAATAAACAGATATTTGGATAGCCAAGACGATACTATTTTCAAAACGATTAGTGTACCATTTTAAAACAAAAATTCACGTTTTTCGTGAAAATTAATTATTTCGTGTCAACATTTTCATCAGCCTTTTCTTTGAATCATTTAATATTCCAAAGTTGACCACGCAGTTAAGTGCATTATATTCGTAACAAGTGACTACGTTATTTTAAAGGAATAAAGCATGATCTTAATCTTGATAGGATGACACACAATTCGTTAAGTTTTAGTCCAACATGGCCGCCATATCCAAGATGGCCGTCTATCACACAACCTTATCCTGTTGCTGTGTACAGTGCGGAAACTACATGGTAAATATGAAGCTAAACAACGTGAGTATAAACTAGGTGATCATTTTCATCTTCTGCGAATGGCAGTGAGGCATAACCAGGTGTTAATGTCAAGCTTGAATCATCAGCGTGACGGTTCTAAAGATATTCGAAGATACCTTCATTACGCCACAAGAATTGAAAGACAAGTTCCTTTGTCTTCTTTCAGTCTCTTTACACTTTTTTTTCATTGGCCTGGCTCTATTCGATTTTTTCCTCTGGTCGTCCGTTCTCAAGGCAACGGGAGTCCCCTTGTCACGTATTACCAAGGTAACATGTGATTAGTAGACTCCCTTATTGCATGTTACGATGACAACTTTACTCATGTGAGTCCGAAATAGCTCAGGCGGTTAAACGTCGGAGCAGGAGAGCGAAGGGAATCGCCGGGTCGTGGGTTCGAATCCGGTCCCGGCCCCGGTAGCTGGACTCACAATCCAGGGGGTAAAAACGGATTTGTTCCATAGCTTGTCCGTTGAAAGGTCCTAGTATATCAAAGTGGCACAGTTGGAGTGCGCCTGAGTTGATCAGTGTTCAGGTCGTACTCCATAGGCAATAGATTTCCCTGTCCCCCATAACCCGCCCGTCAGGGCCGTCCATGATCACCTCGGTGCTGTGGACGTTAAACCCGAACTAACCAACCAACGTTACTCACTGAGCAAAGCGTTCTCCCAAAAATAAATCTTTGGCCAGTCACATTTCTCGGTACAAATGTACCCTAATCTGCATTCAGTCAAACCTTTATACAAAAATATTAAATAAATAATTTAGGGGCTACTCAACAAACAGAACTATATGTAGGTGTTCTGTGTTACCGCTGGTACCAGTTTCATACTAAACATAACTAAATAATTGGATAAGTTAGATAATATAAACGACAGGAAAATTCAACTGAAGCGAAGGCCCTATCACGTACCGACCGCATTCGAAACGGCGAAGAAACAAAAAGTTTGATAAAGAAAAATTGAGGGGGTTACGCAACAACTTGACTATATGCACGCGTTGTGTTCGGACTATATTACCAATTTCATATGAAAGAATGACTGAAAATGTGCTAAATTAACAAAGTATCTTAGAGAGGAATTCCAGGCGAATGCATTTCGCGTGAGGTTGTTGACTGATAGTCGGAAGTATTGAGAATTACGTCCCCTGAATCTCTACGTCACACGTAATGTTTTGGGTCTTTCACGCTTATAATTTTTACGGTTCAAGACAAAATTGTTGTATTACGATTTAGGTTAAAGCCCTTGACTCTTACCTTCGACAATGACACCCCCTCCCTCCCCTGACAGGACCCGAGAGGCGACAAGAACCACTGGCAAAGCCTAACTCGTAATACAACTAATATTGTCACGTGACACTGTACATCATGATACTCTGCTTCTAAATGGAATATCTATATCAACTAGAGTTGTGTTTTGTATTCTTTGAGGTCAAGGTCATAGCTGTCATAAGTTTTGGAGCTTTCTTGCGTTCCATACATCCAATCCGATCCAGGTAGTTGATTGTATTTGAAGAGAAATACCAGAAACCAAAAACTCGTTGCTGCTGTAAAGGTCAAGGTAAAGGCAGCTATTGTATTGGAACCTTAGTGCAGGCGAGAACTCTGAAGGCACTGAACCAATAAAAACTAAACTGAAGATAATGACCACAAAACATAAGAGAACGTTTACGTGACACACACGCATTCACTCTGAAGACAAACACAGTACAAGACAAACACAGGACATTCACGTGGTGCGAAGGGTCAGTTCAGCTACTGCTCGGAAATTTTGATCGCTTGTCTTTGAAATTTATAAAGTGGCCTGAAACCGGTACCATAGGGGAGGGGGAGGAAGAGACGGAGTACCCGGAGAAAGAACCCTCGACGGTTCGCCCGAATTAAAGGTGACACTAGAGGAGAAAAGTCCGACGCCTGAACCCGGTCTCCAACCTCGCACTTTTAGCATTGGTGGCAGGCGCCTTAACCACTGCGCCACGGACCTTGCGGTGCTTGTGATTAGCGGTGGTAATGTGTGGTAAACCAACGGAGAATGGATAGAATTTACTTTATAGTTTCTCGCGGCGTCCAAGCTGTATGACTGGTGGTTTTCAGTATCCGTCCTATTAATGTTTAAATACTTTATTTTCCACCGTCGAATTGAGAAAAGTGACTTAATTAATGACCTTGCCGGACAAATCAGTACCGATCAGGCTGTTCCATTTTATGTCGATTCAGCACCTGTGTAAATCCGTGTCCAAGTAAGTGCACTTTTCCAGTAATGTAACACAACTGACACTTTTTTCCCACTGTATAAAAGTTACTTGGGTGTAATTCCCATTCAAACAGCAATGTACTGCTGTAAAGCTAGATAACAAACTTTATTCATGTATTTTCAGTGATAAAGATTTCGCGTCGACACACACACTCGCTCAGTGACAAGGGATCTTGTCCTTTTATTCAAACCGGCTCAGTGAATTCAGGACAGCGTGAAAGTGTGCAGATACCTCCTAGCCGCCCTAGACAGTAGTTACATGCAGCCACTAAAGCTGCTTGACTACCTAGGCGAGAATTAGTACAGACGGGCGAAACATTAACGGGATGTCAGTTCTAACAATAATTAGTTACTTGATTTTCGGCATTTTCAAGAAGACGTCACATTGTAGCCTTTCATACGCCGCCTTACGAGAGAGGCATTTTTAGCAGTTTACCTCAGTCTAAAGATGCTTTCAGGGACACAAAAGGTCTTTTTCAAATGGTTCACAGCTCGGCCTAGGAATATCGTACGAGACGGGCATGTCTGTGTCTACTGAAATCGCGAACAGTTTCACGAGGATGACGTGGTACTACCGAAAATGAACAAAGGCAAGTTCACCATCGGGGCTGTAGACAACATCGACTATAACTCCAGTGTTACGAGAGTAATTAATTACTTTCATGCTAAAGGTATATTTCTTAAGCAAAGATATGGCGGATGAACCTGAGAGCCGTGAACGTTCCATCCTACTGATCGGCAACAAAGACAAATCAGAATCAACGTGAGCTCCGTGTACAGACGTTGCACTTGTAGAACTTAGAGAGAATTATCACGTACCACGGCCATGCCATGATGTTACGTGGTAGAGTCGTAGTATGATATCACACCAGACGCACGCACACAAGGTTCTTTTAAAGAAACTTCATTCAGCTGCAACCCGTCACACGTGGCTTAAGGATGTAGACTACACTGGAGTAACAGTTCCAACAATATTTTATTTCAGCGATGCGATATCCACACAATGCATTCCCAAATGCACCACCACTGATACAATGTCTCCTCTGCAAAATGTCAACACTGGCGACACAATGCGTTCCTCATACAACGTACACCACCGTTACGCTGCGTCTCTCACAATGTACGGGCCACGTACCTACGATAAACTGTGTGTCCCTACAACTGACAATGTATGACAATGTACGAACGTGCTTCCCAGCACAATCTTTTATAGTATAAAAACTTTCCAGAATAATCTAAGGAATTCACACAACGCAACCAATCAGAACGGAACACGTAAACGAAACTCATAAATATTATATAAAAAGAACTTTCTAAAATAAGCTACAATAGTCTACACAAATTCGAATGATAATTTCAGCCCCAAATCCCAGTGTGTAATGACGTCACACAAGAGTATGGCAGACCGTTCACGACCTTTCATAATACACATTGACCGGCTGCCAACTTCACGAGTACAGAAAACAACTATGACCATGAATATTAGAGTGGCTTTACTACTGTGTTGCAAAATGTTGCCTACACTTTGACGTCACACATGCGAGGTCACTAGACAGCGCGATTTTGCTCGAACGTTCTAGTTTATTCTCAGCGAATCTACGCATCACCAAAATCGACCGCTATTCTCCTTGCGACTTTGCTAGAAGCTTCCGGACTAATCTTAGCGTATCATAACAAAGCCAATTCCGCTCTACGCGCGAATGATAAAGAATCTTAGAAATAAAGAAAAGGTATGTGATTCGTAATCGTGATAGCTCAAATATCGGATCGTTTCCTACGATCAATACATGCACGCTCTCACGAAACAACACAACCACAATCGTAACATTAGCCCCCTTTTTAAAATGAAATTTCAGAAAAAAATTCTTCTCAAATCTCCAAATACGGTTGTGGCTGAGTTAACCTACACAAAACCCTAAACAAATACAATTTCACATCCAAATCAAATCAAATCAACTACTTTAAAATAATCATCTCACAATTCCTTTCAACCATCCTGAGCGAAGATATGTCCCTTTAAACTGTCCTGAGCGCAGACATGTCCCTTTAAACTGTCATGGACACCGAAATGTTTCTTTAAACTGTTCTGGACACAGAAATGTTCATTTAAACTGCTCTGCTCAGGTAATCCGCTCCAAAATTCTGCGAACCCTTCATAGACTGTAATTTAACGTCAAACAGGTTCTCGTCGTCTAGTCTTTCGTCATCAGCAAGACGCACCGATGCCGCCAGTTGTGGTTTGTCTTGACGACCTCTCTCAATATACTTCTTCAGCAGATTGGCATGGTAAGTCTTCACCTTGTTGTTGACCTTGACTCTGTAGTCGTTGATGCCAACCACCGTGTCGACAACGTAGGGTTCCTTCCACTGCATCAGGAGTTTGTTGTTGTCGGTAGGAAGAAGAACCAATACCTGGTCACCTGGCTGGAATCGTCGAGGTTTCGCCTTACGATCATAGTAATGCTTCCCCTTGTTCTGCGCCTTCCCCAGTTCTTCTCGAGCCATCCTGAGGGTATCTTCCAGCTTCTCTCTCAGGTCGAAGATCAGCTGATCTTCACCTCAGGTGCGTTGATATCCTTGGTCCACAGCTCCTTCAGAATGTGCATGGGTCCCCTTACAGTCTGGAGTACAGTAATTCAAAAGGGGAAAACCCTGTCGAATCTTGAGGAACTTCACGGTATGCGAAGAGCAAGGCATTGATATATCTATGCCACAACCTTAGCTGCTCAGCACACAGTTTCTTCAGCATAGCCTTCAATGTTCCATTAAACTTTTCAACCAACCCATTACACATGGGGTGATAAGGGGTGGTAGTAAGGTGTCGGATGCTCAATAGTCGGTTGACTTCCTCCATGCAGTCGGAGACGAACTGAGTTCCCAGGTCACTCAAGATCTCCTCAGGAATCCCCAAACGGTTGAACATGTCAACGAGCGCCTCTGCCACTGTTGGAGTGTCGATCTTCTTCAGTGGTATGGCTTCAGGATAACGTGTAGCGTAGTCCACCAGGGTCAAAATGTATCCATGACCATCTTCACTTGGAGAAGATATTGGCCCCACCAGGTCTACAGCCACCCGCTTGAAAGGCATATCGATCAATGGCATTTTCTCTAGAGGAACCTTGGACACCTTTCCTTTAGGGATTGTTTTCTGGCATATGTCACACGACCTGCAGAATCGGGTGACGTCGCCTCCTATATCAGGCCAGTAGAAGACGGCTGGGATCCTATCGAGGGTCTTGTTGATTCCCAAATGTCTTCCCAATATGGAATCATGGGCCAATTTCTTCACCTGCGTCCTTAATGGTTCAGGAACTACTACCTGACGCACAGGTTAATCCCCATTGCTGTTAAATATCCGGTACAGGATATTTTTCCTGGTCTCGAAGGTTATCTCATTTCCCTTTCGCGTAACGGGCTCGGCCTGACCTCGGAACATATTAAGCGTGGGGTCGGCTCTCTGTAGCTCCACCAGCCTTTCCCTATTCACCACAACTGCTTCCGTGTTGTCCGCCACTTTTAGAGGGATGGTCTGGTGACTCTTTTTTGCTTGAATTCTTGTGGTAACAGCACATGTTTCAGGTCTCCACTTTGGATCTGGATCGTCTGCGTTTCTGGCACCATCAATGTTTCCGATGATAAGATCGTAGACTGGGGCCTTCACGCATAGTACTTTCACCTCTCCTCAGGTACGGGGTGTCAACGCTAACATTGTTAAGGGGGATAATCCTCACAGTTCCGTCGGCCAAGATGAGGCTTGTCCACTCCTGTAGCTTCTGGTCTTCAGCTACTAGGTCCTCTCTCACAATAATGCAACTACAACCGGTGTCTCAGCACTCTCACTGGTGTGTTTCCGACGAATCCTGACACCACCGGCATGTTCGGCACTTCATTCTCACCCCCACCGGGTCTGCCTTAGGGGACCTTGGTGGGGTTGTCTACTTTTTAGTTCCTAGGGTCACCTTGTCTAACCCCTGCAAGGTGGGTTCTACTCTTTTGGGGGTTTGTATTTCTGTCTTTCTGGTCCATTCATCTGTATTTTTCTTTTGAAATTCTCCCTCCTGTCTGCGCTTCTTGCAGTTCTTGTCTTCATTTAGCGCAGGCACGTCCTGAGAAGGCCTTTGTCGCTTGCAGGACGTAAAGCAATCTATACTTCCTTACTTACTTACTTCATTCTCAGGCAGCGCAATGTTTGAGACTGGTAAAAATGTAGCCCCATCTCCTACTGGGATTCGTCTATTTTTTTGTTGTTGAAAGATTCAATCAGCTCCGGTGTCGCTCGCCTTTCTCCAGATTCAAAGTCACTGGATGACGTCATATCATTGGCTAGTACAGCGGCGGCTCTGTGTTGAGACGTGGTACTGCTTCTGCCTGCTATCCCGCGATCTTGGTTGGATCTTCTGGTGTTATCGCCTCGGGGAACATCTTTAGAAGGACATCGTATCGCCGTGTGTCCCCTCTTTCCACAAAGGAAACATGTCAGGTTCTCCACCGGCATGTATTTCGGGGTGTCTCTGACATTGTGGATTTCCTCTGCTGGTGCAGACACACGCTGCGGCTTAATGGACCCGAACTTCATGTTGTGGGCGTCAAGGTATCTTTGAGCGAAGTCGGCCAGGGCCTTTAGGGACTGGTCTTTTTGCTCTCTGAGGTGGGCGGCCAGGTCCTTAGAACATGCGTTGAGGACTTGTTCTTTGATGATGAGGTCACACAGATCCTGGTAATCTTTGTTTAAACCAGCCAGCTCTATCCATTTCTCCAGGTAGCTCCTGATTCTTTCAATGAATAGGCAGGGTGTTTCTCCTTCTTCAGGCTTGTAGTTCCGAAATCGTCGCCTGTAGCCCTCATCAGTGAAGTCGTACTGTCTCAGCAGGGCGGCTCTCAACTGCGTATAATCTTCGGCTTCTTCTCTTGGCAAGCGGGTGTAAAATTCAAGCGCTTTGCCAGTTAGAAGTGCGCTCAGTTTGATAGCCCAAGTCTCTTGTCTCTGTTTATTACTGCTTGCGAAGCGCTCAAATCGCTCCAGATAAGCGTCCATCTTATCTGAATTTTCAACGAAAGGTGGAAGCTTTGGCGCACGGGCTGTTTGCTCTCTGCTGGCTAAGGTTGTTGCTTCAGTAGCTCTCTGGCTCTGTGCCTCTATCTCCATCTGCTTTAGATGAATTTCATGTTGTCGCTGCGGCCTCTCCGCCTCTTCTCGCTGTTTCTCTGCCTCTTCTCGCTGTTTCTCTGCCTCTTCTGCTTGAATTTCGAGTTTCCTGATTTCACGTTCTTTAGCTCTTTTTTCTCTCTCCAATCTCTCTTTTCTTCCCTCTCTCGTCTCTTTTCTTCTCTTTCCTCTTTCTCCAGTCTCTCCTTTTCTTCTCTCTCTCGTTTCTTTTCTTCTTTCTCCTCTCTCTCCTTTACAAAACTCGAGGATTTGAGCTCCTTCGAGTCCACATTCCTTTCCAATTTTCAGGAATGTCTCCGTTTGCGATGTCGCCATCTCTGCGTTTCACTGCTGGCTGTTGTCTCTGGCTACCCTTTCCACTGGGCCAACTGAAGAAGTCCCGTCGGAGGTACCAAAATGTTACGTGGTAGAGTCGTAGTCGTAGTATGATATCACACCAGACGCACGCACGTAAGGTTCTTTTAAAGAAACTTCATTCAGCTGCAACCCGTCACACGTGGCTTAAGGATGTAGACTACACTGGAGTAACAGTTCCAACAATATTTTATTTCAGCGATGCGATATCCACACAATGCATTCCCAAATGCACCACCACTGATACAATGTCTCCTCTGCAAAATGTCAACACTGGCGACACAATGCGTTCATCATACAACGTGCACCACCGTTACGCTGCGTCTCTCACAATGTACGGGCCACGTACCTACGATAAACTGTGTGTCCCTACAACTGACAATGTATGACAATGTACGAACGTGCTTCCCAGCACAATCTTTTATAGTATAAAAACTTTCCAGAATAATCCAAGGAATTCACACAACGCAACCAATCAGAACGGAACACGTAACCGAAACTCATAAATATTAAATAAAAAACTTTCTAAAATAAACTACAATAGTCTACAAATGCTAATTTCTAAAATAAACTACAATAGTCTACGAATGCTAATTTCAGCCCCAAATCCCAGTGTGTAATGACGTCACACAAGAGTATGGTAGACCGTTCACGATATTTCATAATACACATTGACCGGCTGCCAACTTCGCGCATACAGAAAACAACTATGACCATGAATATTAGAGTGTCTTTACTACTGTGTTGCAAAATGTTGCCTACACTTTGACGTCACACATGCGAGGTCACTAGACAGCGCGATTTTGCTCGATTTTGTTCTAGTTTATTCTCAGCGAATCTACGCATCACAAAAATCGACCGCTATTCTCTTTGTGACTTTGCTAGAAGCTTCCGGACTAATCTTAGATTATCATAACAAAGCCAATTCCGCTCTACGCGCGAACGATAAAGAATCTTAGAAATAAAGAAAAGGTACGTGATTCGTAATCGTGATAGCTCAAATAAATATCGGATCGTTTCCTACGATCAATACATGCACGCTCTCACGAAACAACACAACCACAATCGTAACACATGAACATCCAGTGCCAGATATCGGACCAGAGAAACTGCGCTACATTCCTGAATACGAGTGGCTGGAGCTGAGGTGTTAAAGGCCCTGAGCGCTCCCGGAGAATTAAAAACATTGCAGAAGAACTGTTTGACAAATATCAACAGTTGATACATATACAGTGTGTTATAATGCCTCCTAACGAATGACTACGGTTTTTATTTCGTTGATAACTGTGTGATTGCACTTTGTGTCCGTTTTACCGCTGAAGCATAAGTCTGCTCAACTAGGACTACACCAAGCCTCAGAGCCGAGGTAAAAGCAATTTATAGCTCCCAAACTTAGGGTCGGAAAGAGCAAGGTGCTGAAAGTCAACGCTGCCAGTGGAACGCCCATCACACTGGAAGGCGAGGCGCTAGAAGAGGTGGAGAGCTTCACCTACCTCGGCAGCATAGTCGACAAAAAGGGTGGGACGGATGCTGACGTGAAGACCAGGATAGGCAAGGCCAGGGCAGCATTTCTCCAGCTAAAGAACGTCTGGACTTCAAGAGATCTGTCAGTCGACACCAAGATCCGACTGTTCAACACCAATGTGAAACCAGTACTCCTCTATGGAGCAGAGACCTGGAGGACCACAGTGTCGACCACCAAGAAAATACAGACGTTCATCAACAACAGTCTGAGAAGGCTCCTCGGGATACGCTGGCCGGACAAAATCAGCAACGAGGAATTGTGGCAGCGGACAAAGCAGAAGCCTGCAGAAGTGGAGCTTCAACAACGCCGCTGGAGATGGATAGGTCACACACTACGCAAGCCAGCAACCAACACCACAAAGCAAGCCCTAAGATGGAACCCACAGGGAAAAAGGAAGAGAGGTCGGCCACGAAACACCTGGCGACGTGACCTGGAGACAGATGCCAAGAAGATGGGCCACACATGGGTACAGCTGGAGAGACTCGCCCAGGACAGAGACGGCTGGAGGGACCTTGTCGGCGGCCTATGCCCCAGGGGGGGGGGGGGGGGGGGTGATGGGCGTAAGTAAGTAAGTAAGTAAACTTAGGGTCCTCGAGCAAAGCAGAAAGTAGCTGGTGATCTGATATAACGGCCTTTATGAGGCTATATCACAGGCAGGTGTCTTAATTAATCTGTCCGTGAGTGAACCATGCATCGTGAAACGTCGTTAGTTTAAGCACACGTAGACATTTATGATGAACTAACTCACCTAGTCTGTTTCCTTGCCTGCATTGCATAGTTCCCGCCAAAATACCATGGGTAGGCCTATTGCAAAGGTCATAATGCTACTGTTTCTTCTTCTGTTTATTCTGTCCATTCTGTTTATTCTACTGCAGCACACTCCACAGCGACAATAAATGAGCATGCAGTGCATGTTTTCATGGTTTGAACCAAGCATATTAATTTTCTCCTCGGAAAAGAGGTACAGCCGATTACAGTGGGTATTTCCATCTGAGTATGTCGTCATGACGGGAGAGCCGCTGTACATCGAACTTGCGGCACTCGGGCTCCTTGGGGCCTGGCTAACTAGGAGCGGATGGCCAAGTGTCCTAACGGCATGCTGAATAGTCAGTTTCACTGATTTGGGGTGGCTGACTTGTTTCGGAGAGTGTCACACCATGACGGAACCAGACGTGCACATCAAATTACAGCGGCTGCGATATACATTGTTCTGCAAGAAGCATATTTCAAGTATTTGCAGACTTGTGATGGAGCACCCTCAGTTTGAGAACTGGTGCGAGCAAATGGAAAAGGAAGAAGCTCAGTTTGCTTCCTGATCTTTTGTCTTCAAGCTGCTGACTTCAAAAGACACATCGAGTCACTAACCATTTCTGGAGCACATATCGCCAACGGTAGATGCTATAAGGTTACACTTGGGAAACCAAGTCCCGCGAATCATGGGGTCGGAAAATGGATACTTAAATGACTCTTCAAGCAACCTGGAGCTGTAATGCAGGTCAGCACTACGAAACATTTACCGTCGGTATATCTACGAACAACACTGCCGCAAGCAGAATAGTCGTGTTATGAACTGGTCAGATGTTTTTGCAAAAAGGATGCCAGTCCCCACCAAAAGATGCCATTTGGAAGATGCAAATGCAGAAAACAAAACCAGCCTAGCGTGTACAGCTCTGTTTAGCTGTGGAGGAGTCTGCTGAAACACATCACACCACGCAGCGCAGTACACTCTACTCCGACTGGCTACCGTTTTTTTTAAATCGAATCTTCCACGCCCATCTCACTTGACCTGGTCCCGCCTGTGTTATTGTTTTATTTATTTATTTTGTTTAGCATATATGCACGTACGGCTTGAATTCATGAACAGACTGTCCAATCATACGTGTGTAGTGTTCATGAAACAAGAGACTGCTGTAAACTACTGTGCACATAGCTGTAACATGACTTTCTACTGTTTGTACATGTTAATCTACTTGATTTATTATCGAGTGTAGAAGAATAAAGCAAAATCTCTAGTAATGTCAAAAATTGAGTGTCCAGCTTTTTCCTGTCAACAGAGTTCTGCTTCATTGCGTCTGGTATCATGTCCCCATTCTGGATCTGTCAGTGCGTTATGTTCTTTCATCTCTACGATCTTTTGTGATCGTTTGATATGATGCGTTAATGTTTATTTTCAAATGCCGCCCAGTGCATTTCAGAGAACAGCGTAATGTTACAATATTACAAAATTTGTTCACTTGACGAAAAAAACACAAACTCAAACAGTTCAAGGTAGTGCATCATTTTGGTTATTTATTATTTCCTCTTCATTATACCTTTTTTTTGGTACAATGATATGTTATACATTTGGTGTTATTATTTTCTTTCAGTTCTTTCGTAACGTAAAAAATCTGTACACACATAAAAACTCATAATATTTTCACTTAAGCTCTGTCACAAAGAGAACAGGACTCCCAGCTGCATCCGCTTCTGTGTATCCTTGGGCGTTATGAAAAAAATGTTCATTACACTAACAAAATCACAATATCTGCCCAGTTAATAGGCACATTTCAAAACGCATGTGCGTATTAACCCATGCACAAGAAAACTTATGTAAAACGTAGGCCATCGTGACCTAATTAGTTACTGCGTGCTAACTAACACTTCCTTTCGGACACTAATTACATCACTAGTAAACTCAGGTATGTAGGAATGCAAAAGATCATTAGTTTGTCTAATCTGATGTTGCCTCGGCTTAAAATAATAGTAACTTCCAAGTTCCCGCAAAATTATTGAAAAATAACAGTGGCCTACTCTGGGACGTAGCCACGCCTACTTCCGGTTGAGTGACAACGTGTTTTCCTCGCTTAAATGAATCACTAATGTCCAAAATACAAAAGAGATTTTGCTTGTTACAAGATGTGCAGTATAACCTCAAATATCCACTACAAGGGCCCTCACTAAAAAGGGTAAGTCTAATTTAAGACGTCCTTGGAATGGCAACAGCTCATGAAAATCTGTTCTTCTTTGCTGAGGGACTAGACATAGTATCAAATAACAACCAACCCCAGCCTCAGGGGAGCGAGAACATGGCACTGAAGCGAACTCCCTCCATCTGCAAGATCCTCATGGGTTATCATAAGCTGTAAAAGTCGCAGTATCACAGTTTTGTATTGGTGTTTCTCAGAACGGGCCATGAGAGATTCAGTCCCTGTAAATTTGATGTTATGAAGAACGACTGCTTCACTCCTCGATCGGAACTACACAAAAGATCTGCAGCCAAAGCGCTCACTCCTCATGATGCTATGTGGTTGTTGTGTACATAATTTCACTCTTTAGACATATTTGTAATTGTGATCTTTCATTGGCATTATTTTTTTTCGTTCATTGACATCAACATTGTCTTGTTAGATCCTATTTATATGGATGTACTTGAAGGTACTACACAATAATAAGAAGAAGTAAAAGTCAACTGCTCATGTTACGTGGTAGTCGTGGTCGTAGTATGATGCAATCACACAAGACGCACGCACGTAAGATTCCTGTAACGAAACTTCACTCGGCTGCAACTCGTCACACGTGGCACAAGGTTGTAGACCATTCAGGAGTAACAGTTCCAACAATATTTTATTGCAGCGATGCGATCTCCACACAATGCATCCACAAATGCACCAACACTGATACACTCTCTTCTCTACAATGCATCAACACTTTTGACACACTGCGAATCTCATACAATGTACACACATACTTCCTAACACGGTCTTGTAAACTATTACAGATTTCCAGAATAATCTAGCAAATTCGCACAACACAACCAATCGGAAAAGAAAACGTAACCAAAACTCATTAATATTCATGAAAAGGAATACACTAGAATGACCTACAAAATTCCACTACTATTAGGCGTCTTTGATACAATGTTAGGAAATGTAGCCGACACTTGACGTCATATCTGAGGTCACTAGAAAGATCGCGACCCTGCTCGAACCTTCCAGTTCCAGTCGAATGTGGGCGAAACTACGCGTCACAACACAAATCGATCGCAATTCTCCGTGCAAAAGAAAATGAATCCTACTACAAAGGTATGTAATTATTATCCGAAATAACTCAAATGATTAATACACATTTGCTCTAAAAAAATAACACAACCACAAACGTAACATTACCTCCCCCCCCCCCCCTTTTTTTTTTTTTTTAAGAACGAAATTTCACAAAATTTTCTTCTCAACTCTCAAAATACGGTTGTGGCTGTGTCAAACTTCACAGAACAATAAACACTAACAATCTCGCATCAAAACTTAAATCAAACTGCTCTTAATGATCGTCTCACAGTTCCGTTAACTGTCCTGAACAAAAAAAAAATGTTCCTTTAAACTGCTCTGCTCAGGTAATCTGCTCCAAAGTTCTGCGAACCTTTGATATTGACTGCGACTTAATGTCAAAGTTCTGCAAGAACATCGCCAAAACATGAGATGGGCACATTTAAGATAGTTCAAGGGTTGATGGTCCTGGATCAAATACTGTCCGCTTATTGAGTGTGCGATAGTCCACACACCAAATTGGATCCATCTGGTTTCATCACGATGACCACTGGCGACTTGGACTCCCTGATACTCCCAGGTCCAGCATCTCCTTGATGTCATTCTTCACTTCTTCCCTCGTGCTGTAAGTAGACGATAACGGTTTGCAGCTAACCGGCTCATTTGATGTCAGATTAACTTCATGCTAGATGGTGTCTGTTGTCCCCGGGTCAGGCGTAAACCGATACTTGAACTCCATATTTAGGACTCTCATCTCTTCTTGTTGTGCCTGGGTCAAGTTCTGACCGAAATGGATGTCATCTACACCCTCCTGGTGGCGGAGTTCATTAACTCATTCTACCCCAGACACACCACAGCAAGATAAGGATCGACCATGATAGTTCAACGGTGATGCCAGAAGTTGATATTCTGCATCACCCTTAAACTATCATGGTCGATCTGTGTCCTGCACTGCAATGCAGTCTTCAGAGAATAACGGCAAATTTGGGGATTTCGGTCTTGGGGTAGAATGAGTGAAGGTCGAACAGGCTTTCGTCGTCTAGTCTCTCGTCAGCAGCCAGACGGTGCGATGCCGCTTGTTGTGGTTTGTCCTGACGACCTCTCTCGATGTACTTCTTCAGCAGATTCGCATCTTCATCTTGTTATTGACCTCGACTCTATAGTCGTTGATCTCAACCTCTGTGTTAACCACGTACGGTCCCTTCCACTGCATCAGGAGCATCTTGTTGTCGGTGGGGAGAAGAACCAACACCTGGTCACCTGGCTGGAGCCGTCGAGGTTTTGCTTTACGGTCATAGTAATGCTTCCCCTTGTTCTGCGCCTTCTCCAGTTCTTCTCGAACCTGTGTATTCTCCAGCTTCTCTCTCAGGTCGAAGACATACTGGTAGCTGATCGTCACCTCAGGTGCGTCGATATCCTTGGTCCACAGCTCCTTTAGGATGTGCATGGGTCCTCTTACAGTCCTGCTGTACAGTAATTCAAAGGGGGAGAACCCTGTCGAATCCTGGGGAACTTCACGGCATGCGAAGAGCAAGGCTTTGATGTATCTCTGCCACAACCTTGGCTGCTCAGCACACAGTTTCTTCAGCATAGCCTTCAATGTTCCGTTAAAGTGACTTTTCAACCAACCCGTTACCAAATGGGGTGGTACGGGGTCGTAGGGAGGTGTCGGATGCTCAACAGGCGATTGACTCCCTCCATGCAATCTGAGACTAATTGGGTCCCTAGATCACTCAGGATCTCCTCAGGAATCCCCAGACGGTTGAACATGTCCGCGAGCGCTTCTGCTACTGTTGGAGTGTTGATCTTCTTTAGTGGTATGGCCTCAGGACATCGAGGGTTTTGCTGATTCCCAGGTGTCCTCCTAAGATCGAATCGTGTGCCAGTTTCATCACCTGCATCCTCAGGGGTTCAGGAACCACCACTTGACGGACAGGCTCGCAACCCTGCTCGAACTTTCCAGTCTAATATAAACGAAACTACGCGTCACAACACAACTCGATCGCAATTCTCCGTGCAAAAGAAAATGAATCCTAATACAAAGGTACGTAATTCTTATCCAAAATACCTCAAATGAATATCGGATCTTTTCTATGATTAATACACACATACTCTCGAAGAATAACTTGACCACAAACGTAACACTGGACATTGCACACAGTTTTGTATCTCATGAAATGCCGAACTTGAAACAGCAGAAAAGGATTTGCATTTTTTTACAGTGAACGACTGCCTTGCGCGTCTTTAAGCTCAAAGCATAGATGTTCAGCAACCTGCGGATTTATATGGTGTCATTTTGTCAGCCGTAATATTATTACCCATGTTTCTCGGGAGTAGGAGGTTGTCGATGGTTCAGCCTAGAGTGCCATGTAGTTGTTCACTCACGGACGAACTCGGTCACTGGAATATAATTACAATCCTAAAGCGCTTGCAGATGCAGATGTACATGAGATCCTATATTTCTTGAGGATGGAGTGCGCTGACTGAGGGATTGTGTTTGCGGTCATGCAGAACTACGTAAACACGGCACAAAAATCGCTGCCAGTTCGGAATTTGAGACTGGCCAGCAGTTGACCAATGAATAGACATTCCTCCATCTTCTTCCATCTGTAATAGGCGTCGATTCTTATGAGAGGCTGCGGGCAACAGGAGCTCATGAGAATGTATACTTAACATGGCAGAGACTGGTCCCTATTTCTATCTTCAGATTGAGGTATGCCATCTGGCTTAATTCTACTCAACGATGGTCCGTCAATCATTTTGGCCAAGTCATGCGGCGAAATAGTGGAAGGAATGGCGCACAGATGCATTACAGTTTATGGGCACATTTTTCCGATAATGTCTGGGTGTAGCTCTGTGCCGGACCGTCTACATGAAAAATACGGCAAATTTCAGCGTATGCAGTCTTATGGCCCTATTTCATATACAGTTATATCTTGAACCGCTCGGAGATTACTCTGAACTGAGGTAGTCGCTACAGCTCCAAAATCACATGGCCCCACGAGCTCCTTAGCATCCGCGTTATCGCGGAATTGTTTATATTACAGCGGACGGCAGACGCAGCCGTCTCTGTTAGTCCCTTCCTTTTTGTCCCTTGTCTTCTTGACTGCGTGCGCAAAATAAGGTGAACTTGTGTGAAATCATTGAAAATTCGCATCAACTTCATTTTTAAAAAAATGAACTTTAGAATTTTTTAGTGCGTGTACGGATTACCGCATTTTTTTGGAAACAATAGGCGCACAGGCATCTTTTCGTGTTTGTCCTTGCTAAACTACAACATTCTCAGAGAGAGAAAGAGAGATGAAATGAAACTTTATTCAGAGAGAGAGAAAACAACAGCCTAGTGATAATAAAGTGTAAAAATGGTTATAACTAAATAGTGTATACACGGTATAAGTGAAGACACAGTCGTACTATCCGTGAACTGAAAAACTCGAAAAGCTTTTGGTCAGGGAGTCGCAGGAGCAAAAAAGGAGGGGAGGAAATACGGTCGCGGCGGGTTTGATGATGTGCCAGATATCTCTCACGACAGCTTGATGATAACTGACTCGCACTCATACTTGCCGAAATTCAGGGACCTTTTTTTCTCTGTCCGTTGAGTTATAGACTGTATAAGCGCACAACACATGCTTGCACCCTCATTATCGACCTTGCGGCGTGGGAGGCAGCGCGGCGGTGCGGCACTGGTTTTTGTCAAGCTCTTACCCCCCCCCCCCCCCCCCCCCCCCCACCGCCTGGCTGTGTATGACCGAACAAATTCCAGAGATTCAGACCCCGGAACTTTTTGCGCGTGTTTGCTGGGGAAAATACAATTTAAAACGTGCCTGTTTACTCGGTGTGCCATTTTCGAGTTGCAGAGGCAGCGATAAGGTCTGTCGGGCAATTCATATGGCATTATCGCCTTGCGGCGTGGGAAGCTGAGCGGCGGTGGGGTATATGGTTTTTGTCAAGATCTCTCCCCCCCCCCCCCCCCCCCACACACACACACACCACCTGGCGGTGTATGCCCGAACAAATTCCAGAGATTCGGACCCCGGAACGTTTTGCGCGTGTTTGCTGGGAAATTATTAATCCAACACCACCGGAGTATCTGAGATTTCAGGGAAATCCTCTACCCCTTGACCGCGGGGTGAGGTCAGAAAACTCATCAAGTTGGTGCAGTTGACCGTTACCAACACAACACTTCCCCTTCCTTTTCTGTCCTTTCTTCATTTGGCAGGAAACGGTGTCAGACCAGTACAATTGCAGTTGACATAGATCACCATGTACCCCTAGAGACTGAATCGGCTGATGGAAATCTGTGCATTTTCAGGCTCAGTTTACATCCATTATATCCCAGGGATGAGTAAGCCACTGCGGAATTATTTGCTGATCCAGGTCCTTCCACCTACACGAGGCATAGATTTTCATAAGCTCATGCATGATGTAAAGGCTGATGAGAATCACAGGGTTCTGTTTAATCGTCCTTTATATAGATCGGCCCAGTGTTCATCGTAAAGTTGATAACGTTATTACTAATTAAGGTGCAGAGTGAACTAGAAGAAGCAGAGTTGCACATACTATATGAAACTGTGTGGGCATATAAATGTGGATTTCTTATACGTATGTAGTGTACATATTAATCAACGATCTCTGCAATTAATATTTTTCGAAATATTGTTTACAAATTCAGTTTCGAAATTTGGTGACACATTGTGTTCCGTCATCTAATCTATCGGTTCAATTAGCCTACTGTAAAATATATATATATACTAATGGTCAAACGCAAGGGCCATTTTTTTTATCGCAGACGCACCGCCAACACCACACAAATAATGTAACAATACTTGGAGTCAGTACTTTGCTAATTTATTCAGTAACAATTTTATTTAAGTTTTGAGTAAATCAAGCAATTGTAACAACAGCAATACTTTAGAATGTTCACCCACCCCTCATTTGAAAAGTCACACATGACTGGTCCAGTCAGTAGCGAGTGTACCCACCGTTTGCAGCCAAGCATTCAATGCAGCGTTCGGAGAACATGTGGGATCTCTTCCCACTCTTGATGCAGGAACTGAGTCAGCTGGGGAACGCCTTGAGGTGGGGGGGTGGTTGCTGACTGCACGTCCCAGAGGTGCTCGATGGGAGCCAGAACAGGTAAACGAGCTGGCCACTCCATCCTCGTGATGCCCCGTTGCTCTAGGTACTCATCCACCACACGGGCGCGATGAGGTCGAACGTTGTCGTCCTGCAGAACAGCATTGTCGCCTATGGCTTCGAGAGCTGGCTGGATGAGGGGCTGCACAATCTCGTCCCGATAGCGCATTGCAGTCGGGGAGCCTGGGATGACGTGGAGGGGGGTCCTGCCTTCCCTGCTGAAGCCTGCCCAGACCATGACTGAGCCTCCTCCGTAGCGATCCACCTCTTGGACGCATCCATCCGTGAATCGCTCGCACTGGCGTCTCCAGACCCTCACCCTGCCGTCGTTGAAGGACACAGTGAACCGTGACTAAACAGTAACAGAACCTGAGTCCACTGGAGTCTGTTCCACCTCACATGTTGACGACACCAGCAACCCGGGCTCTGCGATGAGCTGGAGTGAGGGGTATTCTCACTGCTGCTCTGCATGAAGCCAGCCAGTTTCGCGCAGACTTCGGCAGACTGTGCTTCTGTTGACGTTAACGTTTGCAGCTTGCATCAGTTGGCGTCGCAGAGTGGTTGACGTGACAGTTTGGTCGCGCAGAGCCGCCACACAGAGGTATCTGTCCTTCCTTCTGCTGGTGCAGCGCGCGTGTCCTGAGCAGGGTCGTCGTTCTGCTCTTCCAGTTTCTTGGATCGTGCCAGCAGCTTCTGGATCACTGAATGGGACAACCCAAGACGCCAGCTAACTTTTCGTCCGGAAATTCCATCCTGCAGCCATACTAGCGCCCGGCCTTGATCTACTGGCGTTAGGCTTCGTCGTGGTGGCATGGTTAGGAAAGTGACAATTGACACTTGTATGACATATATTGTATAACAAGCAAATTAATATTCATGAGCTTGCTAGGTATACTTTCCTTCCCAAAATCCCTTGCGCACCAAGAAGACTCGATCTTGCTGATACTTGGATTTTCAAAACGGAAACGCGAAATATTCTCACACTGCAACATTAACGCGCTCCTTATATGTAGTAGTAATGACATGCATCTTAGTGTGTATGGATGCTCGAAATGAATATCGTATACACACGCACAAACGGAGAAAAGACACCAGGAAACGTGCGAGTCGGGCTGGACTGACAAGTGAAATTGACGAGATGTCAGCTGGCGATCGACAACCTGAGAAAAGAACAAAATAAACAAACCTGATGGCATTTTCCACAATTATGCGTGATCTAATTACAAGTAGAATTTACTCGGCAACACGCATGGTTATACAATGCAGTGATGTCTTCCTAGTCAATCGAAATCTACGCGCCGGCTGAGTCGACAGCGATGTGCGGCCATCTGCCATTCATGTGTTTTGTCTGAACACCGCAATCAGCCACAAAATGAATGACGCGAGGCATAGTTTTGTTTTGGACTGGGTACATAAATTATATTGAGCAACATTTTTGTTTGATATAGTGCCGATAAGCAGACAGATGTGATTACTTGACTCGAATCAAATGTCCTCGTCTTCGACTCGTACATTTTGATTCGAGTCTCATAATCATATCTGCCTGTTATCGCACTATATCAAGCAAAATGTTGCTCAGTATAATATAATATAATATAATATAATATAATATAATATAATATAATATAATATAATATATATCGACAAGATGGCGGCCATGCAACACCTCCTGGCCGCCCGCTCCGGCAGAAATGGTCGCCACCGACAGAATTCTAGCCATTGGTACCTTCGTTTGATATACGATGTCAAGCCCTGCAATGCTGCATCACGACCGGTATTTCTTTTTGATGACTTTTGTAAATTTGATGTGCTGTGACTGTTAATTGGATTTCACATTTTTCTCCGCTGTGCCGCTTTGCTGGGAGTTATACACGCTGATTCTTGTTGTACCAAGCGGATTTCAGAAGAACAGCGCGCGCTATGCAGTGGCAATACACCCAACGTGCTTTCCTCCCCTTTCATCATTTCATCTCAGGAGTGGCTCTTCCGGCACGCCACGCTCAACATCACGGCCTGCGCTAGCCTAGTGCACTCAACGAAGCAAGCTTCAGGCCCCATATTCCAGCCGAATGATGTAATGACAGACACCTCCCAGACGCAGTGACTGTGTTTCTTACTGAACAGCGGCCGCGTGTGTACTTTTTTAGAAACCATCAGACTGCTTTCACGTTAATAATGTAGTTCTACTACGTTTGTTTTAAAATGAATATGAAGTTATATACTAGTTAAGGTCAGCATAATTAAGGTGGTGACTGTTTATGCCGGAGCGACTGTCTAAACACCGGCGCTGTACCATAGGCTATGGCGGCGACGGGCCCCCAGGTGCTGTTTGACCGTTGTTCAGTTTTATGTTGCCTAGATCGGAAATCATCTCCGTATCGACGCGGGTATTTTGTTTCTGTTGTTAACTTGTTTTATGTACTAGTTTTAGCCAAGTAGGAACTTAATAAAGAACATTATAATAGTGTGTTCAGGAGACATAGGGCTGTCTTAGCATTCTGTTTTTGTCAGGGAGGTTCGGGTCGGGATGAGGCCACTGGCGCTGGCCATTAGATGCCTTGGCGACGGGCTTCACCCGTCCGAGTCATTGTCCATTGTGTAGCTCTGTTATTGTAATTTGTGGAATGAGCGAGTGAGTGAATGTCATTAAGCAGCACCTGTGGTGGCAAAAATGTGAATTTCCCCATTGAGGGATTAATAAAGTATTATTGTATTGTATATTACAAATTTCGAAACTGAATTTCCTAACAATATTTCGAGCAGTTAATTAATTGTAGAGATCGTTGATTTAATATGTACACTACATACGTAGACAGCTGACCCTCACCCATCCACCACCTTACCACAACCCTCTCCCTCCCCTTGGCGTTGGACCCAAGACTGTATGACTGAGCTCTTAATTGGAAAGCGACCGCTCTTTCGGACTTTTCTTTCTAAGCGTGTTTCTTTCTGTGTTAGGATTTTCTTTGCATTATACACACTTGCCAGTCACTGTTTTGGTCTGGACTTAGTATATTTGTATGTTCATTTAGATTTGCGTCCTAAAAATGACGCAGTTCGGAAATCATTGGGGGGGGGGGGGGGGGGGGGAGGCGGTCAGCTGGTTGTGCCCACCCACCCCCGACACCCTCTAGATCCGCCCCTGAAGAACCAATTTGAGGGGGGAAAAAGAGCGACGGAAGAGAACCGAGAAAACCGCCCAAAGTCAGAACAAGTGGCTGACGAAGTGTGTCTTAAACTGTCGTCGAAATGAAGGCAGCGAGGCTGTTGTTTTCATGTTCCTACATGATGATATAATAGCGCAATGAGTGACGCCAGAGCACCAGTTGTCACTATGCAGTGATGTCAATGCACGTGAGCTGCATATATTGCGTGTGTCTGTACCGATTGTTGACCAGACTTTCTACAAGACAATTTTGTGCACACGTGGCCGTTCACGCAGCATGGATGTATCACACGTGTGTAATACAGTTTTCAGTTCCGCTCAAAGGTGCAAAGAAGGTGTGTTAGGAATATAAAGTCTTACATTGGTGTTTAGGTGATACTGAGAATCTCACTCGAATGATTTTAAAACCTTTTCCTATGAGCGAAAGCGAGTAGGATAAGGTTTTAAGACCACGAGAGTGAGATTCTCAGTACCATTCACGCACCAGGGCTGTATCACAAACGTGTGAAGTAATACAGCCAAGCTGTACCACACGTGTGTGATACAGCTTTTTCGCTCAAAGGCAGCAAAGGAGGAGATGTGTAAGAAACTGTATTATTAACTGAGACCGAAGTACACGACTTCTCTTTCAGTTAGATGTGTTTTAACAACTGGGCGGGTCTTTCTTGTGTTCAAACATGCTTTCACTTCTCTTGATATGGCTTTTGACTGCATACTGCAGAGTTTGGCTGTAACGAAGCAGACGTGTGCGGTGAGAATGCTGAGTGTTTATGGGACGAAGACACCAACCAGTACATGTGCCAGTGTGTGGATGACTTCAGCGGGGACGGCTACAGCTGCCAGCCTATCGACCGTAAGTTTTTTTCAGTCATTGCTGTGCCTGTTAAAGTAACTCCCCCGTGAAGTCCATAAACTCATGAGACCTGTCCCTCCCCCTCGATCAGGACAGAACATGATCAGAGTGGCTTTAAAATGAGCTTTAAAATTTCCAGGCATGTTCAAGCAATGTTTCCTGAAAGCGCGCCGAGTAAGTTTAACTCCCTTCCCCGCCACATATACTGACAAGAGCCGCCGCAAAAAGAAGAAAAAAAATCAGAAGGCTAAAACGCACGACAGAGATACAATCCAAAATTGGCACCAACAAATATTACAAGTACGCCATCCACAACATTTTCTTAAAATGTTACATTTGTTAAAGACTTCCTTATTTTGCGATTGGACAAACATAATAGGGCAAACAAAGAGGCCATTTACATCAACCCGGGTTGAACCCGAGTACACTTGACCCAACCCGGGTTGGAGCAGGGTAGAGTTTAACTCTGGTCCGAAGCAGTGTTGAACAGGGGTTGGATCTAAACCGCATTCCATTCTGCGTCATCACTGTGCAGATGTTGCAAAAAAATCGGAGACGTGACGTCACTGGCAGAAATTTCAGTACCGTTGACACAACAGATTTTGACGTTGATTGTGCACATCGACAGTGAACATGAGATGTTTCTACGGCTTCTCATCCATGTCTGGGCTGCAGGTGCTCAATATGTTTCAGTACTGCACTATTTGCCTTCAACAGTGTCACGACCCCCGCTTCCGGGGCTCGAACTATGAGCGCTACCACTCGAGTACGCCCATCCCAAACTAACACAAACGCCAGAGGAACAATGATGACGATATTTATTACATATAAAAATAACAATTCAAAATATCCCCACTCAATCGTAACCCCACACTCGCACACACATCCACATTCCCCAGCATGAATACCATGAATAACATCAAATATATAATAAAACAAATATCCTTAATAAAATACAATGAAAATTGAGAAAAACATAATATAATTCACAAGTTACTGGATCTCCTTGGCGGGAGCACAAATGACTAGCTCAGTTTAGATTAATGATTTTGCTTCCGCGATAAGGTCCTTCAGAGCACATGGCTCCTTTGAATAAGTAGAATATTCTGTCACTGCGACAAAGTTCCTCTCATAATATGGTCACCACAAGGAAACAAAATTAGCCTCACAACGTTCTTTTACCAGTTTACAAATGGACAAGACTTTACTTAAGTAAGTTAGTAAACACTAAATGGGACGGCCCTACCTGGGCTAAACGCGGGGTCTGCACCGAGTGCCAAAAGTACGGCCATGGGCAGAAAACGCTTCATGTACCCGTTGCACTAAGCCCTGAGTCCTGACCAACCCCCCCCCCCTGCCCCCTCCCTCCCCCCTCCCTCCCCCCCCCCCCCCGCCCCCCGTGTGTGAATTTCCAGGGGGCGCATATGACTTCGGATAAGAAATGCCTTCGTTGGATATCCGAGTGCAAGATTCAGCAGGTGCGTGTGGAGAAGGGGCTGTCCTTTGCGGACGCCAAAACACTGGTTGACGGCCCTGGTGCAGCTGAGGCTGCCCCAAACTCTAGAACACCTCTGTGTATACATTCAGTGCTGCGGTGGCAGGCAAGCGCCCCACCAAAGATTTCTCATGTCAAACCCCAACTTCTTGGTTGGGGGCGGAGCCTCGGCTTTTCTCGCCCCTGGAGAGTAACCCTCCTTCGGCATAGGGTGCATGGAAATTTGGCTCTAGGTGGAGGCATGGAATGTATGCCCCTGCAGAAACCACAGTAAAATGTGGTCTTCTTTGCAGGTAAGCAGAAGTTCCTTCTCTTCCTCCAGTATTGCCGATGGTGTGCTGAAGAGGTCGCCAAGACCGAAACAGCTGTCCACACCGGCTCAATATCTGGACCCCCACTTGGGGGACCTAGATTTAAATTTCCATGCACCTAGGGGCTGGAACAGTGGTATATGTGATACGCCCCCCTTCGGGGGGCTTCCATATGCATTGCTTTCAGTCTCTTACTTAGCGCCCCCTCTTTCCTATCTTTTTTTTTTTTGTGTGTGCTAGGACCAAAGTAGATCTATGATCATTGGTCTATCATGCACACTTTTCTCCCTTGACAGTGCTTTTCCTACTCACTTGGTAGTTTTTCTAAATTACAAGCACTGGCAGTCAACCCTTTCGGTCTAGTTTTTTACTACAATTTCGACTGCAACCCTTCCCCCTTTTTAGTAGGTTCTCTCTTAGGGTGCATGGAAATTTGGCTCTAGGTGGAGGCATGGAATGTATGCCCCTGCAGAAACCACAGTAAAATGTGGTCTTCTTTGCAGGTAAGCAGAAGTTCCTTCTCTTCCTCCAGTATTGCCGATGGTGTGCTGAAGAGGTCGCCAAGACCGAAACAGCTGTCCACACCGGCTCAATATCTGGACCCCCACTTGGGGGACCTAGATTTAAATTTCCATGCACCTAGGGGCTGGAACAGTGGTATATGTGATACGCCCCCCTTCGGGGGGGCTTCCATATGCATTGCTTTCAGTCTCTTACTTAGCGCCCCCTCTTTCCTATCTTTTTTTTTTTGTGTGTGCTAGGACCAAAGTAGATCTATGATCATTGGTCTATCATGCACACTTTTCTCCCTTGACAGTGCTTTTCCTACTCACTTGGTAGTTTTTCTACCATCACTGGTGCTACGAGCAGCAACGGTAGCGAAGTAAGCCACAGATTCGTGCTACAGGACCACATGCAGTGTTCCGTCAGTGTAGCTATTGTCGCCTAGCGCCGTTAATTTCACGCCTAGGAATGTTCTAAATCTGTGAGTAGTCATTGAATAGTAATATTCAGTTCGGGAATCTCCGTCAAGTCGTCAATGTGATATTGACTGTGTCGACACTAGTATAAAGAGGAGTCGAGTGACGTCTCTCTCGAGAGACAACGACCTCTACGGTAGCGAGTGAATGTGTGAGCGCTGAAGTTGTGAATAACCTATATGCCACTTGTTACTGTTAGTTATTTGTGCAGATTGGTTTATATGATGTGAATTGTTATTTGTGTAGATTGGTTTATATGATGTGAATTGTGTGGTTTAATGTATGTTATGAGTATATGAGAAATAGTTAAAGAGGGCAAAGAGAAATAACTGTGTGGCCTTTGTCCTTGTTTGTAAGCGCGTGTGTGGTGGATGAAAGAGTCTAGTAAACAGAGATAGAACACCCACCTTTATACAGATTGGCAGAAAGCCCACGCACACACTCATTCCATAAACGTTTATATATGTAACAATTTAATTTAGTTCAGTAGTACACTAAAAACACCGTCGTTACACTCGGCTCCACGTCGGGTGTCACACCAGGGAGGAAGAATATATACCACTCGGAATATTTGGATATTTGTTCGATTTTAATGATTTGATCTTCTCATTCGCACGACAAACAATAGACAGGACTTATACAAACCTACGCAATATTCACTCAATTCATACATGCATCTGTAAAATACGCACACCCTCAACCATTCGCACAATGTTCACAGCACTAACCACACATCCTACACTTATTGTTCCACTACGATGTCACATCTCCGCAATGTCTGTCGATAATAACTGACACTAATTAATGCTTAGATCCTCGAACGATCAAACAGTTTGATTACTCCGACCGTGGATAAAGGTGAATGTAGCGTCGCTGCTTGTTGGGATAAAGATGAATGTAGCGTCGTTGCTCGTTGATTCAGCCACACCACTGGTCGAATAATCCGGCGCACTGTCTCTCGCGATGACACGTCGAAGCTCCACACGCACACCGTCAGGATCAACTTGTTATCTCGTACACCACGTTGATTAATTACATCCCCACATGAAGCATACACAAATCCAACTTCTCAGCTGGTGATAGGGGAGGGAAGCATCCAAAGATGCGTGAAGTAAACCTTCGACTGTTTCAGGCCTGTCTGCCCTTCTTGGCCGTTGGACAAGGTCCGGTACTCGTTACTCTAATCAGTCGATCTGGTTACTAGTCGTAGTTCTTAAACTACAAAATTTTACGTACCACTGTACTGAGCATTCTGCTCTCAATCGTCTATTCTACCATAGACCATAACACGGCATTTCTCTGCCCACTACACCTCACAAAAAAAAAAAACTTTTAACTCGAGAGCAAAATCTCTCCTGACTGACTGTCTTCCAAACGATTCACAGTGACGTAACTCTTCAAACCAACATCGTACGTCACATGTTCCAAACACACATCTTACGTCATATGTTCTTGACGTCACTAAAAAGTACATGCCATAACCGCAACACACAACAAAGAACGAAAGTTCTCCACGAAAGAAAATACTGCATAATGATTAAAATAAATTGTGACATCGGGCACACGTATGTTACGCACTCGTTATAAACTAAAACAGGAGAAGCGTCCATGGTGTTATGCCTGCGATGAGCAGTATTCACTTACCACATGTTGCTGTCTTGTGCCAATTTAATTGACACAGATATAAACACTTCACAGCGGACTCCTTGAAGGTTTTGTTCCGGGATGTACCCTCGGACAAGATCTTCAGTTTTCTGAGAGAGTGCAATATTTTTCATCAGATTTGAGCATTCATAGACTATAGACTATGATATTTCTATTATTTTGACTTTTTGAGAGTCTGTAGACGTTTTCCTTAAAGACCTGTGCTACATTTTAGCATGAAATATTTTAAAGATATATTTACATCTTGTCTTAAGACCTTTCTTTGAGTCTGGCTGGCCAGATTTTTACCCATCCCGCTGTGAGATGGCCTTGGTTGCCTGCTCGGCGTTAAACCCAAATAACTAACACACACACACACACACACACACACACACACACACACACACACACACACACACACACACACACACACACACGTGTCTTTCTTGATGAATTGTCCGTGTCTGGGGAAATGAACTTGTGAAAGGCAGCTTTGTAGAGGTGGGTTTTGAGAAGTAATTTAAATGAGGAGAGCGTTTGACAGTTACGGACTGAGGCTGTTCCAAGTGGCGAGGCCAAGATGGGAGAAGGAACGACCGCCACGTGTTTTACATTTGAAATTGGGAAGGCGAAATTTACGTGTGTCAGAGGAAGAGCGGAGGGTGCGAGATGGAGTATACAGACAGATTAAGTCAGAGATATAAGCAGGAGAAATCAGGTTGATAGGGTTGAAGAACATGCAGGACAGTTTTTACAGAAAGCGTTCTTGTACGTGCAGCCAGTGGAGTTTTTCAAGGGCGGGGCGGAACTAAACGGGCAGCACTGTTTTGCACTCTCTGCAGTTTATCTAGCTGGGTTTTAGGCAGGCCGGAAAGGAGGGAGTTACAGTAGTCTAACCGTGATAAAACAAAGGAGGAGACAAAGATTGCAGTTGCTTCGGGCGTCAGATACTATCTAACACTGCTAATGCGCGGAAGTTCAATAAAAGCTGATCTGCACATATGATTAACATACTTATCCATTTTGAGGTCTTTTTCAATGAAAACACTAAGGTCTTTGACACTGTCAGAGAAAGCCATTTGATTTTGACAGACAGAGATGTGACTGGGAATACAGGACAGCTGCGAAGGACGCACACCAGCTGTGATAAGCATGGACTCTGTTTTACCATCACTTAGCTGGAGTTTATTTCTAATCATGCAGTCTATAACTTCTGTCGGACAGTTTTCCATGTTGGAAATTAAACGACCAGTTTCAGGGACGGGATCAGAATCGTGCAACTGTGTGTCATCAGCGAACATATGATGTCTAACAGAATACTCTGAAAAAAATAATAGCTAACGGCTGCATATACAGAATGAAGAAAATCGGCCCGAGCACAGAACCTTGGGGCACTCCGAAAAGTAGTGGGGCTGGGGCAGAGTGACAGGCGTTGACAGAGACAACTAGACACCGGATTGTGAGGTATGACTCCATCCAGAGTAAAGTACGGTCAGAGAAGCCATAGTCAAAGTGAAGACGAGACAGAAGAATGGAGAGTCAGGACAGACAGCTCATTATTATCAGCAGCGCAAAGGATATCGTTTAAGATTCTAATCAGGGCAGTTTCAGCGTAGCGGCCACGTAAGTATGCGGACTGGAAGGGATGTAGGAGACAATTTTCTTGGAGGTACTTCAACATCTCAGATAAAACAACCTTCTCGAGAATTTTAGAAATAAAGGAAAGGGAAATACTGGTCTGTAATTTTTGCAGCACATTAGGATCGAGGTGTTTTTTTTTTCTTCAGAAATGGTCTAAGGCCGTCTTGAACTCGTCCGGGAATATACCAGTGGACAGAGATACATTAATGATGTGGGTCATGGGACCAATCAACAGATCAATATGTTGGTACAGATTTTTACTGTCAAGATTAAAATCTGTCATTGATACTAAGACACGTAAGCTATTTTCCAACTCCTACATAAAACCTCACATTTACTACGCATCTACTATTTGGGACGGCTGTAGTGAGGCTAACCTTAAGAGGATTAATTCTCTATACAAGCGCGCAGTTAAACTGATCCTCCCAATCCCCTCTCTAACTTTAGAGGAAAAGCTTCAGGCAACAGGGCTCCTTCCTTTACATCAACACCTTACGTTAAATAAGTGCGTACTTATGCACAAAGCACTGAACGGGAAAGCCCCCCCCCCTCCCCCCCTCTCTACCTGACTAAGCTTTTCACTGAGAGCGAAAGGGTCTACAGCACATCGAGGAACAATCTCGTCATTGAACGGCCCCGAATTGACGTTTAAATCCACCCTTTCGTACGCGGGTGCCTATTTATGGAACTCACTTCCCCCTCATATACAGCAAACGCCGTGTGTCCGTCTTTATTTCTGTGTGGCAGTGTGTGTGGATCAGAGGGTGGGTTAGAGTAGAAGGAGATGGATTCCTGTCGCTACAAGAGCCCACAGAGCATACTAATGGCGGGAAGCGCCGTATGTCCGTCTTTATTTGTGTGCGCCCTCGTGTGTGTTGATCAGAGGTTGGCTTAGAGAGGAGGGAAATAAATCAGCATAATAAGCCTAAAAATAGTAACAACTCTGAATGTTCCTAAAAGATAAACGCAACTTAGCTCCAAACTATGGTAGACTTTGGGATGAAATCCTCATCTTGTTAGGATTGTAATGCTGATCCATTTCCCTCATATTGTACCCGACAGCCGAGACAAACTCAATTGTTAAACTTTTAAATTTCTTAATGTGTTTGGAAACAACCGGCATACACATACAGAAATTTAAAAGTTGAACGATTGAGAGATATTTTTCGGAGTGAATGAATCTTGTTACGTTGATGTTCGTTTTGGATTCCTCAGTGGGATTTCACCGTGTGTATGAGGAAATGTACAGTTTTGGCAGTTGTTTTACGCCGATAGGCTTTTTTGTTTTGTTTAGATATATCTCCATGAACACCTAGCTTTGTAATAAGCAAAGACGCGATTATACAGTTTAGTTGCACATCAAGCTCAAAGTTTCTGCATCCCTTCGGCACCAAATGACGAATAGATATTGCCATCTTCCCTTTCTATTTAAAAATTAACGCTTACACTGTAGAGGAAAATAAAACAATCCAACTGCAAGAGACTTTTTCCTCATTTATCTCTGCTGTTGCGGGGGCTCATGTGGGTCCTATCCTTCGACGGCTGGGGCATTTTAGCGTTGAATTAACACAGATATCAGAAACACGGTGCTTCCAGGCAGTGAAGGAGATAAACGGCGTCTTTTTTTCCCCCATGTGCACATTGTCTTACATTCTACATAGGCATGTATGTGAATGTGCTCTGTATGTACATCGACTTTGAATAATAATAATAATAATACCGTTATTATATAGGTGCTTTTTCTCAATTTTGGGGAAATCGACTCAAAGCGCCGCGCCTGAAACCCAACAGACACACTCACGAAACAGACACGGATTTACGCCATTTAAGACAAACACAGTACAAGACAAACGAAGGGCCAGTCAGCTACTGAAGTTACAGAGAATTTTTGATCGCTTCTTTTTTGAAATTTGTAAAGTGGCCTGAGACCGGTACCAAAGTGGGGGGGGGGGGGGGGGGAGGGGGGTGGAAGAACCGGAGTACCCGGAGAAAGAACCCCCGACGGTCCGCCCGAATTAACGGTGACACTTACCAGAGGAGAAAAGTCCAACGCCGGAACCCGGTATCGAACCGCGCACCTTTGGCATTGGTGGCAGGCGCCTTAACCACTGCGCCACAGACTTATCTTTGGCTAAAATCGTGTGGATGATAATCTAATGAATATAGCTGGTAGGACAGTCGATTTCCGCTTCCCGTCGCAATGCCGTATATATCCATTAATCGTTGCTATATGCGTACACAAGAGCTTGATAATTGAGATTATGCTAATTCCGATGACACTTGTACTCATTACCCGTGAAAACGGTACAGTCTTCATTATATATGTATACATATATACTACGCATGAAAAAAAAAACTACTAAATTTTGAAGACGACATTTTTATAATGCCTGAAGATTTTTGAATTCTGACTGCACCACGAAAAAGCTTACGCACTTGTGAATACAACGCAATAACTTCACCTTTTTTCCGTTGCGCTACCTTTAAATTACAATCCTTTGAACGCGATACCCCCAAAATCGAAAGTTGCGCGGTAATAATATTTCAAATGAGACGCGTTGCTTATCACGCACTCCTCGCGTTTCATCAAGAGCTTCGTAGATCTGATTTCACCATTTAAAAGGGCATTCATTTATCTCCAAATGCTGGAAATGATTTTTATTTTGAAAGTAAACTGTTGCTGTTGTGGTCTGAATAAAAATGCATCCCCTTAAAAAATCACTTGTACCAGTTTGAGATGCATGTCGTCCATCAGTTCGCCAGCCAGTGAATTAAATTCCGAGTAATATCAGGAAAAGGAGGATAATTTCACTTTCAGATGCAACCAGAAATTTTCATTTTGATCTAGAATTGTGGAT